>CM076575.1:44579449-45179449 GCA_034641835.2 Pinus albicaulis | reverse complement strand
TTGGGGTGGGGAGACTGTAATATTCCTAATTTAGCTGTAGCTAATAGGAATATTAATTTTTCTTCTAAAAGTTAGATAAATGAATAAATGGGCAAGGAGACTCATAATTTGCTCAAGAATGAATAAAAATCCCTCCTAATGTGAAAAGGGATCATGAAATAACCAGTTCAAGCACCCACATGTGTGAACAAGGTCTAAACTATGTGGACAAGGTCAAGTTTGACCAAGTCAACATGATTTATTCTCAAAAGAAGTGGATCCTAAATAAAGCCAGCTCAGTGTGAATAGAGATCAATCCAGCTAGACAAAATGAAGACACCTTGAGTGTGAAAAGGGACAGGGCATGAAGATTCAGTCAAGGTTGACTAAGTCAACAAAGCTGTCTAGATACATTGACCCATCTTGATGGACAACGCAGTTTTTGTGGAGGAGCCTTTGCATGGAAGCAACCTCATAGTGGGTGGGACCCTTGGTGAGAGAGCTCATCAATTATATAATGAAGGAGATGGCAAGCATATGGACATATTGGAGATTATATTTTTATGTGGTCTGCTTAGACTTCCTGCATACGTGGCTGTTTCGCTAAGTTGCTGCACTGCTTAGTGCAAGGGTTTTCTCGGGTGGGGATTCCCTACTCTTTCTTGGAGATCTTGCTTGAGAAATCTAAGAGGAGACTTCTGATCTGAATTTTCCACTACCTAGTGTTGGGCCAAGCACTTACCTTCAACAAAAATGCAGTCCCTTCAGAAAACTACGTTATTTCTTAAGGTGTGCAGTGGGAGGGGTGAAAACCCCATTTTGAGGAGCTAGTTTCCCAAGAGGAGGATCAACTTTTCTTTGGGAAAGCTAGGGGAAGCATCTACAGCCATTTCTTTGCTTGTTCAGCCATTTTTATGCAGAGCTTCAGCTACACAGCGTGATTCAGCCACAGATCTGCAACAGCTCTTTCATGTATATCATTTCTGTAAAGAAACCTTTGCTGGGTCTTCTTAGATCTGTATAAAAGAGATTAGATCTCTGTTTTTATGTCTCATTGAATATTCTAATAAGAATATCAGATATCTTTCTCTATTTGCTGAGTTAACCTCTATTTAGACTGCGCAGTCTCTTATGCAGTAGCTCTGACATTTTGCAGTCTTGGGGTTTTACCAATTTTTAGCTGTCTTGAGCATGGGAGGCCTGTCTAACTAGGCTAAAGGCATTTGTTTCTGAAACTATTTTGCATGCATGTCCTATATTGTCCATTCTAAGGGACACAACCGTTATTTTCCATTGTTTTAACTCAATATTCAGAAAATAATGTTTTTGAGGCAAAAATATTTGCTTTTCCCCCCTTGGTGAATTGTATAAAGGCATAGTTTGTTGCTGTGATTGTTATTATGATGACTATGTGTTCAAACACGCTACATGAGTTGATTACTTACTGTTCTCCAACTTTGGAATACCTTAAGGTATCCTTATTGTTGTAGAAAATTCCAGATTTGGAATATTACAGTGGTAATATCTCATGTGCGGGTAGGGCCCGCAGCCACGTGTCCAGGTCTGTGTAATGAGGGGTGCTGCGCAAGGGCCCCCTCCCTCAGATTCTCCAGTGGGGTTAGGCCCACCCTTAACACCCTGGGATGCCGCCCTCACTAACAGTTCGAGCTTTTGGTGTAGTGGTTGGATCTACGTGGTATCAAAGCCGAGGTATCGAGGTCGAGACTCGCGGAGCGTGGTGGGTTGTAATATCCCGTGTGCGGGTAGGGCCCGCAGCCACGTGTGCGGGTAGGGCCCGCAGCCATGTGTCCGGGTCTGTGTAATGAAGGGTGCTGCGCAAGGGCCCCCGCCCTCAGATGGTCCGGTGGGGTTAGGCCCACCCTTAACACCTTGGGATGCCACCCTCACTAATAGTTCGAGCTTTTGGTGTAGTGGTTGGATCTATGTGGTATCAAAGCTGAGGTCTCGAGGTCGAGACTCGTGGAGCGTGGTGGGTTGTAATATTCCGTGTGCGGGTAGGGCCCGCAGCCACGTGTTCGGGTCTGTGTAATGAGGGGTGCTGCGTAAGGGCCCCCCTGCCCTCAGATGCTCCAGTGGGGTTAGGCCCACCCTTAACACCCTGGGATGCTGCCCTCACTAATAGTTCAAGCTTTTGGTGTAGTGGTCTGATCAGCTTCTCCTGGAATCGAGTTTGAGCCCTGCCGGCTTAGAAATCCCGATCTCTAGCTAATTTCGACTTTCCCTTGGAGCCTCTGCGCTGACCCTGCTTCACCCTCTCTAGGTTTTGTGTCACACCCTTTAATGGCTACGCTGCCTCCACTGTGTCTTTGTTGCCCTTGCTCTGCGTTGTACCCTTGGTCCTCCGCAATCACTACATCTGCCCCTCGCTGCTTCGTTGAATCACTCAGATCTGATCTTCATCCAAGCACTGTTGCGTCACTCTCTCTAGGGTCTGCGTCACACCCTCTGATGGTTGCGTTGCCTCCACTGTGTCTCTACTGCCCTTGCTCTGCGTTGTACTCTTGGTCCTCTAATCAATCACTGCATCTGCCCCTCAGCTTCTCTGAATCACTCAGACCTGATCTTCGTTCGAGCATTGCTCCGTCAGAAGAATTCGATCTCGTAGATTCTGTGTGTGTTCTCCAACTCACTCCAATCCTTTCCTTTTTGCTTTTCTCGTTGACAAATCAACGACTGTGCTCTGATCTCTAATCAATGGCTAAGATTAGAAGAAGCTTGATCCACGTCACTTAGAAAGTTCTTATTACATGTGTAAATTAATTCACTTGAATTTTTCAATTTCCCTAAGTTAGACTTAGGGTCCCCATTAAAAAATTTAATTATTTGAATATCTTTTACACTAGATGGAATTTCTCCAAACGCTTTATGGGTCTTGGAGATCTCATGTGTTCTAGCCCCTCCACAAAGTTTCGGAGCTAGAGCACATTCGATGCTACCCAAAATCTCAACAAAAGATAGATGCGATATGTGATACAAATGATCTCATCCAAACAACAAATGCAATTTGTGAAACAAATGATCTCATCCAGCAGGTGGATGAAAGTTGTGACACAGATGATCTCATCGAGCAAGTTGTGCTACTAAATAAAAATGATGCAACTAGTTGTATTGAATATCTAATTGAAAAGTTTGATGCAACATGTGATACAGATGAATTGCTAATAGAGATGATTGATGCTCAGTGTGATGCAGATGACTTAATGAATCAAGCACAAAATATCAACAATATTAGCAGGTGTGAAGAACAACAAGAAAATGGTCTTTCCAAGATGGTGATCAGACCTTGGGAAGAAATTTCATTCAACAAAGATCCACATGGTTTGGGATACAACAAAGAAAACAATTTTTATGTTCCAGATTTCTCAAAACCATTTCAGTTTGTAAGTAAAGTTTTTTAGAAAATACCCAGAATCTTGTTAAGTGTAACCATTGTAAAAGAAATGGTCATATGGAGAGTAAATGTTTTGACCTCCATCCTTGTCTTCATTGTGGGAAGACAAATCTTCTATCAGAGAAATGTCAAATGCATAAGAAGACTAAAATGACAGTTAATTATGAATGGATAAACCCTTGGAAATGGAATCTAGAAGTAAAGAAGCTGCATAAGTCCTACAATCTACTCAAGACAAAAGTAAAGATAAAGTTGCCTGAAGAATTGAACAAGAAAAATTCTCCTACACCTTAAGGTGGGGGGGGGGGAGTTCAAAAATCAAATGTAGATTATCAATGGTCAAACAAAACCCATCTATTGTCTCTCCTTTCATCTAACAAAGGGGGGAAATGGTGATCGAATTGAAGATGGTTGTTAGACTAAAAGTTTCAACAAACTCAACAAATTTTCCAATGAACATCAACAAATATGCCAGTGGGCATTAACAAATATGTGAGTGGGCATTGTCAAATATGTCAGTCGAATCATCAAATCTGCCACTGGGCCTCAACAAATATGCAGTGGGCATCATCAAATTTGCCAGATTAGCAAGCGATCTTTGAGTTTTCAACATCCAGTTTTAGTGGTTTTTCAGGCAATTCTTTAGCAGCTCAACACAAGAGTTTTTCAACAGCTCAACACAGTGATTCTTCAGCAACTCAACACATGGGAGTATCGGCATAAAGACTTGGAGATGGTACCAGGATATTACTCTGGACTTATGATTGAGGGAGGGGGGGGGGGATGTTAGCCTCATACTGACATAAACAATCAATAAGTCCGAATTATTCACAAAATAATGAAATTATAAAATTATTAATAATGATAGTAGACTTACTCTAGAAGTCGACATATGATCAAATATGAGAATAATGAGATAAGTTAGGGATGGAAATCACACAAAATCAGCTTAGATACTTGTGGAAATATTCTGTTATGAATATAATTCATATAAAAATAATAAATATAAATATAAATATAATAATAATAATAAATAATAATTAATTAACTAATGGTTAGTTAGTAATGAAGAGGCATGTCTTAGAGGCATGACCATTCATGAAAGGGTACATGCCTAGGGTATATAAGCAGACCCTCATTCTCATTTGTAATCATCTTACATCAATTCAATATACAATATTCTATTTATAGTTACATGTCTTACAATGGACATTTACGTCTTTGAAGTATTTTAAAGATTTTTGCTGCGTATACGACTTTTGGTTGTTACATTGGTATTAGAGCTACGTTCTTCGATTCCGGCCATTGGCCATTAGAATTCTTCGTCAACGTAGTTGTCATCACGATTAGGCGTTTCGCTATAAGAGTTTGGAACTTCTATAATTTGTCAGTTGGCTTTTGGCCATTTAAAAAATCAAAGAAAAAAAGGGAAAATAATATATAAAAAAAGAGTTTTTTGAAAAAAAAAAAAAAAACTAAATAAAACCCAAACTGCATCACGGCCTTGTCCACGAGAACTGTTGAAATCGCCATTAGAACATTGTCCACAAGCGTCGAATGAGCCATGGCTACCTATTTGTCGCACGTAGCCTTGCATTCATGACAAATCACAGCCAACGGTTAGCTGCAAACCGCAATCGCTTGTTCCAGCCACCACCACGTCGCTTTCCAACAACCACGAATGTACAACCATCGAGCGCTACAACACTTGCCACCATTGTGAAAATTAGCCACCATGACACCGTCATTGCACTCGCTTGCAAGAAACAATCAACGAATGTCGACCAACTGCATCATTTTCATCCAAGTAGTGTCATTTGTATAGCCGCCACATATGCATAGCCACCTCTACACAGTCAACCACAACTAGCCAACGATTGTTCTACTATTCCATCAGCTATCACCAATCTATTCAAACTATCTGCGCTAGTTCGGTTCCACCTCCACTGCCAGTCTCAGCAAGCGGCCAAGTCATTCCCTGTTTATCGTTCATACATCCACCTGACCGTAGTGTTTGTGCCCACATCTGTGCCTTCCGCCATCCCGCGTTTCGTTGTTCTGGTCTACCTCCGACACCTTCGACAAACCCGACCACTGCTCTTGCCGCCGTCATTCCACTGCCGCTGCCTCTCTCGCCCACGTCTAGTCCACACCACTGCCATTACGCTAATCGTTGTTCACCTTCCAATCAATCTAACACCGCCTGTCTTGTCCCGTCACACGATTGGCTTGTGTCATAAGTCTCGGTCCAAGCAAAAAGCCACGCTCCATATTGTATTGGTTCACAACGTAACTCCATATAATTTCGATTTACAACGTAAAGTTTTAATTTCGTTATTACTTTTAATTATTATATATAGTTATAATATATAACTATATTATATTAGATAGATAATTTAAATTAATCATATAAAAAACAAATTTTAATAATAATAATATTACTATTATTATTTAAAAAATAAAATAAAATTATAAAACAACATTGTTATAAAAGTATTAAAAAGAGCAATATTCATCTAAGTTTAAATATTGTGGTACAAGAAGTGAAGTTTGACAAAGATAATAAAGAAGAAAATAATAAAATAATAAGAGGGTTACCACAGAACCCTAAGGTCAAGAAATGGAGTTTAATTTGAAAATGAACGAAGAAACTAAGGATTCCATACATAATTCTACGTTTTGGACTAGATGTCCATTTTGTCGAACAAGAGATCAGTATTTGTTGACTTTTAAAAATCGTTCAATACCTTGTTGAAAATGTCGAAGGTTGTTTGTTGAAATTTGGTTACTGGAGGACAGGTGGTTCCCTAAGGCTTTGATCTTTGGCCTAGGGAAAAGTGTCCAAAAGAATTTAATTTTTCTTCTAAAGTGGCTTTATAAAGTCATAAAGTAAAATCTAATTTAAAAGTGACTTTAAGTGAAAAAGTTACTAAAGTCTAATTTTAAAGTGACTTCAATAAAGTTAATGTAAAATTAGAAAAGAAAAATGACTTTAGAAATAAATGACTAAGTAGGTTTTTATTAAAGTGGGGTGAATTAAAAAGTAGAAAGTAAGATTTAAAAGAGCATTTAATCTCAGCCCTATTAAAGGAGGAAAATGAGAGAAAAGGTCATTCATTCATTAATTCTTTCATGAGCAGATTGAGAGAAGGAGAAGGAGAAAGCTGAAGAGAATTTTCTGAGCAATGTGAAGGAGGACAACAGCACTAACTTTCAGCAAATCTGTACAGCAGGGTAGAGCACGAAGTTCGAGGCAAGTGGGCATGAATTTCGAGGAGAGAAAACTGCAGATTTCGAGAGAGGCCGTACAACCATTTTGACACTGTTTTCAAGGTTGTTCGTATAGTTTTGAAGGTTGTAATTTCTGCTGTAATTTTTCTGTTTTGTGGGCACGGAAATCGAGGTGGAGTTTGGCACGATTTTCGAGATAAGTTCTGTTTCGAAGTTGCTGTAATTTTTTTGCTGTGTAAATTTTTGCATCACTGTAAAAGCAATATTCAGAAAATAAAGAAAAGCTTTCAAACTGGTTTTCCCCAAGAGTTGTAGGGGGTTTTTCCAGGGTCATGTTGACCAAAAATCACTGTTAAAATATTTTTTGTGCTGTTTTAGTCTACTGATTTTTATTTCTGCAATTTCCAGCACTGTGAAAATTTCCCAGAATTTGTGTTTTCAGAAAATATTTATTTTCCAGCTTGTTGAATGTAAGGTTATGGAAAAGGGCATTTAACTATTTGGAGAAATAAGGTGAAATTGAAAACCAGGGTGGGAAAATAGAAATTTCTACATGGTATCAGAGGTTGGTGCTGAAAGTGCAGTTTGGGACAGCAAAGAGAAAAATCACGGGTTGCTGATTTTTCACTCAGAAAATTCCAGCACGCTGATTTTTTACACACAGAAATTTTATCTTTACTACAACAGTGCTATTTTCAGTTTTTAGGACAACAAGGATGTCATTGGGATTGAGGGTGGAAGATAGGTTGGATGGACATAGTAATTACAGCGTTTGGAGAGAGAATGCAGAGCATCTTTGAGGAGGGAGAAGTCTGGGATATCATGGTTCATACCCAACAGCAGCCTGTTAATGTGCCTACTGATGTTGTTCAGTTGGCAGCATTTAATAAAAAGAATAACAAGGGAAAAAAACTGATTTTGGATGGTATTAAAGACCATGTGATTCTTCATGTGAGAGGGAAGAGACATGCTCATGAGATGTGGTCTGCCTTGACCAATCTCTACCAGAGTACCAATGAGAACAGAAAGATGGTCCTAAGGGAGAAGCTGAAGACCATTAAGATGGAGAAGAATGATAGTGCAACTGGTTATCTCACAAAGATAACTAATGTGAGAGATGCATTGGCAGCAGTTGGAGAGGTCATTCCAAACACTGAGTTGGTGTGGGTTGCAGCGAATGGCCTTCCTACTTCATGGCTGAACTTTGCTGATGGGGTTTGTGCACAAGAGACCCTTCCCACATGGGATAGGTTTTGGGATGATTGCATTCAGACAGAGATCAGGAAGAGTCATCTTGGGGCAGCCAAGCCAGTTGAGCAGGATGAGGATGTAGCATTGTTGGCCGGAGGCAAGAGAGGCAAAGGCAAGAAGCATGCTTCCACAAGTGGTGGTGGGGACAAAGGCAAAGGTAAAGGTAAACAGGAGAACACGCAAAAGGACTACTCCAAAGTAAAGTGTTGGAGTTGTCAGAAGATGGGACACTATGCAGTTGTGTGTCCGGAGAAGAAGAAGAAGGGGAAGAACCAGACCATGGCAGCATCAACAGAGATTGAGGACTTTTCCGATAGATTTGACCGAGAGTTTGGGTTCAGTGCTTGTGAGTCCACTAGTGCAGGATCACCTGCCACGGAGGTTCAGAGGGAGCATGCATTTCCCTCGACTAGTGGAGCATCTTTGAGTATCTGGTATGTGGACATTGGGGCTTCACGTCATATGACAGGAGTTCGTGAGTACTTCTCAAAGCTTTCAGAGAGTGGCACTGATATAGAGGTAGTACTCGGTGATGACAATGTTGTTAGAGCAGTTGGTGTGGGACACTGACATTTGATAGGGAACCCAAACCTCCCTTGAAGGTGTCAGATGTTTTATATGTGCCAGGGATGAGGAAGAACCTCATATCCGTCTCAGCATTGGAGGACAGAGGGTATGAGATATTGTTCAGGAGAGGACAGGTGCTCATATATCCCAGGGGTACTCCAGCTGAGTCAGCTAGAGTGATAGGTGTACACGATGCAAAGGTGTACAAGTTTGCATTTCAGCCCCTTATGGCATTGAGCAGTAGCACCGACAGCAAAGCTAGCAGTTCTGAGCTATGTGAGATTTGACACCGCAGGATGGGGTACATGTATCATGGAGCCTTGAGGACATTGCGGGAGATCACTACAGGTGTGCCAGATTTCAGTACTGATCACATTGATACATGTAGAGGATGTGCGATGGGCAAGTTTGCCAAATCCCCTTTTCTCAACAGTGACAACAGAGCGACTGGGACACTTGATTTGATTCATTCCGATGTGAGCGGTCGGATGTCTCATGTTTCCTTGAGTGGATATGAGTATTATGTGTTATTCATTGATGACCACTCCAGGAGGACCTGGATTTATTTCTTGAAGACCAAGAGTGAGGTCTTCAAGCGGTTTCAGGAGTTTAGAGCTCTCGTGGAGACACAGACAGGTCGGAAGATCAAGTCCCTGAGGTCAGACAATGGAGGTGAGTACACCCTTGGAGAGTTTGTTGAGTATTGTGTAGAGGCAGGCATTAAGAGGGAGTTCACAGTTCCTTACAACCCGCAGCAGAATGGGGTTGCAGAGAGGAAGAACAGATCCATCATTGAGGCTGCCAAAGCCATGTTACATGATCAGGGGTTACCTTTGTTTTTGTGGGCAGAGGCCTGCAATACTACTGTATACTTGCAGAACAGGAGTCCGCATCATGCCTTCGGGCATGTGACTCCAGAGGAGGCTTTTTCTGGGAAGAAGCCTGATGTTGGTCACTTTCGTATCTTTGGTTGTATTGCATACTCCTACGTACCCAAGGAAAAGAGGACCAAGCTAGAGCCCACCGCAGAGAAGGGTATCTTTGTGGGCTATAGTGAGACCTCGAAAGCCTTTCGGGTCTATATTCCTGCTTTGAGGAAAGTTGTTATCAGGCGAGATATGAGATTCGAGGAGGACCGGGCTTTAAGGAGTTCACGGGAGTTAGAGTATCTGGATCAGCCAGACCCTCAGCAGCAGTTGAGTCAGTCACAGAGATCCAGTGGGCAGGGATCAGGAGGATGCAGAGGTACCTCTATGAAGATGTCTGGTCTGTCAGTGAGCAGTGGCTCGCAGAGTCAGAGGGGTGGTGCTTCGGGCAGCATGCAGAGCAGTTCACTAGGGAGTCCACCGATGGACAGTTCACACGGTACTTCAGCATCTACAGGTTCAGGTTTAGGCAGGAGGACAGCAGACAAACAGTCAGGAGTTCATACTTCTTATGAGGAGGAGGAGTTTCATTCTCTAGTGGGAGAGGTGTGCTCAGGGAAGAGGAAGCCCAAGTGGCTTTAGGATACCTTGAGAGAGGCTACATCTGTTGCTGCGCCTACGAGGCCGATCAGAGAGAGCAGACCACCTGAGAGGTTTTGTAGCTATATGGCAATGGTTGCCAACATCATTGACTCTGAGCCTTCTAGCTATGAGGAGGCAGCTAGCCAGCAAGTACGGAAGGGGTCATACGGAGGTGTACATTGAGCGGCCCACCCAGGCTTTGAGGCGCATGGGAAGGAGTCCCATGTATGCAAACTGAAGAAGGCCCTTTATGGCCTGAAGCAAGCTCCCAGAGCTTGGTACTCCATACTTGCAGGAGATGGGTTTCACAAAGAGTGATGCAGATCTGAACCTATACTTTATTGTGATGGGTGAGGAGCCTCTCATTCTGGTGTTGTATGTGGATGACTTGGTCATTACCGGTGCAGATAGACTCATAGAGAGCTGCAAGAGAGATCTTGCGTCGGAGTTCGAGATGAAGGACATTGGCTTGTTGCATTGCACAGGTTTGGAGGGTGTGGCGGGAGGAGGGGAATTTCTTCTGGGGTGGGGTGAATATGTTGTGGACATCCTTGGCGGATTCTGAAGGATTGTGAGCCACATGTCGACAGATGATCTGGGCTAAGGAGAAGCTTCATCGGGATTCGAGAATGGTGGATCCCCATTAATGATTGTTGATTTGGTTCCTTGATGTATTTGATCAACACCCGGACTTGAATATATGTTTTCACCGGTCAACACGATGAGTCGGTTTATGTGGGCCTAGGAAGGTTCATTTGTTCTTTTTACAAAACACATTTTACATACTTGCAGGGGACAATGGAGTATGGTCTGGATTATAGGCAGGGGGATGGAGTGAGATTGGCAGGTTACACTGATTCTGATTGGGCAGGTTGTGCTTCTGATAGGAAGAGCATTTCACGGTGCTGTTTTGGGTTGGGTTTGGCAGTGGTGTCGTGGTTCAGCCGGAAGCAGCAGTCAGTAGCATTGAGTTCAGCGGAAGAAGAGTATATGGTAGCCAGTCAGCTAGTTGTGAGGCCATCTGGCTTCGTAAGATGTTGTTTGGCTAATTTGGTCAGCCGTTGAGACCTTCAGCGATTTACTGTGATAATCGGAGTTGCATTAATCTCACGGAGAATCCAGTATTTCATGATCGGTCAAAGCATATCAGCATCAGATATCACTTCATCAGAGACTGTGTAGAAGGGAGCTGTGAAGCTCGAATATATTTCCACTGATGAGCAGGTTGCAAATATTCTTACCAAAGCCTTACCACGAGGCAAGCATGTCTACTTCAAAGATAAGATGGGTGTGGTGAGGAACACCTTCCTCTGTAAGAGGGAGTGTTGAAATTTGGTTACCGGAGGACAGGTGGTTCCCTAAGGCTTTGATCTTTGGCCTAGGGAAAAGTGTCCAAAAGAATTTAATTTTTTTCCTAAAGTGGCTTTATAAAGTCATAAAGTAAAATATAATTTAAAAGTGACTTTAAGTGAAAAAGTTACTAAAGTCTAATTTTAAAGTGACTTTAAGTGAAAAAGTTACTAAAGTCTAATTTTAAAGTGACTTTAATAAAGTTAATGTAAAATTAGAAAGGAAAAATGACTTTAGAAATAAATGACTAAGTAGGTTTTTATTAAAGTGGGGTGAATTAAAAAGTAGAAAGTGAGATTTAAAAGAGCATTTAATCTCAGCCCTAGATCTAAAGTTATTTCAACCATTGGATTTGGGGATAACCCAAAAGTTACTTGGAGTTCTATTAAAGGAGGAAAAGGAGAGAAAAGGTCATTCATTCATTAATTCTTTCATGAGCAGATTGAGAGAAGGAGAAGGAGAAAGCTGAAGAGATTTTTTTAAGCAGTGAGAAGAAGGAGGGCAGCAACACTAACTTTCAGCAAATCCGTGCAGCAAGGAAGAGCACAAAGTTTGAGGCAAGTGTGCACGAATTTCAAGGAGAGAAAACTGCAGATTTCGAGGGAGGTCGTACAGCCATTCCGACACTGTTTTCAAGGCTGTTCGTACAATTTTGAAGGCTGTAATTTTTGTTGTAATTTCTCTATTTTGTGGGCACGAAAATCGAGATGGAGTTTGGCATGGTTTTCGAGATAAGTTCTGTTTCGAAGTTGCTGTAATTTTTTTGCTGTGTAAATTTCTGCATCACTGTAAAAGAAATATTCAAAAAATAAAGAGAAACTTTCGAACTGGTTTTCCCCAAGAGTTGTAGGGGGTTTTTCCAGGGTCATGTTGACTAAAAATCACTGTGCTAAAATGTTTTATGTGGCTGTTTTAGTCTGCGGATTTTTATTTCTGCAATTTCCATCACTGTGAAAATTTTTCAAAATTTGTGTTTTTAGAAAATATTTATTTTCCAGCTTGTTGAATGTAAGGCTATGGGAAAGGGTATTTAACTATTTGGAGAAATAAGGTGAAACTGAAACCAGGGTGGGAAAATAGAAATTTCTACATTGTTTACTTTAGAAGAGTATCAAGATAACACCCAGATACATACTAAAAGATTAAAAGAAGAAATCACAAAACTTCAACAAAAGAATGACGTGTTATAAAAGAAATATAAAGATCTCCAAGATCGGTTTCATGAAAAATCAATAGAAAGCAACGAAGAAATTTGGCATTTAAGGAACCACAATGAGAAATTACTTTCACAGATAAAAAAATCCAAGGTTAAGAAATGAAGACTAAAACAAGAAAATGAAAGTTTTAATAAGGAACTAAAGGAGAATCTATCAGAAAAAAGAAAAAGAAAATTCATGCCTAAAAACCCTTAATAAAAAATTATTAGAGCAAATAAAAAACTTGAAAAATAAAGAGGAAGATACTAAAGACAAAGTCAATGATTCAGAAAATGACGAACTTTCATGTCTAAGGAATCATAACCAAGTCTGTCTTACGCAAATAAATAAGCTTAAGAGTGACAAGAAATCACTAAATGACAAGTTAAACAACTTCAAGAAGTAGTACCGAAGTCTCCAGTCGTTTCAATCCAAGTTGAAGATAAAGAAACAAACACTGATCCAATCAAGATCATAACTCAAGTAGAGGATATATTGAAGTGAAGATACATGCAGAAGTTGCAGTTCAAACGATGGACATTCCAAATGATGATTCGCTAGCCAACTCGAAAACAACAACACTTGAAGAAACTCAGGAAACAACCACTAACATGATAAAGGGAAGTCCAACCAGAAGAACTATTTATCGACATCCGAATCACATGAGCAGACTTTCTGATCAATCTACGTCCCAGTATCACTCAGAACATAAACGACAATTTTATGTTCCCAAGAATACTGAAGTTTGCAAAATCCAATCCTTCAATAACTATTCATCACAAATTTCCAGAGATCAGAAGATTCTACAAAAGATTAATCTAGGATGCTCCAATCCGTTCTCCATACAACAATTTTGTCTATCACTTAGAGCATCATATCATCTTGTATCAACGAAGATGAAAGTTCAGAGACGAGAAGATGTTCTCAATAAGCTTTGAGGACAAAACTTCATGAAGAGAGAGGCAATATTATGAATATAATTCATATAAAAATAATAAATAAAAATAAAAATATAATAATAAAAAATAATAATTAATTAACTAATGGTTAGTTAGTTAGTAGTGAAAAGGCATGTCTTAGAGGCATGACCATTCCTAAAAGGGTACCTGCCTAGGGTATAAGCAGACCCTCATTCTCATTTGTAATCATCTTACATCAATTTAATATACAGTTACATGTCTTACAATGGACATTTACGTCTTTGAAGTATTTTAAAGATTTCCACTGCATATACGACTTTCGGTCGTTACATATTCATGGAGTTATTGTGGAGAAAGTTGTGGAGGAGGTTCAACCAATTAGCCAAATTGGTAATTTGTTATGGGAACCTCATATCTATATTACTAAGCCTCATGTATTGTATTGGGAAGTGTGTGAATAATGCATCATTTTTGTAAATTAATGAAGTAAGGCTTGAAAGCCTTTTCTCCCAATTTTATGTCTCATGTTTTTGATAATTTGTTTTAATTAATTATTTCAGTAATAGCTTCATTAGGTCACATGCGAGTTGCAACATCATTATATCTGTAAGGGTAGTGTCAGAGTTGCAGCAACGATGACTAGGGTTGGAGTTGAAACAACTGTGTTACAACCAGAGTTGCAGTGCTTGGAATGGAGTTGCAACACCTAAATTTCGCTCTTATTTGACAGTGTTAGTATGAAAGATGGAAATTTCACATTGTAATTGTGAAAATTTTTGAATTTACTTAATAGAAACCTTACTGTTAAATCTTGATTTACTTCTCCTACTTAGACAAGTTATTAATCTGAATTATTCAGCATTAACATCGTAGTAAATACATCAACAGCCTACACATACAGATCTAAACTGAATACATGCACAATGACAAAGTGACACACAAGGATTTTCTAGACAACTGTCCCCAGAAAAACCCAATGCGGGAAAACCGGTCTTCTGGCTGCTGGAGGGTTTTATTATTAAGTAGAATCTAAGTACAACAAATCTAGGCACCAACTGGTTAACCCGACAGAGAAATAAACTGCAACTATACCTCTGTTCCAGAGATAGAAAAACTCACTGATTCAAACCCTCAAACGGAATTTACAGAATGCAGCCCTTTTCACTCTTCAGAAACCCCAGCATTGCTCTGAAGCCCTCTGCGTTAGCTCTGCTAGCCTGTGTCAACCCTTGCGTTGCTCAAGAAGGGCCTGCATCACCCCAGACTAGGTTACACTGCCCCTGCGCTACCCCGACTAGGCTTTCATAATGATCATTATGATATCCAAAGTTGCCCATGGATTTCCTTTATAATCTCTTGTTGAGAAATCAATGACCAAGATCTAGATCTGAAATGATCTCATCAATGGCTAATATCACTTATAAAATTTTCTAGAAGTCTCTAAAGGAAAATCGACCATGTCTCCATTATTAATAATTAATTAATCTATTTCCCTAAGTTAAAACTTAGGAAAATAGTTAAAAATGATTAGTTAATATAAATAAGACATTTAATTCAAAAGAACAACTTGGGCTTGGAGATTTTTTTCTCTTGTGTTCCTAGCCTCATTGACACAACCTGAGGCTAGAACACCTTTCCGAGCTACATCAACCAACACTCCCTCTTAGCAAATAAGGTCTTCTATGTTCGACACCATCGTACTTCGTGCTCACATATAGAACACTTGTCACCTTGAGTACCCCATGGCCCATTCCATTATGCCACAACTCTCCTGGATAGCTACTGCAAACGATGAGTGTGAACTCATACTCTATCTATCCAGAAAGATCATTTGCGACTGTTTTTGTCTACTTCTCGACCTTCTTGTCACCTTTCGTCTCGTGCGGACAATTGCTGCGATAATAGCCAAATTCGTGACAACCATAACACTTGATCTCTGACATGTCCTTCTTCTTTTCCTCCTTGGAGTTAGACCCTTTGCTAGATCCCTTCTTCGGTTTTCCCTTTGCTCACAAGAGAAATATTCTTGCTGTCATCTCCCTTCTGCTCGGAACTGCTGCTAGTACTGTTGTTGCCTTCCACAAGGCTCAGTCGAAGCTCCTCCTATATGAAGTCATTCCGCAAGCATTCCCAAGTCGGAAAATCAGATCTTCCACTGACCACTTGCACGAAAACATCCCATTGCTTCTGAAACCCTTTCAGGGTTGTTTACACAAGCTCTTCATCATCGAAATTCTTTCCAATGTGGCTCATCTCTGACTATCTTGATGCGGGTGAGATAACTGACAACGTTTTCTCCCTTATTTTGTCTGGTGCTTCTGACCTTCTCTCTTAGGATCATTTTTCGATTCATATTTTTATCCTGGAAAAGTTTGTTGATGGCATCTAACATATTCTTGGTTGTATCTTCTTCCGCTAAATGTGGAACTATGTGGTCCTTGATCCCTCTAGAATAATATGCTTGGCCTTGGAATCATCTTTTTGGTACTCATGCAACATGATAGGATTTGCTGGTACAACAATATGTGTCGTAGTAAACTCCTTCAGCCATGCTCTTCCAAAATAAGAAGGCACTAGATTTTCCAGACACCAAAGTTAGATGCGCCATCCAACCTATCATGGTACCTCAATCATGTTGAAGCCATTATTGAAGCCCTTAAGAGACAAAAAAAAATATCTTCTACCAGCTAACAAAAATACCTAGAAAACCTCATGGTCTTCCTCTGCGAGTGATCTTGGCTATTATTGGGCAACTAACACTTCCTTTGTGAACTCGAAATTCCCACTGGAGCTGCGCACTGGCCCTCCTAGAAACTCGCACTGCCTCTGGGAAATCACTCTCACGAATTTCTCTGCCTCCAACAACTAGAGAAACCCACCTCGCAACTGACAAATGGCATTGTCTCCAACAACACGCATTGGTAAACTGGAAATTCGCACTAGTTAATTTGGCTCCCTTCTTGCAGAAAATAACACTAGTAAAATTCCTCCAAGTAATTCCAGAAATCGACCTTGGTATTAAACCCTTGGCTTCCTCTTCCAAATACCTACGCTGATCTACTTTGGTAAACCTCTACGCTTCAAATCTGCTTTGATACCATGTGAAAAATCGATAAAAATATTGCTTATTGCAATCAACTGGTAATTATCCAATATATTTATTTTTGAGGAAAAATATTTTACTGCAAATACAAAATAAAAATACGATTGCAATATTCATAAAAATAAAATGCAGAAACTTTGAAAGAAAACCAATCACAAAATGGACACAATTATTTTTGGACAAAACATGCCTGGAAAAACCTCGAAGGGAAAACCAATTCTTCAGATCTGAGAGTTTTATTAATTTTCAACAAATTCTGCAATTGATTAATATTACAATACTTCTTTCCAAACCCCAAAAAAGCTCTGACAAATTATCTCTTCACCTCCTCTGGTCGATTTGACCACTAGAAGGCTCACGACCTCCCTCTGCAACAACCTGACACGACCTCTTTTGGCAAATACGACCTGTACAACCTCACATGTGCGGCTCCTCCAACTCTTTGATGCTCACAGCCTGGATGGAATTAGCCTCTTGGCTATGCTGGCAACTTGTATGGCCCTCATGGCAATTTGTACGACCTCCTCTTGGCAATCTCGACCTCCACAAGGAATCTCGGGCTATCTCA
The DNA here is from genome assembly GCA_034641835.2 of Pinus albicaulis. Taxonomy (NCBI): domain Eukaryota; kingdom Viridiplantae; phylum Streptophyta; class Pinopsida; order Pinales; family Pinaceae; genus Pinus; species Pinus albicaulis. The sequence goes on along the minus strand of CM076575.1, from coordinate 45,162,364 downwards.
GAGAAAACTTGGCCTCTCTTGGAACACTCATGGCCTCAATAACTTGGCCTCCCTATTTGCAGAAAAACACTGGTAGAATTCCTCCTCTGGATCTCGGAAACTGGAAGAATACTGAGGAGAGAAAACCCCATAAATATTCACTGCTTCAACTGCTGCTGAAACCCTCACTGGTGTCAATCCTCAAACATGATCATTATGATCTTCAAAGCTGCCTATCGATTTCCTTTATAATCTCTCGTTCAAAAATCAATGGCCAAGATCTAGATCTGAAATGATCTAATCAATGGATAAGATTACTTAGAACTTTTCTAGAAATCCCTAAAGGAAAATTGACCATGTCTCAATTATTACTAATTAATTAATCTATTCCCCTAAGTTAAAACTTAAGAAAATAGATGCGAGTGATTAGACACACTAAGTTGGCAAGCCACATGGCCTCTCCACGGCCTCGCAGCTGGCCTCATCACGAGGCTGCACCTGCCTCTCATGTTAGAGCCATAAATATGCATCGTTGGTGTCTAGCCTCGTTCATTCCTGGGCAGTCAATTTGGAGTACCGCGCATTCAATCCTGCCCCATTCGCAACGCAGAGTTCACTGGCTTTTTATGGGCAATGGAGCCGACTCCTTCCCGCATTTGTCCCACACCTCCCTCCGTTTTTCTCAGCTTGCTCTACAAGCTCCTACACTCTGCTCTGCTTGTCCCCGTTGTGCTTCTGCCCCCCTCGCTTTTGTTAATTCACCCTCTGCCCATCCGTTTCACATTGCTACTCATTAGTCCACTGCTCATCCGCCTCCTCTGCATCCCCAGTTCTCCACTGAAAGTATGCCTCGCCGCCATTATATGCGTTGCCGTATGGGAGGAGGCAAAGGTTCTCCCTCTCGCCCTCCAATTCCAGCCATGGTGGAGCGCACAGTGGCCTTTTCGGTGGCCATGGATGCGCCTGAGGTCTCTGACCCCCAGTGCCTCTCAGCCCATCTCTCAATTCGAATTTCAGAGACTTTGCAATGCAATTCCGGCTTTGGCTCTAGGAAGAGGCCGCAAAAGTTCACTCTCCCTCGTTCATCCTCCCAGATGCCTAGAAAAATGGTGGCTCTTCCTGTCAAAAGCATGGAGGAAACCTCTGATAGTGTGGGAAACAGCTCTACTGAAGGTGCCAAGCAACCTGACAATGCAGAAGACATAAGCGCTCGCTCCACCTCCACTCCAGAGCTGGCTCCGCAGCTCTCCAAAAAAGAGGAAGCCCTCTCTGACTACGGGTGCTACATTGTGGAAGAACCTCCTCAGGTGCAACATCAGGACGCAAAGGACCAGAATCTATAGAGCCATGGCTCTTCTTTCTCCAATATTTTCATGCCTTTCTATAGTCTCTATGTTTACTTTTCCTCTGCACAACAAACTTAGTTTTTGGGATATTCTGTCAATAGATGGTTTCACCATTAGGGGCAACTCTGTATATGTTTTGTGGAACACTCTATGGTTTGGTTTACCCCCAAGGGGCAGCGCCATTTTTGAAATTTTGAATTATCTCCTTTCGACCGAGGTTGGCTAATTCAGCAGCCCCGGTCACGAAGAGTGAATGTACTTTTTTGTACCATATAATAAAAAATAGTCTTACGCAAAAAAAAAAAACCTAAGAAAATAATAAAATCGATTAATTATTTTAATTAAGGCATTTCCATTCAAAAGAATAACTTGGGCTTGGAGATATTTTTTTCTCTTGTGTTCCTAGCCTTATTGACACCACCTAAGGCTAACACACTTGTCTGAGCTACATCAACGAACATGATCATTGATCACCAATTTGGAGCTGTATCGCATACGGTGAATTTGTAGTTCTTTTATTTACTTTTATAAGCTTGGCACTTGAATAATATCTATTCTTCATCTTTAATTATGAGTTAATTGTAGACTTTTTTAGCACCCCGTAAATTCCGAAGGCTGATGACAGAATGCTGGAGGGCCAACATCAAACCACTTTGGAGTCTAGGACCTAGCCTTCTTGGACTCAAAGAGGGTTCTCTCTGTTAGATAAAGCTTTTTTGATGGGGCATTTTAGGCTAGCTATTAGTACATAGGGGATTGTTGGAAGATTTATGGTTGAGGCAGCAGAAGAGGGCCATTGGGCTATGGAGTCGAACAGGTGTATACAAATTCAAATAGATGAATAACTGAGGTTAGGTGCAACCAGGCAAGCTAGCCATGTCAATGGATCTTAACAGCTTCTGAAATGGAAAGGAGGAGGAGATTAAGGCTCAACGAGAGTGCAGAGCAGACCGTCTCTAAATTCTGCATTCCGGTCTTAGAGGAAAACATAACGTATCGTTTCAAGACTGAGCAGGGTACCCCATGGTAAATACTACACAAAATTTTCTATCTGCAATAAAGAAAGAACAACAATATGTAAAACTAGAGATGACAGATTACGAGAAAAAGGTGCACTTCACCACAGAACATGACACAAGAATCCGAAAAACAACATCATCTGTCATTCATCCAACGAGAGTGTTTACAACCAGTTGAGTCTATTACAATGGTTTTTACCCCTTCTGAGCCCCCCTTGATACTGCTAATGCATACAATATTTATATAAAACTTAAGTCGGTTAATTTGTCTATTGCAGTGATACATTCAAGCCGAAACTGGACAAGTGGAAACATGCAGGTGGTGATAAGATGAGCCTGGCCCTAACAGTGGCTTTAGTAGTACGTTATTTATTATAGAATAAGGAAGGAATTGCCACTTAGGATTACGAAGAGGCTATGATAGAGAAAAACTTTAATAAGTGGAACCATGCAGGCAGTGACAAGATACTTCGGGCCAAGAAGGTGGAGACAACAATCTGTTATGGTTAGAATCTGGCTTTGTCTGATGCTGAAGAGGCAAGGAAGGCTCTAACACCTTGGCTCTTCCTCTTCAGAAAACTGTTGTTGGATTATTAAATTGATGAGGTGTTGGCATCTTCTGTGGATCAGTAGTCGTGCTGATGTGTTCACTGCCCTTTCTGTTCTTGCAGTTGCAAAATGATAATGTTTGCGCAAACGCCTTTTCCTGACTTGGTCCTTTCTGTCTATCTCCTTACTACCGTGACTTTCCGCATTACTCTGCACTTTTTCTCCTTGTCGGGTCCTACTCGAGTCCTCCTGTAGTGTTGACTCTTTCTTTATAAAACAATGCACAAACCCATACGCCCTGACGTGAAATCCTTTAGACTTTTGCTTTGGATTACATCCCATCTGCATTAACATCTCACTTCGCATGTCTTCAGATTTATCTTGTGAGGAACGAGATCAACGATGCGATGCGAAAAGCGGAGGTGATGTGCCGGGAGGGGTGATGGTTTCGATGATGTGGAGCAATGGAGCGGGAATAATACCGGAGAGCGGAGTATAGCGGTGAGCGAAGTATAGCGGAGGGCAGTTGTGGTGGGCCAACCGCATTGCAAATCGCAATCGGGACTGAATACACGTTTGCAACATGGTTAAACAAACAAAGTTGCGATGCGATAAATATCGCACATCGGCGATCGCAAGATTTGAAGGTTGGGGGAAATGCGACAAGTTATAGTACTTGCAATACAATGCGGGGAAAAGGGTGACGTGGAATGGTGTGGTCGGGATTATCGGCGATCACAAATCGCATTTGGAGATGGATATTGATGAATGTTTGGCAGTAAGGTATGCGATATGCGATGGGAGTGACGCGGTGGTAGGCAAGGAAGGGTCCCACTTAATATTGCATCGGCATTTTGGAGCGATAACCAACGAATATGGTAACGGAGCATGCAATTGTCGATATGCGATAAAGGCAAGGGTCCTACCAAAGGTTTTAGGTGGCTGTTTGATATATATATGATATTTAATATATAATGGTATAATGTAATATAATACGGCTGTTCGATGGGTGGGCGAAGCTATAACACTAAAATTTTGGGCTTTAATATAAGTGGGGTTTGTAAAGTCATAAGTCCTGAAAAGTTATGTATGTGGGTTTTGGGGTTTAAACAGGACTGAAAGCGCTAAACTATGGGTTTTGAAAGAAATGAAGCGTGGGACTTTAGAAAATGGAAAAATGAAGGGCAAAGAGGGTAAATGAAATGAAATGAGGGCAGAAATGAAGTTTTCTCACCATCACACCTTATTAGCAACATTTTCTTCTTTCAACTGAACTGAAAAGGCAGATTGTTTCCTTTGAAGCACTTGACAGTCAGAATTTCCCTTCCTTCTTTTTGGAAATAAATGACAACCATGGAATATTATTTTCAAAATGAGAGATCTGAGAAATAATCAGTCACCTTGTGATACTGTGAAATACAGGAGTGTAATAGTGGCTCCAGCTGGGGATGGCAGCTCCTTCAGGAGGTGTCAAGAACACCGTAGACTAGTGGCCTGATCCATTTTGCTGATCCCAAATCTGCTACGTAATCTGCTACAAAACCTCTGCGGCTGACAATCTTAAAGCTAAAATCAACACTCTCTACGAACTGAAATCTGGAACACACTTGAACTGAAAACAAAACAAGTGAACTCTAAGTGATATATACACTAAGTGAACTCTTTTTTCCAATGTAACCAATCAAGTAAATGACTACATGATTGATTCTTGTTCACTTTTTTGAGTAGGCTGAAAAAACAAAAGGGCCACTCCCATCTTACTTGCCATTGAACAACAATGTTCAAACTTTTCCTTAAACTCTGCAGCAAACCATTCATGGCATAGCATACTCCTTTCTTAGATGATTCTAAAAGGCCAGCAAAAGGATCTTGGAACAATATCTGGTCCTGAGGATTCAAATAACCAGCTTCATCTAGGACTACTCTTTGTTCCAATGTGTTATGCTCAGGATCTTTTTGAAGGAGAATATCTATACATTCTTCATGATTATATGATATGGCATCTTCATCATATACCAATATGCTGTTCTCAAGCAAATCTGATATGTCTTGATTGAGATTGCTGAATTCTGTTTGAAGGCCATCATTTTGATGAACAAAAGCACTTTCTGGCAATAAGCCTTCCTGAGAATGTAAAACAACATCAGTATCAATCTGTTCTACATTTGTTTCTTCAGGAGGAAATACTTCAGTACATAAATCAGTAGTAAAACAAATAGAATTAATCTCCTGATTATATAAAAATTGAGAGGTTGGCTGCATGCTTAGAATCTGATTAATTTCTTCTTCAGTTAAAGGAGGAGGCAGTCTTTGTTTTCTTTGGATTAAACAACAATTGTTTTCTTTCTCTCGTGGAGACTGATCATGAGACTGAATATCTTCTTTAGCCTCATACAAAAGAACAAACGAATTATCATTTGTCTCCACAGAGAGATGCTGTGGATCTACTTTCATTTCTTGATTTCTTTCATCTTCAACTAACTTCTCTTGGTTATCATGACAGTTCACTTGAGAATGAAATTCATAAATTGATCCTAAGAGATCCTCAGGATGCCAATTTCCTAGATCTTTATCAATATTTACAAGGTATAGTATGAGATCTTCAGACTGATCACACAATTTTCAGCTAATGATAAAGATGTAGAATATTCTTTATAATGCTCATAAAACACCTTGTGGAAATATTTTAAAGAAAACAAACTACTAGGGTTTAAACCTTCATACCATTCCCTGGCTTTCCCTTCCAATGTTGCCATGAACATCTTCATGAGGCAATCCTCATGCCATTCGACTTTCAACTTCCATGAATGTAAATGAAATTTAATGAGATGTAACACAACATCATCAACATTCTCTTCTTGAAAAATAGGAAGATTTCTTTGCCAATTTACCTGAGGCATTTTGTGTGGGAATCCAGGAATGTGATCTCTGTTCCTTGGAGCATACCTGCGTTGTATTCTTGGATTCATCATGTCAATCAATCAAAGGATGGAGTCACTGTATGTTCACCACAAATCTGGATTCTTCTACTAGTGGAGCCTTTAGGTCAACTGAAAACTGTGGAGTCGCCAATGAATCTCTGTTTCTGGATTTTGCTGCCAATGGAGTCGCCAGGTGAATGGAACAACCTTCTAGTGTTTGACTTCTATTCATCAAAGTCAAAAATGAACTTGATAAGTGTTTTTGAGGAAGATGAAACGCGATCCCCAATATGGTCGCTAGTATGTTAGCACCCCATAAATTCCGAGGCTGAAGACAGAACGCCGAAGGGCCAACATCAAACCGCTTTGGAATCTAGGACCTAGCCTTCCTAGACTCAGAGAGGGCTCTCTCCGTTAGATATAGCTTTGTTGATGGGGCATTTTAGGCTAGTTATTAGTACATAGGGGTTTGTTTGAAGATTTATGGTTGAGGCAGCAGAAGAGGGCCATTGGGCTATGGAGTCGAACAGGTGTAAACAAATTCAAATGGATGAATAACTGAGGTCAAGTGCAACCAGGCAAGCTAGCCATGTCAATGGATCTTAACAGCTTCTGAAATGGAAAGGAGGAGGAGGTTAAGGCTCAATGGGAGTGCAGAGCAGACCGTCTTTGAATTCTGCATTCCGGTCTTAGAGAAAAACATAACGTACTGTTTCAAGACTGAGCAGGGTACCCCATGGTAAATCCTACACAAAATTTTCTATCCGCAGTAAAGAAAGAACAACAATATGTAAAACTAGAGATGACAGATTACGAGAAAAAGGTGCACTTCACCACAAAACATGACACAAGAATCTAGAAAATAGCATCATTTTTCATTCATCCAACGAGAGTGTTTACAACCAGTTGAGTCTATTACAATGGTTTTTATCCCTTCCGGGCCCCCATTGATATTTCTAATGCATACAATATTTATATAAAACTTAAGTCGATTAATCTGTCTACTGCAGTGATTACATTCAAGCTGAAACTGGACAAGTGGAAACATGCAGGGGGTGATAAGACGAGCTTGGCCCTAATAGTGGCTTTAGCAGTCCGTTATTTATTATAGAATAAGGAAGGAATTTCCTCTTAGGATTACGAAGAGGCTATGATTGAGAAAAACTTTGACAAGTGGAACCACACAGGCAGTGACAAGATACTTCTGGCCAAGAAGGTGGAGACAACAGTCTGTTATGATCAAAATCCGGCTTTGTCCGATGCCGAAGAGGCAAGGAAGGCTCTGACACCTTGGCTCTTCCTCTTCAGAAAACTATTGTTGGATTATTAAATTGATGAGGTGCTTGCATCTTCCGTGGATCAATAGTCGTGCTGATGTGTTCGCAGCCCTTTCTGTTCTTGCAGTTACAACATGATAATCTTTGCACAAACGCCTTTGCCTGACTTAACCCTTTCTGTCTATCTCCTTACTACCATGACTTTCTGCATTACTCTGCACTTTTGCTCCTTGTCGGGTCCTACCCGAGTCCTCCTGTAGTGTTGACTCTTTCTTCATAAAACAACGCACAAGCCCATACGCTCGAACGTGAAATCCTTTAGACTTTTGCTTTGGACTACATCGCATCCGTGTTAACATCACATTTTGCATGTTTTAAGATTTATCTTATGAGGAACGGGATCGGCGATGTGATGCGTAGAGCGGAGGTGATGTGGTGGGAGGGGTGATGGTTTTGATGATGTGGAGCAATGAAGCGAGAATAATAGCGGTGAGCGGAGTATAGCGGAGGGCAGTTGTGGTGGGCCAACTGCATCGCAAATCGCAATCAGGATTGGATACAAGTTTGCAACATGGTTAAACAATCAAAGTTGTGATGCAATAAGATATTTGCGATGGGATGTGAAATGGGAAAACTTAAGATTTGTGCGATGCGATAAATATCGCACATCGACGATCACAAGATTTGAAGGTTGGCAGAAATGTGACAAGTTGTAGTACTTGCGATGCAATGCGGGGAAAAGGGTGGCATGGAATGGTGGGGTTGAGATTATCGGCGATCGCAAATCGCATTTGGAGACGGATAGTGATGAATGTTTGGCAGTAAGGTATGCGATATGTGATGGGAGTAACGTGGCGGTAGGCAAGAAAGGGTCCCACTTAATATCGCATCGGCGTTTTGGAGCGATAACCAACGAAAATGGTAACGGAGCATGCGATTGCTAATATGTGATAAAGGCAAGGGTCCTACCAAAGGTTTTAGGCAGCGGTTTGATATATATATATATATATATATATATATATATATATATATGATATGTAATATATAATGGTATAATGTAATATAATACAGTTGTTCGATGGGTGGGCAGAGCTATAACACTAAAATTTCGGGCTTTAATATAAATGGGGTTGTAAAGTCATAAGTCCCGAAAGGTTATGTATGTGGGTTTTGGGGTTTAAACGGGATTCAAAGCGCTAAACTATGGGTTTTGAAAGAAATGAAGCATGGGACTTTAGAAAATGGAAAAATGAAGGGCAAAGAGGGTCAATGAAATGAAATGAGGACATAAATGAAGTTTTCTCACCATCACACCTTATCAGCAACATTTTCTTCTTTCAACTGAACTGAAAAGGCAGATTGTTTCCTTTGAAGCTCTTGACAGTCAGGATTTCCCTTCCTTCTTTCAAGAAATAAATGACAGCCATGAAATATTATTTTCAAAATGAGAAATCTGAGAAATAATCAGTCACCTTGTGATACTGTGAAATACAGGAGTCTAACAGACTTCACGTACTTGTGCTTCCCATGATGTGTTAGGGTTTGTCAATTGTCCTTTTTCTCTATGTAGAGTGTGTACACTGGTCCAGATATTATTGGTATTCACCTTTTCCTTCCAATTGATAGCAGAATCAACATGGATTTATGGTTCTAAATTTTGTTATCTGAAGCAGCCCTGAATCAGAAAAGGGTATTTTTAACCAAATTAATTTGACATATTTGCTTATGGATAACTTGAAGTACCTTGCCTTTTTAAAGAAGTAAATGAGACCACGTAAAAGAGTAAATTCTAGTCAATTGAACATACACTTAAATAGTTCAATACAGAATCGCAACAGATTAATTGACTAGATGTTGCACTTTTAGTTTATCTATTAGTAGAAGTAATCAAATTAATTTGGTCGCCTAAATTTAAATCTGTTGACTCTCAGGCAGGTGAGCAAGGTCGTCTTCCAGTACTTATTTTGAAAGTAAAAGACAGTAACGTAAAACAAAGACCTGCTGTGGTGTGTTTGCACAGTTCATACAAATGCAAGGAGTGGTTGCGGCCATTGTTGGAGGTATGTAACATTTCGCCTGTTTCCATATCAACTTAGTTTGGCAAGAAATATTTAGATTGAGGTAGAAGGTGGCTTTGTGTAGTTGGAAAAAACATTTATGATTGCCAGAACTGTTATCAGAAATTTGCAATCTTTTCTGCAGGCCTATGCTTCAAGGGGATACATTGCAGTTGCAGTGGATTCTCGTTATCACGGTGAACGGGCAACATATAAAACTGCATATAGAGATGTAATGAATGAGTGTGCATTATTTACTTTTATTAGGACTTGCTAGATGGTTATTTGTCGGTAATTATATATGACATATTGTTCCATTTTGCTGGACTGAATGCCATTTTCTGGATGCAGGCTCTTGTTTCTTCTTGGAAAACTGGCAAGACCATGCCGTTTATATTTGACACGGTAATTCCAATTTCCTGTCCTTTCAAACCTAAAATTTTTTCTACCTTTATTGTTATAAAATTTTGTTTGTTTGCTTGTGTTGGATATTATTCTGAAGTCTTCATGGTGCATGCTTCCTTGATTTCATGCCATTTCCAGGCCTTAATAATGGGAAAAATGACTTGATCAAATTATACGAACAAAATCACAAGAGCACAATATCAATAAGAGCACAGGACAAAACAGAATAGACAGGGTGATTCAGAATTACTCAATCACATAAACTGGAAAAATTGTGGATTTCCAAGGGCAACAAGCCTTCAGACTTTTCTTTCTTAGCTCATGTGAAAGAATAGAATTACAGGGTAATCTCCTTGGCTCTCATCGAATTCTCCTTAGAATGGACATTACATCTTTTTACAGTTAAATATAATTTACAACAATGATAATCTAAACTTTAAACATATGTGGGTTGATACATGCCCAATGTATACAATCAGGTTACGGTAGAAGAGTGTCCCTTTAATTGCAGGTGTTCATAAAATATGCCTAGATAAGCACGTGGCAGGATTTCCATGCTGGACAAATTAGAGAAGTAGTCATGGTCCTAATTGAATGTAGTAACTCTCAAACTACTGTAAATCAGATGTTTGTGAGGATCTTGCAGCTGATATCAGCGTTGATAGAGTGGTTCAAGCTAGGACCTGTGCAACCTCTACCCACAACATCGTACCCCTAATGCATTATTCATCCTTAAGTCAACTGGCAGTGACTACTTTCTGTATAGTTCAACCCTATTGATGTGCACGTGCGGCAGATGGGATGTATTGCATGCAAGCCAGAGCTTAGTTAGATCAAAATGTTGTAATATAGAATGTGCTCTAGTTGCATTGACAACTTGCTTGAGTCTAGCAGGTTTCCTGTGCCTGCATGTGACATGATAAGACATGATAATTTTAGTAATTTCCAACAAATAACCACAAAAGGAGGCCAGTGGGACTAAAGTGTACATTCAATGCAAATAAAATTTGGGAGTGCAAAGTAACTCCTTTACAGTGCTGACAGCAACAAAAGGAAATTACAGAGCATGCAATATTTGATGCATGCATGGGAGGATGAGAGCCACAAAAGTGTACTTTATTTTTTCTAGAGTTGCTTTTTGTGTAACTTTCTTTTTTTTATAAGTCTCTTTCTTCTGAAACTGATCACATTTTTTGATACCCTTTATTGAAAAGAGCATTTGGTGGTGATCAAAGGAAATGTGCTTTTCTGTTTTTGTTGTTTTTATCATTTTCAGATTGTTCATGCCTTTTCTAAATACCCTTTTATGGTGGACAGCATAGATGCCAATTTTGGTGACAATCAGAGAGGGTGTGCTTCAATGCTTGATTCCTTTTCTGGAAATAGCAGGTGTCCCGGGTCCCTCTTGTAACAGTAAAGCCGGGTTTCATTTTTAAGGAGATTTTGAGTACTTTGATTTTATGTGATGTAGCCTACTCTAACAAATGAGATATGTGCTCTACCTAGTTCCAACATGTGATATTTCATGGTCTTATCCTATGTGTTGATCAAGGTGGGTGCACCCTGATTGTGGATACGTGTCAGCATTCTAGAGCCCAAGGGGAGATGCACCCAACCACTTGAGAGTTACATGGAGGATGAGTAGTTGGTTGACATATGGCATCCATATTTGGCTAGTGAACCCCACTTGAGATGACTTGGGATGGAATATTAGGCTTGTTGAAATTGGCAACAAGAAATATTGAAGATGGCATCAAAAGGGATTCTGATTTAATTTTCCCTTAATTAAATTGGAATAAAAATTGTAATTTCATCTCATGACAACTTGTATTAGTTAATTGAGTCAGGAAGACTTAGTTAGCTTAGAAAATTTGAGTTAGAGGTCAGAGAGGAGGCGTGTAGAGTTCTACCATGATTTTAGGGGGTCCAGTTACAGTTATTTGTGAGTTGTAATTAGTTAACTCAATTAATTGAGTTAAAATCAGTTTAACTAGTTCTAACAGAGAGATGAGCTAGTGAGAGGCCCAGTGAATTAAATCTTATTTAATTCACAAGTAGTGATCAATCAGCTAACTGATAATTCACTATAAATAGTTGTTGCATGTCAGTTGTAAGGTGAGGTTAAAGGGAAGATAACTATTATTTGTATAAATAGAAAATTGTACAGGTCATGCATGAGGTCATCGGGAAGGCTTGAAGGTATTGCACAATCATTAATAGAGATTTTCCTAATTAATAGGGGCTCAATTAGCCCAGGAATGCATAAGGAAGGCAGGCCAGGCCTAGGCAAGCAAAAGGTTAAATATTGGACAAAACTTGCTTAGATTGCAAGCCAGATTCTAGCAGGATCAGAGTGAGATAGTTAGCAGAGTGCAGAGGTTTCTTAGTGTGAGGAATACCATTGTATTGTTTCATGATCTTGACTTTATACAATATACAGATAGTGAGGTTTTAGGCATTGTACTTTCCCCAGATACATCTTGTGTTGTGCGATTGATTATTTCTTTCTCGTACTAGTTATGTGATTGTGCGGTCGTGTTTTGTTTCCGCAAATTGTAGAAGGATTCAATATTTTGTATTTGTACATTACAAGATTAGTTTAAATCCCGTTCATAGATTTTCTACATGGTATCAGAGCGCCAGGAATCACAATAGAAGAGAAGAACCAACGTTTTTTTTGAACAGGTACATCGAAATTTGCAGATTTATTCTTCAGGACCCAACAGTAGATCAAGATGTCTTTCAATGGCTTGAGACTCGAATATGCTCTTGAGGGAAATTTGAATTACATAGCACGAAAGGATAGGATGGAGGCAATGCTTGAGGACAACGGAATGAAGGAATTCATAGACAGTGATATTCCCGAGCCCGCAGAAGCAGATGCTCAACTTCTTGATGCATGGAAGAAGAAGGTAGAAAAGGTGAGAAGGATCTTGTTAGAAGGATTTCAAGATCATATTGTCTCGAGTATCCATGGGAAGGCAACTCCATATGCTATGTGGAAGGCCTTGACAGATCCGTTTCAAATTAACAGCGACCACAGGAAGTTGGCACTGAAAGACAAGCTCAGAAAGATCAAGATGGAGGAGGGAGAGACAATACCAAAATACTTGACGAAATTCACTCAATCTCGAGATGAGCTTGGAAGTGTTGGTGTAACAATAGCCCAGGATGATTTGGTGAGCCTAGCTCTTCTAGGCCTTCCCAAGAGTTGGCATAGTTACCAGGACTCTGTGAATGGGAGGGAGAAGCTACCAGACTCGGAGCGTTTATGGTCCGACTTGGTAATAGAAGAGATAAGGCAGAGCACCAGAGATGGGACCTCCAACATAGACAAAGAATAAGATTTTGCATTGGTCGGAAAAGGAAAGAAAGCCAAGGGAAAGAAGTCCCAAGGCAAAGAGGGGAAGAGAGACTTGTCCAAGGTCAAGTGTTTTCACTGTCGCAAGCATGGGCACTATGCCTCGCACGCAAGAAGGAGCCTGCAGTTGCAACAGCAAGTGAAGCGCTAGCTTCACAGTTCGAGCTTGATTTTACTCTCATTGTATGCATGGCCAACACTGTAATGGGATGCATGTGGTATCTAGACAGCAGTGTATCGTTCCATATGACGGGGAATAGAGGTCTCTTTAGTGACTTGGAGGAGAAGGACCTCCAACAGAACATAGAGTTTGGAGATGACGGGAGGTATAGCGCAACTGGCATAGGTAGATGCAGATATTAGCAATAGTCAGATACTGGAGCGCAGATTAGAGTTGGCAGCAGTGCAGATGGCACAGATGCAAAGTTAGCAGTAGCACATAGTTTTCAGTAGATAGTGCATAGTTTTTAGTAGATAGTGCAGTAGCTAGTACCAGTCATAGACTCTGGTGATAGATGCATCATACTGGTCATAGTTGATTCAATTTGGATGCTTTTTAGTTTCAGAAGTTGCAGTAGCAACGATACTAGAGAGAAGTGTTGCATGCAGAACATTCCAAAGGTACCAGATCGGGATAGAGTTGAATTCCTTTCTTGTTGAGAGGGAGTGTTGAAATTGGAAACAAGAAATATTGAAAATGGCATCAAAAGGGATTCTGATTTTTCTTCCTTAATTAACTTGGAAGAAAAATTGTAATTTTATCTCATGACAACTTGTATTAGTTAATTGAGTTAGGAAGACTTAGTTAGCTTAGGAAATTTGAGTTAGAGGTCAGAGAGGAGGCATGTAGAGTTCTCCCATGATTTTAGGGTGTCCAGTTACAGCTATTTGTGAGTTGTAATTAGTTAACTCAATTAATTGAGTTAAAATCAGTGTAACTAGTTCTAATTGAGAGATGAGCTAGTGAGAGGTCCAGTGATTTAAATCTGATTTAATTCACGAGTAGTGATCTATCAGTTAACTGATAATTCGCTATAAATAGTTGTTGCATGTAAGTTCTAAGGAAGACCCAATTGAGAGTGGGGTTAAAGGGAAGATAAATATTAGCTGTATAATTAGAAAATTGTACAGGTCATGCATGAGGTCATTGGGAAGGCTTGAAGGTATTGCGCAATCATTAATTGGGATTTTCCTAATTAATAGAGGCTAAATTAGCCTAGGAATGCGTAAGGAAGGCACGCTAGGCCTAGGCAAGAAAAAGGTTAAATATTGGACCAAACTTGCTTAGATCGCAAGCCAGATTCGAGCAGAATCAGAGTGAGACAGTCAGCAGAGTGCAGAGGTTTCTCAGTGTGAGGAATAACATTGTATTGCTTCATGATCTTGACTTTATACAATATACAGATAGCGGGGTTTTAGGCAGTGTGCTTTCCCCAGATACATCTTGTGTTGTGCAATTGATTATTTCTTTCTCTTGTTATGTGATTGTGCGATCGTGTTTTGTTTCTGCAAATTGTAGAAGGATTCAATATTTTGTTTTAGTACATTACAAGATCAGTTTGAATCCCGTTGATAGATTTTCTACAAGGCTTGCCTTTCTTTTGAAAGAAAGATTTCTCCATGATGTTGACTTGCACTCCTAAAAGCTTTCGTGCTAAGAAAAGTTCCTTTATTGACTTTTCTCTCAAAGCAAAAGCTTTCTATGGTGAGAAAAATGGGCTTTAAAACCCAACACACAAAGAAACCAAACAAGAACACAACAGGGCTCTTGAAAGAGAGATACTTTTTGGATATCAAATGAAGATAGCAACCATCTCTTATGGAAAATGAATAACATAAACCCTATATATAAGCTCGAAAGTGCATAAACTTGAAAATGAATTAAATTTAGTGTAAATCATTAAATACAACATGAAGCATAAATTAAACTAAGTCAGCAGGTGACTTTATTTTTATGCCTAAAGGCTATAGTCTAGATGATTGTTATAAATTCCAACGTTCTTCGTTAATTCTTATTCTAGCGCACCAAGATTATCTCTAAATTTACAAATTTATATGGGCCAAGAGACTTGGTGAGGATGTCTGTAATTTGAATATAAGTTGGGCAATATTTCAGCGTAGCTACCCCATCTTCGACAACCTATTGAATGAAATGAGTCATGACAATGTATGTTGCATATTTAGTGCATTCATGGAAGACAAGCTTCTTTGCAAGCTTGAGAACTCCCTGGTTGTCATAGAAATGTAAAGTAGGATCATTCTGATCAACTTGTAGATCTGCAAGTACTCTTTTAAGCCAGACTGCTTCACATGCCCCTTATGTTACTGCTGTGTATTCTGCTTTTGTAAAGGAAAGTTAAACTGCATTTTATTTCTTGCTAATCCAAGAAACTACTCGCGTGCCAAGACTGAACACATAACATATTGTAGACTCTTTGTTATCCATGGGTACTGCCAATCTGAGTATTAATAACCACACCGCTAAGACTCCTTGCTTTTACTATATGGAATGCCAAAGTCTAAAGTTCCCTTCATAATGCACATACAATAGCATCCTCTTTGCCACTGTCTAGTGTTTTGTATCTGAAGTCATCATAAATTGAGAGATATCGCTGATAGCATAGGTCAGGCCTAGTTATGGTTAGATAGATCAAGCTGCTCATTGATTACCATTACACTAATTCATTAATTGCCTTTGAACTAGTCAATGTTAAAAGTTTCATCCCTTTTTTAATAAGTATAGATGGGATTTTGCAATCTATCACCTTGAAATTGCCTAGTATACTTTTGGCATATTTTCTTTGTGAAACAAAGTTACAAAGATATGTTCATTTATTTACCAAACTTCTACATTTATGTAGTGTTAGCTTTTGGTTTCTCCAAAAGTCTTTTCACCTAGCCAGGAGAGCAATTCATGGGATTTGAAGGTCTTATGGTTTGCTAGTCCCTTTGTTTATTTTGACTCACATTTGGAGAGCTTATATTGGGTGTATGCTTGCCTTCAGATCAGTGCTAGGGAGGTGCACTTCTTGATGTGGTAGCTGGCACATGTGGTGCATTTGAAATCTTCTATAAGGGTGCATTTATTAAGGAGGATGGGTGGTTTGCACATATGGAGTAATCACCTTGGAGGAGGGTGTCAAGAACTTGGATGTTGGCGCTTGGCCCTAGAAGCATGTAACCACCTTACACAATTTGAGGAGAAATGCTCCGATTAAGTATGTTATGAATAAAATATATATAAAATAATACAAATAATGTAAACAATAATAATAATAAATAATTATTAACTAACTAATAGTTAGTATTGAAGAGACATGTGCTAAGGACATGTCCATTTGTGAAGGGGCACCTGCCTAGGGTATATAAGCAGGCCCTCACACCCATTTGTAATCATCTTACTTGTATTCAAATAATCTTATATATAATTACTTGTCCTACAATGGATGTCTTTGTTTTCAAAGTGTTCTGCCACGTATACGAACTGTATTCATTACATTGGTATCAGAGCATTCCTTTGAGTATACGAACTTTGTTCGTTACATTGGTATCAAAGCGTTTACAAACTTTGTTCGTAACATTGGTATCAGAGTTGTTCGATCCTCTGGTCACTCAACTGCTGCAAAGAGCCACGTTCTCCGACCCAAGTCTTTGACCATCAAATCTTCGTCAGCGTTGTTGTTGTCAAAATTGAAGCATTTCGCTACATAGTTTGGGAGATTCTCCATTTATCGTTAGGCCTTTGGCCATTAAAAATTAAGTAAAAAAAATATAAAAAAAAAAGAAAAGAAAAAATAGAGAGTTAAGAAAAAAGGTATATAAAAAAATCATATTAAAAAAAAAGAGATATTATATAAAAAAAATAACAATAATAATTATAAAAAAATGGGGTAACATTTGGTATCATATAATATTAAAAAAAGAAAGAGTCAAAAAAGAGTTGTAGCTGACCTGTGGTTGTACGTCGTACATCGCTATTGAGGGAAAAGAGGGAAGAGAGCTGCACCTTGAAAATAAAAATTATTATTTTGAATTTTGTAATATCCCGTTTCGGGGATATCTCTAAAACACGACAAACTCCAACCAGAGATGGATTGGGAGGGCATTTAACGGATATTCCGCCTCTGAAAAGAGGACGAGATCCAGAGGCTACCTGGCCCTTTCCAGACTTTGTCTAAGAGTGAAAAATAAACACACCAAGTGGTATAGAACTAGAATGCTCAATAATATATAAAAAAATAACAGTGCAGTAGACATATAATAGCAAAGAAAGAAAATACGGCAACTCATCTAGAAACATAGAGAGGAAATGCTAAGCAATTTTATTAATCTGAGAAATATAATGAAGTATAATAGGTGATCAGAGTGATGGCACCTAATCTTGCTCAAGGCAAGTGAAGAAATATTCTCAGAATATACAGGAAATGGCTGCTCTCTGAACTGCGTCCCAGCTGCTGGAAAACTGTCGTGTAACTGCTACTGCTGGAATGAACTGAAGACTAGGGGTTGATCCCCTTGCCAGAATGAGCTGAAATTATGCAATCCTCCTCTACTCACCAATCCCGACAAAACCCAGAAACCATATCAAAAATGGCCGACCCCCGAAAACCTCTAGAAAACACCCCCTTGGGGAATTACGCTGACCTCCAAGGCTCTGCGTAGAGGCTAAATGAGAATGATTGGAACACCGCCTCAAACTCCACCAAAATCCTCCCATAGGCAAAGGCTGATCCTCTGCTCAAAATCTCGGCTCAATCTCCTGCAGAAATCCCGATCTGGAGCACCTCTAAAATGGACTGCGTCCTCTCTCCCAATGACTGCGCAGTCTCTATGAAAGCCCAGCCCCGCAGCAAGCCCAAACAACAAAACCTCTCACAAAATACTGAAGAAATAACCTTGCCCGAGCAGGCACTCGAAGTCCCCCGGGGCTAAGGGCGAGATCTCTGACCGGAGACACTCAATGCACTAAACAGTGCTGCAGACAGGCTAAACAGCCAGCATGCTCAAGAAGACAAAACATCTAGCTCAATATCATCAACAACAGAATGAATCAAATGAGAAGTCTCCTCCCTCTTTTATAACGTTGGCCTTCCTCCAACCCTAAGGCCATCTCCTCAACGTAGCCTCCATCTCTTGCCACTTGCCCAACCTCTCCTACGCAGAAGCTTCTAGAGCTAACGTGGGCCTCCTATCTACGTGGTGCTTGGCCCCCTTGGCTCCCCCTTAAGTCACAACGTTGTGCTACGAGGAGGGTGTTTTATTTCACTTAAGTGAGTTAGACCCTCTCCACTCACTTTTTATTTATTTATAAACTATAGACGACAAAACTAAACAAAATCGAATATTCCAATTAGCTGTCGCTAATTAGGAATATTACAGTCTCCCCCGGCAAAATGTTGCTTGTCCTCAAGCAACTGAAGTGATGGATGCTGCAAAATCTTCTCACTCTCCCAAGTGGCATCCTCATTCGGCAAATTCTTCCACCTCACCAAGAATTCCCGGACTGTCCTGCTCCGTAGCTGCCTCTCCCTGGTATCAATAATAGCCTCTGGCTGCAACACCAAATGCCCCTCATCATCCGTGGGTGGTAGCTCCTCTGTCACTGTCACCTGCTGCCCCAGCGCCTTCTTCAGGCATGATACATGAAAAACGTTGTGGATCTTGCTGCCTTGGGGCAGCTCCAACTCATACGCAACCTGCCCAATCCTGCGTATCACCCTATATGGCCCGTAAAAGCGAGGCTTGAGCTTCTCAGCTCACTTTTGCTTCAGCGACGACTGTCGGTATGGCTGTAATTGTAGGTAGACCAAGTCTCCTACCTCAAACTGTCTCTCCACCCGACCTCTGTTGGCATACAACTTTTGCTGGTTTTTTGCTGTAGCCATATTGTCCTTGAGAGCTCGGAGGATGTCCTGACTCTCTTGGATCCAAATCTTGGCTCTAGGAGCCTTTCTAGCACTGAACATCACATCAGCAAAAGATAAGGAATGATACCCATACAAAGCATAAAACGGTGACATACCAATGGACATGTGATGTGTCGTGTTGCAGCAGTACTCCCCCAAATGCAACCATCTCAACCATGCTCGCTGCTGCCCACTGACATAGTTACACAAGTAGCCCTCCAACCACTTGTTAACTATCTCCGTCTGTCCATCTGTCTGTGGGTGATAACTGGTACTCGGTGTCAACTCTGTCTCCACCAGCCGAAAAAGCTCCTGCCAAAATCCGCCCATGAAGCGGCTGTCCCTGTCACTGATGATGATCTTAGGAAGACCATGCAGCCTGAAAACTTCTCTGAAGAACAGCTCGGCCACCTGTGCTGCTGTGTAATGCGCGGATATGGCGAAAAAGTGCGCATACTTTGTCAGCCGATCAACGACGACAAAGATACAATCTTTGCCCTGCACCATGGGCAACCTTGTGATGAAGTCCATCGATATGCTCTCCCATTTCCCCTCCGGAATGGGAAGAGGCTGCAACAGTCCTGCGGGATGACTCATCTCCCCCTTGTTCCTCTGACAAACATCGCACTCCCTGATGTGCTGGAGTACGTCCCCCTTGAGGCCCTTCCATGAGAACCTCTCTCTAATGGCCCTGTAGGTTTGGTAAACCCTTGATGGCCTGCCAATGGAGAATCATGTGATGCCTGGAGTATCTTCTTCTTAAGCTGAGATCCCTCAGTCAAGAAGATCTTGTCCCTGTAGTAGATGATCTCATCAACCACCCTGTACCTGTCATCCGCCACCTGTCCATCCAACACCTCACATGCAAATCTGTCCTTGGAGTACTCCACTAAAAGTCGAGCCCTCCAATCTGTATCCAAGCTCATAAGAGATAACGTGGCTGGTCTACGTGAAAGGGCATATGCTACCACGTTATTCTTACCCTTGACATACTCAATGTCAAAGTCGTATGCTTGGATCTTACTGATCCACTTCTGCTGCCTCTCCTGTAGCTGCTTCTGCTCCAAAAAGAACTGGAGGCTGTTGTGATCAGTCCTCACCCTGAACCTGTTCCCTACCAAATACTGCCGAAATTTGGCCAAGGCATGCATGATGGCCAACATCTCCTTGTCGTATATAGAATACAACCTCTCGTGCGGAAGGAGCTTCCGGCTCTCAAAGGCTATAGGGTGTCCCCCCTGCATCAATACTGTGCCGATCCCCTCTCCCGACGCATCACACTCCAAGACAAATGGCTGCGTAAAATCCGGCAATGCAAGCATTGGGCAGCTACTCATCACCTCCTTGAGCCTATCAAAGGCTCGCTACGTGGTATCTGACCAACTGAATGCCCCCTTCTTCGTCAAATATGTAAGGGGTGCAGCAAGCTGTGAGAAACCTCTGACGAACTTCCTGTAATAGGTACATATCCCAATGAACCCTCGAAGTTCCGTCACGTTCCTCGGCTCCGGCCAATCTCTGATGGCTCTAATCTTCTCCTCATGGACCCTCACTTCGTCCACTCCAATAATGTGACCCAAATACAACATCTCCGTCATCCCAAACTCACACTTGGAGAGCTTAGCATAGAACTGTTGCTCTTCCAAGATGCGTAGTACTGCCTCTATATGCTGGAGATGCTCCTCCCAAGTCCTGCTATATATGAGTATGTCATCGAAGAAGACCAATACAAACTTCCTTAGATGACTGCGGAAGATATGGTTCATGCAAGACTGAAAGGTGGCTGGTGCATTGGTCAGCCCAAAAGGCATAACCAAAAACTCAAAGTGCCCATAATGACACCTGAAGGCGGTCTTGGGAATGTCCTGTTCCCTCACGCGAATCTGATGGTACCCTAATCTCAAATCAATCTTCGAGAAGATCTTGGCTCCTCTCAGCTCATCCATCAACTCATCGATCCTGGGTATAGGATACGTGTTCTTCAGGGTCTTCTTGTTCAGGGCCCTGTAATCAATGCACATCCTCAAGGTGCCGTCCTCTTCACAAACACTACAGAAGAAGCAAACGGACTCGTGCTCGGTCTGATGTGCCCAAGAGCCAGAAACTCCTGGATGGCCTGCTCAATCTCATCTCGATAGGCTTTGGGATGCCTATAGGGGGTAGTGATCACCGCCTGGATACCCTGCTCAAGCTCAATGGTGTGCTCAAACCCTCGGTCCGGTCGCCGACCTCGTGATATATCCCCAAACACTACATCATACCTGTCAAGGATAACCTATATATCTGGATGAACTGCTCAACCGGTGGTCTCTGCCTCTGATGCCCGCAACTCAACCGCCCACTCTATGTCTCCCTTCTGGAAGTTTGCCACCATCCGGTGTGCCGAAACTATCTGAGGTGGGTAAGTGTGCATCCCGCGGATCTTCTCGTGCTTCCCGGTCTTCTTGTCATCCCACTCCATCTCTAAGGCCTCCCAATTCGTGGTGACCTTCCCCAGAGTAATCAACCACTGAACACCCAATACCACATTGGTATCTTTTATGTTGACCACGAAAAAGTGATCGGTCACGGTATAGGTACCCATTGTCACTGCCAACTTTGGAACATACCGGGCACACTGCATCGTTTGGGCTCCTGGGACCAAAATTGAAAATCCGTCAAAGCTCTCGGTCGGTATACCTCTCCGCTCGACCATCTGTGCATCAATGAAGTTGTGGGTTGCCCCACTGTCAACCAAAATTGACACTCGCTGGCCACGTACTGTCCCTCGTACGCGCAGCGTCAAATACTTGGGAACTCCTCGCAAGGCTGCAAGGGTACCTCCTGTGGGTGCAAAAGCTGCACCTCCTGTCCCTGGAGGTGAAGGCGGCAACTGATCTTGGGCCGTCTGACTATCTCCTGCCTCCTCATCCTCTTCCCCGCTATCATCGGAGAAGACCTCAATGAAGTGTGCTTTGCCAACAACACACTTATGCCCTGGTGCCCACGACTCCTGACAAGTGAAGCACAACCGCTTCTTCCTCAACTCCCTCCTGGCATCATCATCTATCTGTGCCCGTCCCGGATTCCCCTTTGGACGCTGAATCCTCACATCCTTCCCCTTGGGCTGGAAACCCTATCTCTGGGGGTAAGGTTTCCGAGTCCTGGGCAATGCATCCTGTAAGTCTCGAGTCCTGCTAATAGCATCCTGAAATGTCGCTAGTCTAGTAGACCTGACTAGACCCCGAAGTGGCTCTGCTAACCCCTCCACAAACATGTAGATCATCCGTGCTGTAGATAGATCTGGCACCATCATTGAAACCCTCAAGAAATCTGCAATATATGTCTCTGGGCTCCCAGTCTGCTTGAGCCTCGTCAGCTCAACAAAGTGCTGTTCCAGATCCCTCCGATCAAATCGCTCCATCAACCTCCTGGTAAACTCGACATATGTCGTCACTATGGAATGCCCGAGTGTGACCATCCCATGGAACCACCAGTCCTGGGCCTCACCATCCAAATGTAATGTCGCCACCTTGATGGCCTCCGTCTCCGACATCTGGTTAAGCTAGAAATAGATGTCCAGCATCTCCACCTAAGACTTTGCCGAACTGTTTGATGAGCCATCAAACGTAGGCAAATGGAATTTGCTAGAAGTGCGGTGGGAATCTCCATCATGATAATGTCGGTGCCCTCTATGATGGTCACGGGGTCTACTATCCCGTTGGAGCTGAACAAAATCCCGAAATGATAGAGCATCTCTGAACTCCTGCCCATAGGCTTGATACTCTGCAAAATACTCGCCCATGTGTCCAGGCTCTGCCTCCCGTTAGGCTCCTGCCCCTGTGTCTGCTCCCAAGAAAGTGGGCATGGTAGAGCGGGTAGGTGCACGTGAAGCATCGGTTGAGGAGTATCACGCTGAGCAGCACCATGCTTCGGCAAATGGTGGGATGTCCCTGATCCCTCTCTTACCTGGAAAACCCATGGGGTCTCATGCTGTCTAGCCTCTACAGCGGTGAATCTCTGACCCATCACCTCAATCTGTCTGGCTAAATCGTGCACTGATTTGAGGAGTGCCTCTCCAAACTATTTGGCCTCTGTGTCATCTGCCATCGACCCTCTCTGCTCTGAATCTAATATAGGCTCCTCCTGTTCTGCGTCTGTCACAGGCTCTCTCTCCTGCTCTATGTCCACTACCCGAACACAGTCTCCCTCTCTGTAGGTGTTCTCCAAACTACGCTCGCGGTCTTTGTACTTCCTGCCTCTGTAGCAAATATATGGTCTCTTCCCCGGTGTCATAGACCACAGGCTGAGCCAAAACTATGCTCTGATACCACTGTAATATCCCGTTTTGGGGATATCTCTAAAACACGGCAAACTCCAACCAGAGATGGACTGGGAGGGCATTTACCGGATATTCCGCCTCTAAAAAGAGGACGAGATCCGGAGGCTACCTGACCCTTTCCAGACTCTGTCTAAGAGTGAAAGATAAACACACCAAGTGGTATAGAACTAGAATGCTCAATAATATATAAAAAAATAACAGTGCAGTAGACATATAATAGCAGAGAAATAAAATAAGACAACTCATCCAGAAACATAGAGAGGAAATGCTAAGCCATTTTATTAATCTGAGAAATATAATGAAGTACAATAGGTGATCAGAGTGATGGCACCTAATCTTGCTCAAGGCAAGTGAAGAAATACTCTCAGAATATACAGGAAATGGCTACTCTCTGAACTGCGTCCCAGCTGCTGGAAAACTGCCGTGTTGCTGCTACTGCTGGAATGAACTGAAGACTAGGTGCTGATCCCCTTGCCGGAATGAGTTGAAAATCTGCAATCCTCCTCTACTCACCAATCCCGACAAAACCCAGAAACCATATCAAAAATGGCCGACCCTCGAAAACCTCCAGAAAACACCCCCTTGGGGAATTATGCTGACCTCCAAGGCTCTGCGCGGAGGCTAAATCAGAATGACTGGAACACCGCCTCAAACTCCACCAAAATCCTCCCACAGGCAAAGGCTGATCCTCTGCTCAAAATCTCGGCTCAATCTCTTGCAGAAATCCCGATCCGGAGCACCTCCAAAATGGACTGCGTCCTCTATCCCAGTGACTGCGCAGTCTCTATGAAAGCCTAGCTCCGCAGCAAACCCAAACAACAAAACCTCTCACAAAATACTGAAGAAATAACCTTGCCCGAGCAGGCACTCGAAGTCCCCCAGGGCTAAGGGCAAGATCTCCGACCGGAGACACTTAATGCACTAAATAGTGCTGCAGATAGGCTAAACAGAGAGCGTGCTCAAGAAGACAAAACGTCTAGCTCAATATCATCAACAACAAAATGAATCAAATGAGAAGGCTCCTCCCTCTTTTATAACGTTGGCCTTCCTCCAACCTTAAGGCCATCTCCTCAATGTAGCCTCCATCTCTTGCCACGTGCCCAACCTCTCCTGCGTAGAAGCTTCTAGAGCTAACGTGGGCCTCCTATCTACTTGGTGCTTGGCCCCTGTTAGCCAGCTATAAAATTTGTTATATCAAATGCTGGCTAAAAATTCTTTGAGCCTTCAAGGAACAAATTTTATGACTAAAAAGTGTTGGCTCTTGAAGACTCTTGAAGGCCTCCTGCCTCTGTCCCAATCTTGACTACTGTGCCTTTTTCCCCATTCAGAAATCCTGCTGTTTTTCAAGAAAGAATATTGCTGCAAGCACCATTTCCCTCTCTCCCCTCTTCCAAAACTAACCCTAGTTTTTATCCCTCCATTTCCCATGAAAAACCTTCATTTTCATGTTTTTCCCTTTTCCCTTCTTCAAAATCCCTTTGATAAGGTTCAAAGACTCCTTCTTTGCCTTATCGGAACCCCTCTAAACCTTTAAAAATCATTGAAAAACCATAAAAATCACATTTTTATGTTGTAGACCTAAGCCCCCTTGGGCTAAGTCTCTAACCCTTTCCCTCCATGCGTCTTGGTGCTAAGACCGAGCGCTAGTCTTCTAAGCACTTATCGCATTGCCCAATTGCGATTAAGCCCCTCCTCTTTTAAAAAAACCCCGGTCATATGTTCTCCCATATAATCCGTGGCCCCGCAGACGGGCGCCTATTCGTTTCAAATAAAATATTTCTCGACCAAAGTCCAAAACCTTTGGTTATATATTAAAATCCGTCGGCCTTATATTATTTTATGATCTTTTCCGCCGGTCCAATTTTCAGTCGTTCTGCACCGTCGATTTGATCTGATGATCGGACAGTGCGGAGTCCGTCTCCTCGGTGGTCCCCGCATTCCACTCACCATTCCGAAAATCGCGCGGTATTCATCGCACCGCCTTTGGGCGACAACGGTTTTTTCCCGATCGGCAGCGATTCCATACGCTGGCCGACACGTGTCCTGGGCACTGTTCATAAAACCGCCGTCCATCGCGCGTTAACGTTCGGACGTGGACCCGACGCGATATTGATACGTGCCGTCCGATCTGAGGCTGCCCATCCGACGGCTATTGCTCACCGAAGATGCCTGACGGTTAACCGGGCTACGACGCGGTCATTGGAGCATCTCCGCCGTCGATCTGATCTGTAGATCGACGGCCCACATTTCATCGCCCTGATTCGATCGCCCAGTCAACGTCTTCCGCTTTGACTTTCCGTTTCCGCTCCCGACCGTTGATCTCTGCGCGATCGACGACTCTGATTTAAACAAATCTTCTGCCTCTCTATGACTTCTCCCGATCAATCCCGACCGTTGGATGATGCCATCCAACGGCCACGCTTCCCCCACACGTCCTCTGCAGCAACAAACCTATAAATGCATGGATTTTCTAATAGTTTTTGTATTGTGTAGGGTTTTTTTGGTTTTTTCTTCATAACTCAGGAAATTTCAAAGGAGGAAGGTGACGATCCTCCTGCTTCCAATTCAGCAAAGAAAATCCTTCGTAGGGTCTAAATTCATGTTTCATCAGTGTTTCCTCAGGCATTGATGCCATATCGTCCTTGCGCGAGCCCTGCACACCAGCAAAAACCATGGATCGGGCACAGTCAGAGAGTATCAGTGACGAAGACCAAAATTTATCAGAACAGGGGATTAAAGATAGATTTTGCGGGGATCACGGCTAAGAATGTTTATCAAAAGCCTAATCCCCGATTAAAACACAGTTTGAAGAGTATTTTAAGTGTTTTATCAAACACGAAAGCCTCCACCGCCACATTAAGACAGATTTATTCCTCCCAGCTGTTGAAATGCCACCTGTGCCTCAAAGTATTCAATCAGAAGCCGAATTTATTGATCAGGATCAGATATTTGTCTCAAAATGCAGCCAAAGAGTAAATTCTGCCAAGGAACTTAATGACAAAACATCTGCAGAGTTACTTCGACGCCACACAGAGCCTCAAAGGTCAACAAAAGCTCCCACTGAGCTTAAAACTTTATGTAAAACATTTAATAAAGAGTACACCCATGTAAGTTTCTTCATTGAGACCCCCAAAGGCCAGAAGCCATTAAGTTTGTATGAATTGTAATTGGAGATCTTTTATCAGATCTCACCTCCTCATTCTTCTATATATACTTCTACAGAAGATGAGTGAGGGGTTGTCTGCTGGTTATACTTCTATACTTCTTTTAATAGTTCGAACAGTTGGTTTCAGCATGATTTATGGTTCTCCCTGCTTGTCTGCTGCCACTTAAAAACTGTTATTGAAGTCTCCCTTTGAAGTTCTTTGCTTACAGTGAATCAAAGAGGTCTGTTTTGATCTTTCCCTTTGTCCTCACTTAAACAGTTGGCTTAAAGTTCGTTATAATTATGATCATAGATGTTTTTAGGTGTTTCATCTTCTATGACTGTAATTATCAGTAAATATTTTATGTTTCTAAGTCCTTTAAAATAAATCTTTGAGGAAATAGGGTGTTCCCCGAATCTTAGATTTCATTTTAAAAAGTTGTTTTGAAATCATTATTTGCTTAAAGGTGTGATTTGTAGAATTTATGGTTAGCCCTGTCTATCAAAGAGCTCTTTATTGTTCAAATTATGTTTTCGAATTCCCTTTGTTGAGAATTAAACCTCTCTTTCCAAATCATTAATGTTCATTTCATTCCAAAAACAAAAGGATCCTGTGGCCAAGTTAGATTTGCCCTTTGATATCCCATATCCATTGATGAGTTTGTTATGACCTTTTCTTGACTCCATTGCCCAATGAACCAGATATTTCTTTGCCCTATATATCTTTCCTAGGCATTTCATGTTCTGTTGTATGATTCCAACCAAACAAACAAACAAATAAACACCTGCACTTAATAACTAGTCTAAAACCAATACTCAAAGCACACAAGATAAACCTTTGCAAACAAACTTTTGAGAGATCCCTCTCTGAGAACAGGAGGACTAGATCCTGTAACTCTAAATATTGGTTTTGATGTTGCCTTGTATTTTGATTTTCCAAACTATCAAAACACGGGACACCAACATAATGGCGATCACGGTGGGACTCGAGTAAAATATTCAAAACAAAACACTCACTGTCTAAGTATAACATAGGTAACCTCCCTCAAGCACTACCTAACAAATGGTAATCATGATAGGACTTAATTGAATCAGTGACAAACTAAGTAACCCTTAGGATTCTCGTAAAGCCTTATCCAACCTTGAAGGATTCAGTTACCAAGCCATAAGAGTTAACTCTGTATGTTTTGACACCCTAGCTAAGTGTTAAGTCAGATTTAGGACACTCTCATAACTTATAAAATCAAGAAACTGAGAAAATCCCAAAAACATTTCAGTTTGGCTTCATAATAGGCATGGTGGTGGAACCATCCAATATCTTACCTTCATAAAAAACTAAAAGTTTCCACCTGGCGACTCCACTAGCCCCAGTAGGCCTATTACTCATCTAGGTTCCCAAATCTCTTTAAGACTGTGTTAACCAGCCTTGAAGAAAGTTTAGAAGCCTAGTCCCATTTTAGACAAAACATCCTGAGAGGTGAAGCTTCCAAAAAACAATCCCTAAAACCCTCACCTCTCTCATTTTTGAAAAGCAGTTTGGCTTCACATAGGATCAATACTAGATCCCATCCAGACCCAAATCCTCCTTTAATCGTTGACAATCCTGACAGAATTTTGTGGCAGACTTCTAACTCTCGAAATTCAGCTGCTAATAGGAGCCTCTTAAGAACAAATTCTGTCCCTAAAAACCTTGTGGTCTTAGAGGATTCACACTTTGATTTACATCATACAAAGAACATCTTTAGAACCAGATCTCAAGGTGACTTAAACCAAACTGACCTTGATATTGCAGATTTGCAACAAAGCTTCAGTAGAGAAGCCTCACCTTCCACTCCTTCTGATTCTCAGCTTCTTTATCACTTTAGCCTTTTTTATAACAAATCTGCTCAAAATCAGTTTGCTGGCCCAAGTTTTTCTTCCACTCCAATTCATACTACCACTGTGCAAAACATTCCTGTTCAGCCCACTTTCACTACTGTAAATCCACCCTCAGTTCCAGCCATGGCAACATGGTATGCCCCATTAGTGTTACCACAACCTCTACTTCCCTTACCAAATGATTACCAATCTAAAATCCCTCACTTCACTGAAAACGAGTCTACAACAGCTCAACAACATGTAGATAGGATGGAAGATGCATTTGATTACATGGAGGTAGAAGAAGAAACTGTGAAAATGAGGATCTTTGCTCAAAGTTTAGGAGGAGATGTAAAGAAATGGTTTAAAAACTTACCTCCTAATAGCATAAATGATCTCCCCGCCTTGCATCAAACATTCGTCAACAAATGGGAATTCAAAAAGAATCCTCTCCAAATACTAGCAGAATATAGCAGCCTCAAGAGAAATCAAGGAGAGAGTGTTCCTGACTACTCCACTAGGTTCAATAGCATTTATAATGCTCTTCCACCTCACATGAAGCCTCCTCAAGGCATGGCCTTAGTAAGATATCCCGAAGGCCTTGATGTGGACATGATGTATCAGTTAAGGGAGAGGGACTACTTAACCTTAGAAGACATGCAGAAAGGAGCTGTGAGTGTAGAAGCAAACATAATTGAGAAAATAAATAGGTTGAGATCAGAGAAGAGGGTAACTTATAAAGATGACACTACACCCTCCACATCTGGCTCAAAGACAGAACAGATGTTGGCAGAGATCATGAAAAGGATGAGCATACTTGAGAGAACACAGCCAAAAGACAATCATAACAACTCCCAAAACAAAAATAGAAATCAGAATTATAGAAGGGACAACAATCAAGATAAGCCCAACAGATTAGACCTCCCTTTCAACAGAACTATGTAGATCAATATGAAGAAGATAGGGAGTTGGAAAGGTTGGAAGAATCTCATGTAAACTTGATTGGATCAGACAGTGGGGATGATGTTTTCCTCACTGAGGAAGAACAAGATTTCTTCTCTTATGATCAAAATACAAATACCTATGAAGATTTTGATGACTATAGATTGGGGTTTGAAAATGCAATAATGGAGGTGCAAAAACAATATGATCTTAGGAGCAAGGGGAATATAGATAATTCGAAGGATAAAAACACTAATTCTGCTGCCAAGAAAAACACAGAAACTCAGCCCAAAAGGACCGTAGAGAAAATCAACATTTTGACCAAGAAACCAGACATGAACAAAGACAAAAGTGTCCAGCAAGATGTTGAACAGAGTACCCCTAGCACTTCAGCTAGAGGTCCTAATAAAACTGTCCCAATTACCAGCCCAAATAAAGTTCAACACATCAAAAGTGCTGAAAAGAATTCAATTGAAAAGACAGATGTAAATATGAACAAGTCAATTATTCCTTTCAGCCTTGAGGGAGAGATTGCTAAGATAAAAATTACCATTCCCCTAGCTGAACTAGTAACCCAATAAGTATACAAAAATCAAGTTTTGAAAGCTTTGAACTTAGGAAGTGATACTGACACCTTAAACTTGACAGATGACAAACCTGAGTTGTTGTTTGGTCCAGAAGTTGAAGGAAAATATCAAGAAGGCACTGTCCCTCCCTTCTATGTTAGCGTGAACATACATGAGAAAATTTTACACAATGCCATGTTAGACTCAGGAGCTTCACATAATCTAATGCCCAAGGTAGTGATGGAAAGCTTAGGCTTAGAAATTACTAAACCATACAAAGACTTGTATTCCTTTGACTCAAGCAGAGTCAAATGTTTGGGTTTAATCAAAGATTTGTGTGTTAATTTAGCTCAAATCCCTTCTAAGAGTTTAGTCATGGACATAGTTGTAGTTGACATTCCCCCTAAGTATGGCATGCTTTTATCCAGATCTTGGGGAGCCAAACTTCAGGGAAGCCTTCAAATGGACATGTCTTATGCCACCATCCCTGTTTTTAACCAAAACAGAAGATTATACAGGGAATCTCACATGAAGTACATGGTCAGCAACATAGACAAACCAAACAACTCTCCCATCTATTCTATTCAATCAAGTTTAGATTCTTTTATCTTATGTAATGAAGATGAAATTACTCAACAAGATAAGGAAAACGTAGACCAGATCAGTTCACCAGAACAATTAGATCTTCCCTTGAATCAAATTCAAAACATTGACAATCAACAGCAACAAGAGAATGAAAATAAAGATGACATACTTTGGAAAATAAAATTTGATGGGTCTTGTAATAAAACAAGTGCAGGAGCAGGTGTGTGGATTCAAAATACAAATCAGAGCTTTTCATATAAGTTAGATTTCCCATGCACTAACAATATTGCTGAGTATGAAGCACTTCTCCTAGGCTTACAATTGCTTAAACAGTTAGAAGCCCAGAGGATATCAATCTTAGGAGATTCTAAACTTATCATAAGACAAATCAAAGGAGAATACTCAACTAGAAATCCAAGGCTTAGGGAATATCGAAACGTTGCCCTTGATCTTTTGAAAACCTTTGAAAAGTATGAACTCATTTTCATCCCAAGAGCACTTAATCATCTAGCAAATGAACTTGCTTTCAATGCCAGCAATTGCCAAATACCTGAAATAAATCAACATCTCAGTATAAAAGTAAAACACAGGCCTGCTGTACCTGATAACGAAGATCACTGGCAAGTGTTTGATTCTGACAAACACATAGATGATTTCTTGAAATCAGAAAATGATTTCAGCATACCAATATCAGAAACCAGCCATAAACAAAATCGTTTGTATATTGAACAAGTCCCAGAAGCTGAAATGACATATACTACTGATATAAATCATTATGAGAATCCTTTTGAAGCAGAGGTAATTGACAACGCAGACCAAGAAGACTTGGAAGTTTTACAATGCAAAAATGATAAAATTCCAAGAGGTCTAGCACCTTTAGAACACCTTTTTGACCTTAACGATGTAGTCAAAGAATCAAGAATGGAGCCTGTGGAAACAAATGTAGAAGAACATAACATAGGCAGTCTAACAGAACCCAAGATGATCAAGCTGTTCAGCACTCTCCCAGCTCACATAAAATTGCAGTACATAGAGCTGTTCAAAGAGTTTAAAGATGTTTTTGCTTGGGGATACAAAGACCTAAAATCATATGATACCAGCATCATCCAACATAAAATCCCTTTGAAGGAAAATAAAAAGCCTTTTATACAAAAACTAAGGAGAATAAACCCTGTTTTATTACCTTTAGTTAAGGCAGAAATTGAAAAGATGCATGCTGCTGGGATCATTGTGCTAATTAGGTATTCAGAGTGGGTCTCAAACTTAGTTTCTGTTAGAAAGAAAATAGGGGAAATCAGGCTCTGTATTGATTTCAGAAATTTAAACAGAGCTTCTTTAAAAGACAAGTACCCTTTACCCAAGATGGACCATATACTTCAAAGGGTAGTTGGGTCAAAAAGGATATCCCTCTTAGAAGGGTTCTTAGGTTACAACCAGGTGTTAGTGCTCCCAAGTGATCAAATCAAAACTGCCTTTACCACACCTTGGGGCACCTTTATGTATGTCAAAATGCCTTTCAGATTAATGAATGTAGGGGCCACTTTCCAAAGGGCCATGGACATAGCCTTTTCTGAAGATATTGGCTATTTCATAATCATTTACCTTGATGACATAACCGTTTTTTCAAAAACTGTTGAGGAACATTTGATTCACCTGAGAAAAGTTTTTGAGAAGTGTAGGAAATTTGGCTTATCACTGAATCCCAAGAAGACACTCTTTGGTCTCCAAGAAGGCAAACTTCTTGGCCATATAATTTCAGAAGAGGGAATCAAAATAGACCCTACAAGGATAGATGGCATATTGCAGATCAACCATCCAAGGAGCCTCAAGGAGTTGCAATCTTTCATCTGAAAGATTAATTTTCTGAGGAGGTTTATTCCTAATCTTGCTGAGCTATTAAAAAACATTACAAACATGCTTAAGAAAGATGTCGGTGTAAAATGGACTTTACCAGCTAAACAATCATTTGAACTGGTCAAACAAGCTCTAGCCTCTTACTCAAACACCAGTCCTAGTTAGTCCAGATTTCACCAAAGACTTTTATATTTTTTCTTTTGCATCTGAGCATACAATAGCTGCAGTATTACTTCAAAAGAATGACTTGGGGCAAGAACAACCAATATCTTTCTTTAGTAGGGCCTTAAGAGATGCTCCTCTCAAATATAACATCATGGAGAAGCAAGCCTTGGCATTAGTGAAAGCACTAAAAGACTTTAGGGTCTATATTTTACACTCTCACATAATTGCTTTTGTTCCACATACTGTTGTTAAGGACATTCCAAGTCAAGACCCTGATGGTAAAAGGGGAAAATGGAATGCAACTATTCTTGAATATGACTTAGAAATTAGGCCCACCAAACTAGTTAAAGGGCAGGGGTTAGCAAAACTT
The DNA here is from genome assembly GCA_034641835.2 of Pinus albicaulis. Lineage (NCBI taxonomy): Eukaryota > Viridiplantae > Streptophyta > Pinopsida > Pinales > Pinaceae > Pinus > Pinus albicaulis. Next base: position 45,129,739 of record CM076575.1, on the reverse strand, counting down.
ATGGCTGAGTCTAACTTCCAAACTAGACATCAACATGGTAGATGTGTTGGAGGAAATAGAAGAATCCATTGCTCCTTTTATTGAAGAAACATTTTTGAATTCTCCTTGGTATGCTGACATAATTTATGTGCTTTTATATTTAAATGCTCCTCCTCCTTTGTCCAAAACTAAAGTTAGATTTTTGAAACAAAAGGCTTTGAGTTTTTGCATCTTGGATGGGGTATTATATTGGAAAAATGCTGTTGGAATTTTGCTTAAATGTTTACTTGAAGATGATGCAGGAAAGATTATGCATGAGTTGCATGAAGGAGAATGTGGAGGACACCTCTACTGGAAGGCCACAACAAACAAAATTCTTAGATCTGGCTACTATTGGCCTACCCTTTTCCCAGACACTCAGAAATTAGTCATGTCTTGCCATAAGTGTCAAATTTTTGATGGCAAAAGAAAACTTCTTCCCTTACCCTTACATCCTATCAGAGTTGAGGCACCTTTTCAACAATGGGGTTTAGACTTCATTGGGGAAATTCACCCATCCTCCTCAGCTCAACATAAGTGGATCCTCACAGCCACTGACTTCTTTACCAAGTGGATAGAAGCTATACCTTCCAGAAATGCTAATGACTCTGTCATTATCAAGTTTCTTGAAACCAATATCCTATCTAGATTTGGTTGTTCCAGAAAAATCATAACAGAGAATGCTGCTGCTTTTAAATCTAAGAAGATGGTTGATTTCTGTTACAAATACCACATAACCTTGGGCCATTCCACTGCTTACTATCCCCAAGGAAATGGATTAGCTGAATCTTCCAACAAGAGTCTCATCAATATAATCAAAAAACTTTTGGAACAGAATCAAAAATCATGGCACAGTATGCTGGTTCATGCCTTATGGGCTGATAGATTAACTACAAAGAAGTCAATAAATATGTCCCCCTATCAGCTAGTCTATGGTATGGACGCGGTTTTTCCCACCTCATTAGGAGTTCCAGTCATGAAACTCCTTCAAGAAGTGCAGATTGAAGAGAATGATATGCAGAGAAGGATCAACCAAACAATCCATTTACAGCAGACCAGAGAAGAAGTTTATGAGAGAACACAGTTAATCCAAGAAAATATGAAGAAACTATTTGATAAGAGGACTAAGGCAAAAAATTTCCAAATTGGAAATGTTGTTCTTAAATGGGATTCAAGAAGAGAAGAGAAGGGAAAACACGGCAAGTTTGAGAACTTGTGGAAAGGGCCATATATTATCCATGCTGAGAGGGGTCACAATGCATTTTTCTTGAAAGAATTTAATGGAGAAGATCTATATGGAGGTCCTGTCAATGGCAGGATGCTCAAGCATTACTTATGCCAAGAATCTTAAGTTTCAAAGCATTTTATTTTTCATTGTAAATATCATAGTCTAACCATTGCATTCAAAGTTAGAAAAATCAAAAATACAAAAACAAAGAAAGAAAGAAAAGAGGGCAGATTGTAAAAACAATAAAGTTATGGACCCATACCAAAAAAAAGAGAAATAAGTTCTGAAAGTGTGCAAGCGCAAATGCCACTCCTGAAAAACACACTTCTAGTTAGTCAAACAGTTTAATCTTGACTAATTAGCTTTAAATTTTTTGCTGATAGGATAGTGAATTTGATTTGCCAAACTGTTTAATCTTGGCTTATCAGTAGATAGTTTAGGATAGAAATTAAAAGTTCAAACATGCTCAAAATTTGAACCTAAAGTTTCAAAGAGAAAATGACTCAAATCTGTTTCAAATTCTGAGTCAAAAGATGTAAAAATCTGGTTCTAATCAGATTAAAACCTGAACCAGAAGAAAAGCAAAGATAGCTCAAAACAAAGATCAAAACAGAGCAGTAGAAAAGAGGAAGGAAATGTTTTCAAATTTCAGATCTCAAGCCTTCCATTTTTGTTTTAAATTTTGTGCAAAATAAATGTCTATGTGTAGCTTGTCTTTTATGCCATAGACTAGCATCAAGTTAGACTGTCCAATCCTAACTTGAATGCTTTTCAATTTCTGTTGTAGAATTTAGAAAATAAAAATCTATTGGACAGTTTAATCCCAACAGATGGTAGAATAGGTAGAGAAACATCTGAACTCAACTGCTTAATCTGAGTTCAGGGAGAAATAAGGAGTAGAATTAGATTAGTTTTATATTTTCAAAAGAATAAAATGTTGTAGAAAGAGTTTGCCAATCCAAGTGCACTCTAATGAAGAGAAAATGTTAGATCAGTAAGATTGGGTAGGTAGAAAGCTTGTTGATGAAAGAACCATTGTTTTTATGGCTGCTAATATATTTTCAGAGAAAATCATCTCAGCAAAGGAGGGGCAGCCCAATGGATGTGGCAACTAATCAGCCTCCCAGAGAATCCAAGTCTGAAGTTCTTGATGCCTTCAAGAAGGCATCATCCCCAAGTGGAGCCATTGTTAGCCAGCTATAAAATTTGTTATACCAAATGCTGGTTAAAAATTCTTTGAGCCTTTAAGGAACAAATTTTATGACTAAAAAGTGTTGGCTCTTGAAGACTCTTGAAGGCCTCCTGCCTCTGTCCCAATCTTCACTACTGTGCCATTTTTCCCATTCAGAAATCCTGCTGTTTCCCAAGAACGAATACTGCTGCAAGCACCATTTCCCTCTCTCCCCTCTTCCAAAATTAACCTCAGTTTTTATCCCTCCATTTCCCATGAAAAACCTTCATTTTCATGTTTTTCCCTTTTCCCTTCTTCAAAATCCCTTTGATAAGGTTCAAAGACTCCTTCTTTGCCTTATCGAAACCCCTCTAAACCTTTAAAAATCATTGAAAAACCATAAAAATCACATTTTTATGTTGTAGACCTAAGCCCCCTTGGGCTAAGTCTCTAACCCTTTCCCTCCATGCATCTTGGTGCTAAGACCGAGCGCTAGTCTTTTAAGCACTTATCGCATTGCCCAATTGCGATTAAGCCCCTCCTCTTTTCAAAAAACCCCGGTCATATGTTCTCCCATATAACCCGTGGCCCCGCAGACGGGCGCCTATTCGTTTCAAATAAAATATTTCTCGACCAAAGTCTAAAACCTTTGGTTATATATTAAAATCCATCGGCCTTATATTATTTTATGATTTTTTCCGCCGGTCCAATTTTCAGTCGTTCCGCATCGTCGATCTGATCTGACGATCGGACGGTGCGGAGTTCGTCTCCCCGGTGGTCCCCGCATTCCACTCACCATTCCGAAAACCACGCGGTATTCATCGCACCGCCTTTGGGCGACGACGGTTTTTTCCCGATCGGCAGCGATTCCATACGTTGGCCGACACGTGTCCTGGGCACTGTTCATAAAACCGCCGTCCATTGCACGTTAACGTTCGGACGTGGACTCGGCGCGATATTGATACGTGCCGTCCGATCTGAGGCCGCCCATCCGACGACTATCGCTCACCGAAGATGCCCGACGGTTAACCTGGCTACGGCGCGGTCATTGGAGCATCTCCACCGTCGATCTGATCTGCATATCGACGGCCCACATTTCGTCGCCCTGATTCGATCGCCTAGTCAACGTCTTCCGCTTTGACTTTCTGTTTCCGCTCCCGATCGTCGATCTCTGCGCGATCGACGGCTCTGATTTAAACAAATCTTCCGCCTCATTATGACTTCTCCCGATCAATCCCGACCGTTGGATGATGCCATCCAACGGCCACGCTTCCCCCACACGTCCTCCGCAGCAATAAACCTATAAATGCATGGATTTTATAATAGTTTTTGTATTGTGCAGGGTTTTTATGGTTTTTTTGCCATAACTCAGGAAATTTCAAAGGAGGAAGGTGACGATCCTCCCGCTTCCAATTCAGCAAAGAAAATCCTTCGTAGGGTCTAAATTCATGTTTCATCAGTGTTTCCTCAGGCCTTGATGCCATATCGTCCTTGCGCGAGCTCTGCACACCAGCAAAAACCATGGATCGGGCACAGTCAGAGAGTATCAGTGACGAAGACCAAAATTTATCAGAACAGGGGATTAAAGACAGATTTTGCGGGGATCACAACTAAGAATGTTTATCAAAAGCCTAATCCCCGATTAAAACACAGTTTGAAGAGAATTTTAAGTGTTTTATCAAACAGGAAAGCCTCCACCGCCACATTAAGACAAATTTATTCCTCCCAGCTGCTGAAATGCCACCTGTGCCTCAAAGTATTCAATCAGAAGCCGAATTTATTGATCAGGATCAGATATTTGTCTCAAAACGCGACCAAAGAGTAAATTCTGCCAAGGAACTTAATGACAAAACATTTGCAGAGTTACTTCGACGCCACACAGAGCCTCAAAGGTCAACAAAAGCTCCCATCGAGCTTAAATCTTTATGTAAAACATTTAATACAGAGTACACCCATGTAAGTTTCTTCATTGAGCCCCCCAAAGGCAAGAAGCCATTAAGTCTGTATTAATTGTAATTGGAGATCTTTTATCAGATCTCACCTCCTCATTCTTCTATATATACTTCTGCAGAAGATGAGTAAGGGGTTGTTGGTTGGTTGTTGTTTGATCACCAGTTGTAATAGTGAAACTCTCTGAAATAAATACATAGTCCGTTGAAGTTGAAGAAGAAACTGAAGTCTTGGAAACGTTGATGATGTTGTTGCATGCTTGTTCTTGAGAAGGCTCTATCATTGGATCCATGAGCTTGGCTGTTGGTGAAGTATTTTGAACTGTTTTATGTTTTCCTCTGTTTTCATTATGTTCCATAATTTCTTACTATAGTAGGTTGAAAGTTTTAGGCTAAGAAATGACTCTTGGAAGCACCTTAGACCTGTTCATCCTTCACTGTTTCATGTTTTCTTCTGCTGAAGTATTTTAGAGTCTTTAATCTCTCTCTTTAATCTTCATGCTTGTTTATTTCCTTAATAGTTCGAACAGTTGGTTTCAGCATGATTTATGGTTCTCCCTGCTTGTCTCCTGCCACTTAAAAACTGTTATTGAAGTCTCCCTTTGAAGTTCTTTGCTTACAGTGAATCAAAGAGGTCTGTTTTGATCTTGCCCTTTGTCCTCACTTAAACAGTTGGCTTAAAGGTCGTTATAATTATGATCATAGATTTTTTTAGGTGTTCCCTCTTCTATGACTGTAATTATCAGTAAATCTTTATGTTTCTAAGTCCTTTTAAATAAAATCTTTGAGGAAATAGGGTGTTCCCTAAATCTTAGATTTCATTTTAAAAGTTGTTTTGAAATCATTATTTTCTTAAAGGTGTGATTTGTATAATGTATGGTTAGCCCTATCTATCAAAAAACTATTTATTATTCAAATTATGCTTTCAATTTCCCTTTGTTGAGAATTAAACCTCTCTTTCCAAATCATTAATGTTCATCTCATTCCAAAAACAAAAGGATCCTGTGGCCAAGTTAGATTTGCCCTTTGATATCCCATATCCATTGATGAGTTTGTTATGACCTTTTCTTGACTCCATTGCCCAATGAACCAGATATTTCTCTGTCCTATATATCTTTCCTAGGCTTTTCATCTTCTGCTGTATCATTCCAACCAAACAAACAAACAAATAAACACCTACACTTAATAACTAGTCTAAAACCAATACTCAAAGCACACAAGATAAACCTTTGCAAACAAACTTTTGAGAGATCCCTCTCTGAGAACAGGAGGACTAGATCCTGTAACTCTAAAGATTGGTTCTGATGTTGCCTTGTCTTTTGATTTGCCAAACTATCAAAACACGGGACACCAACAGCCCCCTTGGCTCCCCCTTAAGTCACAACGTTGTGCTACTAGGAGGGTGTTTTATTTCACTTAAGTGAGTTAGACCCTCTCCACTCACTTTTTATTTATTTATAAACTATAGACGACAAAACTAAACAAAATCGAATATTCCAATTAGCTGTCGCTAATTAGGAATTGTAACGACCAATCTAGGATTCTAGATTAGACTCATTTAATGTCGACCAAGGTCAGTAGTCTTAGAGGCACATCTAATATTTTTAGACCTAAAAGGTTTTGTTCTATATGTTTAAATAAATGTCTAATTGTGACAGGCTTCAGTACTCCTTTACAAGAGGCTAAAATATGTTTCCTTTTCACAATTTAAACACTTATATTATCAAATTTAATCTACTGATCTTAAAAAAAACAGAGTGTTTCTAATCTGAGCTTTTCAATCCTCTTACGAGGATATGTTTCACAAAAACTCCTTTAAGATAACACACTAAACATTCTAGAAATCAAATTCATAAAAACAAACAGAGTTCATAGAGATATTTTGAAATCCAATGCTCCATTACACATTTTACAAGGAATGATTCAATAATTCTGCAATTGAATTTTCAAGCTATTACTATGAATCATCAAATAAAAATTATTTCAAGAACTTCTAATTAAATGAATGAACTCACAAGCAATGAATAAACTCACAAGCAATGAAATGAAATACGTTGTTCAGATCTGAAAACTAAACTCTATGAAACATAAAACGTAAAATAAAGTGTACCAATCTTTACGTAGGGCCCTTCCACGCTATGATGGCACACTTTAATAACTTCAAATGATAGAAATTTAACTCGTAAACACTGTGATTGATGAAATTCTGCCTTTCATTAAGTTCTGGAGATAGATTACATTCAAAACAGAGATCTGGAATACACTTTACAGTCTTAAGTCTGATTTCTTCAACGTTTTCATTAGCTAAATTTTCTAATCAAAATCCTCCTATTTATTACACTTTACAACTAGAAGGCTATATTCGTTCCTTCTTCCTCCTAAATAATTCCAACATAGTTCGAATCAGTTTAGAATTCCTAACTTTAAGCAAAAGATCAAGTACATCATTATAGCTTCTGATTTTTCTGCTGAAGAGGCTGAGTTTGACCGACTTTGACCATATATCCAGGAACCCCAAATTCGATGCTAGATAAATTTTCAACCATATTTGTACATCCTAGATCACGTCCATGCCTTCTATTTCGATTTTCCTGTCATGCCACATGTCACAACATAAACTGATTACAGGAAGTCACTACATCCCGTAATTTTGTTGAAAAATTCCAAATTTTAACATAAAAACTCATAAATTAAATTTAATGCAAAATAACAACTATAATGCTTCACTAATCAATTTCAATGGACTTATGGGAAGTTTATGGAAAAAAATGATATATAAATGGTGGATTTTTAAGAGAAAAGGGTAGCAATAAAATAGTACCAACATCTCCCCCAAACTCAATGGTTTAGCATGTCCTCATGCTAATCCTGATGTGCTCCCCTTAAACTCTGTTTCTGCCTGTGCCTCTGCTGCCTGTAACAATATATCCACATTCCTCTGAACTCTGGCATTCTTCTGAACTTGAGACTGATGTTTTAACTTCTTATATTTTTCCTTGAGACTCTTTTTCTGAGTATAACATTTTATTGCCCAATTACCTATTTTAGTTTGATCAATCTTCAGTTCCTTGATCTTTTTCTTCAGTTTCTCATTCTTCTGTTGTATTTTCTTGCTTTGAGCTCTCAGCATTTCATTTTCCTTCTTGATAACCTTTTCTAACATGTTTGCTTCCATCAATTCTTCTTTCAGCCTTTCAATCTGTTTCTCTAACCTTTTCTGCTTCTTATTTATAGGTATTGGTTCTTCCTTTTATTTCTCATTTCTTCCGGTTTCCATCTCTGCTTCATGTGCTGACTCACTACTTTCAATTTCCATTGGTATGCTTGCATTCTGCTCTGGTGGCTCATCTTGTGTTTGACTCCTTTTCATCCTCCTTGATCTTCTGTTATAGGTAGTGAAGATTTTATCTTTTTCAATTCTCTTAGCAACTTCTTGCTTTTGCCTTCTTGTTCTTACACTACCGCTCGGTTGAGGAATATTACTTGATTTAAGCTTAGGGATTTCTTCATCAACATCAATCATCAATTCCATGCTTCCTTGCTTCTGCTGTTCTTCTTCTCTATCTTTGATTTGATTATCAATTAAGAATTCCTTCCATGTTTTTCCTCTTCTCTGCAACTCAGATTCAATTAGTATTTTAATCAAGCCAAAATGATATAAACTCTTTTCTTCATTACCTTTGTGCTTCTGAATAGTCTTTGACATCTTAGTCAGACTCTGCAAAAGGAAATAGGGTAGATTGATAATGCATTGGCCTTTCAAATGCAACAGAAGTTTTATGTGATAGAGATATACAATACTATAACGACCTTCACATGTAATGAATTTTTGAATGATATACACCATCTCATCCCATGGATGCACTAACCAGCTTCTTGGGACACCCTTCTTCCAGTTAACTGAAGAAACCCTTGACCTGGACATGAACTGGGTCCATGATTTTTCCTTGAACTGTTTGGTTTTGAAGTACTTCTCTCCTTCAGGATTGATTTCCAAGGTTTGTGCTATTATATCTTCTGAAATTCTAATAGAGACATTTCCTACTAGAGCTTTCTCTCCATTGAAGGAAAATGCAAATTGCTTCGTGACCTCTTCATTATTCCCATTAAATTTCTGTAGGAAAGGCAACCAATGTTTTTCTTCTAGAATTTTGACACAGTCCTCGTGATACTTCAGTCTATCAAATGTTTCGGGCTCCACTCTGTTGGTCATTGTTTCCTCTGTTTTTAAAAAAAAAATTCTCTGTTCTTAACCCCTTTTCTATGCTTCAAAAAATTCTATCAAGGTTTTCAAGTGGTTACCTCTTCTCCTGCGTTTCTCTGACCTGGTTAGCGTCCTCAATTTTCTGAGTTGCCTTCTTTAATTTCCTGAGCTATTCCTCAAATTTTCTTCACTGTGCTATTTTCAAATTCTGGCGGCCTTCTTCACTGTGCTATTCTTCAAATTCTGGGCGGTCGTAGAGAAAAACCCCTGGATAACTTGTCTGCTATATTTTCTTCAATGGAACCACACATGCTATCTCGGCCCTCCTTAAGAACTCAGAGTCTAAAAATTAACTCTTTAACCACTCTATGAACTTAAAAATTCAACAACCGACCTCAACTTGCTTGGTATCATACAATACGCAGAGAACAGAGTCTTAAGGTTATGAATTTGGGTCAAACAACGCATTCAAATTGCGGACAACGCATTCAAATTGGTCATGAGTTTGTTTGCAGGGACGGACAGTGCATTCAGATTATGAATACAAAGGAGTAGTGATTTATAAAAGCATAATCATAATATAATTCGTGTGATGATAACGGATACATTCCACTCCATAAACGAATTTGGGTCAGAGCATCGTTTTTATAACTTCGTCAGTTGAAATGAAATGTAATCATGCGTTTTACAAATGTCTTACCATTGAGCTGACTCTTCATTGAGTGTCCATACAGACCACTTCTTTGTTGGTACCTTTATTGACAGAGGGCGTATCTGAAAATGATGAGTTTTTGAAGAGCGGTTTTGAAGAGCGAAATAGGGATAGGAAATAAGGAATAGACTAAAGTATGAATGGGAATAGAATAATAGGCTAAGGTATGAATGAATGGGAATAGAATAATAGGCTAAGGTATGAATGGAAATAGGAAATAGAATAATAGGCTAAGGTATAGGAAGCAAAGATTATGGATATAGGGATTTTTGAAATTGATAATCAAGCAATAATAATTATCATTTTTGAACACTAAACTAATTTAAGAATTTAAATGTTAAAAATGAAAATTTCAACAATACTTTACACTTGTTGACTGACAGAATGCTGATTTTGATTTGGCTTGCACAGGGGACTGATCTGTTTGTACAGGTATGACTGATATTCATCTTTCAAAACAGGTCCCTTTGAAATGAGTATAACAGGTCCCTTTTTAATCTGAAGAGTTATCTTTATGCAGCTTCTTTTATCCTTGTTGTTGATGTAGCCTTCGAATTCTGGTAATAAACAACCTTTGAAAATTTTGTTGAAGTAGAACAGGTCCCTCTGAAGTAGCCTTTGTTGATGATGTATCTTTTGTTGAAGTAGAACAGGTCCCTCTGAAGTAACCTTTATTGATGATGTATCTTTAATGTAGTCCTTAACAGGTCCCTTTGATATTGATAATGTTGACATAGTCTTCTGAACAGGTCCCACTGCAAATCTTATTGCTTAAACAGGTCCTTCTAATTAGAACAAAAATAGCTCTTTATTGAAATTCTGAACAACTGAATTGAAATACTGAACAACTGACACAGATTCCTTGAAGCTTTAAAAATGAGGAGATGAAAAATCACTGATTCTTCTACCAAAGAGAAAAACCATTAATTCTTCTCCCCCACTAAGTGTTTGACTTGTCCTCAAGTCATTATTGAATTGATGAAAAACAATAAACAAGTAGAACAAAGAATTCTTACCAGCCAAATGATTGGTTTTCAAGTAAGAATTCGGGTTTAGAGTGTGCCAGAGTCTGGTTCTCACATCTAAACCATTATTTATTTATTTATTTTTTTAATTTTATGTTTTTTTTTTTTTTTTTTTTTTTTAACAAAAGAAATTGAAATGACTAAGGTAGAGATATCACAGCTGAAGGCTGTGATATCTCAACCTCCTTTTGCTGAGATATTGTTTCAATAAAATCTTCCTTGCTTATAGGCTTATGATAGAGTTTCAGCCTGTGACCATTGACAGTAAAGGTCTTGCCTTCTCCATCAATTGTTGTAAGTTTGACTGATCCATTGTCATATGCTTCAACTATTTCATATGGGCCCATCCAATGTGTTGTAAATTTGGCTTTATGGTCTCTGAATTTAGAGTCAAAGAGTAAAGCCCAGTCTCCCTCTTTAAACTGCTTCTTCTTAATGTGTGCATCATGCCACTGCTTCCTCTGTCTCTGCATTAGGATTGTTCTCTCTTCTGCTTGCTGTCTCATCTCATCTAACTGGTTTAATTGCATAATTCTCTCCTTTTGTGCTTCAATGAGATCAATTCCTAAATTTGCAGCCATCTTATAAGTATGTATTTGAAATTCGATAGGAAGTAGTACCTCTTTTCCGTACACCAACTGATATGGTGTAAATCCAGTAGTGTCTTTCCACATAATCCTGTAAGCCCACAGTGCATCTTTGAGTTTTTCTTCCCAATTCTTTCTGTTCATTGATACTGTTTTAGTAATAATCCCCTCCAAAGTTTTATTTGTTGACTCCACTTGGCCATTGGCCTGTGGATGGTAAGGTGTGCTTTTTCTGTGCTTGATCTTATATTTTTCTGTGATATCTTGGACTAACTTTGAAGTGAACTGAGTACCCTGATCTGTGACTATCTCCCTAGGTACTCCATACCTTACAAAAATTTCTTCAAAGAGGAAGTTTACCACTATTTTCTCTGTTGCTCGGACTAATGCTTTTGCTTCAGCCCATTTTGTCACGTAATCAGTACATACTAGGATGTACTTTTTGCCCTTTGATGGTGGATTGATGGGGCCTACAAAATCTAGAGCCCATTTCTCAAATGGCTCTAAATGTACTTGGGGCTGAAGTGGCATTTCATCTGAAGCTGTGGGTCTACCCATTCTTTGACAACTATCACAACTCTTCACATACCTCTTAGAATCCTTAAAAATAGATGGCCAATAGTAGCCAAGGTTGAGAATCTTGAATGCTGTCCTCTTGGCTGCAAAATGCCCACCACACAGTTCGTCATGACAAGATTTTAAAATATCAATTATTTCATCATTTCTTACACATCTTCTAATAATCATATCATAACCGGTGTAAAATAAATCTCCATTGATCCATGAATATCTAGCACTTTGTTTGATCAGCCTCTTCTTCTCCTTTATAGTAAAATGTGGAGGTGTCTTTCCTGTGGACAAATAATTGGCCAAGTCAGCATACCATGGATCTACTATTGAAATTGCAAACAGATTTTCATCTGGAAAAGAATCTTCAACCGGAACAATCTCACCTGAGTTCTGTAGTCTAGAAAGAAAATCTGCCACCTGATTCTCCTTACCTGGCCTATCTAACACTGTAATATTAAATTCCTGTAGTAATAACAACCATCTGGTAACTCTGCCATTAGTGATTGGTTTATTCATTAAATATTTAATGGCTGAATGGTCAGTATGTACAAAAACCTCATAACCAGTGATATAGTGTCGGAATTTATTTACAGCATGTATGATTGCCAACATTTCTTTTTCAATGACTGTGTAATTTAATTCTGCAGGTGTTAGATTTTTGCTGATAAAATAGATAGCATAATTGAAAGACTCTTCCTTTTGGCCTAAAGAAGCACCTACTGCAGTGTCAGATGCATCTGAAAAGATGTGAAATGGTAGACTCCAGTTAGGCCCTTTTAAGACTGGTGTGGTTGATAGTTTTTGTTTGAGTGTTTCAAAAGCTTTCTGACAATATTCATTCCAGTTGAATGGCGTATCTTTTGCTAGAAGTTTAAACAAAGGTAGAGCCATTTTGCTAAAATGTTCAATAAATCGTCTATAATAGCTTGCATACCCAAGAAAACTTCTTACCTCTTTTTGTGTCTTCGGAATTGGTAAATTGACAATGATCTGAATTTTTGCTGGATCAACTTTAATGCCTTGAGAAGAAATATGGTGACCCAATACTATCCATTCATCTAGCATCATAAAACACTTTTCATTGCTCAAGGACAGATTAGCTTCAATACATCTCTTCAAAACCTTCTCAAGATTTTCTAATGAATGCTCAAATGAATAACCATAGACCGAAAAATCATCCATATAAACTTCAACACATTCATGAACTAAATCAGCAAAAATGGCTAAAACAACTCTTTGAAATGTAGCTGGAGCGTTACAAAGTCCAAATGGTAAAACATTATAGGCATAAGTGCCCCAGGGACAAGTAAAAGTGGTCTTATCCTGGTCCTCTAAAGCTATCCTGATCTGGTTATAGCCACTGAAACCATCAAGAAAAGAGAATGATGATTTCCCAGCTAAAGTGTCTAGCACTTGGTCAATGAATGGTAGCGGAAAATAATCTTTGAGGGTTGCTTTGTTCAACTGTCTATAATCAACACAAATCCTCCACTTGCCATTTTTCTTGGGCACTACTACCAATGGTGATACCCACTGACTGTCAGAGATAGGATATATAAAATTAACTTTCAATAGTTTTTGCAATTCCTCTCTACCAATATCTTGAAGAATGGGATTCATTCTTCTCTGTGGTTGCCTCACTGGTTTTATATTATTATCTGTGTAGATATGGTGAGTGCATGTTTCAGGGTGGATTCCGTGCATATCGGTGTAGTCCCAAGCAAATGCTTGCTGATACTTTCTCAATAATTGAATCAATTTCTCTTCCTGAGATAAGTCTAGGTGAGTGCTAATGTTCAATGTTTTTCCCGGACTAATCTCTATAGTCTTACTCTGAGTGTTTGTGATAGATTGAATGGGAAAAATGTTTTCAAATGATGATTGCAAAGAATGGAGTGTGCATATTTCTTGAAAATTTTGTGCCAAAAATTCATCTGCTGCATGGTATTGTTCATTTCTTATTTCTTCAGACATTTCAGGTTCAGAAAGGAACAATTCTATCAAATCATCATTATTATCTTCATGAAAATCATAGATCTGATTGATGCTAAAAACAGATTGAACTTCTTCCTTATCATTGTATTTATCATCTAGCCATAAGTTGTTTGCTACTGCTGGTGTTTGTGCTGATGGGTAAAGAGTGAGTTGTTTCCTTTCAGTTCCTCGTGAAATGATCATATTACCTGATCGACACCCTATGAATGCATCAGCAGTTGCTAACCATGGTCTACCAAGAATGATAGGGTGACCTCCTAAATTAGATTTTGGTTGAAGAACTAAAAAGTCCACTGGATACTCCCAAGAGTCCAATGAAACAATTATATCCTCCAAAATTCCTTCAGGAATCACTTTAGACCTATCAGCTAGTTCTAAAACAATTGGTGTGTATTGCAAGTTTCTCAGTTGTAGTGTCTTCATTGTGTCAAGAGTCATCACATTTATTGCTGCCCCTAAGTCAATTAAAGTATTTGGAATAGGTATGTTGTTGATGATTGTAGTGACTCTGTGAATGCCAGGATCAACATACTTTTCCATTGATATAGTGTTTGACATAAGGCCAGCTAGGTGTCCAATAACGTGAATTGTTTGTGGATCAAGTCTTTTTCTTGTAGGCTTTTTGAGGCATAACTCTCTAATTGCTTTAGTATATAATATATATAGGAATGTCTTTTATGGCTTGGAGAAGTGGAATTTTTATATAGACATTCTTCAGCTCATCTAAAGCATCAAACTGTGGTAAAGACATGGGAAGCCTTGGTTGGATCAATCTTTCCGGAAAAGGTGGTGATTGCAATGGTTGGATTTGTTTATTTTTGATGTCTTCATTTTGTTTCTTTTGATTTGGTGTTTCATTTTCAATGTTTTTGTTTTCCTCTTGTTTCTCAGCTATGGGAAGTTCTTTTTGAAGTACCTTACCAGACCTCAACTCAATATTTTGTAAAGGTAATGTGGGATATGATGGTCCCTCATTTACACTGTAAGCTGGTCTTTCTGCTCTATTATTTGGATTTGATACAGGTTGAGCAGGAATCTGAGTGGGTCTAGGAGGTTGGTTAGATGGAAGTTGTAATTGGGGTGGATTTATTGGTGGAGGAGCAGGCAATGTTTGTTGAATGTTTTGGGGTGGATGAACAACTTGCTGCTGTGGATATTGCTGATATGTTTGAGGATACTGCTGATATGGCTGATTATACTGTTGATATGGTTGAGGATATGATGAGTATGGTTGAGGATATGATGGGTATTGCTGAAATGGTTTCCATTGTTGTTGAGGGTAATTTTGGTGTTGCCATGGCATGGGTACATTCCAAGAATTCTGAACATACATTTGATCTTGTGTAGGAAATTGAAAATTCTGATTTGGAAACATACCTGGAGGTGGAGGTCTTGGCTGCCATGGTCTCTTTGCACCCATGAAATACATATTTTCCAAATCTGCATTGGCTTCCAAGTTACAATTCTGCAAAATCTTTATTTTAGAACAATGAAATATATCATGATTTTCAGTACAAAAGGCACACACTTGAATGTTTTCTAAAGGACAATCTTTCAAAGCATGTTTCTTCCGACATTTTGGACAAAAGACAACCATTAATTGATCTTCTTCTTCTTGTCTTTTCTTTGCTTTTATAGTGTCAATTTGATTTCCTAAGGTGCTTAATAGGTCTGTTTTGAATTCTTCTAATAGATTTCCTATTTCAGCCCTTGTGACACTAGCTGAAGCAGATTTTGTGGCTTTGGATGATATAGCTCTTTTTCCATTTCTAGCTTTGCTCCTGGAATACTTTTCACATAAGTCGGAAATTTCATCAAAAGGTAAGGTGGAAATATCACCTTTTCCCATCAAGTTAAGATCATCTAAGTATTCCTCTCGAATGCCCTTAAAAAATATTGTTCGAATCAGATCAAGTGACATGGTTCTATGTTTTGATTTTTGTAAATTGTAGACAAATCGTTCCAAATACTCCTCTAAAGTTTCATCCTCCTGTTGATTCATTCTGAAGATATCATCTTTAGAATCTTTCGATCTACAATAAGGTTGATATTTCTTTAGGAATATTTTTCGCATGCCATCCCAATCAGTTATTGCATGTTCTCCTAATCCCATGAACCATCTTAATGCTGATGCCTTTAACGTTGCTGGGAAGAGTCTAAGCCTATGAGCATCATCTGTGTAACCATATGTTCGGCATACTATGTCAAATTCAAACAAGAATGAATCTGGATCTTCCGATGCCATGCCATAAAAATTTGGTAACACAGATGGAGGTATGTTTTTCATTTTGATTTCCTCACCATGATTTTCTCCTGGTTCTTGAATAGGAAATTTAAAGGTTGACTCTTGCTCCTCTCTTTGATCTTGATCTTGTTTTTGTTTCAGTTCAATTTCTCGTTGTCTTCTTCTTTCCTCCTGCTGTCTCTCATATTCTCTAAGTTGTTCAGGAGTAGGTCCTCTTGCTGATCCTCCTCCTTCCTCAGCCATTTTGATAGGTTCCTCTGTTGTTTTAAGTTCTTGTTCAGTGTCACTTTTTTCAAAGAGAAGTTGTTGTGTTGGTTTTTCTCCTAATTGAATTTGTTCAATAACAGTAGGTTCAAGGAGAGATTGTTGAGTTGTTTTGATGCCTTCTCTTGTTGTAGAGGATTCAGGAAAGTGTTTCTTCTTTGTTTCGTATGCCAATAGAATTTGTCTTTCTATAAGTGTAAGTCTTTGGCCTGATTTCTGTTTATCCTCTAGTTCTTGTACAGTGACTTTCCCAGCTGGTGTTGTGTGTTCAATTCTTTCTAAAGGATCTGCTCCTAATGGTGGGTTAGTTCTTGGATGGGGGGTTTTTATAAATCTGCCTTTATCATCCCTAGGTCTAGACATATGTAAACATGACTTCTAGAATTAAAATTAAATCTATGTTTTTGTTTGTTTTGAGTTTTTTTTTTTTAGAACTCCTCTAGTTGCGCCTCCCCGGCAACGGCGCCAAAATGTAACGACCAATCTAGGATTCTAGATTAGACTCATTTAATGTCGACCAGGGTCAGTAGTCTTAGAGGCACATCTAATATTTTTAGACCTAAAAGGTTCTGTTCTATATGTTTAAATAAATGTCTAATTGTGACAGGCTTCAGTACTCCTTTACAAGAGGTTAAAATATGTTTCCTTTTCACAATTTAAACACTTATATTATCAAATTTTAATCTACTAATCTTAAAAACAGAGTGTTTCTAATCTGAGCTTTTCAATCCTCTTACGAGGATATTTTTCACAAAAACTCCTTTAATATAACACACTGAACATTCTAGAAATCAAATTCATAAAAAAAAACAGAGTTCATAGAGATATTTTGAAATCCAATGCTCGATTACACCTTTTACAAGGACTGTTTCAATAATTCTGCAATCGAATCTTCAAGCTATTGCTATGAACCATAAATTAACAATAATTTCAAGAACTTATAGTTAAATGAATGAACTCACAAGCAATGAAAGAACTCACAAGCAATGAAATAAAATACGCTGTTCAGATCTGAAAACTAAACTCTATGAAACATAAAACGTAAAAGAAAGTGTACCAATCTTTACGTAGGGCCCTTCCACGCACTGATGGCACACTTTGATAACTTCAAATGATAAACCTTTAACTCGTAAACACTGTGATTGGTGAAATTCTGCTTTTCATTAAGTTCTGGAAATGATTACATTCAAAACAGAGTGCTGGAATACGCTTTACAGTCTTGAGTCTGATTTCTTCAACGTTCTCCCTAACTAAACTTTCTAATCAAAATCCTCCTATTTATTAAAATTTACAACTAGAAGGCTATATTCGTTCCTTCTTCATCTTAACTAATTCCAACATAGTTCGAATTAGCTTTAGAATTCCTAATTTCAAGCAAAAGATCAAGTACATCATTATAGCTTCTGATTTTTTCTGCTGAAGAGGCTGAGTTTGACCGACTTTGACCGTATATCCTGGAACTCCAAATTCGATGGCAAATAGATTTTCTACCATATTTGTACATCCTAGATCACGTTCATGCCTTCTATTTTGATTTTCCTGTCATGCCACATGTCACAACATAAACTGATTACAGGAAGTCACTACATCCTGTAATTTTGTTGAAAAATTCCAAATTTTAACATAAAAACTCATAAATTAAATTTAATGCAAAATAACAACTATAATGCTTCACTTAATCAATTTCAATGGACTTATGGGAAGTTTATGGAGAAAATTATAGATAAATGGTGAATTTTTAATAGAAAAGGGTAGCAATAAAATAGTACCAACAGGAATATTACAAATTTTCATTTAAATTATAATTGCGAAAAAGCCACAGTGGTCTTTGATAATACCCTCAAAGAGACCATAAAAAAATAAATTTTGTGCATGTGTGGAGCATATCCTACCTGCTGTTTCTATTAATTACAGGGAGAAAACTTGAAAAATGTAGTCATCGCCATATCTGGCCTTGTCAATTGTTGTCGCACCGTACACAAGTCACCTTCTCTCCATAACGATCTGTACAACCCGTGCTGCACAAGTATTAGAACGGAGTCTGTGCTTTAGCACCCTCTTGTTCGTATGTACAAATCCGTACTGTTTTCGTATGGTCGTGACCAAAAAACAAACATACAATTTAGTTTTCGGTCATTGTTCCATCCACTACCACTAGGCCATTTCCAATTCACACACTATCAAGAACCACCGCTATTGGATCATTTGGAAGAAATTGCATAAATTTGAGTATTGATTCATTGCCCAAGGTTGTGACAGTTCCTTGTCACCGTTTCATTACCTATTTCGTTATGGGTAAAACAAAAATTGTTTGGAGGTGCGTGATTTTCTTAAAGTACTAGAGCGTTAAGTAATAAAGTTCAAAATTGATGTCAAGCTCATTTAAAGAAAAATATTATAAAGTGGGTAAATAAAGCAAAAAAAAAGGGGGTTAATTAAGTGAGCACATGAAAGAAACTAATCTTAAGGTGATATTATAAAAAGATATATAGGGATACTTTATAAGGTATCAATTAATACTATGATATCAAGTTTAAGTTAAAAAAATAAAATAAACTTAGTTAAGAAGTCATAGTTTAATTATAAAAGGAAATTTTCTTAATTGAAAAAGTGGAAAGTATCTTTATATAAAAAGAGAATATTTATTTATACGGTGTTCAAGGTCCAAATAAAAAGGAACTTTTTTATATCCTAAAAGGGCTGAGTCATTCACTGAAGAAGGATATTAAGTTTTGAAGGGTTATTTAAAAAAGAGATAAAATAAAAGGGGAGTAATATTTCAGAAAGGGATTATAAAGTAAGAAGAAAATATTATTATAAAAATTAGAAAGGGTTACTGTTAAACCCTAAGTTCATTTAAAATAAAAGAAATGAAAAGAAAAGAGGGAGTTGCTTTTAGATGGTAAGCTCATCTTGAAAATAGTGAAATGGAGACAAGTAACGAAAGATTTCCTAAAACCTTTTGTAAATGTGTTAGTACACTATTTAATGTCAAAGGATCACTCACAGGAAGAGATTATAATCTCTATCAATCCTACTGAAGATAGTAATTATATTGGTACTAAACGTGCTAACCAATTAGCAATTCCTGAATCGAATATAATTGAAGCGAATTTTGTTGACACAAGTGACAAACAATACAACATAAAAAATCTACAACTAGGTATTGGGGACTATACTTTTATCTCGCAATTCACCATGAAAACCTTAGACATTGTTTTGGGTTCACCTTGGATGGAAACTCTAGGGTCCTTCATCCTGTTGTTGCCGCCTGTCACATACACCTACCAGTTAGTGAGAAAAGTCTTTAACCCAACAAGGTGTGGTTCGTGGCACAGCTAAGAGAAGGGGTTGTCACCTATTCCCAACTCTCTCCATTTAAGCTATCTCCTAGGCTAGCTATGGGGGGTGGTCCCTAAATGGAAAACTAAGTTAAAGGATGTGAGGTTTCTAGGAGATGTTAGAGTGAAATGGATTACTTTTTTGAGATTACAAGCAAATATGATATGAGAAATATGAGCTAAAATCAACTTCAATAACCATCAACACATGAAATAATAAGCATATGTAAAACCAGTGCCTTCAAAATATTGCTAAAAAATGAAAGGTACTTGCTCAAAATAAATGAAGTGCTTCAAATGGAAGCACAAACAATCCTGAAAATGAAACAAAAGATGTTAGCACAATAAAATATCTGTGCAAGATAAAAATGCTTTCAAGATATATGATCATTTATTGCTCAAAGCATTTATTACTCAAAGCATTTAAGGAAAGAATATCTTGCAAAAGGAAACTAATTAGAATTCTACTTGCAAAATATAGATGAGATGATACTTTCTAAAACAAAGTATTCAATTCAACCCATATTCATAAATGACAAGTGTGAATTATTTGCAAGTAAAACAATAAGATGTGTTTAATATGAAATGCACCTAAACTAGATTGGATGCAATTATCTTGGTTACTTTTAAATTCGAAATGCATAGTCTAGGTGAGATATCCTCCTTTTGAAGAATTACCAAAGGGTAAAAATTGGGGTGATTGTAAGAAAGAGGGGTTGAGGACACGATGGTGTCGTTAACGATACCCTTCCCCTCTGTCTTACGAGCCAACATGTGCCTTCGTTCCTATGAGGGGACAAGCCACCTCCATAACTGCAGAGTCACACACTCTTTACCTTGCTTTGTACCAATTGGAATAATTTTCCAAGAAAGATTTTTTCCTATGATTTCTATCAACCAAGATTATGCTTGGAGGTTAATTAATTAAAATGCAACTAAATTAAAATGCCTAATATGATATGCAAGTGAGTTTGCAAGTAAAAGATGGAATTTCTTTAAGTAAATATGCTCCACAAAATCACTTGTATAGTTGCTCAAGTAAACACAAGATGCATAAGCTTCATGAACAATTGAAATTGTGAGTTGCTAAAGATAAATGATGAACCAATAACAAGCTAAAGGAAATGAAACTTGAAGTTTGTGAGCAACTAATTTGCATGTAAAGTAAATTGCAATGCTTTGAAAGATAAACTTGAGATTTGTACTCACAAAAGCTTTGCAAAAGGAACTTTAAACTTGAGAAAAGATGATTAGCTTGACATGCAATTTAAATGGTTGCTTTGAAAGATAAACTTGTCCAATACACAATGCTTCAATATTCTCAAAATGGAAATGTGGTATAACAATAAAGCATGAATTACTTAGACAAGTGCCAAACTAAATGTATCAAAGTTTGCTAAAGAAAATAGAAATGCTTGCGCAAAGTAAGAGTGAATTGCTTTGCAAATATAAATGTAAACTTGAAACTTGTAGCAATAATGATAAGTAGTACGAGGTTAAAGCATGTAGAAAAGTTGAAGAAAATGAAATGCGATTTGTGTTACTTCCCAATTAGAGCATGCATATTTGATGTGAAAGCCAATGGAAATGTCAAAGCCAACAAGTCAATCCACCCACAAATTCTCTCCCTAAAATGGAGAGATAGGGATGCCAGTGGGTAGAACCCATGCTCCCACAAAAGAGAAATTTAATTATTTTGCTTTACAATGATGGTTAAAGCCTCTTAGAGAGTTGCCCAAGGAATTGGTGAGAGAATACAATGCAAGATCTTGAAACAAGGAAGTCCCTTCAAGTATGGGATCCTCAAAAGAGATGAAGAAGTTCTACAATTAGAGAATACAAGCTCCAAGATGATACATGACCTAGCCTCTTTCACAAGCTCTCCTAATGCCCACGGTCTCCTTGGAAAGAGACTTGAAGCTTGAGAAAACCTACAAGGAAGAATGTTAGGGCTGCAAAACGAAAAAAAGAGTTAGTGTGAAAAGAGAGCATGTAAGTGGGTGATAATGCTGCAAAATAATATACAAAAAACTAAATCAAATGATGGGGAAGATCCCCATCACTTGTCTAGCTTATTTGAAACTCTTAACTAGCTAGATTATGAAAATGAAAGCACAAGATCAAAATATATAAAAGTTTTTTTTTAATATTTTGACTTAGGCATAAACTATGTGAAAGGAGAACCCTGCAAGAACAAGTACTTTCAAAAGATTATATCTATGAAATTCAAATAACGATGAGAGCTCCTTGAAAACAATGCCAAGAGTGGTTTGGTCTCTTGAAGACTTCCCCTCACACTTGCTAGTTGATTCAACAATGATTCTCTACAAAACTTCCAACACACACATTAACTCACATGGATTAAATCAATAAACAATGGCAAAAGAACTCTAGAATTTATATGAAAATAGATAGAGTTGTCTAGCCTAGAGCATATCAAATAACCAATTGCAAATGTAAGATAACTTTACATCTACAATTCCATAAAGCATATGAGCAAATGAAATATAAATCAAAGGCACAAGTAGAGATATACCATCAATGAACCAAGTAATGCTCCAATGGAATAACAATCATGAATGAACTCCAAAGCCTTTTTATTCAAATGAAGAACCCAAGTACACAGAAGCAGAGCTTCCCCAAGCACAATAGCTCGTTGCAAAGATCCATAAGTGAGAGCACAAAGCTCTTATTATATAGAAATTTGGGAGCCAATCCCAAGGAAAATGGTGACAAACCCAAAGCACCTTCATGCAAATTCAAATTTCCCAAGTGACATCAAGAATCCCTCAAGCAAAATCAAATTCCATGATGAAATGACAAGTGTATATGGGTGGGAACCAATGTGGGGACAATTTCCCACAAAAATCTCCACCAAATATTCTCTCAATTCCTCCCAAAATGTGCATTAACTTCACAAATTCGAATTTTGCAAGTAAGAAACTTCCTCATTTTGTTATGTATAAATTATTGATTATTATTTAAATATAGTTGTCTTAGGTTATTAAGTGAAAGGGCATGATCAACGATCATGCCTCTTCACCAAGGGACACCGTAAGGCTATATTTAAAGCCTTGGTGATTCCCAATTGTAATCATCTCATCTTTTATCAATAAAATATATATTTATTCAAGTTTACCAGATTTTTTACACTCCATTGGTATCGGAGCAGTCACTCTTCAGGATCTGTGTGAGTAATTCGCGGTCTGTCCACACAGCGATCAATTTTTCCTCTCTTCGTTCTCTGCCGCTGCCTTCATTCCCTACCATTTTTCTCCCCAACCCTTCGGCCTTCTTCACGGCCGTCTCCACGCCCTCCACTCGCTGACTCGTCCCTCCCTCTCTCGCTCTTCCCACCAACTCGCCCCTCATACTCTACCCATCCCCCTCACTCCTCACACTCGCCCTCAGCCTCACAGCCCTCACACTCGCCCTCGAGACTATTCCACCACGCTCATCTCACAGCCTCCCCAACCCGCCTCCCCAACGCTGCACTCACCCCAACCCCCCTGCATGTACCCCCCTCACCCCTCATCCCAACGCTCGGCCTCACGACCCTCACCTCTCCCCTTTCCCCTTTCCCACGACCCTCGCATAACAACCCCACCTTACACCCCCCTCGCTCGCTCGCCTTCCCCTATGCTAATACCCGCCCCCTCACTGCTCCCGCTCAACCCCCACTCCACTCACACCCCCGCCCCCTTACTCCTCGGCCTCACAGCCTTCCCTCTCTACCTGCAGTCACACACACCCCCTCGCAGCCTACCACCTCTCCTCCCCGCCTCCTTCACCGCTCCCTCATTCCCGCTGCTGCTTCTTCCCTACCCCCTCTTCCGCTACCGCGTCTCCCCACCGCTGCGTCGTCCTTATCTCCCCAGTCACCGCCCCGATTCAGTGGAATGATACAATGTTAAATATACGATGATAGAAAATTACATAAGACTTATTTAATACGGTGATATCATACGGTGTGTTGTTTAATAAAATAAGTTTAAATATCATAGTTAAAAAAAATTTATATGCTTTATAACTATATAATATATAATTATTAAAAAAAAAAAAATAATAATAATAATTTATTATTATTATTTAAAAAAAAGAAAAAAAAAGAGGAAAAAACTGGCAGAAAAATATTCACCACCTCATACATGCTCAATGTCTTCGTTAATGTCGATGGCCAAATTCCAAAAAAAATTGCTGGATCTTGAGAAACAGATCAATAATAATTCCGAAGACTTCAGCAAAAGATTAGTCAATCTCGAGGATACAGTTGCAGGACATTCCAACGACATCAAAAAGCTTCAAGATACGACAAATCGGATAGAAAGACAAATTTGGTTAAATCATAGCGAGGCCACAGAAAATCATAGCCAAGCAATGCAAAAGCTAACAGAACTCTGCGACAAGATAAATCAAACACAGCAACCAATATTCCCCAATATGGAACACAATCAACAGACCAATTCAACAGATTCAGGGAATTCATAAGAGCATCATGAAAAATCGATTCCCCACACCATCACGAAGATAGTAATGCAGATTCTCAAAATAAGCAGCTCTGGAATGCATTTGCTAATCAATACCCCTTTCTCGTTCCACCGTTAGCATATCATCGAAGAGCAAAAATCGAGCTACCCAAGTTTGACGGTAATGAAAAAAATAGTGTTGCATGGCTTAATAAAGCCGAAGAATATTTTGAGATTTATGACATTAATAGTGATGACGAAAAAATTAAGCACGTTTCCATGAAAATGGAAGGAGAAGCATATAATTGGTATATGTGGTGGAAAAAGACGACGCTTGCTATTAGTTGGACGAAATTTAAGGATGCATTCTTTAAAAGATTTCAA
Organism: Pinus albicaulis; assembly: GCA_034641835.2. NCBI lineage: Eukaryota > Viridiplantae > Streptophyta > Pinopsida > Pinales > Pinaceae > Pinus > Pinus albicaulis. Next base: position 45,105,580 of record CM076575.1, on the reverse strand, counting down.
GGTATAAAAGAAGAAAAGTTTTGTTCAACATTCATCAAATTACGCCAAAAAGGAGATGTGGATGAGTACACTCGAGAATGGGAGACCTTAGCGACACGAGTACTTCGATTGTCAGAATCTCGTTTAATCCAATCTTTCATCTCAGGACTTAAAATCCATATACAAGAAGAGCTCGAACTTCACGACATTACCAGTTGAACTAGCAAGGCAAAAAGCAAAAGCTGCTGAAAAGAAATTTGAAAGGTTATCTTGGTCAAAATCAGAAAGAGTAGATTCGAGACGAAGATTTCCTCAATTTGAAAATATAGATAACACAAAATATGTCCCACCCCGTCTTCGTGAAGAAGAAAAATCTAACGTGGAAATACAAAGAATGAGAGAGGGCAAGTGCAAACATTGCGGTGAAAAGTGGGACCCTAAGCATAGGTGCGCTAAAGGAAATGAGACAAAGAATCTGTATAACTGTGAAGCAACTAATGACTCTAACAATGATGAATCAGATGTAGCCACCCCAGACTTCCCTCCAGAACTAGATGACGGAAGCATTACACAAATGTCCTTATCAGCTATGACAGGTATATCACAACCTCACACACTAAAACTAAAAGGACATATTAAGAGGAACAACGTAATGATTCTCCTTGACACCGGCAGTACCCACAATTTTTTAGATTCAACTATGGCCAAAAGACTCAACATTTTTACGTTTCCCATGCCCAATATGAAGGTAATGGTGGCCGATGGTAAGAAAATTGAGAAGGTAGGGAAATGCCATAAAGTCAAATTGAAGATTCAAAATTTTAATTTAGAATCTCCATTCACACCGTGCCATTACGAGGAGTTGATGTGGTCTTAGGAATTCAATGGCTACAAACCTTAGGTACTTATTCTGCCAACCATCAGAAGCAGTTTATAAGCTTTAAGTGGGAAGGGCAGAAGCACAAGTTGTATGGATTCCAAGTACCAGAAAATCAAATCGTGTCATCATCTCAGATGATGAAGATGATTCGAAAAGGAGCGCCAGCCTATTTAGTACAATGTCATCAGTTAGAAATGTTATCTACAAAAAGGAACCACGAAGAGTCACCAGAAGTACAAGGACTAGTTCAGAAACACAAAAAAGTATTTCAAGACTTACCAATGAAAATACCTCCCAATAGGAAAGTCGAACATACAATAGAAGTCAAGGCAGGATTAGGCCCTGTTAACATCAAGCCTTATCGCTACCCGCATCACCACAAAACAAAAATTGAGAAGATAATCCAAGACCTTTTAACAATGTGGGGTCGTATCAAAGAGCAAGAGCCCACCTCTCGGGAAACCCAAGCATTCGTCAACAGTGTCCATCATTACGTATGCTTTGAGGACAAAGCATCTTTAAGAAAGGGGCAATGTTATGTATAAATTATTAATTATTATTTAAATATAGTTGTCGTAGGTTATTAAGTGAAAGGGCATGATCAACGATCATGCCTCTTCACTAAGGGACACCGCAAGGCTATATTTAAAGCCTTGGTGATTCCCAATTGTAATCATCTCATCTTTTATCAATAATATATATATATATATATTTATTTATTCAATTTATCAGAGTTTTTACAATCCACATTTATTGCTAGAAATTCGATTTCCTTGAGCATATGTCCTTTCTTTGATTTTAGGAGTCCACGTCACCTTGGGATTTCACTTTAACTTCATGATTTTCCACCTCATTTCCACATCATTTAGCATGTGTGGATATTTTTTTTTCTCCATTTATTTAATTGTTGGCTTAATTTATTGCCACTTTTTCCACCAAACTTAGGAAAAGTTGGTTTTGGGGGTCTAGAACACTTTTTTTTTTAACTGAAACAGATAAGGATTTTTATTAAATAGAGAAATTAGGCTGGGCCGAGGCCAGAACAACCATTAGTACAAGACTACAAACATTGTTCCTGTTACAAGTTGGATTGCCATTCACGGAATACAAATTTGTGAAGGATTTCCGTCGTTTATACTGAGGTCTCCATGTGGGAGAAGGCAGCCTTTGTTGGCGTAGCTGTCAGCTTCTTTGTTTGAATCTCTGAGAATGTGAAAGCATTTAAAAGAAGTGAAATCGAGAAGAATGTATCTCAGCCTATGTAAGCTCTTATTTAGGACAACATCATTAAACTGATCTTTCGAATGTATTTTTTTGACCAAAATTTTGGACTCTCTGAATGCTTGTAGCTCTCTGAATCCTTTTTCTCTAGCGATTTGACAAGCTTTTAAAAAGCTCAAGATTTCTACTTGGTTGTTTGTTCATTGCCCTAAACCCCAGCTAAAGGTTTCTCTTTTAGTGACATCTGGAGAAAAAATGAGGCCTTCAGCACCCGCTATCCCAGGGTTTCCTTTGTAGGCACCATCAAAGAAAATCGTTGTTGTACCCTGCTGCCTCCACCAGCTTTGAAAATTTTCGTCCATGTCCCTTAACCTCCACTTAGGATTGAGAGGGGGTTTGACAGCGTTTTGTATCTTGTGCCGGAAGACAAAGGTCCCAAACCATTTCTTTTCCTCAGGGAGTAAAGTGTTTTTAGATTTGAGGGGTTGATTGCTCAGTGTTTCAAAAAGGAGAGCTTTGGCTTTAGCAGCTACAGTGGAGGGGGACCAAGAAGTGTTATTGAAGATCTGTTCATTCTTGACGAGCCATATTTTCCAACATACAAACTTAGGGATGGTGATCCAAACTCGGGCCCAAAGGATCTTGTTGGAGATGGCCAGAGGGTATCGCTCCTTCCATGAGGAGAAGAGGTCCACTACTGAGATTTGGGAAGGGGCGACAGTGTTGAGGCCGTGAAGGGTGAGGGTCCATACTTCATTGGCGAAAGGGCAGTGAACGAAGAGATGATCTGAGGTTTCAAGTGCTTGTCTACAAAGGGCACATCTGTGCGGACCAACAATAATTCTTTTCAAGAGATTTTCACCTGTTAATATTTTTTTTGTGCATTAGCGTCCAGAAGAAAAAGTTTATTTTGGGAAGGCCAATTGGATCCCATACCTGTAACCAGAAACTGGCAGGAAAAGACCTTTCATGCTGAGGCTGCAGAAGTGTATTACCCTTGGCAGTAGAGTAAGAGCCAGAGGGTCCCCAACCCCAAGAATCTTCTGCAAGCTTGTGCACTGGGGCAACGTCTCTGAGCTCTGTTTTAAGAGTTTCCAACTGTTGTAACAAATGCTCTGGGATATTGGTAAAGCTCCAAGATATTCATTTGCCAGACTCGTCCCATTCTGAGATGTTGTGGACTGTTTTTATTCCTCTCTCATTCAACCATTCTCAGATCTTGGCAAGACCTGCAGATTTAGCAAGAGGCGCATGGCCCATAATGCTGTCTGTCCACAGCTTCACTTTTTTCCCATTGCCAGGGATTCGATACAGATATGACTGAAAAAAAATTGTGCCTTTTTTGCATAAGTTCCAAATCTGCGTGCTTTTCTTATTGCTTTCCTCCTGTAGTTGTCTTAACGCTGCCCCTTGAATGTATTTTTTCCCGAGAACGCGGCTTGCTGGATGGTTGGGTTCGACGTGAAGTTTCCAGAGTATCTTACAACCTAGGGAGATGTTGGCTTGATCCGGATCCCATATCTGGAGACCACCATCACGTAGAGGGCGTTTCACAGTCTCCCATTTGATCGAGTGGAACTTGCTTTGGTTCCCTTACCTCCGTGCCAAGGAAAATCGCGCAGCAGCTTGGTGATCTGCCCAGTAATTGATTTGGGTGCCATTAGAAACTGTAATGTTCAGTAATGGAAATCAACAGCTTTTACACTACTGAATCAATTCTTTTGTCGGAAATATGAACACGGCTATTTCAGAGATGGACTGAGAGGGCTTTTACTAGTTATGTCACCTCTAAAAAGAGGATGAGAACCGGAGGCTTCCTGGTCCTTTCTTAGACTCTGCCTATAGCTATGCAAATATTTCTTCCTTCAGGAAGATCTTGCTCAAGAGATGAGCTACAACAACACCTAAACTTTAACAAGCAGCAGCAACAATGAAATACATTTACTCATGGAATGTGAGAAGTGTGCAAAACTGATATATAATCTGTAGCAGCAAATGATATACAAGATCATTGAGGAAAAGACCTCTCAAGGTGGGCTCAAATCAGCCTCAAAGGAAAATGTACATGCAATGGAGAAAACACCCTGCTACATAACCCAACAACTCTATAACTGCGCAGTCTATAGGGGAAAATGACTGCAGACTGAAATATACAAGATGATGTGACAATATGAACTCAAATAAAGAAGGGGGAGTGAGATCTCAACCCCATAAAATACATAACATCAATCCTTTAAGAGGATTGGCTGAAATCTATACAAGAATGATAAATATACAAAATGCCAGAGTTGCAATAGCAGCAACTGCAACTCAAATACAATACAACATGGGAGAAGGATGTGAATGCTGAAACAATAGTAGAAACCTCCTCCAATGATCTCCAAAGTGAAAGGCTACTCCTCAGAATGCACCCTCTAGTGCACCATGCGAACTCCTCTTGCAAACCCTCTCTGAAAATAATGCTGTAAGAGGAAGGGACTGCGCTGGGAATGAGATGAAACAATGGCCCAATGCCAAAATTTGCAATAGAGCTCCAGAAATCTCCTTTGCTAATCTCCTAGAGAAAGAGGGAGCTCCTCCTCTACAAAACAAGCTCCGGAAATGTGTGATGATGGTCCCTCACTGCAACACTAGCAACTCCAACGTTTCTGCCCAACAGAATAACGCAGTAGCTGAAGATGAATGCTTTGGCCTCAAGCCAAGATGTGAGGAAGATGAAGAACAACTCCTCCAAGGCCTCCCAAGGAAGAGGAGGAAACTCCTAAACAGGAATCCCTCTTGTGCTAAGCAGCACAAGCTCTCTCAGTTGAACAACTGAAGAGAGCAGATCGAAATTCTCAAGCATGAAATGAACTATGGCTCTCCTTCACCTTTTTTATGCAAGGAATGCTTCCTTGCCATAGACCCCACCCATTAGGGTTTCTCTCATCCTCTATTTTCCCTCCATTCAAAACAGCGCAGTCTTCTTGAGCAAGCTTCTCCTCTTAGCCACGTTGTTGACTTGGTCAACCATAGCCTAGTTTACTTGCTTTTGGCCCTTTTCACATTAGGGACTGCCAAATTTAGCCACTTAAGTGACTCTTTGCACATTAGGAGAGTTTATTTTGCTGCTACATGGGCTCCCTTACCCATTTTATTCCTTTTATTATCATAAAAGAAAAATTAATGTTCCAATTACCTTATTGAAAAATTTGGAACATTAGCACTGCCAAAGCTGCTCAATAGGGACGCTGCTCAATACAATGGATTTTATAATGCTGATCAACAAGTCTGAAGAGAGAAAATACAGTTTCAGATCCTCATCCACTGAAGAAAACAAGAGATTTGATTTTTCATACAGCTAATGTTCCTTGCTCAAGCATGCAAGATTTTATACCACTGTAATGTTCCAAATCTGGAAATTAAGCAATATTTGACAAAATATTGGTTATGCAGCATCAAACAATCTCATAACAGATGTTATAATTCAGATCCTTCAGTAAATACAACAACAGCAACTTTATACAGCATTTTATGGGCAAAAGGTGGGGAAAAGTGATGATTTTGGCCCTAAAATGAGTGTATTCAGAAATCTGCGTAAAAATCAGAGAAATGGCGGGAGCTTATTTTAGATTAGGTCATGAGGGACCTATGCTCCGAATTTCAGCTCAAACAAAGCATTCTAGCTAAGTTAAACAGTTCCTCCTCCCCAAACTAGGCTTAAAAACCCTGATTTCCCATGACTTGGAGTATGCAGAAATTACTAAAGCTTCTACAACGTGATTTTCTAAAGGGATTAGCTGAGTTTATGCATGAACATCAGTATGGAGACTTAGAATGAGATTCAAATGATTAAGGCTAAGAAAAATAGATATTTTCATAAAGGAAAGCTCCAAAAGGAGTGTTGCAACACATGAGAAAAGACTGCAGACTATGAAAGCTTTATTTTCAGAAATCTGAAGCAGTGTTTTATTGAGTTTCAGATCTATAACAGATTAGAGGACAAAATGATAGATCTAAATGGGATCTATATGCAAAAATTCTTTCTTAGTACATTCCCCTTGGGGATTTCAGCTGAAAGTAAAGAACACTGAATAGATCTGAGATCTACACCATGGATCTGCAGTAAACTTCATAAATTTTTGAAGAATACATCACACAGCAGATCAGATCTGAAATATGACATGGATTGGTTGGCCAATCCACGAATCACCTCAGTGAAGGAAAGAAACCCTTTCACCGGAGATCTCTCCTTCAAACTGCTAGCAAATAGACACTGCAACTCTGCCTGCAAAATAGCGCAGTTGATGAAGCTAATTGCGCTGCTGAAGTGATGCACACTTTGGCCTCACGCCAAGATAAGGATCTGGAGCTCAAAACAGCTATTGCACTCTTGCCAATGGTTTAGACGACTTCCCCATTGAAAAGATGCAATAGAGCTCTTTAGATCTGCATAGATCTGATTCCACTTGTTGCTGCTTTCAAAGACAACCAAACCCTCAACAGGATCTGCGTTGTAGTTGGAAGAAGAAGCTTGGCCAAAATGCCGGATAGTGGACCAATGCAGCACAATCTCCTCCAAGAGACCCTCAAGGAAGGAGGAGGAATTCCTAAACAGGAAATTCCTCTCTCTAGCTAAATAGCCAAGAGAGTTTGAGTTGCTCAAGCAATCTCAAAATCTAATTATCATCAACAACCTTTGCTTGTTGCTCTCCTTTTATAACATTGGAGTCTTGGCAAAACCCTCAACCACTTCATTGGTTTAGCCCCTTTCACATTTAGAAGCTCCTTCTAGAACTGCACTATCCCTCAAAGAGGTTCAATGCATCTAGACTGCGCTGTTTGACTTGGTCAAATAGGATCCCCTCTTGTGATTTAGACCCTTTCACACCTGCAAGATATAATTTACATAGCCCAGATATGTCTTTGTTCACATAGGCATTGTTTTATTCTTGGTTTTCAGGAGTTTTACACGTCCTCCTTTACAATTTATTCATCAATTATGAGATGCAAAAATAATCATGGAAAAATTAATGTTCCAATTAGCTGAAGCTAATTTAGGAACATTACAGTCTCCCCCTCCCAAATGTTGCTTGTCCTCAAGCAACTGCAAGGGTGCTGCAAAATATTCCCCTTCTTCTTGTGGCCTTCTCTTTCAACAGTCTCCACCATTGCTTCAAATTTTCTGCAATAATCCCATCTCCCAATGGTTCCTCCCAAGTGTGCAAAGTGGCCTTTGGTAGATAAACCAAATAGCTCTCATTGTGAAGTAAAGGAAGGTCTATATGGAAACCCTCTTGCTGATCCATGGCCTCGTCAAGATAGAAGTGATGGTCATGATGGGGAATTTCACCATCAATGAAGGTCTTCCACCTCCATGCTATCATCCAACTGAAATGAATTACCTTCCAGCATGGTAACTCATAGTGAAGTTCCTCCCAAATGCCCATGAGAGGCATGCTCCAAGTGATACATACAATCATATGGTCCACATCATAAAGAGACAAGTGATGTGCTATAGTGGCCATATGGTCTCCCATGCTCCCCTTAGAACATGGAGTGCAAAGAATGTGGGAAACTCCTTTCCCCAAGGACACATTCCACAAATGTGTCTCTCCTCCAACCATGTTCCCAAGAATAAGAACATCTTCAGCATGTGGAATCATGATTAAGATCATGCTAGCTACCATATATGATAAAGGAGAAGGAAGATGCCGCCTCATGTGCAACCAGCGCAGTTTTACCATCAACTGCCATAGAATAGGAGATGACAAGTGTTTCCTCCAACACTTGCTTGCTGCCCCATCCTTCTTGCATGCTTGGAGAAGGTGTTTTATGATTGGTGTAAAGGAGTCACACCATGGGAAGTGTATCTCCCCTCCAAGATCCTCTAAAGGATGATCATCATCAATAAATTTCATGGCCTCAAGTAGCCCATGAAGCCCATCATAAATAGTGCTCCCTCTTGGAGCAAAGCCCTGTAAATGAGTGTTAGAAAAATACAAGTATACATCATGAGATTCAGCAATATAATACTTGTCATACACTTGTTTAAAATCAGCAAGGTTGCTCATGGATGAGCCTCCTCTCACACTCAATGAATAAGGAGGTGTAGATGATAATTCTTCCCAAGAGCTATGTTCCTCCTCATTTGAAAAATGGTTCATGCACTTCTTCATATGAGAGTGCACCTCTTTGAAATTATCCCACATGAATCCATCCAAGATAGTATGATATGCTCCAATGAAACCAGTGGGTTTGGAAAGCAGGATCTCATAGGTTGCATTCAGTAGTTTCTCCTTGAGCTTGGAGCCTTTAACCAAATAAATCTGATATGGAAGTAGATGACCCCTCCAACTACCTTATTCCTCCCATCCATTACCTTCCCATCAAGAACCTCACATGTGAAAGGGTCCTTGTAGTATTCCATTATAAGTTGGGAGTCCCAATAAGGCTCTAGACTTCCCAAAAATGACAGTGCTGTAGAGGTCTGAAATACAGCCCCTATCATATCATGACTCTCCTCTTTGACATACTTGATGCCAAGGTCACATGTTGGAGTCCCATAAACTTCCTTTTGCTGCCTCCCTTGCAGCTGATCTTGCTCAAAACAAGATTGAAGCATGTGGAAATCAACTTCCCCTTGGAAACTTCTTGTCCCCCAATACTTCCTCAATTTGGCCCATGCATGCAAGAGTATTAAGATCCTCTTGTCGTGTTCAGAAATCTCTTTTGTAAGTGAGAAGACCATGGGCTGCCCCAAAGATATGGTTTTGGCATGTATCCTCATATCCATACCACCATAGATTTCTGATCTTTCATTCCTCAGCGCAGATGAATGAATGGAAGATAACAATGTCCTATTCAGAAAATTGCTTACCTCTTTTCTGAATTCATGAAAGATCCTCTACGCTGTGCTTGCTTCTCCCAAGGCTCCTTCATTAACCAAGTATGCAAATACTGCCCATGGTTGAGAGAACACTTTAGTTTTCCTCCAATCAGGAGGTCTTCTTGGTGGAACGCCTCCTTGCAAAGAGGCATCAAGGCATAGAGAAGAAGGTGGATGTAGGTGGACAGATTTGCCCCTACCATTGCTACATGGATTCTCTTGCCTCCCTTGGTCTTCCAACCCTTGAAACAGAGAAGGTATATGCTCTTCTTCTTGAGATGCTCTTCCTCCTCTCTTCCTTCTTCTACCATCAAGATCTCATCATTTGACAATGATGGTACATGCTGCTCAAGAGCTCTATGTGTGAGATCTTGTGGAACTCCTTGCAAGTGTGCAAGAGTTTCTTCTCTTGGAGCAAGTGCTCCAGCTTCATCTTCATGAGGTGTTTGAGGTGTTTTTGCTGTGAATGCGTTATGACCTCCTGTCTTCTCCTCCTCCCCAATAACTGAAATTGCCTCATCATTAACAAGAGACCTTAGATCTTGGTCATCTAGTGATGGAGGAATCTCCATGCTTCCTTCTTGAGAAGAGTTCCCTTCATTCAAAGGAGATCTTGCCCTAGGCAAGGCATCAAACAAACTCACACCTTCTTTCTTCCTCTTCATGAAGAAATCACTAACAGAACTTTGAAGCTTAGGTGATATGGCTAAGTGCATGTAATATCCTGTTTCGGGGATATCTCTAAAACACGACAAACTCCAACCAGAGATGGACTGGGAGGGCATTTACCGGATATTCCGCCTCTGAAAAGAGGACGAGATCCGGAGGCTTCTTGGCCCTTCAGATTCTGTCTAAGAGTGAAAGATAAACACAACAAGTGGTATAGAACTAGAATGCTCAATAATATATAAAAAATAACAGTGCAGCAGACATATAATAGCAGAGAAAGAAAATACGGCAACTCATCCAGAAACATAGAGAGGAAATGCTAAGCCATTTTATTAATCTGAGAAATATAATGAAGTACAATAGGTGATTAGAGTGATGGCACCTAATCTTGCTCAAGGCAAGTGAAGAAATACTCTCAGAATATACAGGAAATGGCTGCTCTCTGAACTGCGTCCTAGTTGCTGGAAAACTGCCGTGTAGCTGCTACTGCTGGAATGAACTGAAGACTAGGGGCTGATCCCCTTACCGGAATGAGCTGAAAATCTGCAATCCTCCTCTACTCACCAATCTCGACAAAACCCAGAAACCATATAAAAAATGGCCGACCCCCAAAAACCTCCAGAAAACACCCCCTTGGGGAATTACGCTAACCTCCAAGGCTCTGCGCAGAGGATAAATGAGAATGATTGGAACACCGCCTCAAATTTCACCAAAATCCTCCCACAGGCAAAGGCTGATCCTCTGCTCAAAATCTCGGCTCAATCTCCTGCAGAAATCTCGATCTGGAGCACCTCCAAAATGGACTGCGTCCTCTCTCCCAGTGACTGCGCAGTTTCTATGAAAGCCCAGCTCCGCAGCAAACCCAAACAACAAAACCTCTCACAAAATAGTGAAGAAATAACCTTGCCCGAGCAGGCACTCGAAGTCCCCTAGGGCTAAGGGCGAGATCTCCGACCAGAGACACTCAATGCATTAAACAGTGCTGCAGACAGGCTAAACAGCCAGCGTGCTCAAGAAGACAAAACGTCTAACTCAATATCATCAACAACAGAATGAATCAAATGAGAAGGCTCCTCCCTCTTTTATAACGTTGGCCTTCCTCCAACCTTAAGGCCATCTCCTCAACGTAGCCTCCATCTCTTGCCACGTGCCCAACCTCTCTTGCGCAGAAGCTTCTAGAGCTAACGTGGGCCTCCTATCTACGTGGTACTTGGCTCCCTTGGCTCCCCCTTACGTCACAACGTTGTGCTACTAGGAGGGTGTTTTATTTCACTTAAGTGAGTTAGACCCTCTCCACTCACCTTTTTATTTATTAATAAACTATAGACGACAAAATTGAGCAAAATCGAATATTCCAATTAGCCACTGCTAATTAGGAATATTATAGTCTCCCCCGGCAAAATGTTGCTTGTCCTCAAGCAACTGAAGTGATGGATGCTGCAAAATCTTCTCACTCTCCCAAGTGGCATCCTCATCTGGCAAATTCTTCCACCTCACCAAGAATTCCCGGACTGTCCTGCTCCGTAGCTGCCTCTCCCTGGTATCAATAATAGCCTCTGGCTGCAACACCAAGTGCCCCTCATCATCCGTGGGTGGTAGCTCCTCTGTCACTGTCACCTGCTGCCCCAGCGCCTTCTTCAGGCATGATACATGAAAAACGTTGTGGATCTTGCTGCCTTGGGGCAGCTCCAACTCATACGCAACCTGCCCAATCTTGCGTATCACCCTGTATGGCCCGTAAAAAGCGAGGCTTGAGCTTCTCAGCTCCCTTCTATTTCAGCGACGACTGTTGATATGGCTGTAATCGTAGGTAGACCAAGTCCCCTTCTTCAAACTGTCTCTCCAACCAACCTCTGTCGGCATACAGCTTCTGCTGATTTTGTTCTGTAGCCATATTGTCCTTGAGAGCTCGGAGGATGTCCTGACTCTCTTGGATCCAAATCTTGGCTCTAGGATCCTTTCTAGCACCGAACATCACATCAGCAAAAGATAAGGAATGATACCCATACAAAGCATAAAACGGTGACATACCAATGGACATGTGATGTGTCGTGTTGTAGTAGTACTCCCCCAAATGCAACCATCTCAACCATGCTCGTTGTTGCCCACTGACATAGTTACGCAAGTAGCCCTCCAGCCACTTGTTAACTATCTCCATTTGTCCATCTGTCTGTGGGTGATAACTGGTACTCGGTGTCAACTCTGTCCCCACCAGCCGGAAAAGCTCTTGCCAAAATCCGCCCATGAAGCGGCTATCCTTGTCACTGATGATGGTCTTAGGAAGACCATGCAGCCTAAAAACTTCTTTGAAGAACAGCTCGGCCACCTGTGCTGCTGTGTAATGCGCGAATATGGTGAAAAAGTGCGCATACTTTGTCAGCCAATCAACGACGAAAAAGATGCAATCTTTGCCCTGCACCATGGGCAACCCTGTGATGAAGTCCATCGATATGCTCTCCCATTTCCCCTCCGGAATGGGAAGAGGCTGCAACAGTCCTGCAGGATGACTCATCTCCCCCTTGTTCCTTTGACAAACATCGCACTCCCTGATGTGCTGGAGTACGTCCCCCTTGAGGCCCTTCCATGAGAACCTCTCTCTAATGGCCCTGTAGGTTTTGGTAAACCCCTGATGGCCTGCCAATGGAGAATCATGTGATGCCTAGAGTATCTTATTCTTAAGCTGAGATCCCTCAGTCAAGAAGATCTTGTCCCTGTAGTGGATGATCTCATCAACCACCCTGTACCTGTCATCCGCCACCTGTCCATCCAGCACCTCACATGCAAATCTGTCCTTGGAGTACTCCACTAAAAGTCAAGCCCTCCAATCTGTATCCAAACTCATAAGAGATAACGTGGCTGGTCTACGTGAAAGGGCATTAGCTACCACGTTATTCTTACCCTTGACATACTCAATGTCAAAGTCATATGCTTGGATCTTACTGATCCACTTCTGCTGCCTCTCCTGTAGCTGCTTCTGCTCCAAAAGGAACCGGAGCTTGTTGTGATCAGTCCTCACCCTGAACCTGTTCCCTACCAAATACTGTCGAAATTTGGCCAAGGCATGCATGATGGCCAACATCTCCTTGTCGTATATAGAATACAACCTCTCGTGCGGAAGGAGCTTCCGGCTCTCAAAGGCTATAGGGTGTCCCCCCTGCATCAATACTGCGCCGATCCCCTCTCCCGACGCATCACACTCCAAGACAAATGGCTGCGTAAAATCCGGCAATGCAAGCACTGGGCAGCTACTCATCACCTCCTTGAGCCTATCAAAGGCTTGGTGCGCTGTATCAGACCAACTGAATGCCCCCTTCTTCGTCAAATCTGTAAGGGATGCAGCAAGCTGTGAGAAGCCTCTGACGAACTTCCTGTAATAGGTACATATCCCAATGAACCCTCGAAGTTCCGTCACGTTCCTCGGCTTCGGCCAATCCCTTATGGCTCTAATCTTCTCCTCATGGACCCTCACTCCGTCCACTCCAATAATGTGACCCAAATACAACATCTCCATCATCCCAAACTCACACTTGGAGAGCTTAGCATAGAACCGTTGCTCTTCCAAGATGCATAGTACTGCCTCTATATGCTGGAGATGCTCCTCCCAAGTCCTGCTATATATGAGTATGTCATCGAAGAAGACCAATACAAACTTCCTCAGATGACTGTGGAAGATATGGTTCATGCAAGACTGAAAGGTGGCTGGTGCATTGGTCAGCCCAAAAGGCATAACCAAAAACTCAAAGTGCCCATAATGACACCTGAAGGCGGTCTTGGGAATGTCCTATTCCCTCACGCGAATCTGATGGTACCCTGATCTCAAATCAATCTTTGAGAAGAACTTGGCTCCTCTTAGCTCATCCATCAAATGATCGATCCTGGGTATAGGATACGTGTTCTTCAGGGTCTTCTTGTTCCCTGTAATCAATGCACATCCTCAAGGTGCCGTTCTTCTTCTGCACAAACACTACGGAAGAAGCAAACAGACTCGTGCTCGGTCTGATGTGCCCAAGAGCTAGCAGCTCCTGGATGGCTCGCTCAATCTCATCCCAATAGGCTTTGGGATGCCTATAGGGGGTAGTGATCACCGCCTGGATACCCTGCCCAAGCTCAATGGTGTGCTCAAACCCTCAGTCCGGTGGCCGACCTCGTGGTATATCCCCAAACACTACATCATACCTGTCAAGGATAACCTGTATATCCGGATGAACTGCTTGACCGGTGGTCTCTGCCTCTGATGCCCGCAACTCAACCGCCCACTCTATGTCTCCCTTCCGGAAGTCTGCCTCCATCCGGTGTGCCGAAACTGTCTAAGGTGGGTAAGTGTGCATCCCGCGGATCTTCTCATGCTTCCCGATCTTCTTGTCATCCCACTCCATCTCTAAGGCCTCCCAATCCGTGGTGACCTTCCCCAGAGTAATCAACCACTTAACACCCAATACCACATTGGTATCTGGTATGTTGACCACGAAAAGGTGATCGGTCACGGTATAGGTAACCATCGTCACTGCCAACTGCGGAACATACCGGGCACACTGCATCGTCTGGGCTCCTGGGACCAAAACTGAAAATCTGTCAAAGCTCTCGGTCGGTATACCTTCCGCTCGACCATCTGTGCATCAATGAAGTTGTGGGTTGCCCCACTGTCAACCAAAATTGACACTCGTTGGCCACGTACTGTCCCTCGTATGCGCAGCGTCAAATACTTGGGAACTCCTCGCAAGGCTGCAAGGGTCCCTCCTGTGGGTGCAAAAGCTGCACCTCCTGTCCCTAGAGGTGGAGGCGGCAACTGATCCCTGGCCGTCTGACTATCTCCTGCCTCCTCATCCTCTTCCCCGCTATCTTCGGAGAAGACCTCAATGAAGTGTACTTTGCTAGCAACACACCTATGCCCTGGTGCCCATGACTCCTAACAAGTGAAGCACAGCCGCTTCTTTCTCAACTCCCTCCTGGTATCATCATCTATCTGTGCCTGTCCCGGATTCCCCTTTGGAGGTTGAATCCTCACATCCTTCCCCTTGGGCTGGAAACCCTGTCTCTGGGGGTAAGGTGTCCGAGTCTTGGGCAATGCATCCTGTAAGTCTCGGGTCCTGCTGATAGCATCCTGAAGTGTCGCTGGTCTAGTAGACCTGACTAGACCCCGAAGTGGCTCTTCTAACCCCTCCACAAACATATAGATCATCCGTGCTGCGGATAGATCTGGCACCATCACTGAAACCCTCAAGAAATCTGCAATATATGTCTCTGGGCTCCCAGTCTGCTTGAGCCTTGTCAGCTCAACAAAGTGTTGTTCCGGATCCCTCCAATCAAATCGCTCCATCAACCTCCTGGTAAACTCGGCATATGTCGTCACTGTGGAATTCCCGAGTGTGACCATCCCATGGAGCCACCAGTCCTGGGCCTCACCATCCAAATGTAATGTCGCCACCTTGATGGCCTCCGTCTCCGACATCTGGTTAGGCTGGAAATAGATGTCCAGCTTCTCTACCTAAGACTTTGTTGAACTGTTTGATGAGCCATCAAACGTGGGCAAATGGAATCTGCTAGATGTGCAGTGGGAATCTCCATCATGATAATGTCGGTGCCCTCTATGATGGTCGCGGGGTCTACTATCCTGCTGGAGCTGAACGAAATCCCGAAATGAGAGAGCATCTCTGAACTCCTGCCCATAGGCCTAATACTCTGCAAAATACTCGCCCATGTGTCCAGGCTCTGCCTCTTGCTAGGCTCCTGCCCCTGTGTCTGCTCCCAAGAAAGTGGGCATGGTAGAGCGGGTAGGTGCACGTGAAGCCATCGGCTGAGGAGTATCACGCTAAGCAGCACCATGCTCCGGCAAATGGTGGGATGTACCTGATCCCTCTCCTACTTGGAAAACCCATGGGGTCTCACGCTGTCTAGCCTCTACAGCGGTGAATCTCTGACCCATCAGCTCAATCTGTCTGGCTAAATCCTGCACTGATTTGAGGAGTGCCTCCCCAAACTGTTTGGCCTCTGTGTCATCTGCCATCGACCCTCTCTGCTCTGAATCTAATATGGGCTCCTCCTGTTCTGCGTCTATCACAGGCTCTCTCTCCTGCTTTGTGTCCACCACCCGAACAAAGTCTCCCTCTTCGTAGGTGTTCTACAACCTACGCTCACGGTCTCTGTACTTCCTACCTCTGTAGCAAATATATGGTCTCTTCCCCGGTGTCATAGACCACAGGCTGAGCCAGAACTATGCTCTGATACCACTGTAATATCCCGTTTCGGGGATATCTCTAAAACACGACAAACTCCAACCAGAGATGGACTAGGAGGGCATTTACCGGATATTCTGCCTCTGAAAAGAGGACGAGATCTGGAGGCTACCTGGCCCTTTCCAGACTCTGTCTAAGAGTGAAAGATAAACACACCAAGTGGTATAGAACTATAATGCTCAATAATATATAAAAAATAACAATGCAATAGACATATAATAGCAGAGAAAGAAAATACGGCAACTCATCCAGAAACATAGAGAGGAAATGCTAAGCCATTTTATTAATCTGAGAAATATAATGAAGTACAATAGGTGATCAGAGTGATGGCACCTAATCTTGCTCAAGGAAAGTGAAGAAATACTCTCAGAATATACAAGAAATGGCTGTTCTCTGAACTGCGTCCCAGCTGCTGGAAAACTGCCATGTAGCTGCTACTGCTGGAATGAACTGAAGACTAGGGGCTGATCCCCTTGCCGGAATGAGCTGAAAATCTGCAATCCTCCTCTAGTCACCAATCCCGACAAAACCCAGAAACCATATAAAAAATGGCCAACCCCCGAAAACCTCCAGAAAACACCCCCTTGGGGAATTACACTGACCTCCAAGGCTCTGCGCAGAGGCTAAATGAGAATGACTGGAACACTGCCTCAAACTCCACCAAAATCCTCCCACAGGCAAAGGCTGATCCTCTGCTCAAAATCTCGGCTCAATCTCTTGTAGAAATCCCGATCCGGAGCACCTCCAAAATGGATTGCGTCCTCTATCCCAGTGACTACGCAGTCTCTATGAAAGCCCAGCTCCGCAGCAAACCCAAACAACAAAACCTCTCACAAAATACTGAAGAAATAACCTTGCCCGAGCAGGCATTCGAAGTCCCCCGGGGCTAAGGGCAAGATCTCTGACCGGAGACACTCAATGCACTAAACAGTGCTGCAGACAGGCTAAACAGCCAGCGTGCTCAAGAAGACGAAACGTCTAGCTCAATATCATCAACAACAGAATGAATCAAATGAGAAGGCTCCTTCCTCTTTTATAACATTGGCCTTCCTCCAACCCTAAGGCCATCTCCTCAACGTAGCCTCCATCTCTTGCCACGTGCCCAACCTTTCCTGCACAGAAGCTTCTAGAGCTAACGTGGGCCTCCTATCTACGTGGTGCTTGGCCCCCTTGGCTCCCCCTTAAGTCACAACGTTGTGCTACTAGGAGGGTGTTTTATTTCACTTAAGTGAGTTAGACCCTCTCCACTCACTTTTTATTTATTTATAAACTATAAACGACAAAACTAAACAAAATCGAATATTCCAATTAGCTGTCGCTAATTAGGAATATTACAGTGCACATATCCATGAGATGAGGATTCAGAATGTTCCTCATGTATAGATCTTGTAGATCTGATCAGAAGATCTTTCTTCTCTTGAAACTTTCTAGAAGTTTCACTGCTTCTTCTTTCTTCTTCTTGTTCAACCTCCTTGGAGAGGTTCTTCTTAGATCTGAAAGCTGATGAGAATAAACCCATATTCTTCATCATTCTGACCTTGCTCCTTGCTAGAATACCACTGTGAAGTTCCCTTTTCAAGGATAACAAAATTCTACTCCAGAGATTGACTGCAGGGGCATTTACTGGATATATCACCTTTGAACAAAGGATGAGATCCAGAGGCTACCTGGTCATCTGCAGACTCTGTCTATAGAGTTTGAAATACTCCTCCTTCAGGGAATCAACACTTTGGCTTGAAGCCACAGGCTGAGGCAAAGATCCCTCTCTGATACCACTGTAATGTTCCCAATTTTTAGCCTCAAGCTAAAAGGAACATTATAGTTTGCATATTTTTATTTTGTTGAATAAAATGGGTAAGGAGACACCTTAACCCCTTTTGATGGAGAAATAACACTCCTTGTGTGAAAGGAGAAATAATAAAGCAGCTGAATTGAGCACTAAATGGTGTGAACAGGATTGGATCATGCTTGATCTAGTCATTTTGACCAAGTCAACTAAAACTGTCTAGATGCATTGAACCTACTTGGACAGCGCAGTTTTAGTGGAGGCTTCACTTGCTTGAGCTAGAAGCAAGTGTGAATGGGACCCATGGTGAGAAAGGTTCCTTGGCTTTATAAGGAGGAGATGGCAGTCCATTTTCATTATGCATTGGCTTATTGTTTTCGTTGGGTCTGTAAAGACTTGCATCCCTGGGTTGTTTAGCAGGGTTTGTAGTGTTCTTCACCCAAGGGTGTTCTCGGTTGGGAATCCCTACCTCATCGTCAAGGAAGGAGAGGGTTTGGACTTCATTTCCTCATTCCGGCATTTGGCCAAGCTTATCCCTTCAGCTACAGCGTTATTTCTACAGCAGAAAACGTTGTGTTGCTGGGTGCAGCAATAGAGGAACTCACTGAGTCATTCCTTGGCTTATTCTTCAGTAGAGATCTTGGATATTCTTTGGAGGAGCAGCAGAGGAGACTCTCGATTTTATACCTTTGGACTTGGGGCAGCATGGTATAAAATCCACTGTAGTGTTCCTTTTTCAGGAAAATTGCCAAGCTGCTCAATGGGAACACTGTATAAGGAAAAATGGACAAATAAAATGTAGACCAAAGCTTGGTTCCCATTGCATATGCTGTGTGCGACTTAAATATGGATTTTCATCATAAACAAATCAACTTAGATCTGCTAAACAAATCTCCCACAAACTGGTATCAGTGAGATATTTCCTTTTAAGACATTAACAATCAACAATCTGATCTAAACCAGAGATTGACTGAAGGGGCATTTACTGGATATGTCACCTTTACAAGAAAGGATGAGATCCAGAGGCTATCTGGCCCTTTTTAGACTCTGTCTATAGACTCTTGTTGAGAGGTAATATCCCAAAAGGGTTTACTCAACAAATGATGCTTGAAAAATGTATTCTTCAGGTATGATGGCTTCAACTACCATAGAATATGTCTGAGAACGCTCAACAACCAATAGAAAGAACAACAACACTCTTTACTCATTTTTTAACATCAGAAAGATGGGGAAAAGCAACTTTTTATGCACTAAAATAGGTGTATAAGAAAATCTGCGTAAAATGAAGGGTCAAGGTTTTGGAATATGTTAGATTAGGTTAAGAGGGACTCACATGCCGAATTTCAGCTCAAACAAAGGCGTTTTGCTATTGTAAACAGTTCCTCCTTCCTGACTAGTCAAGAGAAACCCTGATTTCCCATGACCTAAATTATGCAGAAAAGTGCTGAAGCTTGGGTAGCGTAATTTCTGAAGGGCTTGGCTGAGTTTATGTAGAAATGTCAGTATGCAGGTCCAGAATAAGATTCATATGAATTATACAGAGAAAAACAGACATTTCCATGAAGGAAAACCCCCAAAATGAGTTGCTGCCACACATAGAAAAAGACTGCAGACTATATCAGCGTTATTTTTCAGGAGATTCAGCTACTGTAAGTGAAAACTCAGATCTATGACAGATCTATGGCTGAAACATCAGATCCATACCAGATCTGGAAACTACTCAGCCTCCTCTACAAGATCCCCTTGGGATTTCATCAAAATAATGCATGTACAAGAGTAGATCTGAATTTAAAGCTACAGAACTGCAGAATACTCAGAATTTCTGAAGATGACTTTTATTATACATGAAATCAGATCTGAAATAGCATAAAACATCAGCTACTATAAAGAATTACAAAGTGAGAGGCAAGCCTCAATCACTTGAGAGCAGATTTGCATAACAACTGAATTTACATGAAAGCCCTAGATGCAGAAAACACAGTTCGTGGAAGGGACTATGCAGTAGCTCAATGGGACTAAAGTAAAAGCTACAAAAGACAGATCTGAATACAAAATGGGAGAGAGATCCTCTTCCGGGTGGTCACAAGACACCCTCCTTGAGAGAGAACTCCTCCAAAAACACTAGATCTCTGCAGATCTAGGATACCACTTGCTGCAACTCAAGCAGCTGCAAAACCCTCAATAGGATCAGTGCTGCTAATGGAGATGGAGCTTGGTCTTCAACTTGATAGTGGCTCATTTCAGTACATTCTCCTCCAAGAGCTACTCAAGGAAGGAGGGAGGATTCCTAAACAGGAAATCCTCTTCCCTTAGGCTAAACAACCAAGAGAGCTAGAGTTGCTCAAGCAACCTCTATTTCTAAAATCCTCTTCCGAGTGGTCACAAGACACCCTCCCTGAGAGAAATCTACTCTTAAGCAACTAGATCTTGCAGATCTAGTTTCCCCACTTACTACACTTACAACAACAGCAAAACCCTCAGTGAGCCAGCGCTGTCTATGCAAGCATAGCTTGGCCTCCAACCTGATAGTGGTTCAATCTAGCACGCTTCCCTCCAAGAGCTTCTCAAAGAAGGATAGAGAATTCTTAAACAGGAGATCCTCTTTCTCTTGCTAAATAGCAAAGAGAAATGGAGTTGCCTTAGCAAGCTCAGAAAATGAAATATGATCAACAACCTCCTCATGAGCCTTCACCCTCCTTTTATAACATTTGAGTCTTTTGGCAAACCCTAAACCACTTTCATCCTTTGGTCTCTTCACACTTGGAAACCCCTTCTAGAACTGCGCAGTCCATCAAGGAGGTTCAATGAACCTAGACAACACTGTTGACTTAGTCAAATAGGATCTCCTTTGGTGGTCTTGGCCCTTTCACACCTGCAAGATTTTATTCCAATGGCCTAAATATGTCTCTTTTCACATAGGCACTGATTTATTGTTGATTTGCAAGAGGATTAGACATCCTCCCTTACAATTTATTCATTAATCATGAAATACAAAATGAATAAGGCAAAATTAATGTTCCAAATTAGCTGAAGCTAATTTAGGAACATTACAGTCTCCCCCTCCCAAATGTTGCTTGTCCTCAAGCAACTGCAAGGGTGCTACAAAACTCCTCCTTCTTCTCTTGTGGCCTCCTCATCAAATAGTCTCCTCCATTGCTCTGAATTTTCTGCAATATCTTTGTCTTCCCAATGGCCCTTCCTTAAGATGCAAATTTGCCCTTGATGAATAAACTCAAAGGCTCTCATCATGAAGAAATGGAAGGTTGTTGTGGAAACCTTCTTGCTGATCCATGGCCTCCTCAAGATAGAAGTGATGTCTATCATGGGGTTTTCATGATCCGTGAAAGACTCCCATCCCCATGCTATCATCAAAATGAAGTGGATTACCTCCCAGCTTGGCAATCCATAGAAGATCTCCTCCCCACTACATGTGAGAGGCATGTCACCATCCAACATATGGCTCACCTTACAAAGAGAGAAGTGATTTATCATAGTGGCCATACAAAATCTCATGCTCCCATGGAAGCATGCAATGCAAAAAGAATGGGGAACTCCTTCCCCCAAGGGCACATTCAACAAGTGTGCCTTTCCTCCAACTATGCCCCCAACAAACATAAGGACATCTTCAGCTTGTGGGATCATGATTAGAATCATGCTAGCTGCCATGTGTGATAGATAAGAAAGAAGATGTTCCCTCATGTGCAACCAGCGCAGTTTTACCCTTAACTGCCATAGAATAAGATATGACAAGTGCCACCCCCAACACTTGTTTGCCGCCTCATGTCTTTGGAATGCTTGGAGAATGTACATCATGGTTGGTGTGAAAGAAACACACCATAAGGAATATAATAGCTTTCCAAGGCTCTCCAAGGAATGGCCTGCATCAACATAGTTCATGGCCTTAGATGGCCCATGAAACCCATCATACTTAGTGCCCCATCTTGTCACCATGCCCTGCAAATGAGTGTCATAGAAATATAAGCATATAGGAGATACAAAATAATGCTCAAGAGGATGAGTCTCTCTATATACTTGTTTTACATCAGTGGGGTAACTGATGGATGAGTTCCCTCTCACACTCAAAGAATAAGGAGGTGTGAATGGTGGCTCCTCCCAAGAGCTATGTTCCTCTTCCTCTACCAAGTAGTCCATGCACTTCTTCATATGAGAGTACACATCTTCTTTGTATCCTTCCCATATGAATCCACCCAAGAGAGTATGATATGCTTTGACAAAACCAGTGGGTTTGGAAAGCAGGATTTCATAGATGGCATCAAATAGTCCCTCCTTGAGTTTGGAGTCACTAGCCAAAATGATGCAGGGGCATTAGACACTAGCCAACAATGTAGGAGTTTTGTCCACATGTTGTGGCTAGGAGGGTTTGAAAACAGTCGAATTGTTACAGCTAGGTGTCAATACCTTAGCTGATTGTATTATTATTTCAGTTAGAGTCGTAGAAGTTGAATAGCTCAGTTAGTCTAGCTGTCATATTCCAGTTAGTTGAATTGTTTTAATTAGACTGTTGATTTCCTGAAACGGTCCTCTCAGAGGAACCGAAGAGTCATAGGTTTATGTATATAATTGTAAACCCTCGGATGTATGAAGGGGGGGATAGGAAGAAGAGAGGAGACTCTGTAATAAACTCTGTGTATGGAGCAATTGCTTCGGGTTGAATAAAAATCAAGTCTTGTTGATTTCCAAACTGCCTGTAATTATAATAGTGAAGAATGGTTTAACTGCGGGGCAATTGTGTAATGGTAATTTCGTTCTCTGTCCTTGAATCCCCTTAATTCACCCGAATAAACCTTGATAAATCCATGCTACCCGTAGGCGGGTCTGTGTAGAAGAAGTGTGGCCGTGACGCTGTTTGATTTGGTAGATTCCCGCTTCATAAAGAAATAGAGGCGTTGTTTCCGAACTGGAACCGTAGTCTGGACGCGAGTTAAATAAACAAAAGAATAACGTAACCCCGCGTTTACCTTGGTCGATCACTGTAGCAAAACCCCGAGTGGTTTTGAAAAGTGGGTTGCCCATATCGCACCACCTTTGGTGAAAAGGCAGTATTTTCTGAATCGGAGCGATTCCATAGAACCGTCGACATGTGGCACCGAACGGAGGTACAAAACCACCTTTCCGTATTCTCATCGCGCATTAAAATCTGGCGTTGGGGGCCGAGCGATATCGACGAGGGCCGTCGATCTGGAGCGGGATCATCGGACGGTGGTCGAGCGACGAAGATGCATGAGATTTAACACAAGGTACGACGCGCGCTTTTGATTGGGCCATTGACATATATGTGGGGCTGAGCCGAAGGCCTATTGTAACGCCTGTTAGTTATAAGGTGTCGGGGTATTATATAAGGCGCAAAGATTAAATTAAATTACAAAGGTTCGTTATAAAGCCAATGTTAATATATAACGGACGAAGGTATAAACTTTGGTTATAAAGCCAGGAACTAAGATATAAGCCGGGAGATACCATTTGATATTCAAAGCTGTTGAATATAGTTATTTATCAATTTTCCCCAACTTTTGATAAATAAAATTTGCCAAGGAGTTGTAAGTGGACCACGTGGAGCCAAAGAACGAAGGTAAGAAGAAAGGGAGCTGACTTTCAGCTGTGTGACTGCGTCATTTGTGGTATCAGAGCAAGTCTGAAGTTGTTTTGCTGACATGGCAATCCGAGTTGGTAGAGGCGCTGGCAGAAGAAGACCTGTTGCCAACGCAGAGGTGTTGGGAATGTTGCAGAGGGTCGAGGCCAGAATGGATGCCATGGATCAAAGACAGCCCAGAGATCCTGAAGACATCAGTGAACTTGAGACAGAAGAAGCAGAAGAAAATGTTGAGATTCCTCCTGACATGAGGCTCCTTAGAACTGTTCTGGGGTCTGCAGTTAAGCCCAAAATTGAAGTGTCAAGCTATGCAGGGGGACTGAATCCAGAAGAACTGGTGGACTGGATTAATGAATTGAACAAGTGCTTCGATTATGAAGAAATAAGTGAAGATAAGAAGGTCAAGTTCGCAGTAACAAAGCTGAAAGGACATGCTGCACTTTGGTGGGATGGAGTGCAGGCAGAGAGGAGGAGAGTTGGCAAGCAATCTATCAAGAGCTGGACCAGAATGATGGCTAAATTAAAAGGTAAATTCTTGCCTAGTGATTTCCAGCTAACATTATATAAACAAATGCAAAACCTGAGACAGAGGTTGCTGACAGTAAAAGAGTACACAGAGGAATTCTATAGAGTAAGCATAAGGGCTGGGCAATTCCAAGATGCACCAGAGAAGACTGCCAGATATGTGAATGGTCTCAAGCTGGAGATCCAAGATGAGATTGGTCTCCTGTCTCCTAAGACAGTGGAAGAGGCCTATCAGTTGGCCTTGAAAGCAGAGGAGAAACTCCTGAGGAAACAGTCTGCCAAGAAGAGAGGTACTTTCCAAGGAAAATGAGGAAATCAGGTGACAAGTACAGGAGTTGGTGGATAAAGGACTGATCAGAGAAAGTCTGAGTCCATGTGCAGTACCAGCAGTTTTGAGCCCAAAGAAAGATGGAGGCTGGAGGATGTGTACTGACTCCAGAGCAATTAATAAGATTACGATCAGGTACAGATTCCCATTGCCCAGAGTTGAGGATTTAATGGACTGTTTGAGTGGTGCTAAATATTTCTCAAAGATAGATTTAAAGAGTGGATATCATCAAATTAGAATAAGAGAGGGTGATGAGTGGAAAACTGCCTTTAAAACAAATGAAGGGTTATATGAATGGATGGTAATTCCTTTTGGGTTGTCAAATGCACCTAGCACTTTTATGAGACTTATGAATGAAGTGTTGAAAGAATTCATTGGTAAATTTGTGATAGTATATCTGGATGATATATTAGTTTTCAGCAGAACTAGAGAAGAACATTTAAGGCATCTTAATCATGTTTTGAAGAAGCTGCACCAAGAGAAACTGCTGATAAATTTGAAGAAATGCTCATTCATGAAGGAAGAGTTGGTGTATTTGGGGTTTGTTGTTTCTGCAGAAGGATTGAAGATGGACCCGAAAAAGGTTAAGGCAATTGTGGAGTGGCCTTCACCCAGGAATGTTTTTGAGGTAAGAAGTTTCCATGGACTTGCTAGTTTTTACAGAAAGTTTATAAGAAACTTCAGTAAGATTAATGCACCCATAATAGAAACAATAAAGAAGAACAAACAACCATTTAAGTGGACTGTTGAAGTAGAAAGGAA
This sequence comes from Pinus albicaulis, assembly GCA_034641835.2. NCBI lineage: Eukaryota > Viridiplantae > Streptophyta > Pinopsida > Pinales > Pinaceae > Pinus > Pinus albicaulis. Next base: position 45,080,718 of record CM076575.1, on the reverse strand, counting down.
TTTTAAGTTGCTGAAGCAAAAGATAACAGAGAAGCCTGTTTTGATTCTGCCTGATTTTACAAAACCATTCCAAGTAAAATGTGATGCCAGTGGAGAGGCCATTGGAGCTGTGCTGAGTCAGGATGATAGGCCTGTGGCATATTTCAGTGAGAAGCTGAATGATACCAGAAGAAAGTATTCCTCTTATGAGAAGGAATTCTATGCAATTGTTCAGGCACTGAAGAAGTGGAGACATTCTATTGGAGGACACCGTGGAAGAAACTTGGTACCCACCTAAGTTTCAGCTCAGCTTATCATCCTCAGACTGATGGACAAACTGAGGTAGTGAATAGGAGTCTGGGAAATTTGTTGAGATGTCTTGCAGGAGAGCATCCTAGGCACTGGGATCATATTTTGCCCCAGGCAGAATATGCATACAATGATTCACCAAACAGAAGCACAGGGCAGAGTCCATTTCATATTGTTTATGGAATGCATCCCAGAGGAATATCAGAGTTGAGGAATCTGGGAAGAGTAGAGCTAAGGAGTGCAGATGGTGAGGAATTTGCTTCAGAGATCCAGGCCATACATGAACAAGTGAAACAACAACTACAAGGCAGCAGCATCAAATATAAAAACCGAGCAGACTTAAGCAGAAAAGAAGTTCATTTGAAGTAGGAGATCAGGTTTTGGCACACTTGAGAAAGGAGAGATTCCCAAAGAAGCAGTACAACAAATTGAAGTTCAAGAAGATTGGGCCATGCAAGATACTTAGGAAGTTTTCTGCAAATGCTTATGAGATTGAATTACGTTCTGATGTTAGAATATCTCCTATTTTTAATGTTGCAGATTTGTACAAGTATGAAGATGATGGTGCAGAAGAAAGAGCAGCAGACAAGGAACAGATTGATTGGAGAGAGAAGCTACCACCAGCACAGCCATTCCAACCAGAGAAGATATTGGACAAAAGGGTGTTCAGAAGGACCAGAGGACGAGAGTACTTTCAGTACTTGATCAAATGGAAGGATAAACCAGATGAAGATGCCACCTGGATGACTGAAGAAATGTTGCAGAAGATAGGCAGATCAGTGGAAGAGCTCATGGACAGGAGCCCATGAAGAAATTTGCCCTCGGGAGTCTGATGCAGGGGCATTAGACACTAGCCAGCAATGTAGGAGTTTGTTCCACATGTTGTGGCTAGGAGGGTTTGAAAACAGTTGAATTGTTACAGCTAGGTGTCAATACCTTAGCTGATTGTATTATTATTTCAGTTAGAGTCGTAGAAGTTGAATAGATCAGTTAGTCTAGCTGTCATATTCCAGTTAGTTGAATTGTTTTAATTAGACTGTTGATTTCCTGAAACGGTCCTCTCAGAGGAACCGAAGAGTCATAGGTTTATGTATATAATTGTAAATCCTCGGATGTATGAAGGGGGGGACAGGAAGAAGAGAGGAGACTCTGTAATAAACTCTGTGTATGGAGCAATTGCTTCGGGTTGAATAAAAATCAAGTCCTGTTGATTTCCAAACTGCTTGTATTTATAATAGTGAAGAATGGTTTAACTGTGGGGCAATTGTGTAATGGTAATTCCGTTCTCTGTCCTTGAATCCCCTTAATTTACCCGAATAAACCTTGCTAAATCCATGCTACCCGCAGGCGGGTCTGTGTAGAAGAAGTGTGGCCGTGACGCTGTTTGATTTGGTAGATTCCCGCTTCATAAAGAAATAGAGGCGTTGTTTCCGAACTGGAACCGTAGTCTGGACGCGAGTTAAATAAACAAAAGAATAACGTAACCCCACGTTTACCCTGGTCGATCACTGTAGCAAAACCGCGAGTGGTTTTGAAAAGTGGGTTGGCCATATCGCACCACCTTTGGTGAAAAGGCGGTATTTTCTGAATCGGAGCGATTCCATAGAACCTTCGACGCGTGGCACCGAACGGAGGTACAAAACCACCTTTCCGTATTCTCATCGCGCGTTAAAATCCGGCGCTGGGGGCCGAGCGATATCGACGAGGGCCGTCGACCTGGAGCGGGATCATCGGACGGTAGTCGAGCGACGAAGATGCATGAGATTTAACACAAGGTACGACGCGTGCTTTTGATTGGGCCATTGACATATATGTGGGGCCGGGCCGAAGGCCTATTGTAACGCCTGTTAGTTATAAGGTGTCGGGGTATTATATAAGGTGCAAAGATTAAATTAAATTACAAAGGTTTGTTATAAAGCCAATGTTAATATATAATGCGCGAAGGTATGAACTTTGGTTATAAAGCTAGGAACTAAGATATAAGCCGGGAGATACCATTTGATATTCAAAGCTGTTGAATATAGTTGTTTATTAATTTTCCCCAAATTTTGATAAATAAAATTTGCCAAGGAGTTGTAAGTGGACCACGTGGAGCCAAAGAACGAGGGTAAGAAGAAAGGGAGCTGACTTTCAGCTGTGTGACTGCGTCACAAAAGAATAAGATTATAGAAATAGATAACTCCATCTTCCACCTTGAACCTTTCATCCTTTACTTCCCCTTCAAGAACCCCCCATGTGAAAAGGTCCTTGGAGTATTCCATTGTGAGTTGGGAATCCCAACAAGGATCCAAGCTCTCCAAGAATGACAGCGCTGTAGAGGTCTGAAATGCATCCCTTGTCTTCTCCTGGCTCCCTTCTTTTACATCCTTGATATCAAGATCACATGTTGGAGCATCATAATCTTCCTTTTGCTGCCCCATTTGCAGCTGTTCTTGCACAAGACAAGATTGGAGCATATGGAAATCAACTTCCCCTTGGAAAGTCCTTGTTTTCCAAAACCTCCTCCTTTTGGCCCATGTATACAAGAGGGTTATTATCCCCTTGCCATCTTCAGAAATCTCCTTTGTGAATGAAGAGATCATGGGCTGCCCCAAAGATATGGAGTTGCCATGTGCCCTCATGCTCATGCCATCATAGATCTTTGATTTCTCCTTTCTCAGCTCAGATATCTGAGTGGGAATTTGCAATGTCCCTTTTAAGAAACTGCTCATCTCCCTCCTAAATGCTTGAGAGATTCTCTGCGCTGTGCTAGCTTCTCCCAAGGCTCCCTCCTTAGCCAAGTATGCATATGCAGCCCATAGTTGAGAGAACACTTTAGATTGCCTCCTATCAAGAGGTGCTCCTAGTAGAGGACCTCCTTGCAAAGAGGTGTCAAGGCATAGAGTAGAGTGTGGATGTAGGCAGACAGATTTGTCGCTACCTTCAATGCATAAGTCCTCTTGCCTTCTTTGTGCTTCCAAGCTTTGAAGTAGAGAAGGGTTCTTGCTCTCCACCTTGTGATGCCCTTCCTTCTCTTCTACCTCCCCTATCTCCAAGACCTCATCATTGATCAATGATAGTGCATGCTCCTCATGCATGAGATCCTATGGGACTCTTTGCAAGGGTGCAAGAGTCTCTTCTCTTGGAGTAAGTGCTCCAACCTCTTCCTCATGAAGTGCTTGAGGTGACTGCATTCTCATCTCCCACTTCCTTCTCCTTCTCTTCAATAACTGAAATTGTCCCATCATCAATGAGAGACAATAGATCTTGATCAACTATTGAAGGAGAAACCTTCATGCTTTCCTCTTGAGATGAGGACTCTTCACCAAATGGAGATCTTGCCCTTGGCAATGTATCAATCAAGCTCACACCTTCTTTTCCCCCTTCATGAAGGAATCACTGGCAAAATGCTGAAGCTTTGATGATATGGCTGAGTGTTCATATCCATGAGATGAGGATTTAGAATGTTTCTCATGCACAGATCTTGTAGATCTGATTGGAAGATCTTCTTTTTGAAACTCCTTGGGAGCTTCACTGCTGCTTCTCTTTTCTTCTTGCACATCCTCCTTGGGGAGACTTTTCTTAGATCTGAAAATAGATGAGATTAAACTCATCTTCTTCATGTTGCCCTTGCCCTTGATTTCACTGATAGCTTGATCTCGCAGGCTGTGCCAGAGATCATGCTCTGATACCACTGTAATGTTCCAAATGGGGAAAAATAAGCTCAGAAAGGAATATCTTAAGATATTCCACTATGGAATCACAGAAATATGGAATCACACCAATAGATCTAAACCAAAGATAGTCTGGTAGGGCATTTACTGGTTATATCACTTCTAAAGAGGGTGAAAACCAGAGGCTTCCTGGCTCGTTCCAGACTCTGTCTATAGAAGATTGGTGAAACACAGCAAGAGTGGGAGAAACACACTCCTCTTGGAGTTTGCAACCCTTGGGATCCTTAGATCTTCAGATCTAAAGAATGGATACAAAAGAGAAGCAAAAACGAAACAAGTAAGAAGCGAGAAATTCCACTTTCAGGTAAATCTGCAATAGGCTCAAGGAAAACGTTGTATAAGAAAAATGGTGCAAGAATAACGCAGACCAGGGCTGGTTTCCCTTACTATAAGCTATGTGGGACCTCCATGCTAAATTTCAGGAAAAAAAAATGGGTTTAAGGGCCTTAAACAGATCTCCCACGAAGCTGACTAGTTAAAAATCAGCTAAAGAGAAGAGCTGATGGAATGAAGAAGAACCCACTTCAGAATTGCGCAGTTTCAGTAGAGAGTCACTGGAAGTCAGCCATCAGACATGTATTATAGTAGAGAAGCAACAAATCAGACTTTTAATGGAGCTTCTCAAAGAATACAGTGAATTATATGAAGATATAAGCAAGAAATCTTCAGAAATAAGAGCTGCAATGTATGTAAAAAGTGCAAAAATGAATAGACAACGTCCCTCTAAGTGTGCTTCAGCAGTATAATGTTAGAACTCATATCTATAGCAGATCCATGGCTGAAACATCAGATCCATACCAGATCTGGAAACTACTCAGCCTTTTAATCAAGATCCCCTTGGGGTTTTTACAAAATAATGCACTAGAAAGTGTAGATCTAACTTTTTGTACACAGAACTGCAGAAAGCTTCAGTAATTTCTGAAGATGCATTTATTCATAATATACATCAGATCTGAACATGAGATATCAGCAAGCTACTTCATAAATCTTCAAGGTGAGACGCAAGCCTCAATCACTAGAAACAAGTAAAAATGAAAGATCTAGACAATAGTGAAGCAGTACATAAGAAATAACGCAGTTATCTAGGGAGATTGCGCAGTAGCTTGAGTAGACTAGTACAACAGATGAAATATACAGATCTGAAATCAAAATTGCCAGATTTTATACCACTTATACCACTTGGGGCATCATGGTATAAAATCCACCCTAATGTTCCTTTTTCAGGATTAGCACATTAATATCTGCCATTTTTCCATTTTCAGGATTAACTGCAGATTGGGAATAATATGAGTTATTACCAATGTGGAGCTACAACAATATGTCTTATACAGATGTAAAAACACTTAACCTTCAGTTAAATATGCAACAACAACCTTATACAGCGTTTTATGGGCAAAAAGGTGGGGAAAAGTGATGATTTTGGCCCTAAAATGAGTATATTCAAAGATTTGCGTAAAAATAAGGGAAATGGCGGGAGGTTATTTTAGATTAGGTCATGAGGGACCTATGCTCCGAATTTCAGCTCAAACAAATAATTATAGTTAAGTTAAACAGTTCCTCCTTTCCAAACTAGGCTAGAAAACCCTTATTTCCCATGGCTTAAATTATGCAGAAAATGGCTGAAGCATGCAGAGCGTAATTTCTGAGGGTTTTAACTGAAATAATGTTAGAACATCAGTATGGCAACTTAGAATATGAATCAGATGGTTTGCATTAGGAAAAACAGAGATTTACACAAAGAAAGGCCTCCAAATGAGGTGCTGTAACCATGCAATGAGACAGAAGAGCTGAACAGCGTAATTTACAGGTGGCTGAAGCAGTGTTTCATTATATTTTAGATCTAAAACAGATCTAAATAGAAAATCACAGATCAGAATGGGATCTATATTCAAAAAGAGCTTTTTAGTACATTCCCCTTGGCGATCTCAGCAAAAGATGAATAACAATGAATAGATCTAAGATCTACACCATAGATCTGCAGTAATCTTCAGAAATTTCTGAAGAATATGATGCACAGCAGATCATATCTGAAATAGGACATGGATTGGTTGGCCAATCTACGGATCACCTCAGTGAAGGAAAGGAGCCCTTTCACCGGAGATCTCTCCTCCAAACTGATGCAAAGCCCACACTGCAACTCTGCCTGCAAAAAGGACAGTTTCTGAAGCTAACTGCGCAGATGAAGTAAAATACACTTTGGCCTCATGCCAAGATAAGAATCTGAAGCTCTGGTGATCTAGAACACTCTTGCCAATGGGTTAGAAGACTTTCCCAGAGAAAAGACGGGCTAGATATGCATAGATCTGAGAATATCTATCTTCCACTTGCTGCAACTCACTTAGACAATGGAAAACCTCACTGGATTTATGCTGCCAAAGAGAGATGGAGCTTGGCCAATGCCAGATAGTGGACTAATGCAGCACAATCTCCTCCAAGAGACCCTCAAGGAAGGAGGAGGAATACCTAAACAAAAAATTCCTCTCTCTAGCTAAACAGCCAAGAGAGTTTGAGTTGCTCAAGCAATCTCAAAATCAAATGATCATCAACAACCTTTTCCTTGAGCCTTCTCCTTCCTTTTATAAGATGAAGATGTGCAAAACCCTAAACCACCTCAAATGAATTAACCCCTTTAACATGGGATCCTCCTTCTAGAACTGCGCTGGGTCTTCAAAGTGGTTCAATGTATTTGGTCTGCTTGGTGATTTGGTCCTGTTGACCCGGTCAAATAGCTCAATCCTGTTCACACACAAGTGGCTTTTATTGAGAAAGCCCTGATTTGTCTATGTTCACACTGGGCATTGATTTATTTTTATGTTTTAGGAGTTTTTCATGTCCTCCTTTACATTTTATTCATCAATAAATAAAATAAAAAACATAGTGAAATGTTCCTATTAGCTTGGGCTAATTAGGAAGATTACAGTCCTCCCCTCCAAAATTGTTGCTTGTCCTCAAGCAACTGCAAGGTGAGTGCTGCAAAATCTCCTCCTTGGTGACACCAACTCCGGCTAAGAATTCATTGGAGTTGCATTTCAGCACATCATGGAGTGCAAAGTTCTTTAGCAGTTTGAGGAGGATCTTCCCTTCTCACAGGAGTAGATAGTAGATGGGGGACATCTTCGGATGGATAACATCTCTCATGACTGTGTTGGACATTTCTTGAGCCATGCACATCATGATGGGAGGTTTTTGCCTACCACCTATTTGGATCCTCATAGGGTCAAATTGATCCTCGGGAAGATTGCATTTCAAGATCCCATGAAATGCAGAAATCTGATTTGGGATGATGGTAGCCCTCATGGGAGGAGTACCAAGATGGATGATGGAAGGATACATCCACAATTGGTTGAGTGGATGTGGATGGAGAGCAAGAAGCTGGAGAGCTACTTGCAGATCTATGACACTAGGCAGCAAGAGATTTTGTTGCTTGGGATGTTCTTGAGAGAGCAAGGGCAGATTTGCTCTCACAGTTTTCATGATGTTGCAGGAGTAGAAGATGGCACTAACATAGTGCAAAGGGGTTACTCCTTGACCTTATATGTTCAAGGAGGACTTTCTTCATGGGAAGGACTTCTCATATGCAGCAGCATTATGGGAGATGCCTTTGACATTCCGCATGTCAAAGATTGGAGCTATGTGTTGATGGGAGCCTATTTGCATAGGCCAACAGCGTCGTCACTTTGGAGCTGGGATTTATTGATGGAGTATTCCCAGGATCACTTCTCATTCAATGCACTTGGTGAGCAAAGAGGAGGTGAGGAAGATGATGTATTCTTCTTGTCTTGGGTTTCCAAGCAGGAGGAGAAGGACTTTCATGCAGCCCTTGGTTCATTCCCCTTCATGGGAGTGTGCCAAACTATTATTGGGGATTCATTCATGGATCCATGTATCTTCTTACTTCCTACATATGGTGAGGGCTTTTGCTTGCACTCTTACCATCTCTTGGCAGTGCATTGCTCCACAAGAGGGCAAGCTATTCATGGAGCTCCATGAACTTCATTGGGCCAAACTGCATGATGGAGACAGTCATCTATTATGTGGCCTTGGGCAAAGATGTTTTCCTTACATATGAGTTCTCTTAATTTATATGATTAACCATGTCACATGAAGCATTTTGCCATACAATTTTCTGAAGCAGCAGTTTGAAAAATTGCGCTGTGAGGACTTGGAAGACTGTTGGTACTCTCTTGTATTACATAGAACCTTCAGTATTTCCTTCATTATGGTGATGATCCTGTTTTCAGTTGCTGATGTTGTTTCTATCTTGATGGGAGACATGATGCTGAGTAAGGCACATGGTTGGATGTGTCCTTTGGGAAGAAGATTCCCACATTTTCTGCAGCACATGTTCTAATGGGAACATGGGAGAAATTGTGGCCACCATAGCCAAACACTTGTTTCTTTTGGAGGTGAGCCATGTGTGTGATGGAGTACCTCATGGTGATACTCTTCTATCCATCACATATGAGACATTTTGGGCTGGCTGGTTTTACAGCGTTGGAGGGAGGATCTTTGCAGATCTAATCCTCATGATGCCACTTGAGGGCAATGTCCTTGCAGCCCAAGATCAGTTTGCACTCTACACTTATCTTAAGTGGAGAGGAGAACAGCGTGGGGTAGGCCATCTTGTCTACCATGTGCAGATTTTCAGCCCACCTATTTTACAGGAGCTCAAGGTGGAGGAACATTTTCATGGAGTTGCCATGTCATGAGGTGACTCATTTTTGGTGGATGATTGCTTGAGGGTGGAGAACTCACATGGGGGATGATATTTCCCAATACACTTCAGATTCCATGCCTCAATGGAGCCTTTAGGCAACACCTTATTTCCTTCTTGAGTATTTGACTGTTTCATGATGATAGCTATTCAGCTAACTTGCATGCTTGGGAGGGGCAATATGGTGATTCATTGTTGACACAACATCTCATTATTTGGAGGAGTTCATCATATGGGGAAGCTACAGTAGGAGGAGACATCTTTCAGTTCTATCCTTATAGTTGCTTGAGGACAAGCAACATTTGGGAGGGGAGGACTGTAATGTTCCTAAATTAGCTAAGCTAATTGGAACATTAGAATTTTGTTTTATTTTTCATGTTTATGAATAATAGACTAATGGAGGACATGCAACACTCCTTAGATCTAAAAATAAATACATGTTCAATGTGAACAGGATTAAATATGAGCTGGTTGCATAAAAACCACTTGTGTATGAACAGGGCTAAGCTATTTGACTGGGTCAACAGGACCAAATCACAAGACAGTCCAGGTGCATTGAACCTCCTAAGTGATCTGCGCAGTTCTAGAAGGAGCTTCTAAATGTAAAAGGGGTTAATTCAAGTGAAGTGGTTTAGGGTTTTGCACTTCCTCATTTTATAAAAGGGAGGGTGAGGACTCAAAGAAGGGTTGTTGATGATTTGTGGTTGCTTGAGAAACTTGAGTTCTCTTGGTTGGTTAGCCAAAGGGAAGAGGGTTTCCTGTTTAGGAATCCTCTCTCCTTCCATCGAGTAGCTCTTTGGAGGAGGATGTGCTGCATTGATCCACTATCTGGCATTTGGCCAAGCTTCTACTTCCAACTGCAATGCAGATCATGTTCAGGGTTTGATTGCTTTTGTAAGCTGCAACAAGTGGAGTTTAGATCTTTTCAGATCTAGAGCATTTCGGTACTTCTTTTCAGTGGAGGAGGGTTCTAACCCATTGAAGGGCTGTATTGGAAGATTGGAGCCTCATTTTAGATCTTGGCATCAGGCCAATATGTTTTTCATGTTATACTACGCAGTTCCTTCCCCAGATCTGCGTTATTGTTGAAGGAGCAGTGTTGCAGGGTTTTTGGCATCATTTTGGAGCTAGATCTCTGATGTGAAGGAAGCCTCCTTGCATCAAGGGTGATCCATGGATTGGCCAACCAATCCATGTCCATTTCAGGTCTAATTCATTCACTGAAGTTTTTTCTTCAGAATTTCTGAATCATGCTGCAGTGATTCTCAGATCTGCTTCGGCATTTTCATGTATTGCTGAAATCCCCAAGGGGAATGTAATAAAGAGCCCTTTGGGCATTTTGATTTATTATAGATCTCTGTTTTCATGTAATTATCAATTGCAGATCTATAATTTAATAAAAAGAAGCTTCAGCCTCCTGTAACTGACGCTGAAGGGTTTCTGGGTCATTCTCTTGTCTTGTAGCACCTCAATCTTAAGGGATTTTCCATGTAAAACTGCTATTTAACTTTGCTTAATGCTTATGTCATGTTCCTAAACTCATTTCTTGATTGTTCATACTGTTTTACATTTTACACCTTCAAAAAATACGCTGCCCTTGCTTCAGTAAATTTATGCATCTTCCAAGTCATGGGAAATCAGGGTTTTTCTTGACTAGTCGGGAAGGAGGAACTGTTTAACTTAGCAAAACGCATTTGTTTTTGTTGAAATTCGGCATGTGGATCCCTCTTGACCTAATCTAACATATCCCAGAGCCATGACCCTTATTTTTACGCAGATTTCTGATTATACTCATTTTAGGGCCAAAATCCTCACTTTTCCCCACCTTTTTTCCCATAAAAGCTGAGTAAAGGTTGCTTCAGCACTTGGAATTGGTTGCTGAGTGTTTTTAAACACTTTTTATGATAGCTGAAGCACACATTCCTGAAAAATGTGTTTTTCAGGCATGTCTTGCTGATAAATCCATTTTGGGAACATTACAGTGGTATCAGAGCTAAAGGGAAGACTCTTTCTCTTTGTGAAGACCTCTAGGTGACCACATAGATCCAACCACTCCCTCTTGACCTAATCTAATATATCCCAGAGCCATGACCCTTATTTTTACGCAGAATTCTTGATTATACTCATTTTAGGGCCAAAATCCTCACTTTTCCCCACCTTTTTGTCCATAAAAGCTAAGTAAAAGTTGATTCAGCACTTGGAATTGGTTGCTGAGTGTTTTTAAACACTTTTTATGATAGCTAAAGCACACATTCCTGAAAAATGCGTTTTTCAGGCATGTCTTGCTGAGAAATCCATTTTGGGAACATTACAGTGGTATCAGAGCTAAAGGGAAGACTCTTTCTCTTTGTGAAGACCTCTAGGTGACCACATAGATCCAACCACTGCACCAAAAGCTCGAACTGTTAGTGAGGGCGGCATCCCAGGGTGTTAAGGGTGGGCCTAACCCCACCGGAGCATCTGAGGGCAAGGGCCCTTGCGCAGCACCCCTCATTACACAGACCCAAACATGTGCACGGGATATTATAACCCACCACACTCTGCGAGTCTCGACCTCGAGACCTCGGCTTTGATACCACATAGATCCAACCACTACACCAAAAGCTCGAATTGTTAGTGAGGGCGGCATCCTAGGGTGTTAAGGGTGGGCCTAACCCCACCGGAGCATCTGAGGGCGGGGGCCCTTGTGCAACACCCCTCATTACACAGACCCGAACACGTGCACGGGATATTACAAGGAGGAAACCCTAATGTGTGGGGTCCATGGCTAAGAATGCCTTCATTTGCAGAAAAGGAAGGGAAAGCAACCATTTTGAGTTAGCTTGGATATTTCGAATTGCTTTCTACAGTTGCACAACTATGATAGCTGTGCTGTTCAGCACAAGGGATTTCTTGTTCAAGAATTCCCTCCCTTCTTGAGAAGCTCTTGAAGGTTTGATCTTCATCTTCTCCACACCTTGGCTCAAGGCCAAAGCTATTCCTTTCAGTGCAGCGATTCTTGCAGCAAGAGCCATTGTGTTGCTGGGGTTGCAGTGGAGGTTCTCACATCATCATTCCAGAGCTCAGATTTCAGAGGACGAAGCTTTTATCCATCCGAGAGATCAGTAGGGGAGATATCAGCTCCATTTCTCATATCTTGGCAGGAGGCCAATCTCTTCCCATCACCTACAGCACAGTTCCTCTCCTTGACTGCACAGTTCTTGAGTGCAATTGCAGTGAGGGGTTGCACCGACATTTTTGAGGGTGAGGACTTTGGTGAAAGGATCAGCCTTTCACTCTAGATTTCCATTGGAGGAGGTATACACATTTTATGCAGCATTATTCAACCATCTCCTTCATATTCTCATTTTAGAGTTGCAGTTGCTCCAGCAACTCCGGCATTTCTGCAGATTTGCCATTTTGTATGTATTGTAGCCAATCCCTTTAGGGATTGTTTATTATAGTTTCCACGGGTTGAGATTCATCTCCCCCTTCTTATTTGAGCTTATTATTGCCATATCTTCATTGTATCACTATTTTTGCAGCAGTCTTCCTTCATTGACTGCGCAGTCATAATTGGGCATAATATATGTAGCAGTGTTTTTCATGTTCCTTGTACTTGTGTCTTTAGAGAAGGATTTGCTTCAGCTTGAGTGATCATTTCCTCAAGATCTTGTACACATTTCTGCTACCATATTATTAATGAGAAGACTATGAGGGTTTACTGCATTTTTTGAAGTTTATGCATTCACTGCTATTTTCCAGCTCATGCTTATGTATTGCTGTAGCTTATCCTTTGAGCAAGATCTTCCTGAAGGAAGAAATATTTGCATAGCTATAGGCAGAGTCTGAGAAAGGGCCAGGAAGCCTCCGGTTCTCATCCTCTCTTTAGAGGTGACATAACTGGTAAAAGCCCTCTCAGTCCATCTCTGAAATAGCCTTGTTCATATTTCCGACAAAAGGATTGATTCAGTGGTGTAAAAGCTGCTGATTTGCATTTCGGAACATTACACTCCTCCTCATGCAATTTCGTAGGCTTCCCAAGCAAGCCACACTTCCATCTATTGCGCAGTTTGACTTGGTCAACACGACCTAGCCCTCTTTGCAATTAACCCTTTTCACACATGGGGTGTGCGAACAAGCTCCAATGATGCTTCTCTTTCATAATGTGAGGGATTTTATTGATGTTTTTCATAACCATGGGCCTCCTTGCCCATTTATTTAGCTGCAACATGATAAAAGCAAAATTTTAATGTTTCATTTAGCCATATGCTAAAATGGGAACATTACAGTCCTCCCCTCCCAAATGTTGCTCGTCCTCAAGCAACTGCAAGGATAGAACTGAAGAATCTCCACCCAAGGCATGGAGTCTGAAATATGTTGAGGAATATCTTCCTCATGTAGATCCTCCATCCCCCAAGCAATGATCCATAAGAAGTGAGTTACCTCCCAACATGGCAACTCCTGACAATCATCTTCCACCTTTGGCTCCTGCAATATAGGTGGGCTGAAAATCTGATTTTGGTAGACAAAGTAGCCTACCCCACACTGTCCTCCTTTCCACTTAGGATAAGTGTAGAGTATATGCTGATCCTGGGCTGCAATAAAATTGCCTTCCAGTGGCAAGATGAAGACTAGACCTCCAAAGATCTCTTCTCCAACGTTGTGAAACATGTTGTCCAAAATCATCTCATATGTGATGAGTTGGTAGTCATCACCATATGGCATCCAGTCAATCATATGGCTCACCTCAAATGGAAACAAATGTGTTGCTGTAGTGGCCACATGTCCTCTCATGCTCCCATTAGAACATGCAATGCAAATAATGTGGGAGATCTCTCCCCCAAGGGACACATCCAACCAATGTGCCATTCCCCCAATCATGCTCTCATCAAATACAAAGACACCAACAAAATAATGAGCCAAAATGAAAACCGTGCTTGCTGTCATGTGTGGCAAGGGAGAAGGACAATGGTCCCTCAATTGTAACCAATGCAGTTCAACCCTCAACTGCAAAAGAGTATGACAAAGAGTGTGGCCTCTCAACCACTTGCTTGCTGTCCTACTCTCCTCAAATGTATGGAGAAAGTGCATGATGTATGGTGCAAGGTGAGCATGTCCTCCAAAATACATTTCCTCCCCAAGTCCTAGGGAGTGGTCACCAATAGTGCTCATGGCCTCAAGTAGACCATGGGGTCCAGAAAGAAGAATGCCCCTCCTTGGAGCAACATCCTGTACATATATGGCTAAGGGATGAATATATAAATCATCATGCAAATAAACAATACCCTTACCATAAGTTCTGCTCATGCAAATGGAGTGGCTCAAAAATGAGTCTCCCCTCATCCTCAAAGAGAAAAGAGGTGGTTGTGCTGACTCCTCCGAAGAGTTATGTATCTACTCCATCTGCACATGATCTATGCATCTCCTCATATGCTGATTTATCAATATCATGCAAGCAAGATGATCCTGGGAATACTCCACCAACAATCCAGAGCTCCCACATGAATCCATCCTCCATAGTGACAGCGCTGATGATTCCTCATGAAGGGCATCTGTCACATGGTCATCTCCTCCTTTGACATTTCTCATGCCAAAGACACAAATTGGAAGGTTTCTAACCTTCCCTTGCTGCTTCTGCCACAACGCAGAATCTGAAATGAGAGTGGGTGGAAATGATATTGAGGGAATGGCCCCCTCCTCCTTGAGTCTACCCAAGACTCTCAGCGTTGTGAAGTTGTCTCCCAAGGTCTCCACTCCTCTGAAAACAATGATTGGTGCCCCAACATGTGAAGCATCTCCCATCAGCTGGTGATCTAGTGGTCTCCCTGGTAGAATGTCTCCATGTAGTGAGACATCATCCTCAAGAGGTGACTGCATAGATGAATGAACAAGTCTGTCCATGCTTGTACTGCGCAATCCAATCACCCTCTTAGGTGCATCATCCTCCAACCATGAGCAGGGATGTGTACTCCTCATCTCAAGATGTTGGGTCTTCTCCCTACTTCCTCCTTGTGTCTCGATGGTGATACACCTCCTCAACAATGGCAAATGTGTGCCTTGATCTCCATGCATGGTATCCTGGGGACTTCCTTGCAAGGATGCAAGAGTCCTTCTCCTTGGAGCAAGAGCTCCTCCTTCCTCTGCATGAGGCACTAGGTAGTCTCTGGATAGCCCTGTGCTGTTGCCCTCAGCTCCCTCAACATGAATGGGCAACCCTCCAACAATGCTGCTGCAAATATGGAATCTCTCCCAAGGTAGAAGCAGGTCCTGATCATCACAAGCCAAGGAGTATCCCCTTTGCACCATGATAGTGCCACTTCCTATTCCTGCAACATTGTACATCATTTGAGAGCACATATACCTTTGCTCTCTCCAACACCATCCAAGCAACAAACCCCCTTGCTGCCTCCTCTTACTCCTAGAAAGAGAGTATGCCAAGTGATGGCCAAACTCCTTCAAGAGTAACCAGTGCAGCCAAGCCTCTTGCTGCCTGGTATCATAAATCTGCAAGTGGCTCACTAGCCCCTTGCTCTTCCTCCACCACATCCACTCAGCCATGTGTGGATGTCTCCTTCCTTCCTTCATCCTGGTACTCCTCCTTTGAGGATTACCCTCATCCCAAGTCAAACCTTTGCATTTCATGGGATTTTGAAATACAGATTTCCTGAGGATCAATTTGACCCTATGAGGATTCAAATAGTTGGTAGGCAAAAATCTCCCATCATGATATGTGTGGCTCGAGGGATGTCCACCGCAGTCATGAGAGAAGCTATCCATCCGAAGATGTCCCCCATCTCCTATTTGTTCCTGTGAGAAGGAAAGACCCTCCTCCAACTGCTGAAGAACCTTCCACTCCAAGAAGTGTGGGAATGCACCTCCACTGAAATCTCTCTGTGAGATCTCCTTTGAATCACTGCTCTTGTACAACGCAGTATTATTCTGTTGCTCTAGGTCACGTGCATGCAATGATGTAGACCCATCCAAGGTGTTTGCTAAAATGACAAGAAATGGATCTCCAATCATACCTTGGTGAAACTTGGAAGTTCCTTGCAAGGCTGCAAGTGTTGCTTCCCCTTGAGTATTGGCCTCCCAAACTGCTGAAGATGAAGGCTGCTCCTTCATGGTCTCAACAGCGCTGTTATATGCCTCATCAAATGGTGGTGAGGGCTCCTCCCTCTTTTTGCCAAATCTACTGATCAATCTTTGAGAAAAGAAGATTTGAAACCCTTGCATGGTCTAGATGGCTGATCCACCAAATCTTTGCTTCACCTTCTAAGTGCAGCGCTGCAACTTCTACTGCCTCTTTGTCTACTATAGAATGTAGTAGGAAAAAGGCCTCTAGCTTCTTTGCCCAAACTTCTGCTGCACATGTGAGTGATCCATCAAATGTGGACAATAGAAATATATTGCCTCTCATCATCCCGTGGCTGTGGGGTCTTTCTTCTTCTTTCTGCTGAATAAACCGTGGAAAAGATAAAGCCTCTTGGGAGACTCTAGGGTTTGCTCGGTATTCAGCTAGGTACTCACTTAGAATTTCGAATTCCAAGTGTCTTCCTTGCTTCTGCTCTGCTCCTCTGTGAGAATAGGAAGTGTATGGTCCTTCCTCTTCTCCTCCTTCATTTTTCTTGACCTCTTTGGAGAGGTCTCTTCTGGATCTGAAAATAGATGAGAGTAAACTCATCTTCTTCATCCTTGGGCTCTCTGCTTCTGAAATTCGAACTTCACAGGTTGTGCCAAGTTCGATGCTTTGATACCACTATAATGTTCCGAAATGGAAATCAGCAGCTTTTACACCACTGAATCAATTCTTTTGTCGGAAATATGAACAAGGCTATTTCAGAGATGGACTGAGAGGGCTTTTACCAGTTATGTCACCTCTAAAGAGAGGATGAGAACCGGAGGCTTCCTAGCCCTTTCTCAGAATAGTTGTTTTGGGAGTGTTCACCCCAAGGCTAGATTGCATATGTTGGAGGGACAATTGGAGACTTGATTGCTGATATGGCATCCCTTTTCTTGAGGAGATCATTACATAAGGATGCTACAGGAGGAAGGGCAGAAAGAAACTCAGTTCATCCTTGCAATTGCTTGAGGGCAAGCAATATTTTGAGAGGGGAGGACTGTAATGTTCCAAATTTTATGGAACATTGAATTTTGTTAAGGAGATGAATAAAATGGGTAGGGGACCCATTCTTTGCATGATTAGAGAATAAAAATCCTCTAAGTATGAAAGAGGATCATGTTGGAGCTGGATTTCACACCTCCATGTGTGAAAGGAGGTTTTTGCATAAAGGTTTGGCCAAGGTTGACCAAGTCAAACTGCGTTGGCATGAGTTGGAAAGCACTATGTGGGACAACGTAGGAGGGAAGATTCTAGAGGGAGGAAACCCTAATTCGAAGTAGGGCCCATGGAGGGAAGGCTCACTTGTTTAAAAAAGGAGCAAGGCAGCCATTGAAATTTTCTTTGATCATTTTTACATCCAAGTCTTGGAGACTTGTTGCTGCCTCTTGCTGTTCAGCAGAGCTGCAGTGCTTTCGGGCATGAGGGAGTCTTGTTTAGGATTTCCTCTCCTTCTTGAGTAGCTCATGAAGGATTGCACTCCATTCCCCATATTCAGGCATTCAGGTCATAGCTTTAGCCATCTACATCAGCGCAGTTTCTGCAACAGATATTGTGCAGTGTTGCTGGGTGTTGCTGGGGAGGTTTCCACACACCATCCGGAGCTAATTTTTCAGTGCAAGGAGGCTCCATCCTTTGGGAGATCAACAAAGGGGGTTTATGAGTAGAGCCCATCATCTTTGGCATCAGGCCAACCACATTCCATCACTAGCAGCGCAGTCCCTCTCTTAGACAACGTTCTCCTTGGTGGCTATTTGCTGTGAGGGATTGACAGTCACTTGGAGGAGAAGTCTTGGGTGAAAGGATCAGCCTTTCACTTCAGATTTCTATTGGAGGAGGATTCTTCATTTGTTGCAGCCATTTCAGCCTTCTCCATGTATTTCCAGCTTTTGAGTTGTAGCTGCTACTGCAACTCCGACATTTTGTATTATAGTGTTTTTGTATAGATTTCAGCCAATCCTCTTAAAGAATTGATGTATTGTATTTTCAGGGGTTGAGATCATGCTCCCCCTTTTTTATTTGAGCCCATATTGTTATATCATTGTATTTCATTATTTATGCAGCAGTTCCACTCTATAACTCCGCAGTCATGGCCTAGGGCTTTCTTATGCAGCAATGTATTCTCATATTTACATGTACAGGTTTCTTGAGGCTTCTAGTGAAAAATCCACTGTAATGTTCACCTATTTCACAGGCTGTGCCACTGAAGAAAAAGGGAAAAAGATTTGAACATTAAAGCTAAAAAAGATGCTTGATAAATCGAGAGGGCAGAGAGCACCGATTTAATCAAAGTAAGTTTGCCTCCATGCGTGAGCCACTGTTCTCCCCAGGATTCGATTTTGGATTTGATTTTGTTTATCACACCTTCCCATAATGAACTTTTGTTGATGCCCAACGTTAATGGCAGTCCAAGATACTTTATTTTATCCCATCTGGCATAACCAGTGAACCCCAATATGCGTGCTACTCTCTGATGTCATTCTCATTAGCATTCCAGCTGTAGGCAACACTTTTTCTATCATTTATCAGAGCTCCGAATACGTAGTAGTAACCTTGGAGGGTGGTTTTGAACGCATAGGCAATTTTGCAGGAGACACCTCCCAACATCAAGGAATCATCTGCAAAGAGGGCGTGATTGATTGGCTCCAGCCCATTCATAATTCGAAGACCAGGAGCAGACCCTGCAGCCTTGTCCATCTCTAGCTTTCTACTAAGCGTGTCTGCCAAGAGGATGTACATGAAAGGGGAGAGAGGACATCCTTGCCTCAATCCCCTGATAACTTGGAAGTAGCTGGTTGGCCTCCCGTTTACGAGTGGAGCTATCCAAGGCTTGCTGGTGCAGGCTTTAATCAAATTAACAAATTCTTGTGAAAATCCGAAGGAGAGGAGGAAACTGTAGAGAAAGGACAAGTTTACCCTATCAAAGGCATTGGCCATATCCAGCTTGACCAACATACCTTTCTCCTTTCGTAGATTGTTGGAGTGCATGTTTTCATTAACTTGAATGACATCATCCAATATATGTCTTCCTTTGACAAACCCTTCTTGCAAAATGGAGATGAGGCTTTCGAGAAGCGGCTTAATTCTATTGGCAAGGAGTTTTGCAATGATCTTGTATGAGGCATTGCAAAGAGAGATGGGCCTGAACCTTTCAAAGGTGCCAGGGTTTGATTCTTTCGGGATTAATGCAAGGAAGGTTGAATTGGTGCTCCCTCCCATCTTTGCTTTTTGCAGGAATCCTTTAATCATTCTGACCAAGTGGACTTTGATGATGTCCCAGCAAATCCTGTAGAAATGGATTGAAACCCATCAGGTCCGGGGGCTTTATCAGGTTCCATGGACCATATGACATTGCCGATATCTTCCTCAGTGATTTGCTTAGTGAGTGCTATATTGTCATCTTTGGTTACCAATGAAGGAATGTTGTTGAGAAATTTTGTAATGTCCTCATCGCTGCCATCGTTTCCTTTGCTGTATAGATTTTGGAAATGAGTGGCAGCAACATCTTTAATTTGGTCTAGGCCTTTGCAGATCACCCCTTTAGAGGTAGTGATTTCTGAGATATGGTTGCAGGAGAGACGGACTCTGAATTGTCGATGGAAATAAGAGGTGTTCCTATCTTCGGATTTCAACCATAGACCGCGTGACTTCATTCTCCAATATTTCTCTTCATTATGAAAGGAATGATAGGAGGTGCATTGGGCAGTTTGTTCTTTGGCCAGTTCAGCTCTTGTGATGTCTTTGGTGTCCATTTCCATTTGAAGATCTTCCAATTGCTGCACTGCTTCCTTTCTTTGACAGTTAGGGGTGTTTGTGGGCTTTTTGCTCCATTCCTTGAGAGCTTTCTTTGTGGCCTTTAACCTCTATTCCCACACATAACTGGGAGAGCCAATGACAGTGGTGGGCCAAGCCATTCAGAGTGTATCAAGGAATCCATCTTTACCACTCCAAAGCAGACTAAATCTTAATGGAATTGGGCCTAGATTTTCTTCCTCGTCCAGCGAAAGAAGAATGGGCTTATGATCCGAAGTGAGCTTAGGAAGAATTTTTGAGGAGATGAGCCTCCTTTCCATCAGCATTGTGCTTTGGACAAGAAATCTGTCCAATCTGGCCGAGATGTGATCTTCCCCTATCCTGTTATTGGTCCAAGTATATAATCCTTTCTTTGGCTTGAAATCCATTAGATCCCATTGGAGGACTATGTCTTCAACCTCATGAATCATTTGATCCCTGCTAGTGCTGCCTCCTCTTTTTTCTTTTAAATTCATTACTATGTTAAGATTTCCAACAATGATGATATTATTTGGAGAGTGGAGTTCTAGAAAGGAATTTAAAGATTGCCAACATTCTTTCTTCTCTGCATACATTACCGGAACATATAAATTGAAAAGTGCGAACGTTAACTCTATATGCCTCAGCTCAGTGAAAATCCAGTGCTGAGTCTCGGAGGAGTTGACAAGCGTAAATTGGTTCTCCTTCCACAAGGTGGCAATTCCTCCTGAGGAGCCCCTTGAACTTACTGCTTTTCCTGCATTCTTCTGCCATTTCTTTTTACTGATCTCCAAAAGGGTTTCCCCTTCAATTTTTGTCTCTTGGAGCAAGAGGATATCTGATGGTTTCGTTTTCATGAGGTCCTTGACAGCTTCGGCTTTTGATGGATTCCTCAAGCCTCTGCAATTCCAAGAGACGATACGCATTACTTACTATTGGGGGTGGTTGGAGCTCCTCCCTTTAGAGGCCTTGTTCTGGTGCTCCTTCCGATGGACATCTCAATTGTGGGCTGGCTTCCTTGTGTTTTTTGTCTTTTTGCCTCTTCCTCCCTTGCTTATTTGTAGGACTTTTTGTTGGCTCTTTTTGCAGGCCTTTCGAGGATCTCGTCCTTTGAGGAGCTGGGTGAGTCTACTATCTTCTTTCTGGCTATGTCTGCATATGTGGGAGAAGGGGAGATTTCAGGGGTTACTTCTGGTTGCCCTTCTTCCTCGTTGCCTTTTCCAATGGGGGAAAGCTTCGATTGATCATTGTTGTCATTATTTATTTCTGCTGCTTTATTGGTCTCTGTATTTAAAGTTCCTACTATCAGTGAGGGGATGGAGATCCCAACCCCTTGATCTTGCCCAGCTGGCGGGGATTTTTTCTCTTTTGTTGACCCTTTTCCTTGAGGTTTTGTTGGCCTTGTTTTCTGCACTGTGGTCCATTGATCAGCTTTCGAATTTTCACTTTCTTCGGTGATCTTTTTTTTGTAGTGCCTTGCAAAATGGCCATAGCCATGGCAGTGACGGCATTTGAATGGTAGCTATTCATAGTCTAGTTCCTGAATGTGAGTCCAATCTGCGACTATTAGGTTTATTGCTTCTGGCAGCCTGACTTCCAGATCCACCTCAACACATATGCGAGCATAGGAATACTGATATTTTCTCATTGCTTGATCTATGTACCTTCCTAGCGAATTGCCGATGGTTTGTAGGGATTTTTGGTTCCAACAGTGCAGAGGAAGGTGGGGAAGACGAACCCACACTGGGACAGCAGAGGGCATGTTTTGTGCAAGGTTGAAATCGGGAGTCCATTTGTTCAAGTATAGCCCTTGAGGCCCCATGAAGTATGGCCCGTTTCGGAAAATGAGACTTTTATCTTCTACATTCTCAAAAACAAATACGAAGAATCCTTTCCCTACAAAATGGCTTTTAATCCCTTCAGAGATAAGGGGAGACCAGTTCCTCTGAACCCAGTCCTCCACGGCTTTGGGGGAGGGACAAAGGTCGGTAAACTGACCAATAAGCCCTCTATCAGCTAGATTAAGAGAAGATCTGCAGGTTTCTTCAACAGGCAACACCACTGAAGGGATGCATTCGAGCTTTTTCACAAACTTCTGCTGAGATTCGGAAAGAGGCCTCTTGTTCCCTCCTGCAATGAGTTTTTGAAAGGCAATGACTTCAGGCTGGGGGGGAAGGGGTTCTGCACCCCCCACAGCTTCCATGGAGGCAAGGGCCGCATTGAAAGAGGATGTGCAGTCAGATGGCAGCGCAGAAGCTAGGTCAGGCTGCGGAGGTCTTTTTTCACAATTTCTAGAACACATTTTTAACCCCTCAAAGTGTGTCTTAATATAAAGTTGAGGGTGGGAGCTGCAATTTTTATTATTCATACCCCATACAACTTTTCTAGACATCACTTATTACATTTCATATACAATTTTTATTCCAATTTCTGCCCTGCGGGAAATTTAAAAATTTTAAAAATGACCCCCTAGACCTAACCAAATTCCATGATTTTTTTGTGTGATCTAGTATGGTAATATACATTGACCCTAGACACTAGGACTCAACCAAGGCTTCAACATGAAGCGGTACTCCGGCTTTAGGGTATATTTGGAGGAAAAAACTCAATTAATTATTAAGTCCTCGCAAGGAAACGATAATTAACCCAGTGAAAAAAACCTCCCAGAGTAATACTAACTTGATGATAAGGTCCCAGGCTACCCATACCTGTTACATGACTTGAATCCTCATACTAATATCACTTTTACATTGTCCCTGCAGGGATTGTGGAATTTGAGTACAACATAAAATGATAAGAAGAAGTAGAGTTGAAAAACTCTGGTATTATGATGATCTATAATGGTACAAACAACCTTTGGTACATCCTTGGGCATGAAGTATTCAGATAATCCTCAGGTGCCACTCCATTGGTCATCACATCCTAAATACGAAAAAGAGTTTTTGACATTTTCATAAAAAAATAACACTATAGGATGTTACATTGAAGCCAAATTTAGTAACACTAGAAGACATACAAGATATTTCAAAAGTAAATTTTCAAGAAGGCAAAAAAGTACTACAAAATATGCAAAGAGAAGTTGACAAGATCACCGTTGACAAAAATGAAGAAGTTTCTCGGCTTAAAGACTAGTGAAAAATTACTGACGCAAATTAAGAAGCTTAAAAAGGACAAAAAGTCATCAGAAAACAAGGTACAATAACTTATTGAGAATGAAGCATCGAATTTAGAAGTCCAAGTTGAAAAGAAAGGAATAAATATTGATCTAGTTAATATGACAACTTAAAAAGAAGACAAGCCAGTGGAAGAAAAGACACACTTAGATGTTGCAGTTCAGACGATGAACATCCCAAGTGAAGGTTTTATAACCAACTCAACAACATCGTCACCTAAAGTAAATCAAAATATTGCCACACACATGATAAGGGAAATACAAACCAAAAGAACCCCTTATCTACATCCGAATCGCAAGAAAAAAACATCTCAATCAATCTACGAATTTGTATCACTGAAAACATAAACAAAAAACTTGTGTTCCGAAGACTACAAATGTCAGTGCAATTAAGTGTTTTGATAACAATTCACACGAAGTATCCAGTAACCACAAGATTTCACATAAGATCAATTTAGGATGGTTAGATCCACTCTCAGTTCGGCGAATTTGTTTCTCACTTAGAGAATCATATCATCTTGTATCAACGAAGATGACAGTTCTGAGATGAGAAGACATTCAAAACAGAAAAACAGATCAAGCCTTTTCATCAATAAGCTTTGAGGACAAAGCTTTTTTGAAGAGGAAGGAAATGTTATGAATAAAATATATATAAAATAATACAAATAATGTAAACAATAATAATAATAAATAATGATTAACTAATTAATATTTAATATTGAAGAGACATGTTCTAAGGACATGTCCATTTGTGAAGGGGCACCTGCCTAGGGTATATAAGTAGGCCCTCACACTCATTTGTAAATCTTACTTGTATTCAAATATCTTTATATATAATTACTTGTCCTACAATGGATGTTTTTGTCTTCAAGGTGTTCTGAAAATCTTTTGTTGCGTATACAAATTGTGTTCGTTATATTAGTATCAGAGCATTCCTCTGAGTATACAAATTTTGTTTTTTACAAAGTAGCCATTCATTGGTGGTCACACTATATTGGAGCAAGAGTGCTTGACATGTCAACACTGAGTTTGGAGGGTGCACCACCTTGAGGTTTGAAAAACCCTAATGTGACACATGGACACCTGGCTTTGAGGAGCACTCAATTTGGGACTTTTTTTGTTGACTTAGCCTAAGGTTTTTTGTGGATTTAGTTCATGTGTTATTGTTGGCCTCACCGTAGTCTATCTAAAACGAGGAGATTGTATTTGTTATGTGTTGATTTTGTAGCATTGGAAAGTGTTCCAAGTCTCATATTTTGGGAGGAGGCTTGGACATCATTATTCCAGGGAACCTGTTAGGGTCCTATAATAATAGGGATCATAATTTTGAATTGGCTATGTTAAGTCTTGTAATATTGTACATACCTTTGCTTTTTGCAAATGTTTTCCATATTAAAAAATGAAAAGAGGGTATGTCCTAAAATAATAATCAAAGGATCAAAAGAAAGAAAGATAAAAAAGATATAAAATATGAACCCCATAAAAAGAAACAAAAAATAAATTCTGAAAGTGTTGCACATTCAAATTCCACTACTCTTAGTTTACTTTACTTTTGCAAATAAATTTGTGTGCAGCTTGTCCGAAATGCCACAATTCATGATGAGCATGCAATCTAATCTTGATCATTCATGCCTTAAATTTTATGTTATGATAGTTAGTGAATAAAGATCTGATCCAACCATTTAATCTTGGCAGATGAGTAGTTAGGTAGAGAATAAAAATGAGCTCATAAGTTTAATCTGGGCCATAGAAAGATATAAGGTTAGAAATAAGTTAGTTTTCTTATCAAAATAAAATAAAAGGGTCAGCAAGCTCAAATGCACCCAATAAAGGAAAGATAAAATGTTAGAATAAATAGAGGGTAGGTAGAATACTTTTCAAAAGTTATAGAAGCATCATTTTGTTTTTCTTTTATCAAAAATATCTTTCTAACCCTTGCCCTTGCTAAAATCCCTTTCCCCCTTTTGAAAACATTTTTCTAAACAATCTTTTGAAGCAGTAGAGGCTAAACAGTCTTTTGAAGCAGTCAAATAAGCACTTACTAAAACACCTGTCCTCATAAGTCCTAATTTTAACAAAGATTTCATAATTTTTTCATTTGCTTCAGAACACACCATTGCAGCAGTCTTGTTGCAAAAGAACGATGAGGGTCTTGAACAACCCATTTCTTTCTTCAGTAAAACTTTGAGAGATGCAACACTAAAGTATAATATCATGGAAAAACAAGCTCTTGCTTTAGTGAAAGCCATAAAAGATTTCAGAGTTTACATTCTATACTCTCACATAATAGCATATGTTCCAAACTCAGTTGTAAAGGACATTCTAACTCAGAATGAGCTTGATGGGAAAAGAGGCAAATGGATTGCCACAATACTAGAATATGACATTGAGATCAAGCTTACAAAATTAATCAAAGACCAAGGTTTGGCCAAAATCATGGCTAAATCAAACTGTCAAGCCTTAGACATAAATTTCATTGCTGCCATAGATGATCAGGAAGAGATGGCGACTCCACAAATCAGTGAAACTTTCATAGATTCACCCTGGTATGCAGAATTTACATTTGTTTTACTCAACTTACAATCTTCTCTTGATTTATCTAGAACCAAAAGTAGATTCTGAAAAATGAAAGCAATGAAATATTGTATCTTAGATAATGTTTCATTTTGGAAAGATCATGGTGGCATCCTGTTATCGCTTGCCGCCTACACCTACCTACAGTTAGCGGGAAAAGCCTTTAACCCCACAAGGTGTGGTTGGTGGCAAGAAACTCAGAGAATGGGTTGTCACACTAATCCCGACTCTCTCCGTTTAAGCTATCTCCTAGGTTAGCTATGGGGGGTGGTCCCTAAATGGAAAATTAAGTTAAAAGATGTGAGTTTCTAGGAGAGTTGTTAGAGTTAAATAGATTAGTTCTTAAGATTTATAAACAAAAAGTGATATGAGCAATAACCATCAATACATAATTTAAATAAGCATAAAGCATATGAAAACTAGTGCCTTCAAAGTATTGCTTTTTAAAATGAAAATTTATTTGTTTAAATGAAGTAAAATGCTTTCAAATGGAAAACAAAAATAATCTTAAAAAGTGAAACAAGAAAAATGTTAGCACAAGATATTGTAAATGCTTTCAAGATAAATAGATTTATGAATCAAAGCATGAGAAACTATCTTGCTCAAAAGGAAACAATTAGTGTTCTACTTTGGGGAATGTAAATGAGATGATAGAAAAACTCAAATGTTAGACCAAGATAGCAACATGCAATTAAATTCGCAAGACCAAATAAGGGTATTTGCCAATGAAACAAGATATATCAATCATTCATAAGCATAATGACCATTAAAATGACAACATGCAATGAAGTTGCAAAAGTAAGCAAATTTCCAAGTACCATAGAATTAAACTTGTTGCAAAATTTAAGGAATTAAAATGTTTGCATCCAAAGTGCTTATTGAGATAATATTTACATGTGAAACTTTAAACCATCAAGATAGCAAAAAATTTGAGAAATTTGCAAGTAAATGTGATGAGATAGTGCTCTGGGTTTATTTTATTAATTAGTTCTAAAGCAAAGTTACAATTGAACTCTAATCCTCAGACCTCACCCTCACTCAAATATTTGGATCTCACAGTGAGGAGTCCATAGAGGTAGAGGGTCCCTAAAATTTCTATTCAACCAACTTAAGTTGGAGGTAAATTTTAGTGATGCTTGGGGCATGTAAGATCTAAAAGTAAATTAACATGAAAATGAAAATTCAACTTCAACTTGAAATATATTTGCTTGTCATGAAATAAAATGTAGTTTTACTTGATGCATCAAACTTAAGATTGTAGAGTGTGCTCAATGGTGAAGTATAAGCAAATTTGAAGCATGATTTCAAATTAAATAAGCTCAAGTAAAGATGCTTGCATATTAAAAAAATTCTGAATTTGCTATGAAAGTAAATGCTCTTAAAACTTGTAGCAAATCAAAGTGAATAGCTAGTGAAATGAATGAAATGCATGGTTGTGTTAATTGACCAATTAAATGATATGCATGCAATTTAAAGAGATCAAAAAATCACGCCACAAGTCCTCTCCAAAAATGGAGAGATTGGGATGCCAATGGGTAAAACTCACACTCCCAAAATCACAAATTTTATTGGTTGTTAGAGGTAAGAGACTATGAAGCCTCCTACAAGCTCAAAGAAAATATTTACAAATGAAACTTGAGGTCTTAGACTTATCCTTGATGAGAAATTTCTGTAATATAAAGACTCAATAGAAATCAGATTTTTACAAGTGAAGAAAAAAGGCTAAGTCTCCTCAATGCTCACGGCCAAGAGAGAGAGAAGAAGCCACAAAAGGAACTCGTCCTTCCTTAAGGAAACTCCTTAACTGCCCACGACCAACGGAAAAAGAGAGAGTCCTCCTCATTTGACATTAGAGCTCAAAGGTCCTGCAACAATTTGTTAGTAGTTTCTTGAAGGTGAATCCCACAAGTTGCTACAAGAAAACAAGTTATAAAAAAAAGACTACAAAAAACAAACCAAGTGTTAAACAAAGAAATTCACAAAATATTGCACAATAATCTACAAAGGGCTAAGCCAAAGAGGATGAGTAAACTCTTATTTTTTTCTAACCATGCTTAAGCTCTTTAAATAGCAAAATATGATCCAATGAAGAACAATGAAAAATAAAATATTTTTTAAATGATTGCATGCATACAAAGTTACAAACTATGTCTAAACGAATCCTTGCAAGACATTTTTTTGTAAGATAAACAATGAAAGTCCAAATAACAAATGAGAGTTCCTTTGAAAGTGTTTCAAGAGTGGGTTGGTCTCCCAAAGACTTCCCCTCATGCTTGATCCAAAAAGAATTCTTCTACAATACTCAAGTCACAAATTTGTCCATGTAGATTTAGATAAGCAAACAATGAATTGAAACTTCTAGAAATTTATTTGAAAATAAACTAGAACTTTCAACCTTTAGGGCTTACTTTCAAATTAAATGCTAATACAAGATAGTTGTGCACTAGCAAATTCACAGGAATACATGGAAAATGAAATAACTCAAAGCATAGAAAAGATTATACCAATAGCTCCAAATGCACCATGCTCCAAAGGAAGAACACCCATGAATGGACCCCCAAAATCTTTTTATTGATATCCTTGAAAAGTGTACAAAGTAGCCACACTTCCACAAGCACAATAGCTAGTAAACAATATAAGTATGAGAGCCCCTAGCTCCATTATATATAAATTTGGGAGCAAATCCCAATGAAGAACCATATGCCAAGTGGTGAGAGGGAGGAGATCACAAGGCAAATTCAAATTTGGTAAGTGGAGCTCCAATGCTAAGTGTAAAAATCAAATTCTGGCAAGTGGACATCATTTTCTTCTTCCCTTATGTGTCAAATTCGAATTTTATGATGGAATGACATGTGTATATGGTTGGTAACCCATGTGGGGACAATTTCCCACGAAAACCTCCACCAAATATTCTCCCAAATCCTCCCAAATATGCACTAACTTCACAAATTCGAATTTCCAAGTAAGCAACTCTCATTTAATGCCGGAAATTCAATTTTATTTGAGCACATGTATTTTCCTTGATTTTAGGAGTCCACATCACCTTGGGACTTCACTTTAACTCCTCCATAATTTTCCATCTCATTTAGCATGTGTGGATATTTATTTTTTTCCATTTATTTAATTTATGGCTTAATTAATTGCCAAATTTCTCACTAAACTTAGGAAAAGTGGGTTTTGAGAGTTTAAAACATATTTTTAACCCCTCAAAGTGTGTCATAGTAGAAAGTTAAGCGTGAGAGGTGTAATTTTGATTACTCATACCCCATACAACTTCTCTAGGCAACATTTATTACAATTCAATTACAATTTTTATTGCAATTTCCGACTTGCGGGAAATCTAAAAAATTAAAAAATCACTACCTAGACCTAACCAAATTCCACGAAATTTTGTGTGTGATCTAGTATGGTAATATACATTGACTCTAGACACTAAAAATCACCCATGGTCTCACCATCAAGCCGTACTCCGGCTTTGGGGTAAAATTGGAGGAAAAAACTCAATTAATTATTAACTCCTAGTAGGGAGATGATAATTGACCAAGTAAACAAAACCTCCCAGAGTAATATTCACTTGTTGGCAAGGTCCCAAGCAACCTAGGCCTGTTAAAGACTCAATACTGACTCAAATTCATCATTACTAGCTTCACTTATTATAATTCCCCGTAGGGTGTGGAATCTGGGTTCAAGAGAAAATGATAAGAAGTAGAAGTAGAGTTTAAAAACTCTGTTGAACCGATGATATCTGATGATATCTGATAGTACATGTGTCTTCTAGTTCATTCTTGGGCATGGAGTTTTCTCATTATCATCAGGTGCCACTCCAGTGGTCAACACATCCTATTAAATTGTTTATTAAAAGATGAAGCTGACAAAGTCATGCAGGAATTTCATGCAGGAGATTGTGTGGAAGACACCTATATTGGAAAACAACTGCTAACAAAATTTTGAGGGTAGGTTTTTACTGACCCACCCTTTTTGTAGATGTTCGAAAGTATGTGACCTCCTGTCACAAATGTCAAATATTTGAAGGGAAGAAGAAACTCATACCATTACCCCTCAAATCTATCTCAGTAGAAATGCCATTTCAACAATGGGGTTTATACTTCATTGGTGAAATTCACCCACCCTCCTCTGCCCAACAAAATCGATATTAACAGCCACTAACTACTTACCAAGTGGATAGAACCCATCCCTTCTAAACAAGCCACAGACTCTATCATTATTTCATTTCTTGAGAACAACATCCTTTCTAGATTTGGATGCCCACAAAAGCTCATCACTGATAATGTTGTTGCCTTCAAATCAAAGAAAATGATAGATTTTTGTAACCGATACCATATTACCTTAGGCCATTCCACTGCCTATTAACCTCAAGGTAATGGACTAGCAGAATCTTCAAACAAAAGCCTAGTTAACATCATCAAGAAGCTATTAGAGGATAACAAGAAAACCTGGAATAAAAGGTTGGTGAATGCCCTATTGGCAGACAGACTAACTACTAAGAAATCTATTGGTACATCTCCCTATCAATTGGTATATGGGATGGATGTTGTTTTTCCATCTTCATTTGGAATATCAGTAATGAAAATGATTCAAGAGCTGCAAGTAGAACCAAATGACATCCAAAGGAGGATAAATCAAACAATTCATTTACAACAAACCAGGGAAGAAGTTTATATCAAATCCCAAGTAATTCAAGACAAAATCAAGAAGATCTTTAATAAGAAAACTAAAGTAGATGATTTATTCATAGGTGTTCGAGTACTAAAATGGGATTCCATAAGGGAAGACAAAGGAAAACATGGGAAATTTGACTTTCTTTGGAAAGGCCCATACATTATTTATGGGTACAAAGGCAACAATGTCTTTTTCTTGAAAGAGTTAAATGGGACAGACCTACCAGGTGGACCAGTCAATGGTCGAATGCTGAAGCACTATTTTTCACCAGACTAATCAATAGTTCATTTGTTCTATTTTACTCATTGTAAATACCATAGCAAATTTTAGATTGGAGTGGATGATTATCTTGTAAAGTTGAAGCCTGAAGAGGAAACCTTAAAGCTTTAAAAGATATAACATCATATGTTTGAATAAAGGAGATTACAGAAAGAAGTTCCAAGCAAAGCAAAGCCAAAGTTCCAAGGCCACTGATTAGAAAGTTCTTGTCATCTCACAAGCAGATGCCATCCCCAAGTGGAGCCACTGTTAGGGTCCTATAATAATAGGGATCATAATTTTGAATTGACTATGTTAAGTCTTGTAATATTGTACATACCTTTTCTTTTTGCAAATGTTTTCCATATTAAAAAATGAAAACAGGGTATGTCCTAAAAGAATAATCAAAGGACCAAAAGAAGGAAAGATCAAAAAAGATATAAAATATGAACTCCATAAAAAGAAACAAAAAATAAATTCTGAAAGTGTTGCACATTCAAATGCCACTATTCTTAGTTTACTTTACTTTTGCAAATAAAATTGTGTGTAGCTTGTCCAAAATGCCACAATTCATGATGATCATGCAATCTAATCTTGATCATTCATGCCTTTAAATTTTATATTATGATAGTTAGTGAATAAAGATCTCACCAAACCATTTAATCTTGGCAGATCAGTAGTTAGGTAGAGAATAAAAATGAGCTCATAACTTTAATCTGGGCCATTGGAAGATATAAGGTTAGAAATAAGTTAGTTTGTCTTTCAAAAGAAAATAAAAGGGTCAGCAAGCTCAAATGCACCTAATAAAAGAAAGAGAAAATGTTAGAATAAATAAAGGGTAGGTAGAATACTTTTCAAAAGTTATAGAAGCATCATTTTGTTTTTCCCTTATCAAAAATATATTTCTAACCCTTCCCCTTGCTAAAGTCCCTATCCCCTTTCAAAAACATTTTTCTAACCCCTTCCCCTTTTCCCTTTGAAAATGCTCTTCCCCTTACTAAAATCCCTTTCCTCTTTGAAAATCCCCTCTCCCTTGCTAAAACCCCCTTTCCCCTTTTAAATAAATTTTTTTGTTTTCATAAAACACAAAACTCACTTTTTCAAAGTTTAAAAGCGCAAAAAGGTCAATTGGACCCCACTTCATTTAACCCCCCCCGCTATCATTTGAAACCTCCGCTTAAATGAATTTAATTAAACCCACTTTCATTTTAGCCTCCCGCCTAATATATTTCACAAACTCCGCATATCTTTTACCCGACCCCACCTCTCGTTGAAAACTCCCAACTCCTCCAACCGCCCGATCACCGTTGATCACATCAAAAGGTCTCCGATCCCTTTCGCACTCCCCGACGTTCGAAGTTTAAGACCAAGGGGCGGGGGGATGCGAAATGGGTGGTTTTATCCACTCGCTCCCCTGCCACGCGACGCCTCCATGTTTTATCGCACCCCCCCATTTCCAAACCACTTCCAAACCGAGCGATAAACCATCAAACCACCCGCGCCATGTGATAAACCACCAAAATTTCAAAATTATAAAACCCCGCCGCTATTTCGTTATTTCCCCATCTCTGTTGATTTGCGGAAGAGACCAAAAGCCATTTCCAACCAAGATTGAAACTCCCGCTGCTACCTAGACCCCTTCCATAATCAAAGCACTGGTATTCCAGGTAATTCTAATACCTGCCACCATCAATTAAGCCCTTTAATTAATAAATTGAATCAAATTGATGGCTTCCCAAAGAGTCCAAATTGTAAACCATCTGCAACCACCCCTGTTAGATGTCGACCACACTCCTTTGGCCGATAAGGACTTTAA
Organism: Pinus albicaulis; assembly: GCA_034641835.2. NCBI lineage: Eukaryota > Viridiplantae > Streptophyta > Pinopsida > Pinales > Pinaceae > Pinus > Pinus albicaulis. The sequence continues at coordinate 45,048,633 of CM076575.1, read as the reverse complement.
AATAAATGACACTGTGACTGATAGCAACCTTTTGGTGCTGCATTGCTAGAGCCATGACAAATTTTGCTGATCAGGCAGATGATATTCATCTGTGGAATTCTAACTTGCCCAAATACACATTTCCACAGAGCTACCAATTCCCTGAAGTCATCGGACTATGCCAACTCAGCTATTTGCCAAATGAAAGAGCCATAGTCACCCCTGACCAAGAAATCCCAATTACAGTCACTGCTCAATCCATTAACCAAATGTTGCAGATTCTATCACAACCATAGGGAGTGCCTTTCTCCATTGAGACCCTCACTGAGTTTTATCTAAAGTTAGATTTCCCTAAAAGGTCTCATATCTTTCAGACTTTCCTCCCTGAATCAGCTCAATTTCCTAAAAGCAACCCACCATACTCTGCTACCATGTTCCTAGAAAGAACAAAACAAATTGTACCCATGTTGTCCTGTATCCTAGGATATTTTACTGATGAGCATGTAGATGAATCCATCCTTGGTTTCCTCTCTATCTTTTGCCCAGGCCAGCCTCCAGTTATAACTTTCAATTTTGCCCAATTCTTGGCAGATGCCATGCATGATCAACTGATCAAACTGCCAGAAGGAGTGTTCAAATACTCCTCAGTATTATTCCATTTGTTCATATATGTCCAATTAGAAAGGTTTGCAGTCAACCTAAAAAAACTGGACACAGAGGGTAATCCCCAGTCTGTTATCTTTTGGACATCCTTGATCAGAAAGGATTCCAGTGAATTTGGTTTCAAAGACTTTATTGATTCTTTTGTGTACCTAGTGGTTAATATGCTTAGCAACAGTTTTCAACCAAGAGTCAGTGATGAAATCAAAAAGGTTCTACAGTTATCTGATTAGAGCAAGGCAGGAGACTGGTATTTATACCAGAATCACACAAAGATTAGAGTGTATGGAAGCCAATTAATTCCTTACAAGCTTCCCAAATACCTCCCAATGAGGATATTTGCTATAGAGTACATCAGGCAGATCTTGAATTCTGATGAGATAAATTTCCTTTCAGCCAAAAAGAAAACTCAGTTCAAGATAAAAAACCAACTAGGGCCTTTTATATGCAACATTAGGAATGCTGGAAAGGAGGCAGACAGATGCGTACAAGAGTTAAAGTTTCAAATGGTCATATGACCCCTTGGGTGTCATAAGTAAACTGAGAATTAAGTTTAAACTCGCCCCTTTCATCCATGAATCTAAGCCTGAAATTGAGAAATATTCCAACCTGTCAAAGTGGTTGGAAAACACTCTACAGGAGGTGGAGAAGCAGCTTGATACTAGTTCCATCCTCCTTACTTTAGCCCCACGGGATAGAAATTCAAAAAGGGCTAGAGAAGAAGGCTCTTATTCAGCAAAAACTACATTTGATAGTAAATTCAAGCTTATGTACAGAAAGAAAACAAAGCTAAATCCAATAATAGAGTAGGAAGAGACAGTTGAAATAGAAACAGATATTGTTATCAAGGACGATGCACCCACAACACATACAGAAGAAACATCTCTGCCATCATCTTCTAGTGCACAAATCATTCAAAAGCAAAATAGTTAAGAGATTTCATCATCCACCAGCAAGCCAGTTGAGAAAGAAAAGGATATCATTGAGAAATACAAAGAGATTAAAATAAAAAATGAAGCTTTGAAGGCTGTTACATATGCACAATACTGGAAACAAACTCCCAGTGATCAGAATAGGTTGCTTTCAGCTTTTGACCTCAAAACAAGGAAAATGCATATGACATTTCTACAGCCAAAGGTACAGGCCCCTAAAACATCAGAAGATTATAAAAAGACAACCTTTGAAGTTCTTGCCAAAGATGTGCATCCAATTGACCAAATTGAATTCCACAAACATGCAAGAGAAATGATATATTCAACCATGACACACAAGGCTCTAAGTGTCCAGAAGTTGCAGAGTTCTCTAGCAAATATACAGTCACAGTTAAAGCTAGAGAGAGCCTCATCACAAGCAAAAGATAACAAAATTAAGTCATTGGAATATTTGGTAATAGAAGTTGGTTATAATCCAAAAGACATCAAAGCAGCAGAAGAACTTATAAAAAAGAAAAATGCAGACATAGATGCACTGAAGAAACAACTAAAATTACCAACCACTGAGCATCCACAAACCAAGGAGGTTTTGGAGACAGACAATCAAAAGGATGAAATGATGAATCTAATCATCCTGTTGATAGCTCAACTAAAGGAAATGGAGATGGAGATGGATAAACTTGTACAATAAAAACAAGTTAGCATGGAAGCAGTTCCCATTACTGCTATTCCCATAGCATCTACAACAGCTCCAGCATCTACATCAACTCCAGTAACTACATCAGCAACAACATCAACAATACCAACATCCCATCCCACTGATGAGGCCAGCAAATTAATCAAAGCAATGGAAGATATGTCCATTCAGACTACAGAGATTAACAAGCTCAAGGAACAAGTAAAGAACTTAGAAGATGGAAAGAAATTGGTAAAAGTAATGCATCAAGCTTAAGTACAGAAAGCCAATAGATTGACTGACAAAATCCACAAGCTAGAAAAAGAGTTGTCACTAAAAGAACCTTTAGCCCAAGTAAAACAACAATTGTGGGCCAATATCATTAACTCAGTTAATGATATTTGGCCTTCTATACAGATCATATTTGAACAGAATGACTTGGTAAAGGAAGTTGGTGATGCAATTCAGAGAGTCAAAGCTAATCTTGGAAAGAAACTAGAAGAAGCCTATGAAATAATCAAATTCCTTAATTCCAAAAATAAGTATGAATTCGAAGAGCTCGGGATAGCTTACAGAACATAAACTATCTTAGATGTAAAGAAAGTGATTTCCAAAAGAAGTCTAATGATACAACTTGAGGAAAAATGTCAAACCATGGAACTCGCAGTGAACAAGTTTGATGTATTGAGACAGAAGGGTTTGTCTAATCCTCTAGTTATAAATGACAAACTCATGAGACATGAAGATTATGACAAAAAGTTAAGGGAAGTAGCCAAAGAAACTTCCAACAAATCCTCAATGAAGGGCGTTCCCACGGGCAAAGTGCTCCTTCAAACTTTAGAAAACTTCTTTTACCTCCAACATGAGGTAAATCACCTTTTTGTAAATAAGCCTACGTTTGCCAAATATTCAGAGGCAGATGAGATTTACTGTAAGATGATGAAAATCAAGATCCCGGATGAAGAAACATGGGGGAAATGGTGCGATTTACTATGAAGGGTGAAAGAACATACATGTGAAAGAACGCACAGATGAAAGAAAAAGACAGATGAAAGGAACGATCAGGTAACAGCAATCAAAGAATCAGGGCCAGATCTCAGTCAGTTGAAAGGTGTCACTATCTTTTTGCATAAAGATATTTTATTTTCCTAGAATAAATCCTAGTCAGTTGATAGGATACTTTTTGTAAAGTTTTGTATAAATACTTCATTATTCGAAGTATCAAGTGTGGATTTCTGAATATTTCCGTAGTTGACTGATCTCTTGCCAGAGGGTTATTGTACCAACTTCCAGTTGACAGACAGAACAAGTTATAAAGAAAATTCTTTACAGGATTCATATGTTGAGCTATCTTAGTGAAGTATAAATTTCAATTGTTCATGTTCTCTTTCTAAGTATTCCATAAACTTATATGTGTTTTAAATTTGAATGTTATAACAGGAGTTTTACTACAGAATTTGCTTAAACATTACACTTTTCTTTTCACTGTTATACATTTCTATGTTTTCTTCCGATATCCGGTTTAGAGAATTCTTAATTTCCCTTTGATCCCGATTGACTTTCTTCACCCTTCTTCATTATCTGGTTTAAGGAATTCTTAATTTCTCCTTGATCCTGATTGAAAAATCACTTCACCATTCAGCCTTGAGATCTGATATTGCTCACCTATCCTACCCTGTAACACTTTCTTTATAATTTGATTTTGTTCTGTTTTCAAAGCATATTGACTCCATAGCCCAATGGAAAATGGAAAAGCACCTATTCATCTAAATCATTAATCCCACCAATCAATCCAAATTAAGCATACATAACTAGCCTAAAATCCATAAAATAAACAAAGTGAAATCATATAGAGAGAGCCCTCTCTGAGTTTAGGAAGGCTAGATCCTAAGCTCCAAAAGTGGTTTGTAGTTATCTCTAATATTTCTTTTTTAACGCTTAGAACAACCTTTGGAAATTTCAGAGTGATAACAGAACTCATAACCCGTTTGTGGAAATTCCACTTAGATCATGCTTTATTAAAATAATTAATTATTTTAAAGTGATCCCTAAGTCTAAACTTAAGGAAATTAAATAATTAAAGGGTATTAATAAAGCAGAGAGTGAATCTTCTAGAAAACAAAGATCAAGTCATATTTTAATCTCAGCCATTGATTAGAGATCTAATCTGGGTCGTTGATTTATCAACGAGAAGACTATAAGAGAAGGCTTGAGGGTCATTTGGAAAGCAAGTCGGGCACACACTCAGTACCCGAAGGAAATTGATTCTAAAGGAATAGAATTCGATTTCAGAGAGAGGTTGTAGAGGTGGAGTTGGAGAGACAGAAGGAGGAAGGGGAAGTCAGCAGAGGAAGAAGAAGGCAGGTGGAGGACGCAAAGGGAACAGTGCTGAGCAACAACACTGGTCCTCCACGCATAGTGATGCAGTCCAATGCAGTGACTATGCAGAAGACCACATAGAGTGACACAGAGGGAGAAAGGGTGCCTCCAGTGTGTCAAAAATTCTTCCAAAGGGTTTGGAAAAATTATCTTAGGTGTATGCTAGATATCTGCTCCTCAAATTTCTATAAATGATTTCTACTGCTGAAGAATAATATAAATGCTCATCTGCTACACCGGTTTTCTCACATTGGGTTTTTCCGGGGACAATTGTCCAAAAATAACTGTGTTCATGTGATTGTTTCTATTGTGTTATATGCGTTCTATTTGATTTTCTGGTTATGATTAAGTGAATACTGCAGTTGGGTTTATTTCAGAATTTACTGAAAGTATCTGTAAATAAATTATCATAAAACAGTAGGCGAACTAAATCAATCACTGCAGTAGTATTTCAGCTTGAAAATTTCACATTATAAACAACTACTCTATATCTTAAAGATTTATAGTTGATGTGCTGCTAGCTATTTAGAGGATCTTGAAGATTAATGTTTTTTCTAGGGTTCCTTGGCTTGTGAGATACAAGTGTTGGGTATTATAGTTTGTGAAATCCATGTGTGTGAATCTCCTTGATCGCTTATCTGATGCAAGTGGGAGATCTTGGAGTTTGATTGTGGGTTTTGTTACCATTCGAGTTCACACCAAAGGTACCAACATCCCTGTTGATGTTTGTAGCTCAAGCATGTACTTCTCCAGAGGCCTAATTGTTTAGGCATACAAAAGTAGCCTAATAGACCCTTAACAAATTTTTTTTCGAGGAAATATCCGGGCAGAACCACTCGAAGTGATCACATCCCATCAGCTAATTAGTAGAGACTGACCCCAAGGGCATCAAGGAGAATTGACCCCATGACCTCCCCTTAGCGAGGTGCTTTAGTGATAGGAACTCTACCAATTGAGCTAACCCTCGGGGCTCTTAACCTTAACAATTGCTTTAGTGATTAAATTAATTTCCTTTTATAGGATAAAATGAGTTAATCTAATGAAATGCAAAGGATTTTGCATTAGTGAATTAGATGAATCTCAACTGTTGTTCTTTAGTGAGGTGAGATCCAATCTCAATCGTCATTCACTTTGGATCTTAGGGTTGTGGATTTGGTCAATAACTCAAACTTATAAAAGGAAGGCTAGGCTAAGGGAGAAGACACACAACACATTTTGAGCACAAGACACAATGAGTGAGATCTCAGTGATTGTGTAGAGAAGAAATTCCATTCAAGTGTGCAAGGTTTGAGGAAGAGTGCAAGGAGAAGCAAGGGAATGATCTAGATTAGCCAATAGATCTAAGGATTCATGAAGGGCTTGATCAGCTATATCAGTGCCAGTTTATTGTTGTATGTATTTTCCTCGGTGGGCCATTATCCCGGGAAGGGGGCCCTTGTAATTTCTTAATTTTATGAACAAAGAACCGACTTGAAAGGCAAAAATATGTGTCCATGTGAGTGTAAGATTGGTGCTTTAATTTTGTTTCTACTGTTTATTTTATTTATGTTAAAATCTCAACCATGTTATTATTTAGTAGATCTAATATGCGAGGAAGTAATTAACTAGGCGTTGGGGTTATGGAAATTTAACACGGTATTAGAGTGATAACTCTAAAAACCGATCTCCAAAGTATTGCACACATGTCATGTTCATACAAGAGTCGTAGGGGCTAGGTTCAATGAATGTATGAGGCAAAATCCATCATATGAGCAACAAATAAATAAAAAAATTGGTGGTACAAAATTGTATGATCGTATGACATTGGTGAAAGGACAGGGTCACATGCACACGAAGAGAGATTCCGGGGAATTTTTGTCGGCCAAATATTATTTTTTGTTGTTTAAAATGGGGTTTTGACTACTTATTTTTGAGATTTTGGGGTAGCATCTTTGTGGAGGATCTAAGACGCATGAGATCTCCAAAACCCAGAAAGCGTTTGGAGAAATTTCATTTAGTGTTGAAGTTATTCTAATAATTATTTTTTTTAATGAGGACCTTAAGTCTAACTTAGGGAATTAGAAAAAATAAAGTGAATTAATTAAACACATGTGATGAAATGTTCTAAGTGACGTGGATCAAGCAGTCTTTTAATCTGAGCCGTCGATTAGAGATTAGATCACGGCTGTTAGTTTTCCAACGAGAAAAGTATAAGAGAAAGGCATGGGGTGAGTTGGAGACACACACACAGGTAGAGCACTGAAACTAAGTCGAATTTTCTGGGGCAGGGTTTGCTGAGAAATTCGAAGCGAGTTTGCAGTGCAGTGGGGGGCAGAGATCGACAAGGGATGATCTGATCCAAGGCCGAGAATACAGCATCAGAGGGGCAGTGAGTACCAGTTAGCGCAAAGCCAGCCAAGAGGGACGCAGTTCAGCCAGCACCACACAGAGTACTACGCAGAGGCTACGTAAGCCCAACCAGGGTGACACAGACCCAGCCAGCGCAACACAAGGGAAACACAACACTAACAGGGGTGACGTAGGCCCAACCTGGGCAGCACAGCACCAGTCAAGGTGACGTAGTGGGGACACTAGCCAGTGAGAGTTGACGCAAAGGCAGCGCTGAGGGTTCCAGTGGGCCAGAAAGGACTCGTGATTGTAAATCGCATTTGAGGGTATGATACAACCATATTTTCTGTCTCTGAATGAAAGGTACTAATTTTCGTGTAATTTCTCTATAGGGCCAACCATTTATGGTGCCCAGAACGTCGTATTCAGATGCATAATAATAAAACCCCTAGAACTGTTGCACCGGTTTTCTCGCATTGGGTTTTTTCAGAGACATTTGTCTGAAAAATCGTGTGTAATCTTGTTAGATGTGCATATTGTTCAGTAAATGATTTGTAGATGTGTAGGTTGCAATTTGTGTATTCTTTAATGTTTTTCTGAATACTTCAGTTAAATAACTTGTTAAGTAAATTAAACAAGTAGGCGAAGTAGATCTAGACACTGTAGTAGGGTTTCTATTATGAAACTTTCACATGGTATCAGAGCATTGCAAATCAAGTTGATCAACCAGCAGAGTGGCTGAAGAATATTGCTGCAGTGAGGGCAGTTGAAGCAACAGATCCAGAAAAGGGCAGCGCATCACCAGGAGGGACATAGCCCAGCCAGGCTGACGCAGAGGTTGACGCATAGCCAACTGAGTGACGCAGAGGCAGCACAGAGCCTTCCAGAGTGACGCAGGAACAGCTTGTGCTGCTCAGTCATTGCACTAAGTCAGTCTGCTCACACAGAGGCCAGCCAGAGGGGCACAGTCCGTGTGGAGGTTGTTGTGCAGATTTGCTGAAGTCTAGAAGAAGAACTTCTGACCTTCAGAGGTTGCTGGTGTGGCACAGGTTCTGTAGGTGCAGAACAATGCCTAGCAAAGGTGACAAGAGTGGGAGGAGAACAGTCGCTTAGCAGATCTGCGCCAAACAGATCTGAGGTTCGATTAGGAGGGTGATAGTAGAGGACTGATTCAGTTGTGTTTGGCGAAGGATTTCCAGAAGGGAAATCAGATGTCAAAGGGAGCAGCTACTATAGAGGGTTTCTATCACCAAGAAACCCAGATCCAATTTTTTGTTGAGCATTGTAGCAGGAAGAGGGAGAGGAGTATTTGTTCCCACAGATTTGAGCAAAGATGGTTTCTCATGGACTGAGAGATCGGGATAGGTTGGACGGTGTGTCCTGTGAGATTTTCAGATCTAAAAATTATTACTACAGTGATTGGTTTATTTCTCCTACTTATTAGATAAGTTATTTACAGATGCTTCAGTGAATTTTGAAATAAACACAGCTGCAGTACTTCACTCTAACCAAAAGCAGAAGAACAAAAATTACACAAGTAGCACAATAGAAACAACCATATGAACACAGTTATTTTTGGACAAATTGTCCCCGGAAAAACCCAATGTGGGAAAACCAGTGCAACAGATGAGGGTTTGTATTTATCTTCAACGATGAAAAGTTCTTTTATGAAATTCTTGGTGTGCAAAGTAAAATTAGCATACACCTGGCTGAATTTTCTGGAAACACTGGAAGTGTTTCTGACCCTTGGGGTGACCTCCTACACCCTCTGCATCATCTAGTGCGTCTACTCTGCGCAGTCCCTCCCCGGATTGCGTAACTCTGCGTGGAGGGGATAGTGTTGCTGCCCAACACACCCTTCCCTTCACCCTTCTGCCTTCTCCTTCTCCATTAGTTGAATCCTCCTCCTCCTTCTCCCTCTGCAAATTCGCCTCTATAGACTCACCCACTGAAATCGAATTCTCTTACTTCATAAGTGATTTCCTTCGGGTACTGAGAATGTCCCCGACTTTATTTCCAAATGACCCTCAAGCCTCTTCTTATTGTCTTCTCGTTGATGAATCAACGACCAAGATTATATCTTTAATCAATGGCTCAGATTAAAAGATGACTTTGATCTTTGTTTTCTAGAAGATTCACACTCTGCTTTATTAATATCCTTTAATTATTTAATTTCCCTAAGTTTAGACTTATGGTCTGCATTAAAATAATTAATTATTTTAATAAAACAAGATCCGAGTGGAATTTCCACAAACGATTTATGGGTTCTCTGGATTACTATTTTCCAAGCCTCTCCTCCAAATTTGAGACTTGGAACACTTCCTGATGCTATAAAATCAACACTCTCTCTTAGCGAGGAAAGTGTTCAAGCAAGATACCACTGTACTGCTTTGACTCTAGAACATTTGCTGTGCTGATGATGTCCTAACTGCTGCCCCTCATCTCTCTGTTGTTGCTCTCTGTACTGTTGTCTGTGACACTGTCTTTGCCATTGCCTCCGTACTGCAGCTCCCTCTGTCTCTGAAGACCACCTGTTCCTGTAATGGAAGGGGTTCTCGACCATCCCCATCATCTCTCTAAAGTAAGTGAACTTAATCTTACTCAGAGCCTTGGTGAGGATATCTGCCACCTATTCCCCTGTAGGAGTGTACCTCAACTGTACTGCTCCCCGTTGGACATAGTCCCTGATGGAGTGGCACCATATGTCAATGTGTTTCGACTAGTCATGAAACACAGGATTCTTAGAGAGCTTAATGCAACTCTGATTATCGCACATAATCCCGGTTAGTTCCAACCTCTTCTTGAGTAGGTTCAAGAGTAATTTACGAAGCCATATGGCCTCGCACGAAGCTGTTGTTGCTGCCATATACTCGGCCTCGGCTGAACTTAGAGCGACAGACTTATATTTTCTGCTACACCAGGAAGTCATTCCTGATCCAAGACTGAAATAGTACCCACTGGTACTCTTCTGATCCACTGTGCTTCCATCCCAATCTGCATCTGTAAACCCACTCAACTGGACCTCATTTCCCTTGGTGTACTTCAATCCATACTCGATTTTCCCATTCAGATATATGAGAACATGTTTGGTTGTTGCCCAGTGAGCCCTCCTTGGTTCTACCATGAACTAACTGAGGGTATTCACTGCATAACAATTGTCCAGTCTAATATTGACCAGATACATCAATGATCCAATGAGTTGCCTATACAAGGTGGGATCAACCTCATCATCCTTCGTTGTGTCTATCTTCTTCCAGTTAGAAAACATTGGCGTGGCCATGGGTCTACAGTCTTCCATCTGAAATCTCTTCAAAATTTCTGTAGTGTATCTTCCTTGCCCCAGGAAGATTTCTCCCTTCTGCTGCTAGACTTCTAAACCAAGAAAATATTGCATCTACCCCAGATCCTTCATGTCGAATTTCGTAGCCGGATTCTCCTTACAGTCCTTGATGAGCTTGGATGATCCAGTAAGAAACAGATCGCCCACATATAATACCAAAATTAACGGCTCATCCCCTAATCTCAAGTAGTAGAGATTGGGATCTGCGTCACTCTTGATGAACCCCATCTTCTACAAGTAGCTATCAATTCGCCCATACCATGCCCTGGGGGCTTGTTTTAAACCATACAAGGCTTTCTTAAGCCTACAAACATGAGTCTCCTGCTCATGTGTCTCGAAGCCCTCTTGTTGTTCTATGTACACTTCCTCCTCTATCACTCTGTTCAAGAACGTAGTCTTGACATCCATCTGATGAATCTCCCATCCCATCTACGCTGCTAGAGAGATGACAGATTTGATAGAAGTGTAGCAAGCTACAGGGGCGAAGGTTTCCTCATAATCGAACCCTTCCTTTTGTGCATACTCTTTAGCTACAAATTTGGCCTTGAACTTCTCTATGCTGCCATCTACAGCATACTTGATCTTGTAGATCCACTTGGATCCTACAACAGACTTGTCATGTGGTCTAGGAACTACTTCCCAGATGTCATTGGTCATGATGGAGCTATACTCCTCCACCATGGCATCCACCCACACCTGATGCTGAGCTGCCTCTCGGAAGTTGGAAGATTCTCCAACCTGAGCTACTAGGCCCTGGTATTTGTTAGGTTGCCTCCATATCCTCTTCCCGTCTCTAGGAGCTCCAACAAATTCTTCTACATCCTTCAGAATTTGTTGAAGTTCTATGCTCCGTCTCCCACTGGTGGTGGGCGATCTCACCTGCTCTCCTGCCTGCTCTTCGGAGGAGGAAGTCTCCTCAGAATCCTTGTGTCATGGACAGGCATTTGACCCATCCTCTGTAGGCCGTTGAGGCTGTACCAGTGGATCCTCCTCAATCTGCGTATCTGTAGCCATTTCTCGGGATTTTTTGAAGGCTCTCTCCTCCATGAATTTCACATCCCTTCTTACCACAATTTTCCTACTCTCTGATATATAGATGTGATATGCTTTTGCATTTTCACTATAGCCCACACGAAAACCCTTTTTCGCAGTCTGATCCAACTTCTTCCTCTTCTCATTTGGAGCGTGGCAGTACATCATGCTGCCAAATATCTTGAGGTGGCTTACCTCTGTCTTGCTACCTGTGAACACACTCTCAGGAGTCACCTTCCCCAATGCTCTATATGTGAAAAATCCTAAATCTAGATTCCTACTGCAATAAATATGAATTACTTCTCCTATTATTTTTTATAATTATTTCATTACATTGAAATATCAAAGTAATTACGAAAGCAGTCTACACAAATAATGTTGCGGAATAAATCTAAGTGCTGAAACAAACTGAACAAAATACAATGAAAAACATCCACATTTGACACAGTTATTTTTGGACTAAGTCCCCAGAAAAAACCCAACTCGGGAAAACCAGTGGAGCAGATCTGAGGGTTTTATATTATTAAGTAGCAGAATCTTGAGTACAACTATGGTGCCAATATCCCGCTCAGCCTTCAGAGAAAATCTCGGAAACAGAAGAAATGTGAGATATACCTCATTCTGCAAGTCCTCGACTGATCTAAACAGCACTGGTGAAGCCCCTCTCTACCTCTGCGTAATGCCTACGCCGCTACTGCATGGGAAAGCTGAAGAACTGTGTCACCTGTCCTCTGCAAATGATTGAGCTGATCTGAAACTGAGTTTTGGTCCTCCTGGCTTAGAAATCCCAGCTTCCAACTATCTTCGAACTGAATCAAGATGGCACTGCGTCACTTCTGCGTGACTCCCTTCAAGAACTGCATCACCCTTCCAGGTGACTGCGCTGCCTCTCTCTGCGTCACTGTTGCCTCTCTCTGAAATGTACTCCTAGTCCTCCTGACCAGTTACTGCATCTGCCCCTCTGTGGAACTGATCACTGAATCAAATCACTTAGCAAACCCAACCCTAGTGATTCGATCTTGATCAAAAAGTTGTGTCCCTCTCACAAGCTCAAAAATGCCAAATGCTTAATGTATTTTCCATAGGCCCCTCACCCTCCTTCTTATAATATTTCGTTGACCCTTCAATGGCTAAGATTAAAACATAATCAAGGGCTAAGATTAATTGGGAGATGATCCATGACTTTATCTAGAAGATTCACACTTAGTTTAAATAATACCCTTTAATTAATCAGTTTCCCTAAGTTTAGACTTAGGAAAACATTAAAAAACAATTAATTAATTTAATTAAACCATCTCTAAGTGGAATTTTCCAAAACCATTTCTGGGTATTATGGAATATAGGCGTCTTAGCCTCTATACAAAATTACAAGGCTAGAGCACATCCGATGCTACCATAAATCAACACTCCCTCTTAGCGAGGAAAGTGCTATAGCAATACAACTCAATGTGTTGCTCTCACTTCTGTAACATCTGTTGTTGTGCTATTGATGCTGCTCACCAACACTGCACAAATGTTGCAACTATACTATTGTTGACTATGCATGTTGTTGCCATCTGCCATTGTACTGCAACTTCCTTTGAATTCTACAACCATGCTGCTGCATTGCACTGCACCACTGTGCACTACGTTGTTGCTGCTCCACTTCTGTTGCTGTTGCTGTTGCTCAACTACTGTTGCTGCTGCACTGTTGCTAGTTAGAACAGAAAAACATTCGAAATTGGACAAGTAATACTGCAACTGAATAATAAGATTGATTGCTGCTCACTTCTGCACTAGCTCTCTGAATATGTTGCGCTGTTGCTGCTCTGCACTGCACTGCACTACTGCTGTTCCCTCTCTGTGCTGATCAGGCTCTAGTACTGTTAGCCACTGCATCGTCTCCTCATCTTCTGCTGCAACTGTCCATCCTTCTACTGTCTTAAAGTTGTCGTAGCTCACATGTGATCCAAGAGTTCAGAAATACTCAAGGATCCTGCCACCTATAGATTCTGGGTCAGCCCACTTCTCTCCTTTCGGAATATGAGCTAACATAGCACAATCAACTTCTGCCTCAATCTTGGCAACTTCGGCTTGAGGATCTTGCTTCTCCTCCTTGTCCTTTTTCTTAAGAAGACATTGTGTGGCATAATGTCCCATTTCCCCACACCTGAAGCACTTGATCTTTGACAGATCTTTCTTCTTCTGCCTCTGTTGCCCATTTGATGCAAGGGTTGTGTTTTCTTCCTCCTCCTTCTTGACTTTCAAACCTCTGCTGCCATCCTCAATATGGATTTTGAGGAGATCTCTCCTCAACTCTTCTTGTTGCAAGGCTGCCCACATCGCTTCCCATCCTGGAAGCTTTTCCCTACCCAGAATGCTCTAGACAAAGACCTAATAGTCTTTTGACACAGAGTTCAAACTTTAGAGTGAGCCTTACTAGCTCTGAGTCTTTAGGTGATGATCCCACTGCTGATAGTTGGTCTTGGTTATCCTGAATTCGAGATAGGAAGGAGTCAAAACACTCTCCCTTCTTCATCCAGGTATTACGCATCTTCTCCTCCAGATACATCTTCTGCTGCTCGAAAGATCCTTGATATAGCTTTTCTAGCCATACCCACATTTCTCTAGTAGTGTTCTTTGTTGCTATGTGAGGTACGATGTGGTCCTTCAAACCATCTAGGATCAATCATTTGGCTCTTGCCATGTTCTTCTTGAAGGCTCTCAGATGTGCTGCATCCAGTGGCTCTGCAACTGCGCTGTCAATGAGGGCCTTTAGATCATGCTCATCAAGGAGAAACTAAATCCTTGACTTCCAAATAACATAGTTGGAGGCACCCTCCAATCTATCTTGGTCATGCAATTCGTTGTTGGCCATCTCCTCAACTGTTGATTTCTTCCTCTAACCCTCTTCTCAACTAGACTTACGCACTCCTTGAGGAGTAAGTCAATGCTTCTGCTGCTGCGCGGGAAAAACTATGTTTCTTTGAGTAAGAAACTCTCTGAGGTCAAGAAATTCCCAACTGTGTTTTTCAGAATTTTTTTTGACACTTATGCACCAGCACTCACTGTTGTGCAACTACTACGTCTTTCAACTACATTGTCTCTTCTGCAACTGAAAAATCTTACCCCTCTATCAACTCTCTCAGAGGGAGCCTTTTCTGCAGTGGATTGCCCTCCAGGCCTGGACTACGTAATTTCTGGGGGAGTCCGCTGCTGCTTACGCAGTTCCTAGTCTCTTGAGCGTTGATCTGCTGGTTCACTCTTGTTTCTCCTACACTTCAGCTTGAATAAGCTCTGATACCATGTGAAAAATCCTAAATCTGGATTCCTACTGCAACAAATCTGAATTACTTCTCCTATTATTTTTCATAATTATTTCATTACAGTGAAATATCGAAGTAATTACGGAAGAAGTCTACACAAATAATGATCCAGAATAAATCTAAGTGCTGAAACAAACTAAACAAAATACAATGAAAAACATCCACATTTGAAACAGATACTTTTGGACTAAGTCCCCGGAAAAACCCAACTTGGGAAAACTGGTGCAGCAGATCTGTGAGTTTTATATTATTAAGCAACAGAATCTTGAGTACAACTAGAGTGCCAATATTTGGCTCACCCTTCAGAGAAAATCTAGGCAACGGAAGAAATGTGAGATATACCTCACTCTGCAAGTCCCCGGCTGATCTAAACAACGCTGGTGAAGCCCCTTTGTGCCTCTGCGTGATGCCTACGCTGCTACTGCGTAAGCCTATGTGGGCAAGCTGAAGAACTGCATCACCTCTTCTCTGCAAATGATCAAGCTGATCTGAAACTGAGTTTTGGCCCTTCTGGCTCAGAAACCCTAGCTTCCAGCTAACTCTGGACTGAATCAAGATGGCACTGCATCACTTCTGTGTGATTCCCTTCAGGAACTACATCACCCCTCCAGGTGACTGCGCTGCCTCTCTCTGCGTCACTGCTGCCTCTCTCTGAAATGTACTCCTGGTCCTCCTGACCAGTTATTGTATCTTCCCCTCTCTAGAACTGATCACTGAATCAAATCACTTAGCAAACCTAGCCCTAGTGATTCGATCTTGATCAAAAAGAATTGTCTCTCTCAGAAGCTCGAAAATGCCAAATGCTCAATGTATTTTCCATAGGCCCCTCAACCTCCTTATAATCTTTCGTTGACCCTTCAACGGCCAAGATTAAAACATAATCAAGGGCTAAGATTAACTGAGAGATTATCCATGACTTTATTTATAAGATTCACACTTAGTTTAATTAATACCTTTCAATTAATCAGTTTCCCTAAGTTTAGACTTAGGAAAACATTAAAAAACGATTAATTAATTTAATTAAACCATCTCTAAGTGGAATTTTCCAAAATCATTTTTAGATATTATGGAATACATGTGTCTTAGCCTATATACAAAATTACAATTCTAAAGCACATCCGATGCTACCATAAATCAATACTCCCTCTTAGCGAGGAAATTGCTCTAGCAATACAACTCAATGTGGAGCTCTGACTTTTGTAACATCTGTTGTTGTGCTGTTGTTGTTGCTTGCCAACACTGCACAAATGTTGCAACTGTATTGTTGTTGACTCTACATGCTGCTGCGAACTGCCACTGTACTACAACTTCCTCTGAATTCTGCAACCATGCTGCTGCACTGCTTGAGCACTACTCTGCACTGCATTGCACCACTGTGCACTATGTTGTTGTTGCTCCATTGTTGCTGCTCAACTACTGCTATTGTTGCACTGTTGCTAGTTGCACCAGAAAAACATCCGAAATTGGACAAGTAATACTGCAACTGAATAATAAGATTGACTGTTGCTCACTTCTGCACTAGCTCTGTGAATATGTTGCGCTTTGTTGCTCTGCACTGCACTGCGTTGCTGCGGCTCAACTGTTGTTGCTGCTGCTCCCTCTCTGCGCTGGTCAAGCTCTAGTAGTGTTAGCCACTGCATTGTCTCCTCATCTTCTGCTGCAACTGTCCATCCTGCTACTATCTTAAAGCTGTCGTAGCTCACATGTGATCCAAGAGTTCGGAAATACTCAAGGATCCTACCACCTATAGATTCTAGATCTACAACTCCAAGTCATCCCACTTCTCTCCTTTCGGAATATGAGCTAACATAGCACAATCAACTTTTGCCTCAATCTTGGTAGCTTCGGGTCGAGGATCTTGCTTCTCCTCCTTGTCCTTTTTCTTAAGAGGACATTGTGTGGCATAATGTCCCATTTCCCCACACCTGAAGCACTTGATCATGGACAAATATTTCTTCTTCTGCCTCTGTTGCCCCTTTGATGCAAGGGCCATCTTTTCTTCCTCCTCCTTCTTGATTTTAAAACCGTTGCTGCCATCCTCAATATGGATTTTGAGGAGAACTCTCCTCAACTCTTTCTGTTGCAAGGCTGCCCACATCGCTTCCCATCCTGGAAGCTTTTCTCTACCCAGAATGCTCTGGACAAAGACCTGGTAGTCTTTTGACACAGAGTTCAGAGTGATCCTTACCAACTCTAAGTCTTTAGGTGATGATCCCACTGCTGATAGCTAGTCTCGGTTATCTTGAATTCGAGACAGAAAGGAGTCAAAACGCTCTCCCTTCTTCATCCTGGTATTACGCATCTTCTCCTCCAGATACATCTTCCGCTGCTCGGAAGATCCTTGATATAGCTTTTCTAGCCCTACCCACATTTCTCTAGTTGTGTTATTTGCTGCTATGTGAGGTACGATATGATCCTTCACACCATCTAGGATCAATCGTTTGGCTCTTGCCATGTTCTTCTTGAAGGCTCTCAGATGTGCTGCATCCAGTGGCTCTGCAACTGCGCTGTCAATGAGGGCCTTTAGATCATGCTCATCAAGGACAAACTGAATCCTTGACTTACAAATAAAATAGTTGGAAGCACCCTCCAATCTTTCTTGGTCACGCAATCCGTTGTTGGCCATCTCCTCAACTGTCGATTTCTTCCTCTAAGCCTCTGTTCAACTAGACTTACGCACTCCTTGAGGAGTAAGTCAATTCTTCTACTATTGCACGAGAAAAACTGAGTTTCTTTGAGTAAGAAACTCTCTGAGGTCAAGAAATCCCAAACTGTGTTTTTCAGAAATTTTCTGACGCTTATCCACCAGCACTCACTGCTGTGCAGCTACTGCATCCTTCAACTACGCTACCTCTTTTGCAACTGAAAAATATTATCCCTTTGTCAACTCTCTTAGAGGGTGCCTTTTATGTGCTGGATTGCCCTCCTGGACTGGACTGCGTAATTTCTGGGGGAGTTTGTTGTTGCTTACGTAGTTCCCAGTCTCTTCAGCTTTGATCTGCTGGTTCACTCTTGTTTCTCCTACACTTCAGCGTGAATAAGCTCTGATACCATGTGAAAAATCCTAAATATGGATTCCTACTGCAACAAATCTGAATTACTTCACCTATTATTTTTCATGATTATTTCATTATAGTGAAATATCGAAGTAATTACAGAAGAAGTCTACACAAATAATGTTGCAGAATAAATCTAAGTGATGAAACAAACTAAACAAAATACAATGAAAAACATCCACATTTGACACAGTGATTTTTGGACTAAGTCCCCGGAAAATCCCAACTCGGGAAAACCGATGTAGCAGATCTGTGGGTTTTATATTATTAAGCAACAGAATCTTGAGTACAACTAGGGTGCCAATATCTGGCTCACCCTTCAAAGAAAATCTCGGCAACTGAAGAAATGTGAGATATACCTCACTCTGCAAGTCCCTGGCTGATCTAAACAATGCTTGTAATATTCCTAAATTAGCATGCAGCTAATTGGAATATTATTTTTTTCTTTTGGCATTTAGATAGATGAATAAGTGGGTAGGAAGACCCATAAATCTCTTTAGTAGGAATAAAACCCCTCTTAATGTGAAAAGGGATCATCTTAATAGCTGGATAAAGCACCCTCATGTGTGAACAGGGGCTAATGCATGGGGACAAGGTCAAGTTTGACCAAATCAACAGCGCTGGTATGGAGGGAGTGGATCATCAATGAGAGACAATGCAATGTGAATGGGAGAAAGTCTCCATGATAGTAGTGACTTTAATGAGTGGGACCCAAGGTGAGAAGGCTCGCATTGTTTATAAGGAGGGCAAGGTAGCCATAGATGGTCATGTTGTTGATTATTGATTTTGTAGTCTATATGACTTCTTGCACTCTTGAGTTGTTTCGCTGAGATTGTTGTGTTGTTTAGCATAGGGTGTTTCCAAGCGGGAATCTCACCTCTTTCCTTGAGGAGCCTTTAGGAAGAGTATTGCACTACATTTCCACATTCTGGCATTCTGGACAAGCCTCAGTGTTCAACTACAACGCAATTTCTGTTCAGAATTGTGTGGTGTTGTAGGGTGTTGCAGTGGAGGGTTGAGAAACCCAATTTCTGAGCTAGTTTTTCAGTGGAGAAAGCATTCTTCCCATTGGGAGATCAGCAAAAGAGGTTCTTGAGCTTTCTTTCCTATCTTGGCACCAGGCCAACCTATTTCCATCATCTACAGCACATATTCCCTCTTTGACTGCGTTATTCTAGTGAGCATTTGCAGTGGAGGCTTCAGTGCTTGATTTAGAGGGTGAGATCTTCAGTGTTGGGATCAGCCTTTCACTTGGAGACTGTATTGGAGGAGTTCTATTCATTTCTACATCAATTCAGCCACCTCCTTCCAGTATTCTGTTTCCAGCTGCTATTCAGCGCTAGGGTTGTATTCCGACATTTTGTACTTTTGGGTATTTCCGGAAACCCTTCCTAGGTTGTCTTGGAAATGTGTTTGGGAGCATAGATCTCTAGCCCCAACACCTTTTGAGCTCCATAATAGTAGATCTACATTGTTATATCATTCCTGTAGCAGTTTATGCCCTAATACTGCAATGTCATGGCTCATGGCACTTGTATAGGAGTGTTTCTCATGTATTAGCATATTTTCCTATTGGAGGCTTGTTTTCTATTGCTTGAGAGACTTGATCCTCAAGATCTTGTGCCTATTATTTGCTGATATGTTTAATAAGATGGCTATGCATTTGTCTTATGAAATGGTGTATTGATGTATTCATTGCTATTTTCCATGTTTATGTACTATATTCCTGCTTTTTCCATTTGGGAATATTACAGTGGTATCAGCGCAAAATATTGGCTCAGCCTGTGAGTTTCAGCCAATATGCTATAAGAAGAAGAAGAGATCTAAGATGATGGTAGGAATGAGCTTTGTCTCATCACTTTTCAGATCTATGAAAATCCTCACCAAAGAGGCTAAGCAGATGAAAGAGGAGAGATGCAATGAGACCTCTAGAGGGTTTCAAGATGAGGAAGGTCCATGTACTTCCTATCAGCAGAAGAAAGAATCGGTATTGCATAGAGCTCGAAAGGGATATACTACGCCCTTTTCTTTTGAAGAAGAAGATAATAGGCATGGAGATGGATGACACTTAGATCATAAGATTCTAAGTGAGTATCTTGCAGAATATAGATCTCAATCAAGAGCTTTCAAGGAGAATCTAACTCTCCCACAGTTCATTCATCTTAAAGAAGAAAGGATCCCTTGCAGCTATGGAAGGATAAAGCACAACAGATTTCTATTGTCTACATTTGATGGGTCATCCACATGCACAGCAAAGGCTTGGAGAATGAAGTTGGATGCATTCTTCCTACTACATCCAGTAGTAGAAAGAGAAGCTATTGAGATTGCAGCGCTGCACCTTGAGGGTGAAGCAAACATTTGGTGGTTCAGCCAATTGAGTCATGCAAGAGTGACTGCATATGCAGATTTTACTCAAAGGTTGATCAAAAAGTTTGACAAGAAGAAATTAGAGGAGAAGAAACTTCCACCACCACTTGCTGTAGAAGCACTTGCATCAGGAGAAAGAACACTTGCATCCTTGCAAAGTGGTCTTGATTTCTTGACATTTAGAGTCCCATGCATTATTCAGGAAATGCATGAGGAGGAGGAGACTTATACCAGCGCTGATGCAACCATAGAAGATCAACCATCATCATCAGTGGTTGGGGAAGTCATCACACTGGTGGGAGGAACCCTTGTAGCAGTACAAGATGTTCCCAAGCAAAACCAAGGTATGCAAATGTTTCCACTTTCTATTATTTCAGCACATCTTATGGAAGGTTGTGGGAATATACCATTGCATGACCTAGGGTCAAGATACACTGGTGATTTGGAGCAACAAATTATCACTGCACAGAGGACCCTCGATAGAATCAAGGAGGAGATATACATTCATCCTAGTATGACATTGATGAGTTGCACACAACTCTTGGGGTTGGAGTGTAGATTTTTGGAGGATAGGATGAGCATTGTACTGAACAATCCGATGCGGAACTATATGTTCAACATTGGGCATGATTCGAAGACAACATATGCACCATCATGGAGATCAGCAGTGCTGTCATGGAGCAGCAGTGATGAGTTGGGGGCCCAACCACTATTGGAGCATTCCAATGATCATTCTACATGTGTAATAGGGGATAGGCAGATGGTTGATGAAAGACATCTTATCTCCCATTATTATGATGGATCCTTCTTGATGAGCACTTCACAACTCAATGAGAATATTTTGCCTTCAGTATACTTGGATTCTTATGGATTCAACATGGTCATTGATGAATGCTCTTCATATGGAGATCTCCAGGAGACTGCACTTCAACATCCCATGAAGTGTAGAGATATTGATTTGGTTTGGGAGGATGGTATTCTCCAGTCGAGCATGGAAGGAGGCACCCACATTCGGATGAGGGGGTGTGGATAGTGAGCATGAGGTTGGTGAGCCACTTGCATATCTATGACACAGGGCAACAGGAGGCATGGCTGCGTTGGCTACTCTTGAAAGAGTTTGGCCATCATGTAACATATCCGCATCTTTGAGGGTGTGTTAGTAGTTGGGACTTGGCATGACATTTGCATTATATGGCAGCAAGGAGTTTGGTTGCATTGGGGTGATGTGACAATTTTTTTGTCACTCATCATATTTGCACTCCATGGTCTATATAATGGAGATGTGGGGAGGCAGCAAGAGCTATTGTTGCTTTGGTTGCTCTTGGGAGAGTATGGGCTGATTTTCTCCCATACTTTTCATGATATTACAGGAGTAGATGGGGGCACAATCATGGTGCAAAGGGGCTACTCCCTAGTTTTGAAAAATCAAGAGGTGCTCCCACATAAGGGGGAATCTCCCACTTATGGCAGCATCAAGGTGGATGACTTTGGCATGTGGCATGTCAAAGAATGGAGTCATGGGGTGACAAGAGCCTTATCACTAAGGCCAACAGCGCTGTCACTTGGGAGTATGCAACTATTGATGGAGTGTTCCAATGGGACTATGTATCACTTTACATTTCAGACCATTATGAGGAGATTCTAATGGGAGGGCCCATCCATGGACCTCATCTTTTGCCTTCTCACATACATGGTAAGAATGGTATGTTTGTACTTATGGTTCATCTAACAAAATATTTTCATTCTCTTGCCATATGTGTACAGTGCATTGCTCCACAAGAGGGCAAGTTTCTATTTTTGCTACATGGTCTTTCTAAGACCAATATCAGTGATGGAGGAAGCCCTTCCTTGGATGGCTTTGAGCATGTGTTGTGCTATTCTTGTTATGCTCAGCTGATATATAATGCCATTTACTACTCCTTAGTAGATGAGAAAACATGCACAACTAGCAAATTGATGGAGGACAACTTGCCACATAATGTTTTGAAACAACAATTAGCAAAACTGCGTTGTATCCACTGGAGAAACCATTGGTACCATCCAGCATTACACATAACACTCAGCATATTTTTGAATTGGATGCCATATGGTGATGATGTGCTATTCACTTTGTATGAGATGGCTTGGGCTAGCAAGGTTCATGATACTAGAGAAGGGGTCTTTGAAGATCCAGTTGTCCCTTTGTTTCTTGAGGGCAACACTATTGCAGCCCAAATTCAGCAGCAACTCTACAATTTCCATAAGTGGAGAGAAAGACAGTGTGGGGTAGGCCATTTGGTCTATCATGTTCATATATGCATCCCACCTACATTGCAAGAGCCAAAGGTGGAGGAGTTTTTCCATGAGTTACCATTTTAGAGGGTGACTCATTTTGTGTGGATGATAGCTTAGGGATGGGAGCTTCACATGGGAATGATGATTCCAATATATTTCAAATTCCATGCCTCAAGAAGGCCTCTAGACAGCATATTGTTGCCTCCATGGATATTCCACTTCTTCATGATGATAGCTATTTGGATTTGTCACCAAAAGCTAACTTGCACACTTAGGAGGAGCAACTTGGAGACTTATTGATGAGAAAACATCTTGTTCATTGGAGGAGCTTATCATATGAGGATGTTACAGGAGGAGGAGAGGAGGCTCTTCAGTTCTATCCTTGCAGTTGCTTGAGGACAAGCAACATTTGGGAGGGGAGGACTGTAATATTCTTAAATTAGCATGCAGCTAATTGGAATATTAATTTTTGCTTTTGGCATTTAAATAGATGAATAAGTGGGTAGGGAGACCCATAAATCTCTTTAGTAGGAATTAAACCCCTCTTAATGTGAAAAGGGATCATCTTAATAGTTGGATAAAGCACTCTCATGTGTGAATAGGAGCTAATGCATGGGGACAAGGTCAAGTTTGACCAAATCAACAGCATTGGTATGGAGGGAGTGGATCATCAATGAGAGACAACACAGTGTGAATAGGAGAAAGTCTCCATGATAGTAGTGACTTTAATGAGTGGGACCCAAGGTGAAAAGGCTCACATTGTTTATAAGGAGGGCAAGGCAGCCATAGATGGTCATGTTGTTGATTATTGATTTTGTGGTCTGTATGACTTCTTGCACTCTCCAGTTGTTTAGCTGAGATTGTTGTGATATTTAGCACAGGGTGTTTCCGAGCAGGAATCCCACCTCTTTCCTTGAGGAACCTGTAGGAAGAGTATTGCACTACATTTCCACATTCCGACATTCTGGCCAAGCCTCAGTCTTCAACTATAGCGCAGTTTCTGTTCAGAATTGTGTTGTGTTGCAGGGTGTTGCAGTGGAGGGTTTAGAAACCCACTTTCTTAGCTAGTTTTTCAGTGGAGGAAGCATTCTTCCCATTAGGAGATTAGCAAAGGAGGTTCTTGAGCTTTCTTTCCTATCTTGGCACTAGGCCAACCTATTTTAATCATCTACAGCGCAGATTCCCTCTTTGACTGTGTTATTCTAGTGAGCATTTGTAGTGGAGGCTTCAGTGCTTGATTTGGAGGGTGAGATCTTCAGTGTTGGGATCAGTCTTTCACTTGGAGACTATGTTGGAGGAGTTCTATTCATTTCTACATCAGTTCAACCACCTCCTTCTAGTATTCAATTTACAACTGCTATTCAGCCCTAGGGCTGTATTCTGACATTTTGTACTTTTGGGTATTTCCAGAAACCCTTCCTGGGTTGTCTTGGAAATGTGTTTGGGAGCATAGATCTCTAGCCCCAACACCTTTTTAGCTCTATAACAGCAGATTTACATTGTTATATCATTCTTGTAGCAGTTTATGCCCTAAAACTACATTGTCATGGATCATGGAACTTGTATAGCAATGTTTCTCATGTATTAGCGTATTTTCCTATTGGAGGCTTGTTTTCTATTGCTTGAGAGACTTGATCCTCAAGATCGTGTGCCTATTATTTGCTGATATGTTTAATAAGATGGCTATGCATTTGTCTCATGAAATGGTGTATTGATGTATTCACTGCTATTTTCCATGTTTATGCACTATATTCTTGCTTTTCCCATTTGGGAATATTACAACGCTAGTGAAGCCCTTCTCTGCCTCTGCGTGATGCGTACGCTGCTACTGTGTAAGCCTGTGTGGGCAAGCTGAATAACTGTGTCACCTCTCCTCTGCAAATGATCACGCTGATCTGAAACTAAGTTTTGGCCCTCTAGGCTCAAAAACCCCAGCTTCCAGCTATCTCTGGACTGAATCAAGATGGCACTGCATCACTTCTGCGTGATTCCCTTCAAGAACTACGTCACCCCTCCAGGTGACTGTGTTGCCTCTCTTTGCGTCACTGCTGCCTCTCTCTGAAATGTACTCCTGGTACTCCTGACGAGTTACTGTATCTGCCCCTCTCTGGAACTGATCACTGAATCAAATCACTTAGCAAACCCAGCCCTAGTGATTCGATCTTGATCAAAAAGTTGTCTCTCTCAAAAGCTCGAAAATGCCAATTGCTCAATTTATTTTCCATAGGCCCCTCACCCTCCTTATAATATTTCGTGAACCCTCAACGGCCAAGATTAAAACATAATCAAGAGCTAAGATTAACTGGGAGATGATCCATGACATTATCTAGAAGATTCACACTTAGTTTAATTAATACCCTTTAATTAATCAGTTTCCCTAAGTTTAGACTTAGGAAAACATTAAAAAACGGTTAATTGATTTAATTAAACCATCTCTAAGTGGAATTTTCCAAAACCATTTCTGGGTATTATGGAATACATGTGTCTTAGCCTATATACAAAATTACAAGGCTAGAGCACATCCGATGCTACCATAAATCAACACTATGGGGAACTCTATTATGCACATATACCGTTGTATTGCAGGCTTCTGCCCACAAAACTTTGGGCATATATTGGTCATATAGCATTGCCCTTGCAACCTCTACTATGGTCCGATTCTTCTTTTCTGCAACTCCATTTTGCTCTGGATTGTATGGAGCTATCCATTCTCTCCTGATGCCTTCCCTTGCACAAAATCTAGTGAGTCCTTATCGATATATTCTCCACCATTATCTAATCGCAGCTTCTTGATCTTCTTTCCTGTTGAATTTTCTACCAATGCTTTGAACTCTTTGAACCGATCAAAGACTTCATCTTTGGTTTTGAGAAAATAGATCCAAGTCTTCCTGGAATGATTATCAATAAAGGTAGAAAAATACTTTGCACCACTGAGAGAGGTTGTAGACATTGGACTGAAAATATCTGAGTGTATTAATTCCAATACGCTCTTGGCCCTGTTGTTGCTTCTTGGAAATGCTGCTTTAGCATACTTCCCTAGTATGCATCCCCTGCAGACTTCATCTCTCCTTGTGCTGAGTTCAGGATCTCCTATGACAGTATTCTTGAGAATCCTCAAGGCTCCATGATGTAGATGCCCCATCCTTCTGTGCCATAATTCATTTAGATCTTTGTCGCCTGCACTGCCAATCATGCCCACCGGGGATTCAAGTTGGAGCTTATATAGCTTATGACTCCTTACTCCAATTTGTGCCGTCTTGCTCCAGCTAGGATGTTTGACATACACTTTGTTTCCAATAAAGTATACGTCATAATCCTTGTTCTGAAGCTGAGACACTGAGAGCAAATTCATCCCCAACCCTGGAACATGCAGAACATTTGTGGCCCGAATCTTGTTGTCAGCTTCTGTCCGAAATGTTATGGTACCTCTTCCAATGGGGGTACACTTGGCCTTGTTTCCCATTGTAATCTGGAAGTTCATTTGTTATTCTTGGTAGCTCTAAAAACATTCTCGAACCCCCATCATGTGAGCAGATGCTCCACTGTCAATATACCAAACACTTGGAGGAGTCGTGCTCTATACACAAGTAAGATCCTCCTCTAGTCTGGATGCCAGCAATGTCATGTCATGTTCCCACTACGTTTCTGCGTGCTTTGGAGGACTGCGTGAACCCTTCCGAATGTCGGATCTTTGGTCCATGGCAGATCCTCCCTTTCTGTCTTTACCCCTTTGCTTTGATACCATGTGAAATTTTCAAATCTGAAAATTATTACTGCAGTTACTGGTTTATTTCTCCTACTTATTAGATAATTTATTTACAGATGCTTCAGTAAATTTTGAAATAAACACAGCTGCAATACTTCACTCTAACCAAAGTAGAAGAACATAAATTACACAAGTAACACAATAGAAACAACCATATGAACACAACTATTTTTGGACAAATTGTCCCTGGAAAAAACCAATGTGGGAAAACTGGTGCAGCAGATGAGGGTTTGTATTTATCTTTAGCAATGAAAAGCTCTTTTACAAAAGTCCTGGTAAGCAAAGTAAAATTAGCATACACCTGGCTGAATTTTTCGGAAACACCAGAAGTGTTTATGACCCTTGGGGTGACCTCCTGTACCCTTTGCGTCATCCAGCGTTTCTGTTTTGCGCAGTCCCTCCCTAGACTGCATAACTCTGCGTGGAGGGGATAGTGTTGCTACCCAGCACATCCTTCCCTTCACTCTTCTGCCTTCTTCTCCGTTAGCTGAATCCTCCTCCTTCTGCCTCTGCAACCTCGCCTCTATAGACTTACCCACTGAAATTTAATTCTCTTACTTCATAATCGATTTCCTTTGGGTACTGAGAATGTCCCCGGCTTGATTTCCAAATGACCCTCAAGCCTCTTCTTATAGTCTTCTCACTGATGAATCAATGACCAAGATTATATCTTTAATCAATGGCTCAAATTAAAAGATGACTTGATCTTTGTTTTCTAAAAGATTCACACTCTATTTTATTAATATCCTTTAATTATTTAATTTCCCTAAGTTTAGACTTATGGTCTGCATTAAACTAATTAATTATTTTAATAAAGCAAGATCCGAGTGGAAGGGTTCTTTGGATAACTGTTGTCCAAGCCTCTCCTCCAAATTTGAGACTTTGAACACTTCCCGATGCTATAAAATCAACATGTCCAACTTCGTTATCTGGAGGGCCACGATCCTGATAGTCCTGGATGAGTACGACATCAAGGACCATGCTGAGAATTTCCTAGTTGTGCTTACCGATGCAGATCCCCTGAAGAAACTCAAAGAGAATTAGGCAGGGCTAAGCGCTTGATCATGGATGGAGTCAAGGATTACGTGGTTCCACATATTGCCGAGAAGAACACAAAAAATGAAATGTAGACAACTTTGGACACGATGTATCAGGGAAGCTCCGTCCAGAGGAAGATGCTTCTGGAGAATCAGATGCAGAAGGGTGAGGAAATCGATCCCTTTCTCTTTAGACTTCAACCTATCGAGGACAAACTAATTACCTTGGGTATGACTCCGGATGAAGGGCTCTTGGTGAGGACTACCCTGAATGCAGTCACCGATGAATGGGAAATGTTTGTCCAAAGCATCTTGTGTAGGGCAGCATTACTATCCTGGGTAGACGTGGGAAATCCTCCGTCAGGAGGAAATCACGAGATTTACCAAGAGGCTAAACAACAGGGGTAGAGTTAAAGTGAAGAAAGAGGAGGAGGAGGATGCAACCCTTGCATCAAAGGGACAGAGGCAGCAAGGGCACAAGAAGAGGGACCTATCCAAGGTCCGGTGCTTTAATTATGGCGAACTTGGACACTTTGCCAGCAATTGTCCTAAGAAGAAGGACAGTGGATCTTCTGAATCCAAGGCAACAATAGCAAAAGGGGACGATGGTAGTGACAATGATGTAGCCATGAGTGCTCATGAGCCAAGGAAGTGGGGCGATATTGATCTGTAGAGCAACTACAGATGGAAGGCAGGATCCTTGAGGTGACTCTTGGATCACATACGAGCTACGGGAGCCTTAAGACAGTAGCGGGACAAGTGGAGCAGTGGGTGCAAAAGATCACAGTGAAGCAGAGGCAAGTTGGGACGTTGTAGATGGAGCAACGCAGTGCAGAGGTAGCAACAGCGTAGAAGCAGCAACGCAGAGGCTGATGGGACTTTAGTAGCGCAGAGGAGCAGTGCTTACGCAGTGCAGAGCAGCAGCAGCGTCGTGGCTTCAGGGAGACAGTGCAGCGCAGCAGCAGAGGGAGTTTCAATGATGAGTTGTAGCCCAACTGACTTATCTGTCAGTGATTGGGTGATGGTCCTTCAGTTGCTTACTTTTTCAGCAACTGAGTTGCAATGCAACAGTTAGCAGTGGCAGTGCTATGGGCAGCATGATGCAGCAAATTAAGAGGGAGTTGTAGTACAGATGTGGCAGTGACATGGGCAACAGTACAGAAAGCAGCAACGCAGTGGATGGAGGGCAGCAGGCCAAGCATCAACAGCACAGAGACCGATGCCAAGATCAGGCAATGCTTCAGTGTGGAAGTATTTCTAGAGCACACTCAACTGACCCCAAGCCTTCCTTTAACACTTTTCTAGTTGACGAATCAACAGTTGTGATCTAATCTCTAATCAATGACTAAGATTAGAAAAGACTTGATCCACGTTCGTTAGAACATTCTCACCCA
Organism: Pinus albicaulis; assembly: GCA_034641835.2. Classification (NCBI taxonomy): domain Eukaryota; kingdom Viridiplantae; phylum Streptophyta; class Pinopsida; order Pinales; family Pinaceae; genus Pinus; species Pinus albicaulis. The sequence continues at coordinate 45,020,108 of CM076575.1, read as the reverse complement.
CGTCTAAATTAATTCACCTTAATTATTTAATTTCCATAAGTTAGACTTAGCGTCTCCATTAAAATAATTGATTATTTGAATAACTTAAGCTCCAAGTGAAATTTCTCCAAACGATTTCTGGGTCTTGGCGATCTCATGTGTTCTATCCCCTCCACAAAGTTTCAGAGCTAGAGCACATCTGATGCTACTACCCAAAAATCAACACCCACGGATGCCTTCTAACCATTATCTTCCTTTATTTCAAGATTTTGACCGATGCAGAGGTGTCGAAATGTTTGCGACATAGGGCATGCCTCTGTCTTATGGTCATGGCTCGTGCAGATGTTTCACATAGTAAAATTACTTAACAGGTAGATGGTGTGTGACCCAGTACTATCCATGCGAGACATTGATGCATGGGGATGGTTGTGCATTGGCGCATTTTTTCTTTTCTGCCATCTCTGAGTTTTCGGTTTTGGATGGTATGGCTTCTTTGGGAAGCTTTGACTCAATGGTTCTCTAGTCGCTCTTAACCTTGATAGGTATTGACAATTGATTGTGTGGTGAAATAATAAATTGCAAGCAAATCCAGCAATAGCAGCACGTGATATTCTCTTGATTAGAGAGGTGAATGTTGGGTATGGGGGTGACCATGCGAAGAATGTTAGTGAACTTATCAAGCTCCCAACATTGCTTGAACATGTGGTCATTTTTATCACATAGGGCACATGAGATGTTTAGTTGGCTTCTTACCTTGCTAGGACGATGGGTCGCCTTCGCATTTATAGGTGGTTGGTGATAATGGTTAGAAGGCCTCATTGCTACTGACTGCCTATGCTGTGGTAACTCAAAACCGACTATGTCCGGATTATTGGTAACGAATGAGTGCATGACGTCTAGAAATAGTCGAAATCGGGGGACGTAGGGGCAATGTCGAGTGTGGTGGTTATCCTGGCAAATTAGACAAGACTTTCGCTCTTTTGTTTTCCAATCCCTTTGGACCACCTAGGTGATTGGGTACCATTTTCAAAATGATACTAAATCTGGGCACTGAGTGATCAAATGGTCACGTTCATCACATAATACGTAGGCTGGGACTGGGCGTGGAGGAGGATTGGGGGTGGGAAGCTACCCTTTTGGTGGATGTCTCTCTTCAGATACACATAGGATAGACCTCGTCGCTTCATTCTCCTGGGTTGTGGATCTTCCTACGGACTCTGAATCCGATCTGTCCAAGTCAACGAGATTGGCTATGGCCAGGCGCAGAGAATCTAATGCTAAATGGAATCAGGGAACGTAGGGACAATGACGAAGATGGTGATTATCCTGACATATCTGACAAGAATATTGATCAGGTCGTAACCCTCTGAAGTAAACCGGATTGATCGGGTACCATCTTTGAAACAACTCCAAAGTTGTACATTGAGTGATCAAATGATGACGTTTGTTGCATAATGCACAAAGCTGAACTTGAGGCTGAGGTGGTTGTTTTGGTGACCGTCTCTCTTCCGAGAAATAATAGATCTACAGCTCACTGGCTGATCTAGGGCCAAAATAATGACTGATCCACACCCTCAAATGAGATTTACAAAACTGAGCCAAAATTAGGGGTTAGAAACCCCAGCGTTGCCCCTGAAGCCCCTCTGACCCTCAACGCTGCTCCGAAAAGGGCTGCGTGACGCATTCCATACACTTCCCCTTAGGGTCTCTGTGTAACCCTTGAGCATTTCTTGCAAAAAATTACGCTGTCTTTGATGGATTGCGCAGCACCTACGTAGCACAATGCTGCCCCTCTTGTTGCTGCTCTCCTGCTTCTCTGCGTTGCCTCTCTGAGCTGATCTCTGCCTCTTTTTTATTCTAGACCCTGGGATCAGATCATCCCCTTGGTCTAAATTCCCCTCTCTGTAGCTGAAACACTTCTGAAAATTCTTAGCAAACCCGCCCTAGAATCTGAGCTTAGCTTCAGTGCTCTGCCTCTATGTGTCTTTACAAATGACCCCAAGCCTTTCCTTTATACTTTTCTCGTTGGGAAACCAACGGCCATGATCAGATCTTGAATCAGTGGCTAAGATTAAAAGAAAGCTTGATCCGTGTGACTTAAGACAATTTCATCACATGTTTAATTAAATTCACTTTAATTATTTAAGTTCCCTAAGTTTTAACTTAGGAAATACACTTAAAATAATTAATTAATTTAATATCTCCTAAACTAGATGAAATTTCCCAAATCTATTTCTGGGTCTTGTAGATCAGGTGTACTCTAGTCCTTCCTCAAAATTTTGGACTTAGAGCACAACTGATGCTACCCCAAATACACAAAATCTCAACACTCCCTCTTAGCATCAAGGGTGTGCTCTAGCAATACATCACACTATGCATTACATGACTTTGAGAACTGGTTCTGTGTTGCTGAAGCTTGGCCTGTTGCGAATCAACTCTGCACTGCTGTTGCCATTCTGTATTGTTCCCCATGACTCTGCCACTGCCACTGCAACCACTGTACTGCAACTCCCTCTCAATATGTTGCATCTGTGCTGCTCATAGCACTACCACTGCTGATGTACTGCACTGCAACTTCAGTTGTTTGAGAGAAACAACTGAACCTCCTGCCCAATATTTGACAGACAAGTAAGATGAATTGCATCCTCATCACTGAAGATCCATAGGCTACAGATCTGTGCTGGGATTTGAAGGATGATGCACAGCTATAGCTATGCACTACGTAAGCAGACTCCCTCTGCACTACTGAAGTCACATTAGCCCCTTGTGTTGAAAATTGAAATCTCTCATGCTGTTGTTACACTGCGCTATCCCTTTGAAGCTTTCTGCATTGTTGTAGCTCTGCACTATGTAAGCAACTCTTCTCTGCGTTGTTGAAGTCACATCAGCCTCTGTGTTGTTGTTGATTGTACACTGCTGCTACGCTGCTTCTCTCGGTCTTCAGATCTGCCTCTGCTTGGTCTGTGATCTATGCACCCACTGCTCCACTTGTCCCGCTACTGTCTTAAGGCTATCGTAGCTCACATGTGATCCAAGAGATGAGCTACTCAAGGATCCCGCCTTACTTCTATGTAGCTCCTCTACATATCCATGTCACTCCACTTCTGTGGTTCATGAGCACTCATGACTGCATGATCTTCTAACCCATCATCCGCCATAGCAACTTTGGAAGAAGAAGCTTCCTTGTCCTTTTTCTTCTGAGGACAATTGCTGGCAAAATGTCCCATTTCACCACACTGGAAGCACTTGATCTTTGAGAGATCCTTCTTCTTCTTTGGCTGCCTCTTTGATGCCAAGGTTGCATCTTCCTCATCTTCCTTCTTCACTTTGCTCGATCCAGAGTTATACTGCTCCTTGGTGAATCTGCGGAGACGCAAAACTAACCACAAGTTGTCCCAATCTGGGAGGTCCGCTCTGCCCAAGATACTTTGGACAAAGGTTTCCCACTCATCCGTGACTACATTGAGGGCAATCCTAACCATCACATTGTCTTCCACCTTAGCACCAGTTGCAGTCAACTGATCTCTGATCATCTGCAGTCTGAAGAGGAAATGCTCCATGTCTTCTCCCTTGGCCATCATGAATGACCTCATCTGTGTCTCCAACGACATCTTCCTTTAGACAGATTTTCCCTCATATAGGGAGATCAAGGCCTTCCACATCTCATTAGCTGTCTTCTTCTCAGCTAAGTGTGGTACAATATGGTCCTTGATTCCATCCATAATCAGCCACTCGGCATGCCCAACAGCCTCCTTATGCTTCCGAAGGAGATCCGAATCTGTCGGCGTGGCCAGAGTTTGCTTTGCATGGTCTCTAAGATTGTATGCCTCAAGGACTATCAGGATCCTTGCCTTCCAAACTGAAAAGTTTGAGAGGCCATCCAGTTTGTTCTGATCACGCAGTCTATGAGGAGCCATCTGCTCAAAATGTGTCGGAACTTCCTTTTCTCTTTGCTAGAGAAATGGATCTAAGGTCCTTGGTGAAATAGGCACCTTTTGCTCCCTCTGACAATTGCTTTCCCTCCTTGGAAATCTGTCAAATCAACTATGATTCAGCGCTCTTTGATCCTCTGATCAAACTGCAAGTTTCTTTTGGCTAGAAACTCTCTGAGAAGCTGATCTCCTCCCGCTCTTTGTCACTTGTGCTTAAGCTAAAAATCTGAAAACTTCAGAATTTTAACCCCACCAGCACCTTCTGAATTTTTGCAGCCACTCTTCAGTCTTTTCTGGATCTGACAGATTCAGATCTGCATCACACTGGCAGGCTTCAAACTAGTTCAGCGTTGTTCCTGAGCTGCCTCTACACAGTAATTGCGTGGGCTTGCTAGGAGACAGCGTTAGACAGCATCACCCTTCCCTCTGCGTGAATCTTCCTCTGAAAACTGCGCTGTCCCTTCAGATTTGCATTTTTGTTGCTTTTCCAGCTGCTTCCTACAGCTAGAACCTTCAGATTCTTGATGGCGACCCTCCTAGATCTGCAATTGCTCTGATACCATGTGGAAATTTCTGAATCTTTACACTTTATGCAGAAATTATTTACTATTAATTTGGTTATGCTCCTCCTAGTTAGACAAGTTATTAACTGAATAAATTCAAGTTAAAATCGAAGCAAACACATAACAGATCTCCACCAACCTAGAACTAGAATAAGTTCATGCACACATAGACAAAGTGACATAGTTATTTCTGGACAAATAGTTCCCGGAAAAACCCAATGCTGGAAAACCGGTCTTCTGGCTGCTGGAGGGTTTTTATTATTAAAAATTTTCTGAATACAACATGCCTAGGTTCCAGATATGGAAAACCCGACAGCAAAATAATAGATCTACATCTTACTGGCTGATCTAGAGCCAAAATAATGACTTATTCACACCTTCAAACAGGATTTACAGAACTCAGCCAAAATTAGGGGCTAGAAACCCCAGCGCTGTCGTTGAATCCTCTGCGTCAGCTTCTGAAGCCCCTCTGACCCACAGCGCTGCTCCAGAAAGGGCTACCTTACCCAAAACTGGGTGACGCAGTCTCTACGCTGCCCCTTAGGGTCTCTGCGTAACCCTTGAGGGTTTCCTGCAGAAAATTATGCTGTCTTTGAGGGACTACGCAACATCTGCATAGCACAGTGTTGCCCTTCCTGCTGCTGCTCTCTTGCTTCTCTGCGCTGCCTCTCTGAGCTAATCTCTACCTCTTGTTGATTCTAGACCCTGGGATCAGATCATCCCCTTGGTCTAAATTGCCCTTTCTGCAACTGAAACACTTATGAGAATTCTTAGCAAACCCACCCTAGAATCTCATCTTAGCTACAGTGCTTTGCCTCTGTGTGTCTTTACAAATGACCCCAAGCCTTTCCTTTATACTTTTCTTGTTTGGAAACCAACGGCCATGATCAGATCTTGAATCAATGGCTAAGATTAAAAAAAAGCTTGATCCGTGTGACTTAAGACAATTTCATCACATGTTCAATTAAATTCACTTTAATTATTTAAGTTCCCTAAGTTTTAACTTAGGAAATACAATAAAATAATTAATTAATTTAATATCTCCTAAACTAGATGAAATTTCCCAAATCAATTTTTGGGTTTTCTAGATCAAGTGTACTCTAGTCCCTCCACAAAATTTGGGAGCTAGAGCACAATTGATGCTACCCCAAATACACCAAATCTCAACTAAAAGGATGGCGATCGTTATCATATGGTGAAGCTCTCTCTTAGACTGAGATGTTGGATGGCCAACATGTGAGTCACTCCAATCCTTCTGCTGCTACACTTGCAAGCTGGTTTGCTATGGAGAAATTTGGCCAACATAACAATGTGTCTCCTTTCGCTCTTCCCATGGCCAGTTGATATAGAAATTTTTTGAACTTCTCTTCCCTCTCTTGGCCCAAGATTGATAATGACCCAAGAGTGGGGAAGAGATTCCTTTGTGGGCTACATGCCTCCTCAAAGTGGCTCAAATTCAGTTGTACTTGACTATACTGGGTAAAGAATCATCTTTTCCAAGTGTGTCAGTTGGTCCCGGATGGTGACTTTTTTCCATCCCCAAGACCACGCGGCTATCGAAGGAATAGGTGCGTTGTGCGTAAACACCCTTTGTTGTTGGTGCGTTGTCCTCTATTTTCTAGCTAAACCTTGGGAATATTTAAATTTTGTCCTTCCTAATGTATTTCTTCTTTGAAAATCTTTACTTGTTCCTTTTGCTTGACATTTTTCTAATGTCTTTTGCTTGTACGACTTTTTTGGTGTTAACAGAGTTTTTCTAGCCAAGAAATCCGATTTTCCCAGTTGCAGATTGCCAGTAGCAGCGAACAGAATTGCGCATTCGAAGAGGGAGTGCGAGTAGCAGAGCGACAACCGAGCAGAGGAAGAGGGAGTTTCCATATCAGATCAGAGATGTTCACAACTGGGCTCAAGGACCAAGATAGATTGGAGGGTGCCTCCAACTTTGTCATTTGGAAGGTAAGGATGTTATTCCTTCTGGATGAATATGGTTTGAAGCCCTATACAGAGAGTGTGGTAGCAGTACCCCAGGATGTCGATCAGTAGAAGGAGTATAGAAAGGAAATGGCGAAGGCCAAGAGGATGATTTTGGATGCCGTCCAGGACCATCTCGTTTCACATGCGGCACATAAGGGAACGACCAAGGAAATGTGGGATGCCTTGTCAGAGCTATTTTAGAGTTCTTCCGAGCAATGAAAGATGTATCTCTAGGAGAAATTGAGGAACACGAGGATGCAGAAGGGCGAGAGCATAGATGCCTTTCTCACTCGTATTCAGGAAGTCTGAGATCAGCTGACAGTTGTTGGGTCAACACCTCAACCATGTAGCTTGTACGATTGACACGGAATAGTGTCTCAGAGGATTGGCAGGTATTTATCCAAAGTATCTTGGGCAGAGATACCTTGCCAAGGTGGGACAGGATGTAGTCTGATCTGCAATAGGAAGAGTTGAGGAGGGATCTGTTGAAGAGCACCATCAGTGGGATCAGCAGTAAGGGCATGAAGAGTGAGGAGGAGAATGTGGCTCTTGCATCCAAGGGTCCTAGTCAGGCACAAGGGGAGTAGAAGAAGAAGAAGAAGAAGGACCTATCTGAGGTCAAGTGCTTCAGGTGTGGCGAGTTTGGCCACTACAGTACTCAGTGCCCTCTCAAAAAGAAGGATAAATAGGAGAAGCAGGATCAGGCAGCAACACATGCTAGGATAGATAGATTGTCCTCCAGGTTGGAGGAAGACTTCGCGATGATGGAAGCCATACCTCTAGGAGTGTGGTGGGGTGACTTGGAGTTGTATCCCTAGAGAGCTACAGAGATTGGGCAGGGTCCTTGAGGAGTCCACCTCATGGATCATTACCTGGCTATGGGGGCCCACAGTATTCAGTAGCAGGATGGATTAGTGTTAGGAGTTGCAGTTAGATCCGGAGTGATAGTTGCAGACTCTGAAAATATCTAAATCTAACAACCAGAAATCCTACTGCAGTGAACTGATTTGCATTTCCTAGTGTTCTTCAATTAACAAGTTATTTACAAAATTCTTCAGTAAACATCAATGCAAATACACTACAGCCTAGACCAATATATAGATCAAGCACTGAAAAATAATATGAGACAATCACACAAAGGACACAATTATTTTTGGACTGAACGTCTCCAAAAAAACCCAATGTGGGAAAACGGTGCAACAGATATGAGGGTTTTATTATTAAGCATATTTCTGAATACAACTAGGGTGCCAAATCCAGCTCACCCAACAGAGAAAAATAATCCTGGCAGAAGTACCTCTATCCGGAGACAAATATTTTTGTTGATCCAGCAACAGAATGATCAAACCCCGCAGGTGACTGCGCTATCCCCAGTTCTATGTAGCAGCAGCGACTCCTAGCTCTGCGCTGAGACTGTCACCCCCTCTAGGAGCTGCGTCACCCTCCTTGTGAGACTTCATGGCTCAGAAATCGATTTGCTGAACTGATGCCCAATCTGCCTCACAGAAAGCCCAACGTTGCCTCTTCAGTGACTGCGTCACCTCACCTCTCTCAGGCTCCGCCTCACCCTCCTTGGTGTTGCGTTGCCTCTCTGCAATGTATTCTTGGTCTTGCATTGAAGTCCCACTGCTGAACTGCCCCTCTCTGCACTAGAACTCACTCCGAAATTCTCAGCAAACCGCGAATTTCGATTTAGCTCAAGTGTTGCTCTCCGTGTCTGTGTTCTCCAACTGACCCTCAAGCCTTCCTTTATACTTTTCCTGTTGAGGAATCAACGGTCGTGATCAAATCTTTAATCAACGGCTAAGATTAAAACAGACTTGATCCTCGTCACTTAGAAGCTTCTCACCCATATTTACCTTAATTCACTTTAATTATTTTAATTTCCTAAGTTTTAACTTAGGCTCCATTAAAAATAATTAATTATTTGAATAAAATGCACTACGGGCGGAATTTCTCCAAACGATTTATGGGTCTTGGAGATTTCATGCGTTCTAGCCCCTCCACCAAATTTCGGAGCTAGAGCACATCCAATGCTACCCAAAACCCAACACATACTAGTTGCAGTCAAATGTTGGGGAGCATAGTGTAGAGTTGGCAGCAGTGCTGAGTCAGCAGTAACGCAAATTCTTCAGAGACAGTGCAAAGGCTTGTAGCAGTTAGAGACTCGGGTGACAGATGCATCATACTGGTAACTGAACACAATTGATTCAGTATTTTGGATGATTCTCTATTGCAGTTATTGCGGTTGTAGCAACAACATATGAGAGGGAGTTACAGTGTTGGCAGTAGTATAGCAGGGTCAGCAGCAACATAGATGCAACATTAGAGTTGCGCAGTGGTTGGTGGGCAATGGCAGGCAGTCACAGTGGCCAAACATGAGTAGCGTGACAGGAGGTGATACAGAGACGGGGTTTTGTGGCAGAAAGTGCAGCACTAGAGAGAAGACAATCCTCGCTAAGAGGGAGTGTTAGTTTTTGTAGCATCAGATGTGTTCTAGCCACGAAATTTGGTGGAAAGGTTAGAATACATGATATCTCCAAAACCCAAAAATAATTTCTAGAAATTCCACCTAGACATGGCTTAATTAGATTATTAGCCGATTTTTAAATATTTCCTAAGTCTAAACTAAAGGAATATGGCTAATTAATCATAATTAATTAATTCAAGGTGCGAATCATCTAGAAACTCACATGGATCGACTCCAAGATGATCCTAGCCATTGATTAAGTTTTAATTTTAGACGTTGAAATCTCAATAGAGGGTTATAAGAGTAAGTTGATGGGCACTTGGAGAAGACACACCAGAACACCAAAAGTTCGATTTCCTTGGCAGATCGATTTCCAGAGTAGCAGCAGTGAATTGCTGGAGGGCCAAAGATCGAAGCAGTGAGTGAGGGGTAGAGACAGTGAATTCGAAGGAGATTTTCCAGATCCAGAGAGTCAACTACAAGAAGGATGGGTTTCCTCAGTGACGCTGTTAGTCTCCTGTATTCACAATATCACTAGGTGACTATGGATTTTCTACAATCTGTTGAAAATAGCATTTCTTGACTATCAGCTATCTTTAGAAATCTCACTGCCTTCATTATCTTCATAAAACCTTTTTCACTATACCTCATTATGCCTTCTCAAAATTGCCCTCATGTTCTTAAAAACTCATGTCTGGGCTTAATTCTCTCATCTTCATCATTTTTCCCTACCAAAAGCCTCATTTCCTCATTTTCCCCACTAAAAACCCCATTAAACCCCCTCACCTCATCAATTTCCCTTGTTTTATTAAAACAATGTAAAAACTCCCTTTTTTACATTGTTTTAAATTAGAAATTAAACCTTTCGGGACCCTTGTTTTATAATAAAACCCTGTTTTATTAAAATAAACCCCGCCCCTTTATAAATGTTAAAGCCCTCTGCTTTAATGTTTTTAACCCCCGCTCTTTGATTAAAAACCTCATATAAACCTTCCCCTCTCCTTATAAAAGTGCCTTCGCTTGTTTTATTAAACCCCGAGCCCCGCTTTTCACCAAAACCCGCGCTGCAATAAACCCCCGCCACCTATCCGCCCGGACCCCACCTTTTCTGACTTGCCTGTCCCTCCAAACTCCAGACCACCGTTGATCTCCTCCCTCGAGATCCAACGACCCACAACCCTTATCGCACATCTAAAGGCGTGGGAGTTAAACAACCCAAAACCCTGCGAAAAGGGCGGTTTCATCACTCGTACCCTCCGCCACACGTCATCTGATAAATGGAATCGCATTCGTCGGCCCGAAACCATTTACCACTCCTCAGCCCGTGCGAAAACTGCCTTCCCTCCTTCGTGCCATAAATCAAAACCGCTGCCCGATTTGAATATTCCATAGCCTTGTGGCTCTGCGATGAAGCCCGATCCGCTATTAACACCTCTGAAAAGTGCTCCAAACGCCCGAAAAAGCCAAATAAACGCAGAAAAGCCACAAATGCAGGGTTTTAAACTAACAGTTGGTTGTATTGTGCAGGTATCATGGAGAAAATGCATAAATAGCATTATGAGGTCCCGAAATGTTTTAGATAGACTCCCTGGGTGACGATACAGTAAGTCTGTCCTTCAAAAGACTAGGATCGCCAGATCAACGAAGAAAATTGATGGATCATGACCATCGATGCACACTCAAACGCACCGAAGCAGCCCGAAATGTTTTTAATCACACAGAGGCACAGTGAAAAGAAGAAGACAGTCAAAGGACTGTGACAGTGAAGGTCGGTGAATTAAAAGTTAAATCCGAGTTAAAAGGCCTAAACAGAGTTTTAAAGAATAAATCAAAGAGAGATTAGCACAGAAGTAGATCTGAATGACTCAACAGAAAGCATTTACTTCTTCAGAAATACATTTAGACACCCACAACATGTTTTCTTTCAATAAAGACATCAGTAGTTATTACAAACAGTGAGAGATATTTCTCAACTACTCAACATTTATTGAAAAAGTTATTGAGAGGCCGTAAAATCAAATATTTCCAAAAGTTAGCTCAGAAGTTAAGTTAGGAGTTATTATTACATTGAGTTAGTCTCAGATATTTTGCCTTGGGCCTTGCATGGTCTCAAAGGTAAAAAATGCATTAACTCTATAATGAATACTCATTTTTCAGATAAATACTGCATGTATGTTTCATTTTTAGTGTTGGTTGGTTGGCTGATTGATGGTTGTTGAGCTAGTTGACGAGCTGCTTGGCTGGATTTGAGAAAACTCTGAGTTGCAGAGATCTACTGCACTAGAGTAATGTAATTGTTTTGAACATCAATAATACAAGCACATTCACAGGATTCTTGAGCTATGTTAATGGTGAAGTTATCTTTTCTTTGTCAATGTTTTCCTTCTGTTTTCCATTTTGTCCATGATTTCTCTGATAAAAGAACAGAACTTTTAGATTAGGATATGTTGTCTTGGCACCTTGGTTCTATTTGCTTTCTTTATCTTAATGTTTTCTTCTGCAAGGTCTGATTAGAGAATTCTTAATTGCTCTCTTGTTCTACCTAGCTCGTTGCCATTGGAAATGATTCAGTAGGGTCAAGCCAAAGAAGTCTATGGTATGCCATGTCCTTTGGTGTAGCTTGAAACATTATTTTTAAGGCCTTTCTTTGAAGTATACTTAGTAGAGTCCAACCAGGGAAGTCTATGGTACACCTTGTCCTCTGGTTTGCCTTAAACTATTGCTACAAAGGTCTTTGGAGTGTTTGATTAAAGAAGATAGGTGTATCTTGCTCTTTAGTTGCACTCATTGTTATCTTAAATGTTTTCTTTGTCTGAAAGTAATTCTAGAATTGTTGGATTGTTGTCTTAAAGGTTTGTTTATTAGAGTCTGGCCAAAGAAGTCTATGGTATGCCCTGTCCTTTGGTTTGTCTCAAACAGTTACCTAAAAGGATTTTCTTGTTAAAGTAATGTTAAAGGATTCTTCATTGCCCTTTAGTTTTACTGTTTTCACAACTTACTGTCATTTCATAATACATCTAATCTAAGAGATCCACTTGATATAGTTAACTTGCCCTATGAAAACCCTTGCAGAGTTGATGAACAATTAAATCCTTTTATGACTCCATAGCCCAATGGATAAATGCTTCTCACAGTCTATCTATTCAACTGAAACAATTCATCAATTAATCATACCATTAGTCTATCTATCAACCAATCCAATCAAACAAAATAAATAGTCCTGAGAACTTCATAACTAGCCTAAAATCATAAAACAAAAGCATAAAGACATATCAATTATAAACACTTGCATAGAGAGAGCCCTCTCTGAGTCAAGGAAGGCTAGGTCCTTGGACTCCAAAGTGGTTTGATGTGGTTCCCTGCAGAGTTTGTTCTTGCCAATCTTGCCAATCATGGAAATCCAACATAGTGGCGACCATACTGGGGAACAAAACTAAATAATTAACGGCTTAATATTACCTCAAGAACTCAGATAACCTCATTTTAACTTAGATGAATCAAGTGTTAGCCAAGAATGGTACCTGGTTGCTGATGGTGGACAACAACCAGCCATAAAGAAATTTAAAATCCTCCACCTGGTGACTCCATTGGTTTTCAATAGGCCTGCTGACTCCACTGGTTCTCTATAGACTCCACTGGGAAATTTACTTTATCATCAAACCTTAATAGAACCCAGTAAAGAATACTTTGTGGATTAAGTATTTCTTTCACAGATTGGTTTTTTTTTCAAAACTGTTATAAACTCTTAACCTCTCTGAATTTTGGGTCCAAGTTCTGGCTTCTAGAAGAATCTATACCAGATCCCATCCTGACCCAAATCCTCCTGCAATAGTTGACAATCCTGAAAGCATCCTTAGGAAATCTCCTAGATCCAAAAGTCTAACTGTTAGCAGACCTATCCACAAAGCGAGTTCCCTACCTGAAAACCTTAAAAACTTGCAGAATATCCTATCTGACTCACCCTTAGAACAAAACTTGTCTAGGACTAGATCTCAGATTTGGATAACCCAGATAGTTTTAGACCCATCCACCTTACAAGAGAACTCTGTTGTACTAACCTCATTCCCCACTGTTCACCTTCCTCCATGTAACCCTGTACCTCCTTTTGTCAAACCTCCACTTGTTAACCCTCCTTTGTTTCCCCAACCACATATCATGGCAACATGGTATGCTCCCTTAGTTCTACCTTTGCCTTTAATTGTTCTACCACAGGACTATCATTCCAAAATTCCATTATATGATGTCAGTAGTTCTACTACTGCTCAACAACACGTGGATAGAATGAATGACTATTTTGACAGACAATAAATAGATGATGAAACTGTTAAAATAAGAATGTTTGCTCAAAGCTTAGGGGGAGAGGCAAGAAAGTGGTTTAAAGGCTTAACACCTAATAGCATAAATAACCTCCCTGTTTTTCATCAACTACTCTTGAACAAATGGGAAGTCAAGAAAAACCCTCTCCAAATCTTATCAGAATATGAAAACATTAAGAGAAATTTTGGGGAGGGTGTCCAAGAATACTGCATTAGGTTCAATAATGTATACAATGCCCTCCCTACGCACATGAAACCTCCACAAGGTCTAGCTCTAATGAAATTCCCTGATGGTTTTGATCTAGAGATGGTCTATCAATTAAGAGAAAGAGACCCCCTCACATTAGAAGATATGTAGAAGGGTGCAATAAGAATAGAGGCAAATTTGATTGCCAAGAGAGCTAGAATGAAAAATGAGAAGAGAGTCACCTATAGGGAAGAAGCTACACCTTCATCATCTGATACTAAGATTGATAACTTAGTCAAAACCATGGAAAGGATGATGGAGAGGATGAATGTAAATGAGAGAGTTTACCCTAGAGAAAACCAAATAGCTCCTCAAAACAGAAATTAGAATCAGAACCATAACCAAAACTTTAGGAGAAACCCCCCTCAAATAAGACAAAGAGGTCCTGATCAGCAAATCAGGCCTCCTTTCCAAGAAAACTGTGCTAATGAGGATGAAGGGGTGATTGAAGAAACAAAGGAAAGTCACATAAATTTAATGGGAGTAAATAATGAGGATACTGTTTTCTTCACTGAGGAAGAACAAGGCATGTTTTCCCCAACCCAATTTGAAGAAGAAAGCCTAGAATCTGAAGACTACAAGCAAGGTTTTGAAAATGCCAACATGGAAGTACATAGACAATATGACCTCGGAAGCAAGAAAAACCAAGACACTCCCAAAAGAAAGACCTCTGAAATTTCTGCTAGGAAGATTCCTGAAAACGTTCTTAAAAAGACAGCAGAAATTCTAAACATAGTGGCTGAAAGTTCTAATAAAAAAAAAAAAAAACAGCCAACCTAGTGGCAAACAAAGTGGTGACCAAAGCAGCACTAGCAATTCAGCTAGTACCCCTAACAAAACTGTTTTAACTGAGATTCCTAATAGAAACCAGCAAGCTGAAATTGCTATGAAAACAGTGTCTGATAAGACTGATTTGAACATTTCAAAAACTCAGACACCTTTCAGTATAGAGAATGAAATTGCCAAGATTAAAATCTCTATTCCTCTTACTGAATTAGTCACTCAAGATGTATATAGATCCCAACTCTTGAAAGCTGTTAAACATAGGAGAAAATGTTGATTCTATGAATTTGAATGATGACAAATCTGAACTTCTGTTTGGACCAAAAGTAGAAGAAAAATTTCAAGAGGAAGGTGTTTATCCATTTTATGTCAGTTTAAAAATCCATGATAAAATTCTCCATAATACCATGTTAGGCTCAGGAGCTTCGCATAACTTCATGCCAAAGGTAGTAATGGAAAGATTATGCCTTGAGATAACTACACCATATAAAGATTTATACTCTTTTGATTCTAGTAGAGTTAAATGTCTAGGCCTAATAAAAAATCTCTGTGTCAATCCAGCACTAATACCAGCCAAGAGCCTAGTGATGGATATTGTAGTGGCTGATATTCCCCCTAAATATGGCATGCTCCTTTCACGCTCATGGGGAGCTAAACTCCAGGGCACCCTCCAAATGGACATGACTTATGCTACCATACCTGTCTTTAGTCAACCAAGAAGATTGTATTGGGAAACTCACATGGTTAGCAGTGAAGAAAAACTAGATAATTCCCCTCTTTATTCCATTCACACTGATCTTGATTCATTTATCCTTTGCAATGATGAAAACATTAATGAACAGGTGGTAGAAAATAAGAAAACAATTGTAGAAGAAGAGGAAAAATAGGAGGAACAGTCAAAACAGTTAGCCCAAACAGAATATAACAGCCAACATAGTGAAGACCATAAAGAACAGCATAGTAAACAACATAGTGGCAACCACAATGACCATAATGATAAATCTGAAATTGAACCTCTTTGGAGTATGAGCTTTGATGGATCTTGTGGTAAAACTGGTTCAAGAGCAGGTGTATAGGTACATAACACAGAAAACAATCATGCAGAAGGTCACTCATACAAGCTAAGCTTTCAATGCACAAATAACATAGCTGAATATGAGGCACTCCTCCTAGGGCTACAATTACTGAAGAAATTAGGAGCTAAGAGGATAACTGTCCATGGGGATTCTGAGCTAGTCATTAGGCAGATTGAGGGAGAATACATAACTAAGCATCCTAGATTAAAAGCATATAGGGATGATGCCCTTGATCTCTTGAAAACATTTAAAGAATATGATCTTACCTTTGTCCCAAGAAATCAAAACATCATTGCCAATGGTCTAGCATTTGCAACAAGTACATGTCAAAAACCTTATCAAAGCAAGCAATACACAGTGCAAGTGAAATATAGACCAGCAGTCCCAGATAACATAAAATATTGGCAAGTTTTTGAAGGAGATAAACAAATAGAAGATTTCTTGCAGTCTAGAAATGACTTTGAAATGCCAAATTCAGACTCCGATCATGAAGAAGACTACTCTGCTGAGGAACACACTTACAAAGAAGAACCTCCTGATAATGCTGATATAAATCTGTTAACAAAAGAACACCCACATAAAACAGAGCTGTACACAAACTTAGAAAAAAAAGATTTTGAAGTGCTGCAATCCAAAGATGATAATTTGCCAAAGGGACTGGTTCCTCTAGAAGAACTTTTTGACTTTAATGATGTTGCTAGGAAGCCAAAGATGGAACACATTGAAGCTGAAATAGAAGAGTGCAATATAGGTAGTGAACACAACCCTAAAATGATAAAACTATCCAAAACATTGCCTGCTCATATAACACAGAAATATCTTGAGCTGTTCAAAGAATTCTCTGATGTATTTTCTTGGAGTTATGAAGATCTAAAGTCATATGATACTGAGATAATCCAGCATAAGATCCCTCTCGAAGAAAATCAGAAGCCCTTCAAACAGAAGTTGCGCAGAATAAACCCTGTACAACTACCACTAGTTGAGAAAGAAATTAAGAAAATGTATGACGCTGGAATAACAGTTCCTCTTAGATACTCATAATGGATTTCAAACCTTGTATCGGTGAGGAAAAAAACAAGAGAAATTAGGTTATGCATAGACTTCAGAAATCTAAACAAAGCCTCCTTAAAAGACAACTACCCTTTACCAAAAATGGATCACATTTTACAAAGGGTAGTAGGCTCCAAAAGAATTTCCCTGTTAGATGGCTTTTCAGGATACAATCAAGTGCTGGTACCCAGATGATCAACATAAGGCAGCTTTCACTACACCCTGGG
This sequence comes from Pinus albicaulis, assembly GCA_034641835.2. Taxonomy (NCBI): domain Eukaryota; kingdom Viridiplantae; phylum Streptophyta; class Pinopsida; order Pinales; family Pinaceae; genus Pinus; species Pinus albicaulis. Next base: position 45,003,491 of record CM076575.1, on the reverse strand, counting down.
GTACCTTCATGTATGTTAAAATGCCTTTTGGGTTAATGAATGTTGGGGCCACTTTTCAAAGAGTCATGGACATTGTTTATAGGTTACTTAATTGTGATATACCTTGATGACATCACAATCTATTAAAAAACTGATGAAAAACACCTAGCCCACTTAAGAAAAGTCTTTCAAAAGTGTAGAAAATATGGTTTGTTTTTGAATCCCAAGAAAACTTTGTTTGGCCTTCAAGAGGGAAAACTTTTAGGCCACATCATATCTGAAGAAGGGATCAAGATTGACCCAAAAAGGATTGAAGGAATATTGCAAATTAGCCATCCAAGAAATATCAAAAAGCTGCATTTTTTCATTGGGAAGATAAATTTTTTAAGAAGGTTCCTACCAAACCTTGCAGAACTCCTAAGAAACATCACTAAAATGCTGAAAAGAGAAATAGGAGTCAAATGGACCATAGAAGCAAAACAATCCTTTGCACTGGTAAAACAAGCACTTACACAAACATCAGTTCTGATCAGCCCTGATTTTACCAAAGATTTCTTCATATTTTCTTTTGCATCAAAACATACCGTTGTTGTTGTCCTACTGCAGAAAAATATAAAAGGACAGGAGCAGCCCATAGCATTTTTCAACAAGCCATTGATAGATGCACCTCTGAAATATAACATAATGGAAAAACAAACTCTTGCGTTGATCAAGGCATTAAAAGATTTCAGAGTTTACATTCTGCACTCACACATCATTACATTTGTGCCTCACTCAGTGGTAAAATACATACTCACACAAGATCCTAATGGTAAAAGTGGTAAGTGGATTGTTGTTATATTAGAATATGATCTAGAAATCGGGCCCACCAAGCTAATCAAAGGGCAAGGATTGGCTAAAGTCATGGCTGAAACAAAATTTCAAGCACTGGACATAAATATGATTAATGCATTAGATGAACAAGAGGAGCTGGCAACTCCACCTATTGAAGAATCATTTCTGAACTCATCTTGGTATGCTGATATTTTATATGTGCTTTCTAATCTTAATGTTCCTCCTGGTTTGTCCAAAACAAAGGCTAGATTCTTAAAGTTAAAAGTTGTAAACTTCTGCATTTTAGATAAATTTTTATATTGGAAAAATGCTAGTGGTATATTGCTTAAATGTTTTCCTGAAGATGATGCAGATAGGATCAAGCATGAGTTTCATGATGGAGAATGTGGAGGCCACTTCTATTGGAAAACTACTGTCAATAAAATCTTTAGAGCTGGTTACTATTGGCCCACCCTCTTTCAAGACATCCATAAAATGGTAATTCCCTGTCATAAGTGCCAAATCTTTGAAGGCAAAAGAAAACTGCTGCCATTACCTTTGCATCCAATTTCTGTTGAAGCTCATTTTCAACAGTAGGGCCTAGATTTTATTGAAGAAATCCACCCTGCCTCCTCTGCCCAACACAAATGGATCTTTACTGCAACTGAATATTTTACAAAATGGATAGAGGCCATTCCTTCTAAAACTGTCACAGACTCAGTAATCATCAAATTCCTCGAAAACCACATTTTGGCTAGATTTGGCGGTCCTAGAAAGATCATCACTGACAATGCTGTTGCCTTTAGATCCAAAAAAATGGTGGATTTTTGCCACAAATATCAGATTACATTGGGACATTCAACGGCTTATTACCCTCATGGTAATGGGTTGGCTGAATCCTCAAACAAAAGTTTGGTGAACATCATTAAAAAGTTTCTGGAAAAGAACAAAAAATCATGGCACAGCGAACTAGTACATGTAGTATGGGTAGACAGATTAACAAATAAAAAATCAATTGGAATATCTCCCTATCAGCTAGTGTATGGAGCAGATGCAGTTTTCCCAACAAGTTTGGGAGTACCAGTGATGAAGCTCATCCAAGAAGCACAGTCCGAAGAAAATGATATGCAAAGAAAAATAAACCAGATTGTCCCGCTGTAGCAAACCAGAGAAGAAGTATACAACAGAACACAGCGAGTGTGGGAAAACATCAAGAAACTTTTTGATAAGAAGACCAAGGCAAATGATTTCAACATTGGAGACAAAGTGCTGAAGTGGGATTCAAGAAGGGAAGACAAAGGCAAGCATGGAAAATTTGACAATCTATTGAAAGGTCCATACATCATCCATTTTGCAAGAGGTAACAATGCATTTTTCGTACAAGAGATGGATGGAACAAAATTATTTGGAGGTCCTGTCAATGGCAGGATGCTCAAGCATTATTTTAGTTGAAGACCTCAGATTAAAGCTTTATTCATTGTATATAAGACTGCTTGGATGAAAAGACTAGAAAAATAAACATAAAAAGGAAGAAAAGGAGAAAAGAGGGTAGATAAAAAGAAAAGGTAAAGCCCCATACCAAAAAAGAATGTTTCTGAAAGTGTGCAAGCCCAAATGCCACTACTTTTGAAAAAGAAGCCTTGTTCACTCATATAGCCTAATCATGATTGAACAAATTTTGAATTTTTTTTGATAAGTTAGTAAATGAAGATTTGTCAAACTCTTTAAACATGGCTTATCAGTAGATTGAGAGAAAAATATATTGGTTCCAAAGTTCAAATCTGAACCAAAGAGAAAAGAGAGGGATGAATGACAAATCTCAGATTATAGTCCTCAGTTTTTAGTTTTACTTTTTGCAAAAATAAAATCTATGTGCAGCTTGTCCAAAATGCCACAGTTCATGACAAATCAAACTGTTTAATCTTGATTTGATCATGTTTTCAATTTCCTGTTGATAGATTAGAGAATGAAAATCTGTCAAACTGTTTCAACTTGACATATAAGTAGATTAGGTAGAGAATAAAAGAGCTCATCAGTCTAATCTGAGCCTTTGGATGATATAAGTGTAAAAATAGACAGTTTCCTGCTTTCAAAAAGAAAAATGATGTTAAGGATTTGTCAATCTAAATGCACCCAAATGAAGAAAAAATGTTAGGAAAGTATGATGGGTAGGTAGAATTGAGTTGCAGCAAGCATGATTTTCAGATTTAAAGATCACAAAGACAAAGAATAGTAGCAAATCAGCAATTGAAGAATAAAAAATCTGCCAAGAACAAACTAGACACTGATCTACAAAATCCAGAGATTTGAACTCTAAGGTTCTTGACACCTCCTAAAGGAGCTGCCCTCCCTAGCTGGAGCCATTGTTAGTCTCCTGTATTCACAGTATCACTAGGTGACTATGGATTTTCTACAATCTGCTGAAGATAGCATTTCTTGTCTATCAGCTATCTTCAGAAATCTCACTGCCTTCATTATCTTCATGAAACCTTTTTCACTATGTTGTACATATTAACCCTTCCATTCAAATTTCTAGCCTTCAGACCTGCATGAATCCTTTAAAATCTCCTTATGTGGCCAAAAACAGTCATATTTTGCCTATCGTTGCTCTTTCCGCCTAAAAAATACCTTACCCAAAGGCTCAAATCCATAATTGAAAATTTATCGGGCCCAGCCCTTGAGGTCTCAGCCCCTTTTGTTTTGATTCCCATGAGACCCGGGCGCAAGACCGTGTGCCAGACAGGCGGGAGCTTATCACCTTATGTTTTCGAGTGAAGCCATAGCCGTCTGATCCAATAAAAATAAACGGCCCGCGACCAAATCACCCGTGGTGGCCCCCGCGCCCGAAAACCGGCGGTTAGTTCCGCACCACCTTCGCTCAGCGAGCGGTATTCTCCACGGAGCTAGCGATTCCATTCAATAGGAGCCGCGTGTCCCTCTGTACGTCCCAAAACCACTCCAATTTCGCGCATTAAAGTTCGGTCAAAGGTCAGCCAGCGGAATCCATAGCAGCCGTCAGATCTCGAAGTCTCCATCCAACGGTGGTCATCCTTCGGAGCTGCACGTGTTTTAACCCATGTCCATCGTGCCCCTGGCCCACCATTTCATTGCTCTCTGATGCATTTAAAACCGTCGATCTCATTCAACGATCGTGTGGCCCATAATCACTCGCATTCTCCCCGCTTGACTAAGTCCTCCGCCACGTCAGCTGTTCTCCTTGGCTTTTCGTGCGCCTATGTGTCATCACCCCGCGTGCCCATTATATTTCCATCCCCGTCGCCTATATATATGTGTTTCATTCATATTCATCGTTTTTATTCATACATCGTGTTTAAACTGTTTTACGTGGAAAATTTACATCCTGTCTGTTTACCAAAACCTCTCTGTAATTCCGCCGTTACCCCGCATGTTCTTGCCATGTAGCCATATCATCGACGCCACCACTGTCTCCACCTCCACTCCCCTTGCACTTGTGTCTGGTTTTTCTAATATATTTGCGAGTTTTGCAGGTTTATATGGAGAAGGAGCTGCCGCAATATATCGCCTCCGTTGCAGAGGCCAAGATCTTCTCTAAGGACAGTCTTTAAAAGCAGAAATTTAAGAACAAGGCTGGCGGTGGTTGCTATGATATGACCCCATTAATGGAAGCATAAATAAAATCCATTGAACCCTAAAGACGCCTGCAGAGGGAAAGATTACACAACAAGAAATATTAATTGGGCGGCATACAAATATCAGTGAAGATCGAGAAAGCCAGTGCCCAGCCTTATGATTTTGAATTTTAATTCAAAGATTGGAAGACCGGGAGTACCATGCACAAACACAAGCAACCTCAAGGTTTTATTGCAGTAGATTTTTCTCTTCCAGTCAAGTACAGAACATTTGTATATTTTATTCTTTGTGTCTTGTTAAGAGTAGATTTTCATCCTCAACATTTATTCCATGAAGCAGCAGTAGAGTACTTGCACCAGTTCAGCACCGTCAAACAGCATAGGCGGGTTTTTCCTCGCCAATTTGTTTTAATGAGTCAATTTAATGTACATTACCTACCTCATTCTCTAGAGTTTTCGGTCTTTCCTATAAAAGCCAAGAAGAAAGACATTGTAAGGGTTCCAGATTTCTATCAGCAAACTGTGCAGTGAAAGGCTTTTGTATACATCTTGTAAAGTTTCTGTATGAAGGCTCAGAGCCCGTAGGGTTTCAGTGAGGAGGAGTTATAACTGTAATGAGGATTCTGGTCTTTGGTATCCCACAGTATGTAATATTTTCTTATGTGTTAATATAATATCTCATTTCATGCTATTTATCTTCTTGTGTCATGTTCTAGAATGCGAGTGGCTCGCTGGTCTTAAGTAAGGATTCATCCTAGTTGGTGCCCATACTTGGATTAGTCAAGCACTTTAAATAGGCCTAGTCATGATATATTGTTCCATGTTCATTTCATCCATATTTTATGCTATATTAGTTACTTGAGGAGGGTGCTTTTAAAACGCCATTGTCATGTATGGATTCTTAGTTGGATAAGCCCATATGTGGTTTTGTTGTGTATCTGGGTATCAGCCTCATGCTAACTAGTATCTTCTTCACGTTTCTTCACTGCATCCACTTTCTGATATTTGATTTCTGTGGCATATTATTTGAACTGGCCCTCTTTGCAGTAAGCTGTCTCTTAACTGTCTGATGCTTTTGTATTGGAGTTTTGCATGTTGTTCCTACATTATTCTTATCTTTGTATCAGCTTCTGAGAGATTTTGGTTCCATTTAAACTAATTTCCTTGTTTTGCAAGAGATAGTAAGAGAGCTTTTGGATTGACAACCCAAGCTATATTATGAGCTCCTTGCTATGATAAGATGTCCTAGGCACTGGTCTATGGCAACTCTAGGCTGTCTCTAGGGGGACAGAATTGTCTACAACACACTATACCTCATTATGCCTTCTCAAAATTTCCCTCATGTTCTTAAAAACTCATGTCTAGACTTAATTCTGTCATCCTCATCATTTTTCCCTACCAAAAGCCTCATTTCCTCATTTTCCCCACTAAAAACCCCATTAAACCCCCTCACCTCATCAATTTCCCTTGTTTTATTAAAACAATGTAAAAACTCATTTTTTTACATTGTTTTAAATTAGAAATTAGACCTTTCGGGACCCTTGTTTTATAATAAAACCCTGTTTTATTAAAATAAACCCCGCCCTTTTATAAATGTTAAAGCCCTCTGCTTCAATGTTTTTAACCCCCGCTCTTTGATTAAAAACCTCATATAAACCTTCCCCTCTCCTTATAAAAGTGCCTCTGCTTGTTTTATTAAACCTCGGACCCCACTTTTCACCAAAACCCGCGTTGCAATAAAGCCCTGCGACTTGTCCGCCCTAGCCCCACCTTTTCTGACTTGCCCGTCCCTCCAAACTCTTGACCACCGTTGACCTCCTCCCTCGAGATCCAACGGCCCACAACCCTTACGCACATCTAAAGGCACAGGGGTTAAACAACCCCAAACCCTGCGAAAAGGGCAGTTTCATCACTCGTACCCTCAACCACGCGTCATCCGATAAATGGAATCGCATCCATCGGCCCAAAACCATTTACCACTCCTCAGCCCGTGCAAAAACTGCCTTCCCTCCTTCGCGCCATAAATCAAAACCACTGCTCGATTTGAATATTCCAGAGCCCTGTGGCTCTGCAATGAAGCCCGATCTGCTATTAACACCTCTGCAAAGCGCTCCAAACACCCGAAAAAGCCAAATAAACGCAGAAAAGCCACAAACGCAGGGTTTTAAACTAACAGCTGGTTGTATTGTGCAGGTATCATGGCGAAAATGCGTAAATAGCATTATGAGGTCCCGAAATGTTTCAAATAGACTCCCTAGGTGACGATCCAGTAAGTTTTTCCTTCAAAGGACTAGGATCGCTAGATCAATGAAGAAAATGGATGGATCATGACCATCGATGCACACTCAAACGCCTGAAGCAGCATGAAATGTTTTTAATCACACAGAGGCACAGTGAAAAGAAGAAGACATTCAAAGGACTGTGACAATGAAGGTCACTGAATTAAAATTTAAATCAAGGACTAGGTTAAATTCGAGTTAAAAGGCCTAAACAGAGTTTTAAAGAATAAATCAAAGAGAGATTAGCACAAAAGCAGATCCGAATGACTCAACAGAAAGCATTTACTTCTTCAAAAATACATTTAGACACTCACAGCATGTTTTCTTTCAATAAAGACATCAGCAGTTATTACAAACAGTCAGAGATATTTCTCAACTACTAAGCAGTTATTGAAAAAGTTATTGAGAAGCCTTAAAGGTCAAATATTTCCAAAGTTAGCTCAGAAGTTAAGTTAGGAGTTATTATTACAGAGAGTCAGTCTCAGATATTTTGCCTTGGGCCTTGCATGGTCTCAAAGGTCAAAAATGCATTAACTCTATAATGAATACACATCTGAAACCCTAGCTTAGGATCACCTCCTCATTTTGCATATAAAAACTGCATGTATGTTTCATTTTTAGTGTTGGTTGGTTCGCTGATTGATGGTTGTTCAGATAGTTGATGAGTTGCTAGGCTGGATTTGAGAAAACTCTGAGTTGCAGAAATCTACTGCACTGGAGTAATGTAACTGTTTTGAACATCAATAATACAAGCACGTTCACAGGATTCTTGAGTTATGTTAATGGTGAAGTTATCCTTTCTTTGTCAATGTTTTCCTTCTGTTTTCCATTTTGTCCATGATTTCTCTGATAAAAGAATAGAAATTTTAGATTAGGATATGTTGTTTTGGCACCCTGGTTCTGTCTGCTTTCTTTATCTTAATGTTTTCTTCTGCAAGGTCTGATTAAAAAACTCTTAATTGCTCTCTTGTTCCACCTAGCTTGTTGCCATTGGAAATGATTTAGTAGGGTCAAACCAAAGAAGTCTATGGTATGCCCTGTCCTTTGGTGTAGCTTGAAACATTATTTTTAAGGCGTTTCTTTGAAGTATACTTAGTAGAGTCCAACCAGGGAAGTCTATGGTACGCCCCGTCCTCTGGTTTGCCTTAAATTGTTGCTACAAAGGTCTTTGGAGTGTTTGATTAAAGAAGATAGGTGTATTTTGCTATTTAGTTGCACTCATTGTTATCTTAAATGTTTTCTTTGTCTGAAAGTAATTCTAGAATTGTTGGATTGTTGTCTTAAAGGTTTGTTTATTAGACTCTGGCCAAAGAAGTCTATGGTATGCCCTGCCCTTTGGTTTGTCTCAAACAGTTACCTAAAAGGCTTATCTTGTTGAAGTAATGTTAAAGGATTCTTAATTGCCCTTTAGTTTTACTGTTTTCACAACTTACTGTCATTTCATAATACATCTAATCTAAGAGATCCACTTGATATAGTTAGCTTGCCCTATGAAAACCCTTGCAGAGTTGATGAACAATTAAATCCTTTTATGACTCCATAGCACAATGGACAAATGCTTCTCACAGTCTATCTATTCAACTGAAACAATTCATCAATTAATCACACCATTAGTCTATCTATCAACCAATTAAATCAAACAAAACAAATAGTCCTAAGAACTTGATAACTAGCCTAAAATCATAAAACAAAAGCATAAAGATATATCAATTATAAACACTTGCATAGAGAGAGCCCTCTCTGAGCCCAGGAAGGCTAGGTCCTTGGATCCCAAAGTGGTTTGATGTGGTTCCCTGCAGAGTTTGTTCTTGCCAATCTTGCAAATCACGGGGAGCCAACAGACGCTACACAGAGGCAATGCAGAAGCTTCAGAAGGAGAGTTCGATTTGGCCAGACAGAGGGTCAATTCAGTTGTTGGAGGCCGAGAATATTTATGGAAGAGGCCAACTAGTCATTCTCAGAGGCTGGATTGGGCAGACGATTTGATCAGTTGCAGTTCCAGGCAAAGCGTAGCAGTGGCTGCACAAGCTTGACACAGGGGTTTCGCGGAGCCCATTTAGAGCCAATTTTGGAGTTGGATCAGTGTCGGGTGAGACAAAATTTGTCTCACTAATTTTTGTGGCCAGTTTTTCCTATAGTGGATTGTCAGTTTGTGCACCCAGATTGTATTCAGATTTTCACTGTTGCATAGTAATAAAAACCCTCACTATTGCATAGTAATAAAAACCCTCACTGTTGCATTGCTTTTCCCAAGTTGGGTTTTTCCAGGGACATTTGTCCAAAAATAACGGTATCATTTTTTATGTGTGTACTATATTTTCTTAGTTTCCAGTGCTACTTTCTTCCGCAGTTTATTTGTGAAAATCAGTGTGTGAGTTATTTGGTATTCGCTGTAGCAAACTACAAATAAATTGTTAAATAAATTAACAATTAGGAAAATAATTTCTAGTTGCTATGATAGATCAAAATTTTCACAATTCCTTCCCTTATGATGACTGCATCATTGCCTCATTATCCCATATACATCACCACTCCATGTCTGATAAGTTGTTTTTATTGCTACCCTGAGGTAGCTCCTATTAAATGCATTAATATATCCTCTTGAATGCTTTGTAAATACACTCTTTTTCTTCTAGCATGTGGAATGGCATACATCTTTCTCCTGTATCGAGATTGTCATTTGTCATATTATTCTTCTTATTCAGTGTTCGTTGCAGGGTAGCTTAACCCATGGACTATGCCACTTTGTCAGTCTTATGTTTTCCGTTGTTCATTAGCACATCTATTACTGTTTTCCATTCCAATGTCAGTTACCTCAGTTTCATTTTTCTGTAGTATTCCGAGAAGAAAGATCTATTTTTTTTGGTGATCTCCATAGTTATATCTTTGTACTACAAGTTCTTTGAATTACAAATCTTTGTATGCATTGTTCATGTTAGATTGTTCATTATTTATAGTTTATGGCGTGTAGGTGTGGGACTTGATAAAGTTGATGGACTACCTTTCTGCAAGGAAGGACATTAACCCTTCTTACATAGGGATCACTGGCGAATCACTAGGAGGTGGGAATTTCTTCTTCATGCAATGTGTTCGGTTTGGTTTCCTTATGTTGGATGCTTTTACATTGATAGCAATGTCTAAGCCCTTGGTTTGAATTCAATCTCTTAGTAATAGAAATCACATAAGATCACTAGGTTTTATGTCTTTTTTGATGATTTATATTAACGGCGCATTTGAATAGCTTTGAGGTTTGACATAGGATGAATGTCATATTACTGCCATATTTTTGAATCTGGACAATTGGATTTCTGTATTTAGTTATTCTTACTTCTGAACTTGGCATGATTTGAAGGAATGCATGCATGGTTTGCTGCTGCTGCTGACCCACGATATGCTGTGGCAGTTCCAATTATTGGTGTTCAGGTATTTGTTGGGCATGCTTTATCTAGAGTTTGAAGAGATTATTTTTTTCTGAATGAAGGCCCTCTTAGAGTTCATTTTTTTATTGCTCAGCCTTTATTTGAGGCATCTAGATCTGTTTAAAGAACTGTCAACAAAGTATGTGCAGGGATTTAGATGGGCCATAGACAACAATAAATGGCATGCCCGAGTTGAAAGTATAAAGGATGTATTTGAAGGTGAGCTTAGATTCATTTCCTTTGGATTTGATTTAATATTGTGCTGAATTATTTTTAAAATTTTTCCTTTGGTTTCAGAGGCCAGAAGTAACCTTGGCAAGGCTGCCATTGATGCTGAAGTGGTGCAAGCTGTATGTCTAAGGCTTAAGCTATCTTTCTATCAATTCTAGGAAAATAGTCTAGGCATGCTTTCCTGGATTTTTTGGTGTAGCTGCCTAGAAAACCATTTGTGCATTTTTCCAAATACTGATGCTACTTAAATATTCTATGAATCAGGTTTGGGACAGAATAACACCTGGATTAGCAGATAAATTTGATGCCCCATTTTCAGTTCCATCTATTGCACCTCGCCCACTCTTGGTTCTCAATGGTATGCTGATTAACTTTATTATGTTGCTGCAAGATTATTAGTTGCATGCCTTCTGACTCTGATGGAAATGGGTCAGGAGTGCGTTACCTTCTGAAGCACTACTCAAGTTGTGGCAGCTTATATTGGCAGGTGGAGAGGATCCTCGATGTCCAGTAGAAGGTTTGAAAGACATGTGCTCGAGAGCTTCTGAGGTCTACAGTAAGGCTAATGTTTCAGAAAAGTTCAAGGTGTGTTTATAAGTTTCATTTGTTGGAATTTCATTATGTTCTTGCCTCTGACAGGAATCTGGTTAATTTGATAGTTTACCTCGAAGTCTGTTGATGATTAGTACATGTTAATTCTGTAAAATGATAGTACATTTTGTTTTGATGCGCTTTACAATCACTTTGCATATGATACACTCATACTTGTTTTTTCTCTTCTCCCTTCATTATGGATTTTGTTTCTACCAGAAGTAAAATTCAATCCTGCAAATGTTGGTACATTTTTTTTTATGCGCTCTTCAATTACTGTATATGAGACACATGCTTGTTTTTTCTCTTCTTCCTCCATTATGCATTTGTTTCTATCAAAGCATACAAATCTGTCAACATGCCAAAATAAGGAATTTTGTCAGTTTAGTTTAAACCCTTTTATCCTATATTCCTTTAGGGTGCATTCTGCCCACAATAGCTGATAATAGATGCTTCCTGAATTTTCCAGACTACAAGCCCCTCTTTACTTTCCTACAAAGATTTCCTTTTGTACCAAGAAATATGGCTTCCATTCTAGCAGTTCCTATAGCATATTATTTGTCAAATCAATTTTAAGGTTTGGATAAAGATGGAAATATAAATTTTCTCGTTATAGTTCCTCATGACTACCAGAAAATGTTTTTGTGTTGAACTTGCTTTCAGAATTTGTTGGGATGACTCTTGATGCTATATCAGTTTTTAGATTGACCTCTTGCCTAGAATTATTTGCAGCAATCTCAATAAACAGTAATGAATCTGTCATTTGCTCGAATGATTGTTATATATATCATTTGTTTTACGATTACACGAAAACAAATGACAGCTGATGTGCTTTAAATTTCCAGTTCATTGCCGAACCTGGTGTTGCGCACTGTATTACACCTTTCATGGTTAAGGAAGCAAGTGATTGGTTCGACAGATTTTTAGTCGCAGGTATACGCCTTAATTTTCATGTTGAAGCCTCAACTTCTAGTATTATCTTTAATTTATCAACATAAATCAATATTCTCAAGATATGTGAAGGCACTGTGGCTTCAATTGGAGTATGTTCAGGAAAAAGGGAAAAAAAGGCAGATACTTATTTTGAACGTATGTGCTTTGCAGAATGAAATGATCTGGGAGAGATGATGTTGGAAGTGGCCACTAATGGGCTTCTCAACCATGACGTTGCAGTATAACGAACAGAAAAATAAATTTTAATGCAATTAGGGTGTTTTACAAATCCACTTGCCATCCCCTTACAACAAAATAGCGTGATCAACTGGGAACGAACATTATAGAGGTGGTTATTCCCACATGACAATGCTAGCAATCCTAGCAGATGTTAAAAGATTCAAATGTCTATTGGGTGGAATTATGTTACATACTTCGCTTCGCATGAATGAAAATTATAGAGGATGGATATTAATTTTTGGCAACATTAATATATGTGAAAACATTCAAATGTTTTTTTTTGGGGGGTGAATTTACTTTACATCATCTTTTTTTAAATTTGTTTGGGAAAAAAGATACTGTTTATAGAAACTTACAGTTTAGAGTCGTATTAAATTTGGCTATTTGCAGTTCCTTTAACTGCTGTCTGCAGAAACTTAGAGCTTGGAGTCGTATCATTTGGCCATTGGTAGTTCCTTCAACTACTGTCATGTACAGGAAATCTGGGGTTTCTTTGATTTATAAAAATCATATTGTGTCCATCCTTGCCATCATCTATTGTCTATTTTAATTATTTCTTTGCAAAGCTATCACTGGCTGCCTTCAGCAGGGACTTAGTTATGGATTTGCTCAAGTGTAAACAATGAGATGAACTATTTTTCTTTTATATTAAAATCTTCGTTACTGTTAGCCACTGAACCAATAAGATGGTTTGGTTCGTTGTCGTTGTTCGCTATAATCTTGAGTAGCATAATTATTGTTTTTTTTAATAAATAAATATTCGATGTTCCGCTAAGAGTAAGAGTCTGATTGGGGATGTGTAAAAAGTACTCCCAAATTTTTAGACAAATTTTGGGAGGACTCGAGATTTATATGTAGACTAATACTTATATATTCATCCACATTTAAAATTTAAATTTATAATTAAATTAAATAATGATATATATAGATCTATTTTCATCATTCATTTCGATACATACATAATTTATATGATATATTTATCATTCATTTATATTATGAGATTCAATAATGAAATATTATCATTCATCATTTATCAATTTACATTGATTTAAAAATTAAATTTATCATTTATTATTTTTTAGAATCTAATTGAAAGCAAAACAAACTTAGTATATTACTATATACTATGCACTAAACACTAAATTTTGAACACTAAAATAGTAAATTACTAAATTCAAAATCGACATATCATATAACTCAAAGTCTTAAACTCAAAAATAGTTGAGTAAGGTGTTAAGAATCATTAATATCTAGTGGCACGTCTCAAAAGTAAATATTGGAAAGTAAAAATGGACAATGAGCATTGAAAATAAAATCAACATCAAGGAGTCAATCTCAATGATTGGTCCTCTACATCCATATGTTGCATGAAGTGATCAGGACCATCAATGGGAATGTCATTATCTGAGTTAGAGTCACTCTCTTGAGTAACCGACGAAACTCTAACCAAACCATGTTGTAGCTCATCTAGTACATCCTCATCATCTATTTGTCCTCCATCCTCTGGATCCACATCCCATCGCGTTGTCGATCCCCTCCGATACTCTGGTGTCTTCCTATGTGCAAGACGTAGATAATTGTGCATTGCAACTAGCTTCTCTGCTCTCCTAGAGGAAAGTCTATTCCTCTTGATAGAGTGGATGAAGATGTATGTGGGCCAATTGCTCTCTGCTACAGAGGAACTAGCAATCTGAGACAATAAGTGAATAATAAGTTGGTGGATCTCTAGAGCATTATCCCCATGCATGGTCTACTAACCAATGGGGTCATCCTGGCCTAACTCATTGTGATCTTCCCTTGCATCAGGCTTGTTGTAGGGACCGTTGAGACTTTCAAATTGCATCCATTGTCTCCTAATTATTCTTCCTTCATCTAAACTATACATCTTTGTAATGGCAACTTGAAATCCCTTTTTGACCTATGGATCTTCAATGGGGAGAATTCTATCAGTCATTGCCACATACCATTTTGGGTTGAGTGCATATGTTGCAATGTGTAAAGGTGTATTCATTCAATCCCACCTACATTAAATAATGGGTCATATAGAACTCTAAGGACTGATCTTTCTCACGAATACCACCACCCTCACTTGATCCAACATATTATTAAAAGTCTCATAGATTTGTCCAAGACTAGAAGAATCTGTGGCAGTGTAGCGAATGACCTCAACTATAGGACATAAGGGTGACACCAAATAACCACAATTTATCCAGCAATCGTTATCCAATATATGAATCCTAATTTCTTCCCTTCCTCTGTCTTGAATTTTTCACCTTTGTTCCAATATGGAGTCACAACCATGGCTTGCAACGCTGAATGTACTTCCAAAATCCTCTTTAATAAAAGAAAATAACTAACATATATGGTGTATGTAGGCTTGAGGAATTCCTCTGTTGCATGAGTTTTGTACATGGCTAAGGAGGTGTGGTGATTGCAAATAAACATCTTCACATTTCTTGCAGTTGTCACCAAGTTAGATACCCACTCAATTTTTCTAATGTCTTTCAGTGCATTCTTAACTGCATGCACACAACAAGGGGTCCAAAAAATATGTATGTATTTATTTTGAATAATTAATCATGTTGATCTACACACTGTTGTTGCATCTGTCATAACCTATACAACATTTTTAGAGCCAGCCTCCTCTATCACATCGCGAAGAAGCTCAAATTGAAAAGTTACATCTTTGTGCTTTCTAGAACAATAAATTGCTTTAAGAAATAAAGGCCTCTCTCATAAAGTAACTATTGTTAGGAGACCAATCTCATTCTGCAGACAAAACGAGATCTCCTTAGGCTTGGAAACCAAGCCTAGAAACAAATAAACAAATAAATGCAAGCATTCCCTAGTTTATGGCTGAATCACAGATATAAGAGGATGCAAAGACTCATATCGTTTCACGAAATGCTCGTTGATGACCCTCGTTGTTGTCCTTTGTAGCTTCCAGCCTTTCTCCCTTGATGCTCCAAGAGGAGACCTACAAAGACAAAACCAAACAAGAGATCAAAGCATAACATATATCAAATATTCAATCATAAACCATGTAAGAGATCAAGGAGCCTTACAATGAACATTATAACACATGCATATGGGAAAGAAACAAAAATTTGTATTAATGATAAAGAGCATGATATTTACAACCAAGTGCCTTGATGTTGGAGTCTCCTTGCAATGATCCTCAACCCAAGCCTTTGAAATGAAAAGAACTCCAATGGAAATTTGAGCAACATGTAGGTAAGTTCAGAGGTTTGAAATGGCAACATAGCTCTCTTTGCGAGCATTGTACTTATAAGAATGAGTGGAAGTCGAGAGATCCATGAAGGGAGGAGAGAAGTCCACAATGAGTGGGATGGATCCACTTTAGGAGAAAGGAGACCCAAGATATGGGGAGCTTGAGCTCAATCTCAACCAATTTGGATTATATACCAACCACGAGGCTTCTAGAAAAGGAAGCTTTGTGTACTTTTTATTTTTTACCTTAGTAAGAAGATTATCTCGACCTTATCAAAGGGAAAAGTATGATGACATCGCTCTGTATATACTGTACAATCATGCATCATCATAACCTGTAAACTGAGTGCCCTGAATGTCCTCCAAAATTTGGGTTTTTTAGATTTTTAATCCAGGATTCTTATGGAATATCAAAAGGTATTTATTTCATATTTCAAGAGGAATTATGATTATAGTTCATTGGATCGTCTAAGACCCGGATTTGGTATCATTTGCATAAGAGTGACAAATTGATGTGTAACATATTACCCCCTAAAGTACAATGTCAAAAATGGTATGATGGTTGAAGCGTTTTAACATGCAAAGGCAAGGATCAAGGAATCACTATTCAGAGACCTGCAAATCAACAATCAAAGGGATTAAAGTACAATATCATTATCATCACTGAGGTAGGTGTTCCCATACTCAGAGTAAAAGTATCTCAAATAAGTACAAAAATGTATAAAGATCCATGTCAATAACAGACTTAGTATGGACACAACCATCATGTTGAAAAGTGTAGCTAGGTCAGTCTTCATATTTATGAATTTATGTAAAGTAGAAGACAAAGATAATAAAATGTATTTTGTACTTGCTTCATGGGTTTCATGAGCAAGAGTTTATTATAGGTTAGTAGACTTCTTCTTTATGTCTATCTAGGTTTTTATCTTCTAGATACAAATGTAATATGTGTCATATGTATATGAAGCATCTAGTCTAAGTAATGCTCCAAGACCTAGTCCTTGAAACTGTGAATGAATGGTCTCATTTAATCCTCCAAGATGCTGCAAGTTAAACTATATCACGATGTGTTGAAGTCGGCCTCCAATCAACTGATAAGTCGTCCTACAAGCATCATTGGTGGTCGGTCTAAAGATTCTGAGACTGTCTATATATATACCATTGTTCTGCGGATAAGTAAAATTCAAATTTGCAAACACCTCTGAAGAAAATGTGAATCATAAAAAGAAGTATGCGGATTATAAGAAGTACAGTGCGGATGTTTGAAGGGTTCAGGAATGATCATTACCGTGCAAATTTGTATGTCATAAGGGTTGTAGCTTACTGAAGTTAAAAATGATTATAAGTAGTACAGTGCGGATGTTTGAAGGGTTCAGGGATGATCATAACCTAACAAATATGTATGTCATAAGGGTTGCGGCTTACGGAAGTTAAAATACAGATCACCCTAAAGTGAAGGTGCGGATCACTCTGAATAAATGCGGATTTCCTGAAAGAAGATATGCGGATATTTCTGTGAGTCTTACAATATATATTGCTAACTATTACATTAAGGAAATTACAAATATGGTTTTGGGTTCCTGTAGTTGGTCTAAAAGTGTAGTAAATTTGCAAATCTTTCTAACTAATATTAAAGATATGAAATTGCGGATCTAGCAAAAGGAATTGCATATCAGGTCTGAGAAATGTGCAGATATTATGGTATGAATTACTGAAGTCTGATGTGGTGGATATTCACTTAGAGAGTAAGTAGATGAAAGGAAGGTAAATCTGAGATTTACCTTCCTATTCTCAGCATTCAAAAGAAAGTGATCTACGTATGATGTAAGAAGCAGTGTCTTGATAAGCAAAGGAAAAAGAAGTAGTGACCGAGTTCTCTAAATGTTGAAGCAGATTAGTGTAAGACAGTGCAAATATAAAGGATCAGTATTGAAAGCAGTCAAAGAAGCAATGGTGAGGTCTTGGAAGCATTTATAGGTCAAGGGTCTAAGTCCGGGTCATGGTACTTGTCATTTGAAGATCTATAAGAAAAATTCTTTGCAGCTTTTCCTCTCCAAGAGGGAGAGGTTTTGCCTTGGCTCTAGTAGCCTAATTGTGTGTCTCATGTATTTTGATAATTGACTTGATGAAATACTAACTAAGAGAAAGAAGACAAGACATAAGTAACTCAAGTAAACTCACAAGAAATTATCATGAAGAGAATTTGAATTAATCATGAGCCCTCTAAATTCTCAACATGGTATTAGAGCTAAGGTGTTGAACTCAAGGGCTGCTTGACAAAGAGACACTCCAGGAAGCAAAAATAAAAGTTTGGGTGAAGAATCGAATCAATTTGTAAGGAAGACTCTCAATATCTTCATCTCGTTCAAAGGATCATATTTTCAAGAAAATATTATTTGCCATCAAAGTTTTACATTCAATACAATGGTCGAAGAGGACATCATCTATTGAAGACATCTTCATTCTGAAGAAATTCTTGATCATCAAGGATCCAATATCACCTACTTTGAAATCAATCTAAGAGGGGTTTTCTGCCATCATCTTCAACAAGGAAGTGGATAGAAGAAGAAAAGCATCTTCACAAGTAAGTATCTTTATGAATTCATATGAATCTATCAAAATGTCTTCTTTGCAAGGAAAGCAACAAACTGGCTAGGGTTTCAAACTTTCCTGCATAGAAGAAAATGCCGATAAAGTCATGCCAAATATATGAAGTGAGATATAAGAGCCCAAAGGATTCTTACAGAATCCATAAAGGACGCTCTCATCTTCGATGTATCAAATCTAGAATCATCAAAAAGAGTATATGAGAAATTGGTAGACCTATTCTCTGTGAGTACTGTAGGAGAAGCAATCTCTCTTAGCTCATTTGCAGGAAATAGGAGAAGTAATGTCTGACAATGAGATGACTAAAGTGGTGTTGAAAGCTCTGCCAGATGAATGGGGAAACTTCACTTCAGGTTTATAGGGGAAGAAAAAAGTGACACCATTTCACGATTTAGTGTCTCTATGTAAAATAGAGGAAACAAGATTGAAAGCCAAAGGTGTTACATGATCAAGTAAAGGGAATCAAGCCTTTGTAGCCACGTCAAGGAAGAAAGGAAGATTCGGTAAGTTTGGTCCTCATAATAGTATGGACAAAGCACGATGCTTTGGATGTGATGAACTTGGGCATTATAAAATAGATTGTCCTAAATTTGAAAAGGACAAGAGAAATTGGGAAGAACCCCATGTCTCATAAATGAGAGAAGAACCTGATGTAAAGAGATCTAAGAAAGAAGAAGTGAGGGATCTCCACTATGATTAAAGATCATCTTCTCCTTTAAGTGATTTATGTTGGTTGTATGATAGGAAGCAGTGTAGCATCCGGATCAAAGCATGGTAGGATTTCTTGGTAAAACAACTTCGGGAAAACCTCTCTGATAACTATATTGATGGAAGGCAATCATCAAGATCAAGGGTCATCATGAAAAACAGAATTATGGGATGGGATGACATATTAATGGAGCAGGCCAAGGGAATGAAGCTCTTCATTCTAGTAAAACTGGTGAAGGATGACTTAAATTAAAAAGGTATGAGGTATGTATATATTTATATGCTGACACTAGATGTTGTGAAGTGTGTCATATGGTTGTAGGTAATAGACTTCTATATTTAGAATTATGATCTATGAAGGAGGATCTCTCGGTGCACTAACAAATGAAATCAACATTATATATATCCTCATGAAATATGAGGTGGTTGTATATGAACGAGGAACTGGAAAATGTGTAAGTTCCTAGGAAAGAAGAATTTGCAGAAAGGAAGAGATCATGAAATGCAACCATGTCAAGAGGCAGTTATCATCCGGAATTCAAGAAGATGTGACTAGGAGATCTCCTCGGAGGATATGTAGACTATGACAAAAGTCTGGTAAAGAAGAAGACCCTTGAAAAAACATATCATTAGGAGATATGTCAATCTGAATAAAGGATGTCGATGCCTAAAATAAAATGTCCCGGTGAAAGATCATCACTGAGATAACTTTTGTTTCAAAAGTTCATATGTATATGTTTATCTGGATGAATTTGTGCAGGGCTACTAATCATGAGTAAGGATGTATGATCCTTGAAGATGATCGAAGAAAAGCAACATGGCGTAACAGTGGACCAGATGAGAAAGACTGATGAATCACTTTTTGATAGTGGACATTACTCGTGAATGAAAGTGATGGATGATCTGTGCCCTATGAAACCAAAAGTTGAAGATTCCTCAATATCGAAATCCATGACATCGAGGGAGGAATTATTCATGAGTAGCTAGATTGTTGCTGCAGGACCCTGGTTGAGAGGGATCCTGGTGGTAAGTTTCTTGCTTGGGAGAAACTTGAAGTATGTCCTTCCTGTGTTGAGAGGGAGTGACGTATGTGACTCTCTATTACATGTTTCATGCACTAAACCAAGACTAACAGCCATAAGTCTTAGTGAAGGCCATGTGAAGAGAATGGACAGACACATCATTCTGGTCTTCACCTGGAAAACAGAATGGAGGATTTGGTAATCACCTAGCATTCGATACTCTTTGAGAATGAGATAGGGAATTCAAGATAAGAGTAGTCATGGACCGATATTCTTTGAGGGTTGGCTACCCAAGAGAAGAATAGTCGAAGAAGGTAATACTATGTGAACATCTAGGTGAGGTATGTACCTTGGAGAGACAGTGAATATGGTGTCTATTAGTCATGAGTCTCGTCGGCATTGTAGCCCATTGTCTCATCGAGATATGGGGTTGTTAGTCAAGGCCTTGCACTAGGACAATGCTGGTTGATATGATGCTATACAGATGCGATTACCAATCCGATTCTTCTTATGAGATTCTTCAGTTTGAAAGTGACCATGTACCTGTATGAATACCTCCCTAGTTAAGAGGGAGTGGTGAAAAGTGTAACTAGGTCAGTCTTCATATTTATGAATTTATGTAAAGTAGAAGACAAAGATAATAAAATGTATTTTGTACTTTATTCATGGGTTTCATGAGCAAGAGTTTATTATAGGTTAGTAGACTTCTTCTTGATGTGTATCTAGGTTTTTATCTTCTAGATACAAATGTAATATGTCTCATATGTATATGAAGCATCTAGTCTAAGTAATGCTCCAAGACCTAGTCCTTGAAACCCTAAATGAATGGTCTCATTCAATACTCCAATATGTTGCAAGTTAAACTATATCACGATGTGTTGAAGTCGGCCTCCAATCAACTGATAAGTCGGCCTACAAGCATAATTGGTGGTCGGCCTAAAGACAGGGAGATTGTCTGTATATATACCACTGTTCTGCGGATAAGTAAAAGCCAGATTTGTGAACACCTCTGAAGAAAATGTGAATCATAAAATAAGTATGCGGATTATAAGAAGAAGTACAGTGTGGATGTTTGAAGGGTTCAGGTATTATCATAATCGTGCAAATCTGTATGTCATAAGGGTTGCATCTTACTGAAGTTAAAATACAGATCACCCTGAAGCGAAGGTGCAGATCACTCTAAATAAATGTGTATTTCCTAAAAGAAGATGTGTGGATATTTCTATGAGTCTTACAGTTTATATTGCTAACTATTACATGAAGGAAATTACAAATATGGTTTTGGGTTCCTGTGGCTGGTCTAAAAGTGCAATAAATTTGCAGATCTTTCTGACTAATATTAAATATAGGAAATTGCGGATCCAGCAAAAGGACTTACAAATCAGGTGTAAGAAATGTGTTGATACTATGATATGAATTACTGAAGTTTGATGTGGTGGATATTCACTTAGAGAGTAAGTAGATGAAAGGAAGGTAAATCAGATATTTACCTTCCTATTCTCAACATTCAAAATAAAGCGATCTACGTATGAAGTAAGAAACATTGTCTTGATAAGCAAAGGAAAATAGAAGTAGAGACCGAGTTCTCTAAATTCTTAATCAAATTAGTGTAAGATGGTGCAAATATAATGGATCGGTATTGGAAGTAGTCAAAGAAGGAATGGTGAGGTCTTGGAAGCATTTGTAGGTCAAGGGTCTAAGTCCTGGTCATGGTACTTGTCATTTGAAGATGTATAAGAAGAATTCTTTGCGGGTTTTCCTCTCCAAGAGGGAGAGGTTTTTCCCTGGCTGTAGGAGCCTAATTTTGGGTCTCATGTATTTTGATAATCGACTTGATGAAAGACTAACTAAGAGAAAGAAGACAAGACATAAGTAACTCAAGTAAACTCACAAGTAATTATCATGAAGAGAATTTTAATTAATCACCGACCCTCTAAATTATCAACAAAAATATGGATCCATTTTATAATCATGAATGTTTAAAACTCCACACAACTTGGATATATAGAGAAGATACAGGGTCTTCATCTTCTATCAATCCATCGAAGTACGAATCTGACCACGTGAATGAATATCTTGAAGTCAAACATGGTAAATACCATCTGATTATCAGTCGATGATGAAGATCGTTAACAGATGCGAGAGAAACCACCAATAATGACAATGGTTATCAAGGTACTAAAGTACAATCTATGGGGTCTGAATAAATGTCTTGAGGTCAAACACTCATAGAATCATCTGATCTAAAGCCAATGATGAGAACTTATCATGAGAAGCGAGAAACATGCCATTGAGGCATGCGGGCTTCAAGGTAACAAAGGAGACTTCCTAGATAATGAGTTGAAGTTGATAGGAATTGACCCATCGTAGGAGGGCCTATGACATGAAACATGTGTCAATTTTTGAAGAACAAATTTGGAGTAATTTGGGATTGACTCAGGGACGACCAACACAATTGAAGGCCAAGATTGCACGTAATTTTGACCGCAATTAGACTTCTCTTGAACATACTGGCGACACAACATTTTTACTTGGAAACATTTTACTCAAAATAGGACTAGATACTAACATGGAGACTTTCAATGAGGTATGATCAACTGAGAGACAAACGAATTTCCCAACCCTGATACGAACAGTGATAGAGTGTCATGTTCAAGAACGACATATTGCCTTTACAAAATACTAAAGATAAATTTTCCTTTCCAATTCCCCCCCACCATTACTGGTAAGCACCTCTTTATTTTTATGCAATCTTGAGGAGGATAACATATGCTTGTAGTGTAAGCTTATCCTTTGGATAAGTCCTTCCAAGTATTTTTAACGAACCCTAGGAAGGAGTGGTTCGATCTCATCATGATTGATGATTCCTACACTATTTATGTTTTACGAGTCCAGTGAAGGGGCAACTCAACTTCTTTTTAACATTTAGAGAGTTTGAAAAATAAAATAAAAGGAAACTCCATAAGGTTTTTTTTTTTTGTAAAGTAAGTCCCCCAAGCCCGAAAAAGTGTAAAATAATACAAGGGTGAATTTTTTTACAATGATTAGCCAAATTATACATTTTTCGTAAATAGTCTACGTAGTTCGTAAAAGAGGTAAAATTATACTAGGTAGACATTTCTTCATATACTTATACGAGCATGAAAGAAACAAGTGTACTCGACAATATTTTTATGTTTCAGTGTTATCACTCCACCAGATTCCCAAGGCTGAAGAAGGAATCCCAATGGAGGTAACTGCAGACCAAGCTTTTGACTTGATAACTAGCCCTATCAAGTCAGATAGGGCTCTCTCCAAAAGGTCACGGCGAGGAGGGCTGGAGGAATTAGGGTTTTTAGGCTAGATATAGCGTGTAGGGGGTTGTTTTGATTTGGTTTTGGTTGGGGAATCATTGGATGAAGGAATTAGGTCAAGGAAAGTTAGGTCAGGGAAAATGAGATAGGGTTGCATGGATAAATGGGGCAAGGTAGGCACAAGGCTTATCACTTGAATAGGATTGTGATGGAATGGTGTTGAAGCTGAAAGAAAGCTAGGAAGAGCATAGGAGATGTATTCTTCTTAGACATATGAAAATGGACAAACTATGATCAATTACTCAAAACAGAGCATGTGCAAACATGTATTTTGATTATCTAACTCGTAAGAGATCATAACATAGAAAAGAAGTGAACATGAATACAATACATTCTAACATATGATACTGAAGAAAATACAATGATATATCTCAATACCACAAGTATCCCATAAAATAGCTGCAACTCTTCTTTATTAGCTAGCCAAACTGAGTACAAAATTTTCCTTGATCAACTAGCAAAGATACAAACTGATTCCAACCCTTCACTAGTATGAATAAAGGGGATAAATAGACATCAAAACAAGCTTCACTCATTCTTAAGGGTCGAATCAATGAGGTGAGGAAGAGATCTACTAATTGTTGAACTGAAAATTGAAGTGTAGGATGGTCCAAGTGACTCACTCCTCATTCCATTCAACTGATTCATTATGACTCATTAATGACTTTTGCTCGATGAATCTACCCTAGGTAAGTAATCTCAAACATAATTACATTTTACCATCATTAATTACATGAGTAGAAGCATAATTTCTTGAGGCAAAGTGAAAATTTCAGAGAAAATTTTAAAAAATCAGCAAATTGGACATTTGTGCCCTCCACTGTGCATTTGCGCCCTCCACTGGTCATTTGCGTCCTCTATGTTCAGGTCCACTTTTGGAGGCCTTTCCTGTGTCCAAATGAGGCCCAAGATGGCTTGTTGGAAAGCCCAACCTGTCCTCTTACTGAATATGCCTCAAGTTCTGAAAATGGAGGTCATTTTCCCCCTCAAAAAGTCATTATCCCAAGACTGGTATTTGTGCAGCGCCTAGGTCAAAAAAGGGGCAGAAAGGTTATTTTTTTATGGTTTTTTGAGCTTTTCACCCATCAAAACTGCAAACCAAGGCTAGAAACATGGTTTTCTGAGGTGCATGGGTCATTAGGAATCCAATGGTGCCTTCCTTCTCCTCAAAAAGTGTGCCAATTATTTGCGTAGAACCTAGGGAATTGCGCAAATGCCCAATTTTGTGCTAAATAATTGTCTCAAAAAACACAGAGATTTCCATTTTTTGACAAAAAGTTAGAAAATGCCTCAAAATTGTTGGAATGGCTAATGATGATATTTCTAAGCTTGGAGGGAAGCCTCAACAATAATATCCAATTTTTTCTTCTCCTCCATGGTCAACTCTTCAATTTTGGCATTGGCTCTTTTGAGCTTGGCCAATGCAATTTTCTCTTTTTGGGCATGGAGTTTGACCTTCCTCCTTAACAAGTCATTATCGTTATTTTCCTTTTCTAGCAGCTTCTCCAAGTGTTGATTGGCTCTATCAAGCCATGGATCCCTGTTCTCATTGATCTATATAGCAAGCTGCTCATTTGGGGTTAATTGATTAGCTAGCTCATCTTTCCTTTATCTCTCTGGAGCTAGAGCTCTTTTCATCCCTCTAGTTCTAGGTCTCTGTCTTGGTACCCGTTCTTCTTCATCATCAAGCAAGCCATATTTCTCCACTATTTCATCTAGCATGGCTTTGGCCTTTTGAGCCTCCCTTTGAGCAATGAAGTACTTAACCTCATCAATGACCTGTTTGGTCTTCAAATGGTCATTTTCTTGCTCAAGGAAGTGTATAACATATCTAGCCCTCTCAAGATTAGTCTGAAGCTCACTAATCTTGGCATCCTTACCTTTGATAGCAACATTTGTAAATTTTTCATTATCATCCTCAACTAGGTCAACCAACTGAAATTCTTTCTCAGTTTCATGATTGTCCTCCTAATCATGAATGACTAGCTCAATGACCTTCTCTTTACATTTATCCACATGTGGTGTTGATGTATAAGGCATGGCCCCTTTCACTCCAATTGAAGAAAACACATGCCTATAGCCTCTCTGGTAGTTTTTTGGCAATGGCTCAACCTTAACCATACTAGCCCACTTAGGCTCAATGTCATCTATCCTGTTAGGTGACCCAAAATCATGATGATATGGAGATGAAGGAGGTGAAGGGGATTGATTTGATGATGATGAGTGAGTCATGGGCTGAGATGATGAAGGGACATTTTGTGCATGCTGAATGGATGGCTCAATGGAAATATCATTGGCTATGAAGGTGCTCCATGCAATGTTCAGTTGATTGAGATGGTGGAGGACTATGATTTTTATGAGGGAATGATGGAATAGGCTTCTCATTTGATGTTCATATTCCTTCTTCTGGGAAATGTATGTCATCTTATCTATTCTCCGGAAAAGTTAATAGAGCATGTTAAGTATCCTTACCCTAGTGAAATGCATCAAGAGTTGGATGTGATAGGAATAGAGCCTTGAAAATCCGCCTTCACATGAAGAATATTTCATGATAATATTCATCATTGGTGCATATCTGTCCAAGAGTTGTGAAAAAGGGAAGAACCTCTTTGTTTGATTTTGGTGTCTTGGTTTTAGGATGAAGTGAAAATCATATTTCTTCAACCTACCTTTATTGAACCATTTCTCCCCAACATTTGGGATCCCTGTAGCATCTGAAATGACAGCAGTAGATAAGGTAAAAGTGACCCGATCTAATTTAATTTAACTTGGTTGTCATGAAGTCTTGATATGAAAAGTCTAGTTAGCATGGGATGGTGTTTAACCCTCTGAATTTTCTCACAAAATTCATAACATCCAACATGTTTGAAGCATGTGACAGTCAATGGAGAAGCTAAGAGTTCCTTAGTGTTAGCAGGCTCAAGTGTGAGCACTCTTCCTCCTTTATGTGGCCTCCTTATCTCTATTTCCTCTCCTTCATTGAATGATGCGTTTTCCTCTTCTGTTGCCATGGTGTTTTTGTTAAAACACTAGGGATTTAGGGAAGGGAAATGGGAAAGGGAGATGAGAAAGGAAAACTAAGGGAGATGTTTGATAGGGATATGTGATATGGGGAGTGGATAGGGAGTAATGTTTAGGGATATGAGGAATGAGGAATGGAAAATGAATGAAAGAGTGATGGGAAGTGGGATTTAGGAGCCTAGGTCAAAATAGCACCTAGGGCTTAGGGTTTTAGGAATTAGTAGTTTATGGATATGGATTATGATAACAGGGATTAGGGAATGAATTTTAACAATGCAGGGATGGTATTGAGTGTAAGGAAAATGGGATTTTGGGAATTATGAGTGCAAGGGAGAAAAACTAGGGTTTCACATTTAAGAAGACACCAAATTACAACTTCAACTTGCAAAACTTCAACACATAAACTTAAGAAGGTAATTTGTCATGGCATGTGCCTCTTACTGGTTTTCTGGAGGTTAATGACTGAGTGGAGGATCTTTGAAGGCGATTTCTGATCACTTGGATGCTTTGTAGAGCTTGCCAGTCATGCACCCTTGACAGGCTATTTGCGCCCTCCTCTACATATTTGCGCCATCAGCAACACATGTGCACCCTTCTCAGCACATTTGCGCCCTCCTCAGCACATTTTCGCTCTCGCTTCAGGATTTGCACCCTTGACAAGCTATTTGCGCCCTCCTGAACGTATTTGCGCCCTCGCTTTAGGATTTACACCCTTGATTCTTATTATTTGCCAATTTCGCTCAGAATTTCGAAATTTTGGTCTCTTGGAGTGTTGAATTGATATTTAAAGGAGGAAAATGAATATAAATTGATGCCTGTTAGTCATAAATAGCTAAGTGAATTTGAATTTGAATTTTAAAAACCGCTTTTCTAATGTATTTTTTCACTTTTTGAAGAATTTTGTTGATTATCCTTTCATCTAAATTTTCTTTCTTGCAGGATGGTGTTGCTGTAGCTTGACACTTTTCTCTTTTAGTTTGGCATGTGTGTTTTGAGTTGGAAGCTAGGGACCGAACTTATTACAAATAGGAAACATAAAAAAATTAAAAATAAGTTACATCTCTGTTTTCATATCAAAATTACATTTTGATATGAAAATCATTAAAATCAAAATTTTAAAATATCATATTTACATGTTGATAATCTTCTACAGATGAAAATGAAATATTTATTGAGTCACTCTCACACCTTTTGCTGACCTTATTAAGATGAAATGGTGCATTTTTAAACCTTGAACATTGAAACCTAATGACCTAATGGGACCTTGAATGACTTGACTTCCATGATTGACTTTGACTGACATAAGACATAGTGAAATGAGTTTTTCAAAAGTGTTTTTATGCTCAGCAAGACATGAAGGTGGGCCAGCAAATGAGAGTTTGTGAGGGAGAGTGAGGCTTTATGACTAGGACTACCATCAGTGAAACAATTTTTAGCATAACCTAATGGAATGATATAAACATTTCAGAGTGGGACACCTAAAATGAGAATTAAAAGAGTGATTTTGATCACTGATGGTAGAATGCATATTCTGACACTAACAGTTTCGAGAGTATAAAAAGAGCTTAAAAAATCTATAGGGGGTCACTTTTTCGTTCAATTTTAATAATCCTGAAAAAATGATAAAAGTATACTCATGTCATTACGTTATATTTCAACATTTTGACCTAATAACTACACACTTAAACCAAAAAATCATCAAATCTATTTGAAAAAATGATAAAAGGGTTCAATTTTGACTATTTTAGGAAAAAATTAGGTAAAAATAGTAATTAAAAATAATTTTATTTTCTATCAAAACCCAAAATGTCATTTTATTTTAACCCTTTCATATTTACAAATTTCAAAGCTAAAAAACTCATTTTTACCTTCAAACCATCAGAGTCGATTGCAACCAATCTAGTCAACAATTTATGGTGTCATTTCTTCCAGGTAGTAACTCAAAGCTCTTCACTTTTACAGTTCAATTTTTAATTTTAATGGTGAAATTCTTGATTTTTAGCTTGTTATCAACCTATGTTGCGTTGAGGGATCATCTTGGGTTTCCTCTTCAGACCCGCAATTATTGCAGGTTAGAAGATGAGAAGTGTGATGACATCGCTCTGTTAAAAAAAAAAAGGTGTGATGACCGGAAACTGCATAAAAAAATTTAAATTTTCTCATGGAATTAACTCAAAATTTGATTTATTTGTAATCGATTGTTTTTCTCTTCGACTTTTAATGTGGTTTACATTCACCATGGCGATTGTGGAGAAAAAGAGAGCATGAAACCAATGATCTTATAGCAACAAATGACCCAAGTATAATGTTAGCCCTATGACGGTGTGCTTTGGCCAAATTATTCTTAGCCCCTGGAATGAGAGCTCAACTAGAGATCTTAGATTTCTTGGTAAGGGCACGAGATGTCAATGAACAATGCTTTCACATCGGTTCCCATTCCCTTGGAATTGAAGTAGAATACATCTACTTTTTAACTGGATTGTCCAAGAGGGTAGGATTTATCTAACTAGCCATCGTGGTGGTGGTGAAAACACATATTATTATATTTCTCAACATTTCATTTAAGGATCTCGTAAAGAAAGTAGTGGCAAGATTGAGATCAAAGATGTAGGAGACCTTTCTTTGAAAACAATTTTGTTTACTATGTCTCGAGTGGTTGGGACCGCAGCTCCTCATGTAGCTTTAAAATCTTAGATGCAGTATGTTATTGAGTGTATGGAGCCAAAAAAAATTAATTTGTGTGAGGCCTTGCTGAGGAATATGAAATAGTAGCTAACGAATTGTAAGACAGGAAGTTTGAAGCAATTTTTGTATGACTCTATCTTGCTATGTTTCTTTTTAGAATGGGTACCACTATTCTAGTCACAAAAGGTAGATGTAGATCTTCATCATCCTAGAGATCCACGGATGAAGAGGTGGGTTGACCTAATGGCCCGCCATGGTGGAGGGAAACTTATGTTGTTCACGTTGTCTTTCTTTGGGTGGATTCGTCAACATATTGTTATGATCAAGGATTGTCCCTATGTAGGGACCAACTTTACAGGAGATCCATATCTAGTCCTCCCACAAGGCATGTAGTGGAAAGAGTCAGGTAGAAACATTTGTTTTGTGTTTTGAATATATATTTTTTTCTATGTATTAAGACTACCATTCGACTATTATACAGACATCGGACCTGTAAGAGCAACTGGGATGCCCCCCACCCAGAGGCACATCCAATAGGATGCAGAGGTTGGAGAACATAACTTAAAGGATGTTGAGACACTTGCGTAGTTGGAGAAGAAATTGGAGGGACTTACCCAGGGTATTCTAGACTCTGGGATGGATGATATTCCACTTTGTTACTAGAGGCACATTGTGGGAGTGACTACACAGTTACGTCTGTTAGCCACCTATAAATTTTTGACATAGCAAACAGGTGGCTAAAATGTTTCTGAGTCTTCAAGAGATACATTTCCTCTGAAAACATATCATTCTTGAAGCCTCCATGTGTCTTTTTCCTTTGAAATGATCTTCACTGTTGTTTCCATCAAAAAAGCCTCACTGTTTTGTGAAAAGAATGCTTCAAAAGGCCTCTATAATCACCCATTTTCAATCATTTCCCTTCATTTTCATTAAGCCTCCTTTCCCTCTTTATAACCTCCATATCCCTCTAAACCATCAAATTCCCCTTTTAAAACCTTATGGCTCCCTTCATTTGGTTTAAAAATCCCTTTTTCCCTTTACCGGAACCCACCATTTAGCCTTAAAAACTCTGTTTTTGGCCTAAAAACCCACTTTTTACCTTATAACAAGCTTAAGCCCCTTTCAGCCTAGCCCTTAGCCCCTTACCTGCATATAACCCGCGCCTAGGACCAGACGATAAGCCCTGGGGCGCTAATCGCAATCGGAGCTTCCCTTTGGCCTTTTCCCTTTGTTAATTGAAATTTTTCGATGTGATGACAATTTGTTCTATCGGCCATCCGCTGCAATATTAACCGTTGATATTTACAGATCTAACAGTCAGCACTAATATCTCGCTACGCCCATCACACCTTTCCAATTCCCCTCAGATTTTATCCACCATTGATCACTTTCCAGATCCAACAGCTGGCGCAAAATCGCATCGCGCTAACCCAGCGTTCCCACTCTTATTTCTCCCCGATGGCCGACTCTCCGATTAGATCCTGGCCGTTGAATCCACAAGAACCAACGGTCTTGATTCGTCTACGCTTTTGTTCACAGAGCCCATCATCGCTCTGTCAATTGAATCTGGACCATTGAACCCACAAGAACCAACGGCCCAGATTTAATCGCGCTCCGCTCGTTTGCCCCCCGTCATCTCCCCTCCGATCAAATCTCAATCGTTGATCTCCGCTCTGATCCAACGGTCCGCGCATAATCGCAAATTCAAAACCATGGAGTTTTTTCCCCCTACCTTTCTCTGATGCGATTAAATCTTCGCCGTCCATTCCGCCAGATCTGATGGTCCAGATTGCATCGCGCCCCGCCTTCCCCTTCCACCGTTTCACTGTTTCGCTGATCTCCGTCTTAATCTCCACCGTCCATCCCAATAGATCCAACGGTCAGGATTCGTTCTGCCCATCCATCTAACCTTTTTCCCTTTGGAAATTGGTGCTCCCTCCTTTGATCCTGACCGTCCATTCTACAGATCTGATGGTCCACAGTGAACCCGCCTTTGACTCTGCCCACTTGTTCCGCCCGTGCATCTTTCCATATCGCTCTCCATCCTGCACCGTCAGATCTTCCCGTCCTACATCCAACGACTGAGGTGCATATCGCGCGATTTTAGTGTCC
This sequence comes from Pinus albicaulis, assembly GCA_034641835.2. Lineage (NCBI taxonomy): Eukaryota > Viridiplantae > Streptophyta > Pinopsida > Pinales > Pinaceae > Pinus > Pinus albicaulis. Next base: position 44,972,656 of record CM076575.1, on the reverse strand, counting down.
GATAGTTAACATTTCAAACTTACGCGATAAAAGTGGTTTTAGAAGGGACACGTGTCAGGAAGCGACGCATATCGCGTTATTTTGGAGGATTTTCAAAACCACCTTGAAGCCACGCGAAACCAACAGTTTTCCTCTAAAACTGCTCCTCCCCGATATAATCTTATGTTTAATCTCAACCGTTCATTTGATCTTAGATCAATGGTCCACAATCAAATCACCTTCCGGCCTTCCGGTCCCACCATCAAATGCCCATTCATTTTACCCCTTTTCCTTTGTAATTCGCCCAAACATTAAACTTTGGTTTTTAACACTAAAAGTTTTTCTTCCGCCTAATTCAGTTTAACCTCCTATACCGGTGGATCTCGACCTTTGATCGCCACTGTCTAATCTCATCCAACGGTCCAGAAACGTCCTCGCACCAGACCTCCATCAGTGCAGTTTCTTCCATTCCGCCATGATTTTTACCCATTTTTTCGCCTACATCCTCCATTTCACCGCTACGCCACCATCTCCACAAGCCTCCACAGCATCTTCCTCCACTCCCATGGATTTTTATAACATGTTTATTGTGTTTTGCAGGGTTACAGATGGAAAAAAATCATTCTCTGTCTCACAATCACAGACAGGGAAATCTAAAGCACAGAACGCCATATTCAGAGCCAAAGGTTGCAAGGAAGGTGCCTGAGAAGGTTTAAATGTGATTTTCAGTAAATATCAAGTTATTAACTCTGTTCCAAACCTTTCGGCGCCATTAAAACCTGTGTATCCACAGACAAGATAGAAGAGAAGCGGAAAAGAGTATCAGTGACATGTTGAAGAGATTAAAAACCCATTATTGAAGATTAAATGCTTTAACCCAGTGTTTAAAGGACAAAGATACAGATTTAAGACCTTATGAATGATCCAAAAGGCTAATGAGGCCTAAAATGCATGAAACAAGCCATATCAGTGTTTCAATCAGCAGAATGTTCTTTCCCAAGAAAGGACAAGTCCCTCTAGTTTTTTTTATCCTCCATCGAGTTCTTGAGAAGATTATCACCCTGACAGAAGTCCTAATATTTCCAGAGCATTAGTTACACAGTATGGAAGGCCTGAAAGTCATTGATCCGCCTTACTTGTCCCAGAGTACAAAATGAGTACATGCAGCCAAAAATTACTACAGAAACATACCTCTGGAGTTATTATCAGCCTGTCGAAGACCACTTATTCTTCCAAAGAGTACTAAAAGTCAATACGGGATATTAAAACAGAATGGGCTTCAAGCACTCTTCTTCCTCTGTTTTAATGTTTCATTTAAATTTCTATCTAACTCTACAACCACTCTTTCAGCTATAAGAACTCTTCAGAAATATATTGTAAATGTTGGTTAACCGTGGATTGTAAGCTGCTTCATTGAGATAGAGTTCTGTGTATAAGTTGTAAAATAGGCTGGGAGATGATTTCAGACTGATATCAAGCTATTGGACAATGATGTATGTGACTGGTGTTGCTCTTTAATATGACAAGCATGTTCATTGGATCCTGATCTTTTTCCCCTCTGTTATGCATCACATTTCATTTCTCTGATAAGAATCAGTAATTGAGCTTAGGATAAACTACTGTAAAGTACCCTAATGCTTCCTGCTCTTTTTATCTTTGATGTTTTATGCTAATTTTGTGATCTAAGAACGAATTCAATATAATTCAACCAGTGTAGTAGTTGGTTCTCCCTGCTTACTGATGTATGAATTTAGAGTTTGTTTTTAGATGTTCTTGTCTGGTTCTAGCTGAAAGAATTAGGATACTGGGAGGTACAGAGTTGGTTCTGTCTCACTAGGGTCATTTTCTAACAGTTTAGCTTTTCTAAGATCCCTTAAGTTGAATGTCAAAGAATTGAAAGTTAAAGGTCTTTCTCTGATCTTAGGCTTCACTTTGTGTCAAAACTTTAATGTTTTCTATTGTCTGAAGAGTTAGCCTCGTTAGGAGTTTGATCATAGATGGTTAAGGCATGCCTTGTCCCTAGATTTTCTCCTAAGTGGTCACCTTGGAAGGTTTCCTTGTCATTTAAGTTCATTTCCTTATCATTTCATCCCATACTATCATCTTAAGAGATCCTCTGATTTAGATGACTAGCCCATTTGAAAGCCTTGGATATTGAATTGCAAGTAAACCCTTTTATGACCCCATTTCCCAATGGACTTGAGTTTTCTTTGACTTATCTCCCCATTGCCAAAAATCCTTCTTATTCACCTCTTTACCTCATATTTGACCCTTCTTTCATGTTTCCCAACCAAACAAACACAACAAAATAAAACAACAACCCTTGTGCCCTATAACTAGCCTAATACCTTAAATTGAACCTCAGAGATATATATTTCTTTACATATATAGAGAGATCCCTCTCTGGATCCAGGAGGGCTAGATCCTGAGATCCCAAAGTGGTTTGATGTTGTCTTATCATTTGGTATTGCCAAATCTACCAAATCATAGGAACCACAACATAATGGAGACTCTACTGGGGAGCTTTGAGTAAAACATTCCTTAAAACATTTATAAGAACTCAAAGCCTTGATTTGGTAGTTAATCACTGTGGTGGACAGTAAACCTTCTTGAAAAAGTTTAAACCCTCCACCTGGCAACTCCACAGTTCCTAAATTACCAAAAGACTCCACTGGTGATCAGTAGGCCTGTTGATTATCTTTCTTTTCACAAGACTCCACTGGGAGACCAGTTTTATTACAACATCATCCATACCAAAGAAACACATAGGATTAAGCCTCTTTGTTTGAAGGTAGGTTTTCCACTCAAAGACTGTCATATCTGGCTTACTTTCTTTGTTGAGTCTTGAGGGCCTAACATACTGGCTTCAAGAACAGTCCACACTAGAGCTTATCCTAATCCAAACCCACCAGAAATAATTGATAATCCAGAGAGTATCCTTAGGAAGTCTCTCACATCTAAAGAATAAACTATTTCGAAGCACATTAATAGAGCTAATTCAGCACCCGAAAACTTTGCAGCTCTATTAGACACTCAAATTGACTTAGATTTACCAAGTGATCTACCAAGAACATAGTCATTCAGTGCTATAGATCAGACTGACTTAGAGCCTCCAAGTTCACCACCACATAGTGGTCAACACATTAGGGACAGAGAAACCCCTCCATCAACACCTCCTGATATTCATTTCATTCAAAACTTGGGCCTCTCTCACCCTAAATCAGCTCAACAGTTTTTTGCTGGTCCTAGAATTTTTATCATCCATATACATGTTGCTTAAACCAATCCTTTACCTCCACAAAACACTACCATGGTAGCATGGTATGCTCCCTTGGTGTTACCACATCCTTTGGCCCCACTACCCAATGATTATCAGTCAAAAATCCCTCATTTCACTGGGAAAGAATCTACTACAGCTAAACATCATGTACATAGGATGGAAGATGCCTTTGACTATATGGAAATTGAAGATGAAACTATCAAAATGAGAATCTTTTCTCAGAGTTTAGGAGGAGAGGTAAAGAAGTGGTTTAAAGGCTTATCTCCCAATAGCATCCAAGACCTTCCCTCTTTACATCAAAATTTTATAAAAGAATGGGAAGTAAAAAGCAACCCTCTCCAAATCTTAGCAGAATACAAGAATCTCAAGAGAAATCAAGGAGAGAGTGTCCATGACTACTCTACTAGATTTAACACTATCTACAACGCTCTTCCACCACACATGAAACCTCCCCAAGGAATGGCCCTAGTGAAATGCCCTGAAGGCTTTGATGCTAACATGGCCTATCAGCTTAGGGAGACAGATTATGAGACATTAGAAGACATGCAGAAAGGAGCAGTGAGCGTAGAAGAAAACCTGATTGAAAAAAGAGCTAGAATGAGGGCTAAAAAGAAGGTAACCTATAGGGATGACAACATAGCTTCTTCATCTGATCCCAAATATGATAGTCTAGCCAAAAACCTGGAGAGGATGGAAAGAATGATGGAGAAAATGGTAATCCAAGTCAACAATCATAATAGAAACCAAAATCAAAACCATAACTAAAATTTTAGGAGAAATAACCCCCCAAATAGACAAAGGGACTCTGATCAACAAGTCATACCTCCATTCCAAGAGAATTTCCTTGATGAGGATGAGGGAATAGTAGAAGAATCAGAGGGAACTACCATAAACATGGTAGAAGTAGATAACCAGGATCACACCTTTTCTACAAAGGATAATCAGACCTCATACTCACATTGGGATGAGGAAGGGTTAGAATCTGAAGATTATAGGTTGGGGTTCGAAAATGCCATCATGCAGGTTCGAGAACAATATGATCTCAGAAGCAAGAAGAACATAGACACTCCCAAAACAAAATCCTACAGCTTCAAACATTGTACATAGTGAGAATCAACAAGCTGATTATGCCAATAAAATAGTAGCCAGTAAAATAGAACTGAACCTTTCAAAGGGCCAGTCTCCTTTCAATTTGGAGAGTGAGATAGCCAAAATCAAAATTTATGTTCCACTCACTGAGTTGGCTACTTAGGATGTATATAAAGGTCAAATTTTGAAACCTTTAAACTTAGGAGAAAACAATGACACTGTCAATTTGAATGATGATCAACCTGCTGTCTTGTTTGGCCCAAAAATTGAAGGGAAGTTTCAAGAAGGGGTGATACCCCCTTTCTATGTCAGCCTTAATATCCATGACAAAATCCTGCATAATGCTATGCATGATTCTGGGGCTTCACAAAACCTTATGCCAAAGGTGATTATGGAAAAGCTAGGCCTATAGATAACCAGACCTTATAAGGATTTATACTCCTTTGACTCTAGCAGAGTGAAGTGCCTTGGCCTAATCAAAGATATTTGTGTGAATTTGACTCAAATCCCAGCCAAGTGCATGGTTATGGATGTTGTGATGGCAGATGTGCCTCCTAAGTATGGCATGTTGTTAACAAGATCATGGGGTGCCAAGCTGCAAGGTACAATTCATATGGACGAGTCATATGCCACAATCCCTGTCTTTAGCCAGCTTAGAAGATTATATAGGGAGGCACACATGAATTTTATAGTTAGCAGCCCTGAGAAACCTGAAAATTCACCTCTCTACTCTGTCCACACAGATCTGGACTCTTTTATCCTCTACAATGATGAATTCATAGATGAGCCATAGCTAGAAAACATAAATGAAAATAACATAGTAGAAGCCACAAATTCGAACATAATGGCAGCTCTAGAAATAGAGGAAAACGAGAGAGAAACCCTTGAACAGTGTGCCGAATAAAAAAATCAACGTGAACAAAACCAAGATTGCAAACAGCAAACTACTCACCACTCTGAACTCCATGAAAGTCCTAAAGAACAAGACACAACACTACACAATGGTGAACATAGCATTAGGGATGAAACTGATAACAATCCTGCAAACAATCCCTTATGGAAAATGAACTTTGATGGATCTTGCACTAGAAAGAATGCAAGAGCTGGTGTATGGTTGCATAACACTGAAAGCAAATATACTGAGAGCCATGCCTTCAAACTAGACTTTAAATGCACAAACAACATTGCAGAGTATGAGGCTCTCATCCTAGGATTGAATCTATTGAAAAAACCAGAAGCCCAAAGGATAGTTGTACATGGAGACTTTGAGTTAGTCATCAAACAACTAAATGGAGAGTATACTGCAAAGCATCCTAGATTAAGGGCATATAGGAATGATGCTATGGATCTGTTGAAAACATTTGTAGAGTATGAGCTTGTATTTGTCCCTAGGAGTCAAAACATTATTGCAAATGGATTGGCCTGCATTGCTAGCTCATATCAGAAATCACCTAGTGACAAACAAATCATTATCCAAACAAAATACAGACCTGCAGTGCCAGATAATGAGAAATATTGGCAGGTCTTTGAGGGTGACAAACAAATAGAGGATTTCTTGCTCTGCAGAAATGAGTTTGAGTTACCTGACTCAGACTCTAAATCCGATGAAAACGATTCGAATAAAGAGCCCCCTGATGAAGAAAAACCATCCCCCAATGTAGAAATAAACATGTTGAATAAAGAATTCAAAAAAAAAATTGAAGAATACATGAAAACAGAAAAAGAAGACATTGAGGTGTTGCAGCCCAAAGATAAGAACATACCCAGAGGATTAGCACCCCTAGAGGACCTTTTCGATTTTAATGATGTGGCGAAGAAACCCACAATAGAACACACTGAATCAGACGTTGAAGAATGCAATATAGGCACTGAGGATAAGCCTAACATGATTAAACTGGCCAAAACTCTGCCAACGCACATCAAAAAGAAATACAACGATTTATTTAAAGAGTTTGTTGATGTGTTTGCCTGGAGCTATGAGGACTTAAAATCCTACGACACGGAGATTATCCAGCATGAAATCCCATTGAAAAAAAACCAAAAACCCTTTAAGCAAAAACTGCGCCGAATTAACCCAGTGCAACTGCCTCTAGTGGAAAAGGAAATCAAGAAAATGTATGAGGCAGGAATCATAGTGCCTGTGAGGTTTTCTGATTTGGTATCTAACCTAGTGGCCGTAAGGAAAAAGACAGGAGAAATCATACTGTGCATTGATTTTAGAAACCTTAACAGAGACTCTCTGAAGGATAATTACCCGTTACCCAAAATGGAACATATCCTACAAAGGGTAGTTGGTGCAAAGAGGATTTCTCTGTTAGATGGTTTTTCAGGGTATAACCAGGTTTTAGTACTCCCAGAAAATCAACTAAAAACAACTTTCACCACTCCATTGGGCACTTTCATGTACGTGAAAATTCCTTTTGGACTAATGAACGCTGGTGCAACCTTCCAAAGAGTTATGGACATCACATTTTCAGAGGAAATAGGTCACTTCATCATAATCTACCTTGATGACATAACAGTTTATTCCAAAACCGATGAAGAGCACCTTAAACATCTGAGAAAAGTATTTGAAAAATGTAGAAGGTTCGGGCTATCTTTAAATCCCAAAAAGACTGTATTTGGCGTCCAAGAAGACCGTAAGCTTCTGGGCCATATTATATCAAAAAAGGGGGTTAAAATAGACCCAAAAAGAGTTGAGGGAATAATGCAGATTAGCCACCCAAGGAACATAAAAGAATTACAGTCCTTTATTGGGAAAATTAACTTCCTGAGGAGGTTTTTTCCCAACTTAGCAGAACTCCTGGGAAATATGACAAACATGCTTAAGAAAGAAGTAGGAGTCAAATGGACTCTAGAGGCCGAAAAATCTTTTGAATTAGTTAAACATACACTCACTCGGGCACCAGTCCTAATCAGCCCAGATTTCACAAAATATTTCCTTATATTCTCCTTTGCTTTAGAACATAACGTGGCTGTTGTCTTGTTTCAGAAAAACCCAGAAGGCCAAGAACAGCCAATAGCTTTCTTTAGCAAAGCATTGAAAGACACACCCTTGAAATATAATATAATGGAAAAACAGGCTTATGCTTTGGTAAAGGCCTTAAAGGAATTTAGGGTGTATATTCTGCATTCTCACATCATTGCCTACGTGCCTAACATAGTGGTTAAAGACATTTTTTCCCAAGATCCAGATGGAAAGAGGGGCAAATGGATTGTTGTAATACTAGAGTATGATCTGGAGATCAAACCCACAAAACTCATCAAGGGTCAAGGCTTGGCACAATTAATGGCTGAATCCAACCTACAATCCCTTGACATAAACATGGTAGATGCCTTGGATGAACATGAAGGACTTCCCGCTCTTACTGTTGAAGAACAATTCCAAAACTCACCTTGGTATGCTGACATTTTGTATGTGCTTACAAATCTTAATGCTCCTCCTGATTTAGTAAAGACAAAAGCAAGGTTTCTAAAGTTAAAAGCTAGAAATTACTTCATTTTAAATGAATGTTTATACTGGAAAAATGCAAATGGTTTGTTGCTTAAATGTCTGCTTGAAGTTGAGGCAGAGCGGGTCAAACATGAGTTCCACGAAGGAGAGTGTGGAGGCCATTTATACTGGAAAACCACAGCCAACAAAATCCTTAGGGTTGGTTTTTACTGGCCCACACTTTTCCAATATGTACATAAAATGATAGTTTCCTGCCATAAGTGCCAAATATTTGAGGGAAAAAGAAAACTCTTCCCTTTACCATTACAACCCATCACTGTTGAAGCTCCCTTTCAACAGTGGGGCCTATATTTTATAGGGGAGATCCATCCTGCTTCCTTTTCCCAACACAAATGGATTCTCACAGCCACAGACTATTTCACAAAATGGATAGAGGCCATACCTTCTAGGAATGCCACAGATTCCGTGATTATAAAATTCCTTGAAGACCACATCCTATCTAGATTTGGCTGCCCTAGGAAGATTATCACTGATAATGCTACTGCTTTTGGTTCCAAAAAGATGATTGATTTTTGTCACAGGTATCAGATTGCACTTGGTCATTCTACTGCTTATTATCCTTAGGGAAATGGGCTAGCAGAATCATCGAATAAAAGTTTGGTGACCATCATCAAGAAGCTGCTTGAAGAGAATAAAAAATCATGGCATAACAAGTTGGTGCATGCTTTATGGGCAGACAGACTGACTACAAAGAAATCCATAGGGATGTCTCCATATCAGCTTGTTTATGGGACAGAGGCAGTGTTTCCTACCAGCCTAGGGGTACCAGTGATAAAATTGGTTCAAGAATGGCAGTCAGAAGAAGACAACATGGTAAGGAGGATAAATCAAACTATACATCTCCAATAGACAGGAGAGGAAGTCTACAACAGAGCTCTGAAAGTGCAAGAAAACATACAAAGGTTGTTTGACAATAGAACAAAGGCCTGTGACTTCAAAATTGGAGACAAGGTACTTAAGTGGGACTCTAGGAGAGAGGACAAAGGAAAGCATGGCAAATTTGACAGTTTGTGGCAAGGTCCTTATATCATTCAATCCACCATTGGTCCAAATGCCTTTTTTCTGCAAGAGTTAGATGGTACATATCTGTTTGGGGGTCCTGTCAATGGCAGGATGCTCAAGCATTATTACTGCTGAGTTCCAGTTTAAAGTTTTCACGTCCATTGTAAATACTATTGTTGTGTTTTATTTTAAAAGAAAAAAAGAGAAAAATGTTTCAAAAAAAAAGAGAAAGAAAAGGTTCAGACAAGCTCAAAACTTGAACCTATGAAGTTCTAAAAGACTGGCTCAAACAAGCTCAAAACCTGAGCCAAAAGGAGTGAGAGGCTGGTTCTAATATGATCAGAACCTGAACCAGCAAAGAAAGAAGAAGAATCAGCTCTAACATGATCAAAACCAGAGTTGAAAATGAAGAAAGAAAGTGACTCTAATAAGCTCAAAACCTGAGTCACGAAGAAAAGAAGGATGCTTCAAAGTTTCACAATCCCAAGCCTTCACATTTTGTTTTCAAGTTCCTGCAAAGTTCAGTTCATGTGCAGTTGTCTTTATGCCATGGACCCACAGTAAACCAAACAGTCTAATCCTGGTTTAGTTGTTTTTAAATTTCTATTGTAGAATGTAGAGAATGAAATCTGCTAGACAGTTTAATCCTAATAGATATTAGTGTGGGTAGAGAAGCTATGAGACCAACAATCTAATCTGGTCTCATGGAGCAATAAGGGTATATTTAGATCAGTTTGTTTTTCTGCTTTCAAAAAAAAAAAGTGATGAAAAAGGTCTGCAAGTCAAAATGCACCTTGAAGAAAAAATGTTAAGATAGTAGGATGGGTAGGTAGATTGTTTGGGAGAAATATTACTGTTGATTTAATATCCATCATGTTTGTGGTAGCTGATTAAAGAAAAGAAGAGATGTGTCAAGATCAGGCATCTAGCCTACTTCCAAAGATTATTTTCTGAGATTCTTGACACCTTCAAGAAGATGCCATCCCCATGTGGAGCCACTGTTAGCCACCTATAAATTTTTGACATAGCAAACAGGTGGCTAAAATGTTTATGAGTCTTCAAGAGATACATTTCCCCTGAAAACATATCATTCTTGAAGCCTCCATGTGTCTTTTGCCTTTGAAACAATATTCACTGTTGTTTCCATCAAAAAAGCCTCAGTGTTTTGTGAAAAGAATGCTTCAAAAGGCCTCTGTAATCACCCATTTTCACTCATTTCCCTTCATTTTCATTAAGCCTCCTTTCCCTCTTTAGAGCCTCCATATCCCTCTAAACCATCAAATTCCCCTTTTAAAACCTTATGGCTCCCTTCATTTGGTTTAAAAATTCCTTTTTCCCTTTACCGGAACCCACCATTTAGCCTTAAAAACTCTGTTTTTGGCCTAAAAACCCACTTTTTACATTATAACAGGCTTAAGCCCTTTTCGGCCTAGCCCTTAGCCCCTTACCCACATATAACCCACGCCCAGGACCAGGCGCTAAGCCCCAGGGCACTAATCGCAATTGGAGCTTCCCTTTGGCCTTTTCCCTTTGTTAATTGAAATTTTCTGATGCGATGATAATTTGTTCTATCGGCCATTCGCTGCAATGTTAACCGTTGATCTTTACAGATCTAACGGTCAGTGCTAATATCTTTCCGCACCCATCACACCTTTCCAATGCCCCTCAGATTGTATATCCACCCTTGATCCCTTTCCAGATCGAACGGCTGGCGCAAAATCGCATCGCGCTAACCCAGCAATCCCACTCTTCTTTCTTCCCGATGGCCGACTCTCCGATTAGATCCTGGCCATTGAATCCACAAGAACCAACGGTCGGGATTCGTTCGCACTTTTTTTCATGGAGCCCATCATTGCTCCACCGATTGAATCTGGACTGTTGAACCCACAAGAACCAATGGCCCAGATTTAATCGCGCTCCACTCGTTTTCCCCCCGTCGTCTCCCCTCTGATCAAATCTCAATCGTTGATCTCCACTCTGAATCAACGGTCCACGCATAATCGAAAATTCAAAACCGCGGAGTTTTGGCCCCCTGCCTTTCTCCGATGCGATTAAATCTCCGTCGTCCATTACGCCAGATCTGACGGTCCAGATTGCATCGCGCCCCACCTTCCCCTTCCACCGTTTCACTGTTTCGCTGATCTCCGGCTTAATCTCCGCCGTCCATCCCAATAGATCAAACGGTCAGGATTCGCTCCGCCCATCCATCTAAAATTTTTCCTTTGGAAAATTGGTTCTCCCTCCTTTGATCCTGACCGTCCATTCTACAGATAGGGCGATCCACAGTGAACCCGCCTTTGACTCTGCCCACTTGTTTCGCCCGTGCATCTTTCCATATTGCGCTCCATCCTGCACTATCAGATCTCCTCGTCCTACATCCAATGGCTGAGGTGCATATCGCGTGATTTTAGTGTCCGACAGTTAACATTTCAAATTTACACGATAAAAGTGGTTTTAGAATGGACACGTGTCAAGCAGCGACGCATATCGCGTTATTTTGGAGGAGTTTCAAAACCACCTTGAAGCCGCACGAAACCAGCGGTTTTCCTCTAAAACCGTTCCTCCTTGATATAATCTTCAGTTTAATCTCGACCGTTCATTTGATCTTAGATCAACGGTCCACAGTCAAATCGCCTTCTGCTCTTTCGGTCCCACCATCAAATGCCCCGATCTCATTCATTTTACCCCTTTTCCTTTGTAATTCGCCCAAACATTAAACTTTGGTGTTTAACACTAAAAATTTTTCTTCCACCTAATTCAGTCTAACCTCCTGTACCGGTGGATCTCGACCATTGATCGCCACTGTCTAATCTCATCCAACGGTCTAGAAACGTCCTTGCACCAGACCTCCATCAGTGCAGTTTCTTCCATTCTGCCATGATTTTTGCCCATTTTTTCGCCTACATCCTCTGTTTCACCACTACGCCACCATATCCACAAGCCTCCACAACATCCTCCTCCACTCCCATGGATTTTTATAACATGTTTATTGTGTTTTGTAGGGTTACATATGGTGAAAAATCATTCTCTATCTCACAATCACAGACATGGAAATATAGAGCATAGAATTCCATCTTCAGAGCCAAAGGTTGCAGGGAAGGTTACTGAGAAGGTTTAAATGTGATTTTCAGTAAATATCAATTTATTAACTCTGTTCCAAAACTTTCAACACCATTAAAACCTGTGTATCCACAGACAAGATAGAAGAGAAGCAGCAAAGAGTATCAGTGACAAATTGAAGAGATTAAAAACCCATTATTGAAGATTAAATGCTTTAATCCAGTGTTTAAAGGACGAAGATACAGATTGAAGACCTTATGAATGATCCAGAAGGCTAATGAGGCCTAAAACGCATGAAACAAGCCATATCAGTGTTTCACATCAGCATAATGTTCTTTCCCAAGAAAGGACAAGTCCCTCTAGTGTTTTTTTCTCCTCCATCGAGTTCTTGAGAAGATTATCACCCTGACAGAAGTCCTAAGATTGCCAGAGCATTAGTTACACAGTATGGAAGACCTGAAAGTCATTGATCTACCTTACTTGTCCCAGAGTACAAAATGAGTACAAGTGGCCAGAAAGTACTACAGAAACATACCTCTGGAGTTATTATCAGCCTGTCGAAGACCAATTATTCATCCAAAGAGTACTGAAAGTCAATACGGGATATTAAAACAGAATGGGCCTCAAGCACTCTTCTTCCTCTGTTTTAATGTTTCATTTAAAGTTCTATCTGCCTCTACAACCACTCTTTCAGCTATAAGAAATCTTCAGAAATACATTGTAAATGTTGGTTAACCGTGGATTGTAAGCTGCTTCATTGAGATAGAGTTATGTGTATAAGTTGTAAAATAGGCTGGGAGATGATTTCAGACTGATATCAAGCTATTGGACAATGATGTATGTGACTGGTGTTTCTCTTTAATATGACAAGCATGTTCATTGGATCCTGATCTAAATCAGTGGTGAAGTGTTCTATCTTTTATTGTTTTCCCCTCTGTTATGCATCACATTTCATTTCTCTGATAAGAATCAGTAATGCAGCTTAGGATATACTACTGTAAAGTACCCTAATGCTTCCTGCTCTTTTTATCTTTGATGTTTTATGCTAATTTTGTGATCTAAGAACGAATTAAATATAATTCAACCAGTGTAGTAGTTGGTTCTCCCTGCTTACTGATGTATGAATTTAGAGTTTGTTTTTAGATGTTCTTGTCCGGTTCTAGCTGAAATAATTGGGATACTGGGAGGTACAGAGTTGGTTCTGTCTCACTAGGGTCCTTTTCTAACAGTTTAGCTTTTCTAAGATCCCTTAAGTTGAATGTCAAAGCATTGAAAGTTAAAGGTCTTTCTCTGATCTTAGGCTTCACTTTGTGTCAAAAATTTAATGTTTTCTATTGTCTGAAGAGTTAGCCTTGTTAGGAGTTTGATTATAGACGGTTAAGGCATGCCCTGTCCCTATATTTTCTCCTAAGTGGTCACCTTGGAAGGTTTCCTTGTCATTTAATTTCATTTCCTTATCATTTCATCCCATACTATCATCTTAAGAGATCCTTTGATTTAGATGACTAGCCCATTTGAAAGCCTTGGATATTGAATTGCAAGTAAACCCTTTTATGACCCCATTGCCCAATGGACTTGAGTTTTCTTTGAATTATCTCCCCATTGCCAAAAATCCTTCTTATTCACCTCTTTACCTCATATTGGACCCTTCTTTCATGTTTCCCAACCAAACAAACACAACAAAATAAAACAACAACCCTTGTGCCCTATAACTAGCCTAATACCTTAAATTGAACCTCAAAGATATATATTTCTTTACATATATAGAGAGATCCCTCTCTGGATCCAGGAGGGCTATATCCTAATATTCCAAAGTGGTTTGATGTTGTCTTATCATTTGGTATTGCCAAATCTGCCAAATCATAGGAACCACAACAACGTCGATTATTTGGACGTGTTTTCAAAGTCGTATTTTGTTATCATGAGCACCATTGTGCCTAGGTTTTAGGAAGTTTAGGTTGGTTTTTTTATGTTTTTATGTCATAAAAATAATAAAGGCTTGAGAGACTCGTGTCTTGAACACAATATGTTGAAAATCTAGGGCATCAAGTATTAGGTGATTTCTCTTCTATGATAAATTTCTGTGAATATTTTTTTACTTTCTTAAATTACTATCTTCTTTTGCTTAAGTTATTAGTTTTCTTATTCATCAAACAGTTACCAATGCATAAACCATAAATATACAAGAGACACAAAATATAGGTGATAATTCAGGGCCAAAACCTCTCCCACTTAAGAGGAAAACTAGAACAAATCCTTCTTCTTATAGGGACTTCAATTGACGAATACCACGACCAAGACCCTTGACTTATTTTCCACTTGAAGACCAAGACACAAAGCTTCCTTGATGAGGTCCTTCTTCCTTGAGTCAACGATAGTCAACCCTCTTACTTCTTCCTTCTTCTCGGCTACCCTTCATAATTTTGGTCCCTTGATTTAGGCTTGCAATCTTCAACCCTAGTTTCTCCTTATATAAAATGTCCTTGATACCTTCACTTAGGATAGAGTATCCTCTTAGCTTGTCTCGGCTTCTCCTTTAACTTTCATCTTTTTCCAATTCAGATACCTAGGGGGGCTGCAATTCCTCTTGGTTTCTTCTGCAAAAACTTGCCTCTTTCTTCCTCTCACGTGTGGAGAAGATAAACCCAAGAACATATCATAAAAGAGATCGATTTATACTCTCCCTTTCTTCGCTTGTTTATAGGCCTCCTTGATGAACTTCGCACATCCTATTGCAGACTCGATGATGACAAAAATTCTTACTCTGAAATGAGGTCGAGTTGCTCTATTTATATTTGTTGGAGCCTTCATAATAAGCTGAATTTAGAAATGGGTGAGCCGACGTGACTGTTAGAGAAAATTCATTATTTATTTTAAGTCTAACTTGAAGTAGATGTTTGAGCTTGATCTTGGAGGGCCATTTTACATTTTCAATGAGTCATATAAAAACATAATATGCCCAAGAAGGGTTATTCATACATGACATTGACTCAAATTGAATTTTAGACTTGATGACAAATCCTAAAGGCTTAAAATGGGAGCCTTCACTAAAAATAAAGTTCTTTTCTCATGAAACCCATGAGACAAGAATAACAATAATAATTTTATTTTTCTTCTTTACATCAATTAAATAAAATCACAATTACATATTTCATTATGAAGACCGAACCTAGTTACACTTTAGAACACTCCCTCTTAACTAGGGAGGTATTCATAATGGTACTTGGTCATTCTCAATCTGAAGAATTCTCATAAGAAGAGTCAGATTGGTAACCCATCTGTTTAGCATCATATCAACCAACATTGTCACATAGCAAGGCCTTGACTAACAACTCTATCTCTCTTGGTAACAGATCTGAGCTCAATCTTGGTGATACTAATGATGTATAGACACCCTCATCATGAAGAGGTTTGTCACTACACCAAAACTTGCAGGTGTCGGTAAACTTCCAAACCGGTTGTTGGAACGGGGTTCCCTAAGCTGTGTTTTTTATATAATTTTGTAGTAATTGGTCTTGGGTAGGGGATTTGGGGCGGGTCAAAGCCCCCAATGTTTTGTAATGGGTCAAAGGATAGACCTAGAGTTCATATGTCCGATGTGATTCTTTCAGGATCATATGTCCCGTGTGATATAATTTCCAACATCAAAATCATCTATTTCTCTAGATCTCCAAAAAGTTTGGACTATCATTCCAAGGTGTTTGATACTCCCAAAGGACTCCCACCTATTCGTGATCATGATCATGCTATTCATTTGATTCCAGGAAGTGTTCCTCCAAACATCAGGCCTTACAGATATCCTTATTTCCAAAAGAGAGAAATTGAACGTATGATTGTAGAAATGTTAGAGGATGGTATAATTCAATGTAGTCAAAGTTCTTTCTCTGCTCTAGTAGTATTGGTGCACAAGAAAGATGGTTCATGGTGCATGTGTTCAGATTATAGGGAACTCAATAAGCTCACTATTAAAGATAAATTTCCCATTCCTGTTATTGATGAATTATTGGATGAATTACATGGAGAAATTTATTTTACCAATTTGGATCTTCGTTCAGGATATCATCAAATTAGAATGAATACTGAAGATATTCTAAAAACAACATTTCGAACTCATGAGGGTCATTATAAATTTTTTGCCATGCCTTTTGGCCTTACCAATGCACCTTCTACATTTCAATGGTTGATGAATTCCATTTTCAAACCCTTCCTTAGAAAATTTGTGCTAGTATTTTCTGATGATATACTAATCTAAAACAGGTCTTGGAAGGATCATGTTCAACATGTTGACAGGGTGCTAAAAATATTGGAGGAGAAACAATTATATGCAAAAACATCCAAATGTTTCTTTGGAGTACAAGAGGTGGAATATCTGGGTCATATTGTATCTCATGAGGGTGTTAAGGTAGACCCTAACAAAATTAAATCCATTAAGGAATGGAAATTCCCCACAACCATAAAGTAGATGCGTGGATTTCTCGGGTTAACAAGGCATTATCGCAAGCTTGTTAAGAATTATGGGAGAATAGCAACACATCTAACAACATTATGGAAGAAAGATGCATTTTCATGGACTCCTGAAGCAAATGAGGACTTTGAACATCTTAAAGAGGAAATTTGTCTAGCACCAATCTTAGCTACGCCAGACTTCACAAAAACCTTTATTGTGGAATGTGATGCCTCAAAAAATGGAATTGGTGTTGTTTTGCAAGAAGACCCATTGCTTTTGAAAGTCATTCAATGAAACGAAAGTATTTACAAAAGGCTATTTATGAGAAGGAAATGTTGGCAATACTACATGCATTAAAGAAATTGAGACCTTACCTAATGGGAATACACTTCAAGGTAAAAACTGATCATGATAGTCTTAAACACTTTTTGGAACAAAGACTATCTTCAGAAGAGCAGCAAAAATGGGTCACAAAGATGTTGGGTTATGACTTTGAAATCATCTACAAAAAATGGAAGCTAGATGTTGTTGCAGATGCACTCTCAAGAAAGGATGAAGAGGTGGAAGCATTGCTTTGTGTCATTTCAATTATCCAACCAAATTGGATAACCGAAGCAAGGGATGAATGGAAGAAGGACGAAGAAGTGTGGACTCTCATTCAAAAGTTGCAGCAAGATCCTAGTACATTTGATACATTTAGTTGGAAAAATGATTCCTTATGGTACAAATATCGCTTATCTATTTGCAAGAATTCCCAACTAAAACAAAAGATTCTTTTGGAATTGCACACTTCTCCTTTAGGAGGACACTCGAGATTTTTAAAAGCTTACCATAGGGTGAAGAAAGAATTTTTTTAGGAGGGCCTTAAATCTGATATTCAAAATTTTGTGGCAGAATGTTTGGTTTTCCAGCAAAATAAATTTGAGAAAATTAAGACCCCAGGTCTTCTACAACCTTTATCCATTCCAAGTCAACGTTGGGAGGAGATTTCAATGGATTTTATCACAGGTTTACCTAAGTCTGAAGGAAGGGGTGTCATCATGGTGGTAGTTGATAGACTTACTAAGTATGCACACTTTTGTGCATTTTCTCATCCATTTAAAGCGAGTACAGTTGCCACTGCATTTATGGAAACAATTCAAAATCTACATGGAAACCTGAAGATTATTGTAAGTGACAGAGATCCCATTTTTACAGGAAATTTTTGGATGGAATTATTTTCTTGTTTGGGTACTCAACTAACTCATACCTCATCTTATCATCCTCTATCCAATGGTCAAACAGAGATAGTGAATAAATGTTTGGAAGGATATCTTCGTTGTTTTGTATCTGATAAGCAAGCACAATGGGTCAAGTGCTTACCTCTCGCTGAATGGTGTTATAACACTTCCTTCCATACTGCAACAAAAATGACCCCATTTATGGCACTTTATGGATATTATCCACCATCCATCACATCTTCTTTAAGGGAAAATGCTAGGGTTCAAGCAGTGGAGGATCACATCGAGCATCAACAAGAAATTCTCCAACCCTTAAAGGATAACCTAAATTTGGCACAAAATCGAATGAAACAACAAGCAGTTCAACATCACAGTGAGAGAAGTTTTGATGTGGGAGACTAGGTATTTTTACGGCTACAGCCATACAAACAAATTCCCCTCAAGCAAGCTAAGAAGGATAGTAAATTATTGCCAAAGTACTATGGTCATTACAAGGCTTTGCAAAATATTGGTACTATGGCATACAAATTGGAGCTTCCTGCTTCTTCGCGAGTGTATCCAGTTTTCCATGTTTCATGCTTAAAAAAGGTTATAGGGGACAAACTTCCAGTTCAAACAATATTTCCAGAACTTGATGAGGAAGTAAAAACCACATTGGAACCTGAAGCAGTCGCGGAAAAAAGAACTCGACAACTACAAAATCGATAAATTTTATAGTATCTCGTCAAATGGAAGAACTTACCCATTGAATATTCTACATGGGAGGATGAGAATTTTATACAAAAGCACCCGGAGCTACTCAAGCGTTGAGGACAACACTTTTTTTAAGGAGAGGAGCATGTTAGGTCCCTATATTACTAGTATAGTCCCTTATTGTTGTTAGTTTAACCCCCTTATTGTTATTGTTGTACCCTTGTGTTGACGGGAAGAAATGTTCAGCCAACAGTAAGGGATCTCCCTGGTAAAATGTCTCGATTAGACTTTAAATAATTTGTGATAGGGATCCCGTATGGGGTGAGGATCCAACTACCGCTGAATATTCCTTTTCTCGGACACAAACGAGCCCTACAGACCTATGAACACACGATTATTCGAATGATACAAGACAAATGGTTGATGAGTCCTAATGAACACAAAATGATACAAATAGCAAGATGAGTTAAAGCATGTAGCCAAAGGAAATGTTGTTTAGCAACATATCATTAGGGTCATGCTTGTAAAAGTTGTTCAAACCACAGAAGAAATAGTTCTTTATGGTTAGAGCACCCTTCACTTCCTTAACCGGTCTCAAAGATAAGATAAATGTTAGTAACAAAGTTGCTAACATCTCCTAAGTAAACAACCTAACATCATTAACACATTTAGTGAGCTGAAATGTAT
The DNA here is from genome assembly GCA_034641835.2 of Pinus albicaulis. Lineage (NCBI taxonomy): Eukaryota > Viridiplantae > Streptophyta > Pinopsida > Pinales > Pinaceae > Pinus > Pinus albicaulis. The sequence goes on along the minus strand of CM076575.1, from coordinate 44,953,685 downwards.
AAATGATATAAGCAGAAAACATAGATTAATTAATCATAAAGATATCAGATACATAAGACAAAAAATATTCATAGTATTAACACATTAATCCTCATCAGATCCAAGAGTGGAATCAAAACATGTGTTTGTATCCATTCTCAAAAAGGTGTATTCAATGCTATAAAATTCTATTTTCTCCTTTGCAGTCCCAAAAAAAAGATCCTTTACAATTTCCCGAAGGAAGTATTTATAAAACAAAATTGACCCTTGGGTATCCTTGACTTTTCGCCTTTCTGACCGTTGACATACTCTGCGACTCAAGGGAATTTGCGACTTGCGACCTCGAATTTGACTGCAACCTGCAACCCCTCCTGTTTGCTACGACCTGCGACTTGGTCTTGGGAATAATTTGGTGATTTTGAGATCAGGAACATCTACCTACTGTTGTTATTTGAGGTAATTTTTCCATGCCCGATAATCTGTGGCAACTGGGGAGACCAGAGGAGTATCTTCCCTCAATATGCGAAGGCACTCAAGAGCTTTTGGGATCAAATTCTCTCTCTTGATCGTGATCTGATTGACAGGGAGGCCAGCTTGGTGTAGATCCGGACCGATGTCATGATGAATTGAACATTTCTTATGATGCCGGAAGGTCCTGAGAAGTAGCCGCTTGCATTATGAGTTGTAGAAATGCTTGAATGTCTTAGGCGACTTCTTCCCATGTCTTTTCTCCATCTAGTGCACCCAGAGAAGGAATGTGGTGTACTTCGGCCATTGAATCAATTACACTAATCAAATTTTCATACGCGTACATCACTTTCTCTAGATCTTTGACTAGTTTCTCTTTGGATTGTACCGTTATCCGGATTTGACCTTCGTCGTTTTCGGCGCAAATCCAATCTTTCCTAGGCAAGGTGTTCGAAGCCTGTGGATACATGTTTGACCATTCTAGCATTATGTCCAAGGCAATGTAAGCTTCCTTCAGCTATGCAGTCCTTCTTCTTGTGCTTTTAATAGTGGTGCGACTGTCTGTTTTATTGTAAACATTTCTTCATATACTTGTTTCATGGCAGCTTCCAAAGCGGCCAACTCTCTTTGAATGGTAAGGGGCACTTCATTAGTTTGTGCACTTGTGAACTATAGTCTCTGAATTTATTCTTCCAATCCATTCTTATCCTATTCTGCTCGAGCGGCTCTCTGCTTAGAAGTTTGTAAAAAAATTTGTAAATAGATGATCTCCCTGCTCATTCTGCTAATGTTATCCTCTCTGCCTGCTGCGAAGGCGGTACCAGCCGATGCGATCATGATTGGATTGGTCTTGGTATCCAAGACTATGTCCTTTTCGGTTGCGGCTGTAAGAGGAGCGGAAGGGTTCCATGCTAGGCATATTCTCTTCCCTTGCCTGATCTTGTGCGAATTGGTCATAAGTTATCCTTGTCAGATCCAAGACTTCGTCTTCTTGTTCTTCAGAGGGGCCAAGTTCCGAGAGAGTAAAGCGCACACTTGTCCTTGGGGTTGTCTGAGGTACCTCGATGTGTGGCAGCTCTGTCGGTATACTTGTATCTGGGAGAGGGGTCTTGTTGCCTTCTTCTTCCTTGGAGGAATCTTCCTTTGATTTCTGACTTTCTTCCTCCTTCCTCTTCTTCTCAGCTTCCACCTCATCCTGCTTTTCTTTTAACTGGCGCTTAGACTCTTTTTTCTCTTCCTCTTCCTTCTTCTTTTTTTCCTCTTCCTCCTTTTTCCTGCGGGCTTCTTCTGCTTGTTTCTTCTTTTGTTCTTCCCTTAGTGGTTTATTTCACTTATCCCATTCCTTTTGTTGCCCTAGGGCATCTTTAGTTCTTTTAAGTTCCTCTTCCCTTGCCTTCTCCTCGGCTTCTTGTTGTGCCTTAGCCTCTTTGTATTTTCATTCCTGTTGCTTTTTGGAAAGAGAATCGCCTGTATCAGTTCTTTGTTTCTTGGCTTTGGAAGATGAGGCTCCTCCTAGCGTGTTCATCCTTTCCTCCAGATTCTGATCATCTTGTTCATCTTGATCAGTTGATTCCTCTAGAGCAGCCTCCCTGTCCTTGTTGTACTAGTTCCTGACCCGATCCTTGGCTGGGCACTCTGTGTGTTGGCAACTCCATTTGAATTTGGCCTGTTTGCAATGCGCGGGGACAATTCTTTCAGGATCATATGTCCGTGTGATACAGGTGGCATAAAGAAACCCTTGGTTTCTTTAGCCTCTACTTCTACTTCCCTGAAATATCTGACTGTGTAGGCGCTGATAGTAAGAGGGAGAGTCGGCCATGGTTTCTTCTTGCCTTTGGTGAAAAATTTGGAAAACCTACCCGTCATCTGGTAACATACTTCTTGCAGGAGAAATTTGTCAGTGACGAACTGGGGTAGTGCGTGGGGACCCTTATACGACTGGAAAACTCTGATAAAAGTACTATCTTTAAGGGGAAACCAACTGGCTACTTGGGTTATTGTCTCCATGGCTCTGCTAGACATGCACGGGCAATCTTTGCCGAACAATTTTTCGTAGAGCGTGGGGATGAAGTTATGTGAGATTGACTCCATGTCTTGCTTATACTTAGAGGCCCAAAATACCTACAACTCTTTTTGAATTGGCCCACCACGCTCCTCATCCTAGTTATGAGGCCACCTGATAAATTTACATCTTGCGCATACTGCGTCCAACAGATAGGAGGCCATATAGAATTCAGATGCACACCCTTCATCGGGTGCTTGCACTGATGATATGTTTGACTTGAGGGATGCTACTATTAGGCTGGCCCAGTTGAAGCAGGTGCCATATGAGGTAAAAACATACATGAGGGAAACCCAGGAACTGTTGAAGATGGTGGCATCTGGTCAGCCATACATCCTGCATAACATTGCTGCCACTAACTTATAGACTTTCCTGAGGCCCGTTGTTTTGTATTCCTGATCCTTCCTGAATTTGAACTTTTCTGGATCCTCCCACCATCCCTTTAAGGTCTCAGGTATGGGGACTACGTGAGTAGTAGCCCATTCAGCGTTGAAATTCTGTTCCCGGGTGGGGAGTGCATAGTAAAACTCCACATCTTTCCCTTTTATATTTGCAAATGCCTTTCTTGCATTATCTCGAATGACCCAAAACTTGGAGTCTAACTTTTGTAATATCCATTCAATCACCTCCACGCACACAAAAATGGGTGGATGGGACCCTGCGTAATATAGTTTAGACCTTTTTACCTAAACATACACCTGCTGGTCTAGAAGGTATTCTGGAAAATTAGGCCTCATGAACTCTTGGTATATTTGATACCAACTCATGCTATCTCCCTTCCCAAACATGCAAGCGGTGTCTCCATAGATACGGGGAGGGGAAGGAGGAATCCATTCTTTTGAAGTTTCTATTTCAAGACTCTTGCCTCTCTTTCACACTGTCGAGGGCCCCATATCGTTTGAGGCCGAAGAGATGGACACACACTCGAGCTCGGTTTCGATGTTCCCCGACATATTCATAAAACAGTCCCACGATAAGACATATGTCATACTGATAAATAATTTGGTTGCTCCTATCTCTGCTTAACTATTTTTCAAGGAAGTGGATGAACTTGGGACCTGGTGACCTTGTGACTAGGTCGTGTTGGTTTAAAATTTCGCAGAAAAGCGACCTAGCGACTTGCGACTATGGTCGCAAGGTCACTGAGTCGCAGAGTCGCGCCAGTTTAGATTTTCACGAAAATGCGACCTAGCAACTCGCAACTAGGTCACAAGGTCGCTGAGTCACGAATTCGCGCCAATTTAAACTTTCATGGCTATGCAACCTAGCGACCCTGGGACTAAGCGATCGAGTCACTAGATCGCAAGGTCGCAAAGTCGCGGGGTCGCTCTAGGGCTTGGCAGACGAGTTACGCAACGACGAAATATTTTCTCTTGATTTTTAAACAAAAGGGGAGGTAAGACAACATATCAAGTGGAAAGCATACATGAAGGTCCTCATTGAAGGGGGCTGGGAAGGGAAACTGAAACAGACTGATGCAAGGAAAGATTCTTAAAGGAGGTAAAAAGGGAAGTCAAGTTGTCGGGGAGGAGGAAGCATAGCAATAGAATACATGGGCAGTTTAAATAGAAGCTAGGATGATTTTTAAATAGGCCAAGGTTAGGGTAATGAGGAAATAATCAAACAAAAGGAAACCGTAGGAGGATTCCTCCCACAGAAGAAATCTTGAAGAAATTTGATAAATTTTGGGAAATTTTGGAAATTTTTGCATTTTTGGCAGTTTTGCACAGTCACACTGTCAAAAGTGCAACGTCCTAGGTGCTGCACTTTTTCTAGAGACCTCCAATGGCCAAACTTAAAGCACCATTGGATTTAGAAGGTCAACTACGGTCAGGAAAACAACTTTACAATTACAATTACAATTTTATAAATATTTTACATACAATTCAATTAAAATTACAATTACAAATACAATTACAATTTTAGAGTTTTACATACAATTACATTAGGCAACTTACGAGGGAAAAAGCGTTCCAGCTGGCTTGTCAGAGGCGTTTTATTTCTCCGTCACGCAGGTCGAATGTGACCTATGTGACCCTTCTATTTATAAAGGGGTTGCACGTGCGGTCAATAAATGAGGGTCGCAGGGTCGCAAATGAGTTGAGTTGATGAGATATGCGACCTCGCGACTCTGCGACCTTGTGTCCTGGGGGTTGCAAGGTTGCAAGGTCGCAATTCTTTGGTTTCTGGATTATGTGCGACCTTGCGACTTCTCTACCTGAGGGGTCGCAAGGTTGTGAGAGTTTGGTTTGACCATTTTTGTGACTTTGCGACTTGAGATTTTGAAAGAGTGAACCTGAGATAAACTCTATTTTTTCAAAAGGTTAGGGGCTCAAAAATTTTAAAAAGGGCGAAATTTTGGAGGGTGTTGTAGCAGCTACAACAAATGGCGATTCATTGGTAGGGCCCAGGATCTCTACCGGTGCTTCATATTGAGGGGGGTGGGGGGGGCTTAGCATGTTGATCCTTTCACCCCATGGGTCCCACTACTTTCATCCTCGGGCCTTGCGCGCTTGCTCCACCTGTCTGCATGTCCCAGGGTGCTGGTCCACCATGTTTTCATTCCTGAAGACCGGACGAAAAAGGTTGGAGTAACCTCAGGGACTTCCAGGATCCGATATAGTTACTTTTTCCTCATTGTGTTGCTCCACTACCAGCAAACCTGGTGGTTCCGGTGGAGTCACTGCCTAGGAGTCAGAGACGTTGCTCCACTGCCAGCGAGCTTGGTCAGTACCCTGGCGGAGTCATCATATCACCTCTCTGCACATGAATCCTTTCTCAATCCTTTACCCTTTATTCATGTGCTAATTGCACTTATTTAAATGTGCTCAGGGCACGTATTTGACTGTGGAAATTATTGCTTGGGAGGATGAGAGATCCCGACTTATTTTGCTTGCAAGAGAGGTTTCTCCTGGTCTATATGAGGACTTTCGAGCTTTCCCAGATATCCTTTCGTCTCCTGAGGTTTGCTTTGTCCCCTTTCCATCTAGTGACCGATTAAACCGAAAATTTCTTTTGTACAGCAGTCCCTTGGGTCAGCATACTAGATAAGCTAGCTACACTCGGTTCCTGGGACTTGGTAATGTTTCCCCATTGGGTGCCTATCACAGGCAAGCTCGTGCCATTTTTTGTGTTCCAGGGGTGATTCTTCACCAACATAGATTCCGGCACAGCATGCCAATTAGGTAACTTCTACATCTCTCCTTCAACTTGAGATGCCAAAGGGAAAGAGACAAAGAGAGCCTACTTGAAACAAGCAATTTATTGAAAACGTAAATAATGAAAAACAATAGAAAAAAAAACAAAACTATGGTATAGGATATGGTGACGACCCCTTGGGGCTTTCAGGTGAAATAGTGTTTAAGGTTGTGCCCTTTTACTGGGAGAACCTCAATCCTCCCTTCAAGGGTCTCTAGATTGTAAGTGTGGGAGCTGACCTTTTCTTTAATTTGGAAGGGACCTGTCCACAGGGCCTGGAATTTGGAGTGTTTCCCTTTATCCTTGTTAGCTTTGTCCTGTTTGAGGACAAGGTCGCCTACTTAAAAAGACTTGTTTCTGGCGGACTTCTTGTCGAACCATCGTTTTATTCGACTTTGGTGGATGGTGAATTTTTCCCGAGTTTTTAACCTTTCCTCCTCCAACTTCAACATTGTATCTATTCGGGCTTGTAAAGCAGGGCAAGGAGTGCCATGAGTTTCTTGAGATAATTGAAGGGCTGGGAGAGACAAATTGGGAGGAAGGATAGCCTCTTTGTTGTACACAAGAAAAAATGGGGAGGTTCCCAAAGATGATTTCGGTGTGACCCGATCAGTCCACAGGGAATTATGGAGTGTGTTATGTCAATTTCATTGTTGGCACAGTAGAGTCTTTTTGATGATGTGGTTGAGGTTATTATTTGTTGACTCGGCTAACCAATTTCCTTCGGGGTAATAGTTGGCAGAGTGTTTTGTTGAGTAGTGGAAAAGGTATGAATTCACTATGTCTTTTCTCATTCTTTTACTTTAAACATAATTCTTTTTACTTTAGAAAGGTGACTTATTACAAGAATTGTGGTAGAATTGTAAAGATTTATGTTTATTGTAAAATGTAACAAAAAACTGCCTTTTAATGCTAAAAACAGGAATCAAGCAAGGTGAACAGCTATACCAGAGGTGAGGCTAAAGCAAGAGCAATTGTTGTTCCTCCAGCGTTAGACCAAATCCTGTCAAAGACAAGGAAATCCGAACACATTGCTAAGAGAAGGCAGGGGACAGCTTGGCTTCGGTCAAAGGAAATCAAGTGACAACTAAAGAAAGAAGAGAATCGAATCCCTCAAGATCCTTCAATCCTGAGGGATCGTTGTTCAAACCTTATCTCGTTCCTTGTCATGTCCGTCGAGTTTGTTATATAAGGCAATGCCTTTAGCGATTGTAGGGAGTCGGATCAGTTGATTAAAAACATTCCTTTTGTAATATTGCGTTTTATTGACTCTCATGATCAGAGAGCGGTCACTGTAACACTTTTATGTTCGATTAATACAAAGACGTGTTTCATTTCATCTTTCAACCTCTGAAGTAACCCAGCAGTGTTTCACTGGTGCTAAGGGCCCAGCCCTAGTGGAATCGTTCTGTTGTTTTTATTTCTACCCTTTTATTACTGTTGTGTGATAATTGCGTTTTGTTTCATTACGATTGCAGAGTTACTTAATTATTGTTGAATTGAGTACTGGATTGTTGTGTGTGCTAATGGATTGCATCGCTGTTCTATTTTAACAAGGATTGTAATTTTGTATTACTCATCTTGCTTTCACGTATAAAGCTTTGTTGTTCCGTACTTAACTTCGTTTGTTGTTCCAATGGATTATCGTTCATTTTGATTGACTACTTAATAGCATTTGCTGTCGACAGGGTTGGAGTTTAAGAAGACTTGTTATCTGATTTTGTTAAGTTCATATTTGTTGTTCAATTACCGTTTATTGTTCAATTACTATTTGTTGTTCATTTCTAATTCGTTAGGTTCAGATTGCAGAGAGATTGTTTGTTTACAGTTTGCTGTGTAGGCATATAGATTACAAATTGTTGTTCCTTTCCAATTCTTGCTTTTAAAGGAAATTATTCTTAGTTTATTTTCAACAGCAAGTAGTTCAATTTCGATTTCACATTGATTGCTTAAGGAACATGACTGTCAACTATAGAGAACATTGGTTATTTCCTCCAAGTTCCCAGATTGATTGCCTTGTTCCAGTGTGATTTCAGTTGCATCGATTTCTAAAGGAATGAGTTATTGCTACTGTATCCTTGATTGATGCTTTGCAAAATGAATAGTTAAGATTTCAGAGTATTTGCATTCATGTTATTGTAATTAGATTTATTTACAAGCATCTATTTAATCTTGTATCTAAAATACTATACTACATCTCTCATAGCATTACTCTTAGCTAAATTGCAGTCTCCAACAGAGTACACTCTTGAAACAAAAATTCGTTCCTGGATTGATAATTAATGTAGGATAAATAGGTGTTAAAAAGATACCTTTTATAACTCAACATTTTGGCGCTATTGCCGGGGAGGGTGTATGCCATTTCGAAGGAGTGATGCACATTTGATTTTTTTCTGCTTGCAAAGAATTGGGTATCAAATACGGAAGGTAAGAACCTGCGCACCGGGCAAGGCACATACTTGCTCACAGCCCGCTTCACAGCGGAATTAGGTAAACTTCTTTCTTTAGGTAGGAATGAAGGCTTGTTTTCTAGAATGAATAAACCATCTAAACAAAACAAAATTCCTCCTAAACCCGAAAAACCTAAGGGACTGATGACCCTTGGACCAACAACTTTCATTGATGAAATCCTTAAGAAGACTGAATCTCAGCCATCAGTAGGACCTAGGAAAGTTATCTCTAGACAGCCTACTAGTTCCCTTCAGGCCACAGAGTCACCATCTGAAGCCTTTGCTGAGATACATAGTCAAGAAGTGGGAAGTGAGCAAGATTCCCAAGAAATTGAGAATCCTTTCCTAATTTCTCCACAAGAATGGAACTCTAGCAATCTTCGCAAAGGAGAAGGGGAAATAGGAGAAGCAGAAGAACCAAAATCTCCTTTTGAAATAGTCCAAACAGTGAGCAGTCCAGATAAGGGAAGTGTTGTCAAACTCATTCAAAACAAAGGACCTGAATCTCCTCAAACAGTAGGCCAGCAAGGAATACTTATTGTTCCAGATCAAGGGAGTGTTTTCAATGCCTTTCCTACTCCTTCCAGTCAACCTAGGAATTCCCTTGAGATCCCAGAAGGATATTGGCACATATTTGATCAAATGGCCCAAAACCAGAACCAACAAACACCCCAACAAACTTCCACACTATAGTATCCTATAGTGGATGCTACAGTTAATGCACCTATGAAATCCATTCCTCTTAAACATATTCCTACATTTCATGGATTGACATCAGAAGATCCAAATGCATTTCTATTTGAATTCGATGTGTTATGCAGGGGGTATGACTATACCACCGATCCCCAAAAACTAAAACTATTTCCTTCCACATTAAAAGGAGCAGCCTTACGATGGTTTATGGGGCTAGGTGGGGGTGTTATAAATGATTGGGATTAGATGAAAGTTGCGTTTCTAAATAAATATCAGGATTATTGCAGGTCTCGGGAACTAAAAGAAAAAATATTTCAAATGACAGCAAATCCGAATGAAACTCTGGAAGAATATGTGGAACGGTTTCAATACAATCTTCAGAGATCTCCTTACGCATATTTACCCTTACCTGATAATGTGTTGAAGACTACATTAATTAGGGGGATGAAGGATCAATGGGTTGAAACATTGAATATTATGGGAAAAGGTGATATATATCAGGAGAGCTATGCTAACATTATTTATTTGTGTATCAGGAGTTCGAGGGGCAATACAAGGCTAAAATCAGCAGAACATGACATGATCACAAGGGATAATAAGACCTCCAGTGAAGGTGTAACTCGTGCAAAGATTGGAAATCTGCTGGAAGATTTTAAAATAGATAGTCTAGGGACTCTAACAACATAGTTCGACATTATGCAATCCAAACAAAAGCAAGCAGAAGCAGAACAAAATTTGGCAGTATTCTGTCCCAGATGCAGAAAGAAACACAACCACAAAGAGTGCCCGCTGGATATAATCAAAGTTTGTGCCATTTTCATGAAAGACCACTCCACAGAAGGATGTCCCTCGCTTCCTGGCCTAAAATCAGTCTATAAAGAGGCAGAAGAAGAATCAGAAGTGGTATGCTTACTTAATCAGCGCCGACAATGGCAACTGCGACAATCAGGTATGCCAACTGATCCATTTTCTTCTTTTCAGCCTCCTCAATATAATGCTCAGCAATATAATGGAATGTGTAAAAATAAATCACCTTTCCCCATTGGTCACAACAGCCATTTCCTACATCATCATGGCCAAATCAAACAAACCAAAATAATTGGCCAAATTTTCCTTTCTGCCCACCGTTTTGGCAAAACAATGCTTATCCAACACAATGGTCCCCCTCTACTTCACAGAGTCAATCCTAGCAGTCAAACTGGCAAAGACCTACAAATCAACCAGCTAGAACAATTCCCCTCTCTCAACCTACACTGCCAGCTCCCTATACATTACTCCAAACAACGTAGCAGAACTTCGCTATGGTGTTTTCGGAACAAATTACCCTACCCTAGCTGGTAGGATGCAGCTCTCAGTATTATCGCATGTTTTTGCTGGGCGGTTAAAGCAAGGTCCATGATATCGTGGCTCAGATATTGCTGAAGATCAATGTACCATGAGGAGGAATCCTATTGGGATATACTATCAGTTTTATACATGTCGATTTCGTGTTCCCAACTCTCTTCTTCATTGCCTCGCGAGTCTACGGCTTTCGCGGACATCCGACATAGCCCTTGGCCCTTTATAGTATGTTTCAGCTTGAATTCTAGGTCATACTCTTGAAGACAAGTCATCCAATTGCCTCGTATCTCGCCCATGTCTTGTTGTACGAAAAGTGAGCGAACAACTGGGTGAGGTACGAAAATTGTGACATGACTCTTCAAAATATATGGCCTGAAGTTGTTGACCGCCTTGTACACCACATAAGCTTGCTTCTCAATATCTGGATAATTCAGCTCGGCACCTTGCAACCCAGCACTCAAGAATGATATGGGACGCTCATCGTTGTTTCCATCTTTCTAAGTGAGGACGACCGCGAGAGATGAATCTGAGGCAAAGGTGTACAAGATAAAGCTTTTGCTGAAATCTGGACTATGAAGGGTAGGTGCTTCTGCAATGGCCCGCTTGATGTTATTGAACGCTTCTTTCTCGGGAGAATTCCATTTGAAGTTTGCGTTCTTCTTGATCATACCTTGCAAAGGTTTCACTATTTGGGCGAAATCTACTATGAATTTTCGTACGAAGTTGATTTTCCCGAGGAAAGACTGCATGGCATTCTTACCACTTGGGGGAGGAATCTGGGCAATGAATTTTGCACATTCTGGATCCACTACTATGCCATCCCGGGTTATGATGTGCCCCAACAATTTCCTTTGGAAACGGCGAAAATTATTTTCTTCGGTTTAGTGAGATCTCGTATTTTCGGCACCTCTCAAAAATCTGCTTGAGGTGATGTAAATGGTCACACCTACACTTTGAAAATACGGTGATGTCGTCAAGTTATACTACCACACTTTTCCCTATGGGGCCTCGAAAAGTGATGTCCATGTCTCTCTGGAAGGTTGCGCCAGCATTGATTAGGCCAAAGGGCATGCGTCTGAATGCGAAAGTCCCCCATTTAGTTCTGAATGTGGTTTTCAGTTGGTCGGGTTCAGCCACTAGTACTTGGTTATAAATTGAAAAACCATCTAGTAGAGAGAACATTAATGATCCTGATACTGCTTGAAGGATCTGCTCCATAGGGGGCACCGGGTAGTTATCCTTGTCCAAAGCTATGTTCAAGTTTTGTAAGTCTATGCATAAATGGATTTCACCAGATTTCTTACGAACTGGGACCAAATTTGACACCCAGGTTGAATGCCGGACTTTGAAAATTATACGCACATCCAATAGTTTCTTCAGTTCCTTTTGGATCATCGGCTCTAAAGTGGGGTGTACTTTTCTCAATTTCTGCTGGAACGGTTTCACTACTTCTTTCATGGGTATCACGTGCTGGATGATATGTGTGTCATAGGTTCGTAACTCATCATATGTCCAGGAAAATGCATCTCAGTATTTCTTAAATAACTTAGTGAAATATTGCCTCTCCTGAGAGATGAATTCATTACAGAGATTGATGAATTTGGGTTCCTTCTCCATCCCGAGGTTTATTTGTCGGTGTGCTAACATGGAACTCTTCATCTTCGTGTTGGGGGGTCCTTGAAATGGTTATGTAAATCAAACAACTTTTTGAGTGACACAATCCCTTTGGGTATGGGATTTTCCTTACGATCCCCTTGTTTCTTTTGCAAGGCTTGATCATGATCCTCTTCTTCTATAACTGTGTCCTTGAACACGTCCGTATTGAGCATGATATCCAATACCTTTTGATCATCATTAAAAACGCGTAGATTAGTGACATTTTTTGGTACAGATGGCTTGTAAATGATTTCAATAGAGAATCCATCCCTAAGTGGGGTGAACCTAGCATTAACATTGGCAAGTGTATCAGTTGCTACATTGTGCATTCTAAGTACGGATTTAATACCAAAAGCATCAAAAGCAGAAATTAAATGCCATACCTCTTGCTGGTAACCTTTCAAATGCGGAGACAAGCAATGAATGGTGTTACGTATCTGACCGGTGATAGTCTCGGATTCTCCAATTACCTTTAAAGAATGGACCTTGAGATCTATGGCTTTCTTGAACCCGAGAATCAATGCTTCATAATCGGTTGTATTATTTGTGCACTGGAACTCTAGCTGGAAGGAGATTAGAAACTTGTTCTTCTGAGGGTCTAGCAGAATACAGCCTGCGCCATCCCCATCATGGGTTTTGGAACTGTCGTAGTGCAAGTTCCATATTTCATCTTCTGATTTCACAAGGTTGTCCGAGCACATAGGAGACGTACTCGGGGTAGCTTCTTCTAACAAGTCTTTCGTTGAGGTGGAGTGGTTGCCAGTGACCAACAGTAGTTCTAATTGGACGTCTTGAGTGACCGACGATTGGGGGGTTTGGTAGCACCCAAAAATGGATTCTAAGAAGCACATGCCGAGTTCCTCTTGTGTGAAACTGACTGGTTCGTTAGTTGGATCCAGGTCGATCACCATGTGTTTCATGTAAGGCTCACTTTCGACCTAGATTTGATTGTTCCTACCCTTGTAAGGGAGCCACAGGTGCACCCTCGAATCAGAGGATAAGCGGATGATGACATTATTCAATTCACCTACTGCAGGAACCTGAGATCTATTGAGTTGAATGATCTTGGCATCAGTTTTCTCAGGGTGGATGTTTAACTTCTTGCATACAGACAAGGCCATAACATTTGTGGATGCACCAGAATCGATGAGGCAATTATGGACATTGAAATTGAAGTTCTCAAGGATAGAAGGAAAGGTGGTGTCGATCCCCTGGAGTTTTGATTAACGGAATTCACGATAGACTAGGGACTAGCAACAACTTGGGAAGATGTGGTACTCATGGGTTTGGTCATCGGTAGGTTGGAAAATGCTTTGTGGATAAGATCTTGCTAGTTAGCAATGCGAGTGAGTTTGTAGAGAGAAATATTGGCCTGTGTTTTCTTCATATCCTCGATAATGTTACACCCGGATTCTGGGTGTGAGATAAGTTTGGTGGAGGATTTTGGAGAAACTGATGATGATCTAGCCTTTGGGCTTACTCGGGGATTGGTTGCGAAAAATTTCTCACGAGTCTTGGTTTGGTGCTCTGTGTTTGGTGGTAGAATTTTCCTTAAGAAAGCTTTTCTCTTTTCCTCGAAGGACTGTTCAGGAACCGGGCCTTTGCTCCTTAAGCTCTATTTTTGAGGGGTTTTGGATTTAGGGTCGTCAGCCAAATTTACTTCAGTTGTGGAAGGGGGGCTTTCCCCGCGGACCACCTTGAATGCAAGGACAGTGCAACCTATATCCTCATTCGGGGGAGAGGCTTCCTTGTTATTTGAAATATCTTACTCCTCTAAATCCCCAGGGGTTTGGTCTTCTAAAATTTGATTCACCACGGCGGTCATGCTATTAATCCACTGGGGGGCAAGTTTTCTCTGAGTGGGAGGCTTGATGGAAAGAACAGAAATTATCCTTGCCGATTTCTTCAACGTTGAGGCCAGTACTCGAGTTTGACGGAGGCCGGTTAAGAGCGGGGTTATTATTTCTAAAGAAAGGTTTCTGCGTTTTGGCACCTGAGGTAGAGTCATTGTTTTTCCTCTTCAAATCGGAGACTTCATTGGTTAATAGTTTGAGAGACTTTGTGATGCTTTCGAAGTCGAAAGAGTCTTTGTCTTTGTCTCCAGCCTTATGAGTTGAGGATTTGACTCTCTTCGTGGCCGTATTTTTATCATCCTGGCCATCATGATCAATGGCTCCTATGGATAGCATGTCCCTTTCAATAGCGAGGGGGGTGGTGTAATTTTCTTCTAAGGTAGCTCTAGCTTCATGTTTTACGAACACGGAAATATCCCAAGGGAGAGCATGTTTGTAGTATTCAATGGTGATGGAATCATCTAGGGCCATGTTCGGAGGGAATTTGTTCAATATAGTAGCGAAGCATTCATTGAAGTCTTTGAATTTCTCCTTCTTCTGGAATTTCAAGGTACTAAGTTCTGTGAGGAGCATAGAAGGAGTTTTTTCCTCCGAAAACTTTTGGAGGAAGGTTTGGTGAAATTGTTCCCAGGAAGAAATGGAAGCAACAGGGAGAGACCGGTACCATGTAGCAACTTTATTTTCTAAAGTATGAGGAAAGAGCCAGCATGCTACATTGTCAGACTGCACCCTCATCATTTGTAAGGCCAGGTAAAAGTTGCTTATGTGATCTTCGGCCAACGTACCCTTTTCGAGGTCGAACTTAGGGAGATGCCTCTCAGGGTGTCGAGGCATGTCATGGAGGGGAACATGGAGGGCTAGGGGAGATGGTGCCATCCAAGCCAGTAGCTGCACACTTAGCCTGCTGGTGGAACGATATGTAGACATGCCCTATTTCACTTTCAGATTCACTCCCTATGCCTGATCCGGATGCTTCACCTTCATGATGGGAGTGCATGTCCTAATTTCTCCTGTGGTTTCCTACATTCTTGATGTTTCACCAATTATAAAGGAAAGGGAACATGTTTTGGTTTCGGTTGTGGTGAGGGTGTCCCATACTTTGACCTTGCCCACAACCTCCATCTCCTCGGCCCCTGTTTCCTCGACCCCTCCCGGTTGCGCCCCCAGGCTGGTTATTTGCTTGGGTGTCATCGTTCACAGGTTGGTCGGGTTGGGTTTCGCTGATTTCTGGGCCGCCTCCTTCATTGCCTCGGGGACTATCAAGGAGCTTTACCGAATTTTGCTCTACTGCTTCTACATAATCTTCTATCATGAGACCTACCAACTGAGGTAGGGAATTGACCAGGGCTCCTTGGCAAGTCTGGTTGGCCGCGGGAGTTCGAGGGTTGACCAGGGAACCGGTGGCCAGGACGTTTTGTAAGCCTATGATGAGCTCACGGGAGATTGGGTGCAAGGCCCTTAGCTGGTTAGAGGTGATCTCATATAAAGGGGGTTCTTCTTCGAGACAATGTTCAAGGGGTGGTGGACCAGTGTTTTCGTACATGATTTCCCCCTGCAGGGTTTGCAAAAAAATGTTTCTTGTGTGCTGGGAGCCTGCCATTCAGGTCCTCCTTCTAGCGTCAAATATGTCAACGGGAAGAAATTTTCGGCCAACAGTAAGGGATATCCATGGTAAAAACTCACGATTAGACTCTAAACCTCTTGTGATAGGGATCCTGTCCAGGGTGAGGGTCTGGCTACCGCTGAATATTCCTTTTCTCAGACACAAACGAGCCCTGCAGACCTATGAACACACGATTACTTGGATGATACAAGACAAATGGTTGATGAGTCCCAATGAACATAAAACACTAAAAATAGTAAGATGAGTTAAATCATGTAGCCAAAGGAAATGTTGTTAGCAGCATATCATTAGGGTCGTGCTTGTAAAATTTGTTCAAACCACAGAAGAAACAATTCTTTATGGTTAGAGCACCCTTCACTTCCTTAAGCAGTCTCAAACATAAGATAAATGTTAGTAACGAATTTGCTAACATCTCCTAAGTAAACAACCTAACATCATTAACACATTTAGTGAGCTAAAATGTATAAATGTTATAAGCAGAAAATGCAGATTAATTAATCATAAAGATATCAGATACATAAGGAAAAAATATTCATAGTGTTAACACATTAGTCCTCATTAGATCCAAGAGTGGAATCAAAGCATGTGTTTGTATCCATTCTCAGAAAGGTGTATTCAATGCTATGCAATTCTCTTTGCTCCTTTGGAGTCCCAAAAAAAGATCCTTTACAATTTCCCTAAGGAAGTATTTATAGAAAAAAATTGACCCTTGGGTATCCCTGACTTTTCGCCTTCCTCACCATTGACATACTCTGCGAATCAAGGGAATTTGCGACTTGCGACCTTGGCTTTGACTGCGACCTGCGACCCCTATTTTCCGCAACCTGTGACTTGGTCATGGGAACAATTTGGTGATTGTGAGATCAGGGACGTCTACCTGTTGCTGTTCTTTGAGGTAATTTTTCCATGCCCGATAATCTATGGCAACTGGGGAGACCAGAGGAGTATCTTCCCTCAAAAATTTGAGGCACTCAAGAGTGTTTGGGATCAAATTATCTCTCTTGATCGTGATCTGATTGGACAGGGAGGCCATTTTGGTGTAGATCCGGACCGGTGTCATGATGAACTAAACAAGGTTTTCTTGTGATGCCGGAAGGTCTTGAGAAGCAGTCGCTTGCCTTATGGGTTGTAGAAATGCTTGAATGTCTTAGGTGATTTCTTCCCATGTATTTTCTCCATCTAGTGCACCCAGAGAAGGAATGTGGTGTACTTCGGCCATTGAATCGATTCCGCTAATCAAATTTTCATACGCGAACATCACTTTCTCTAGATATTTGACTATTTTCTCTTTGGATTGTACCGTTATCCAGATTTGAACTCTGTCGTTTTGGGTGAAAATCCAATCTTTCCTAGGCAAGGTTTTTGGAGCCTGTGGATACATGTTTGACCATTCTAGCATTTTGTCCAAGGCAGTGGAATATTCCTTCAGTTGTGTGGTCCTTCTGCTTATGCTTTTAGTAGTGGTGTGACTGTCTGTTTTATTGTAAACATTTCTTCATATACTTGTTTCATGGCAGCTTCCAAAGTGGCCAACTCTCTTTGAATGGTAAGGGGCACTTCATTAGTTTGTGTGCTTGTGAACTATAGTCTCTGAACTTCTTCTTCCATTCCCTTCTTATCCTGTTCTGCCCAAGATACTCTCTGCTTAGAAGTTTGTAACATGTTTTGTAAAGAGATGATCACCCTGCTCATTCTGCTAACATTATCCTCTGTGGCTGCTATGAAGGTAGTACTAGCTCATGTGATCATGATTGGATTGGTCCTGGTGTCCAAGACTATGTCCTTTTTGGTTGCGATTGTAAGAGGAGCGACAAGGTTCCGCGCTATGCATATTCTCTTCTCTTACCTGATCTTGTGTGCGAACTGGTCATAAGTTAGCCTTGTCAGATCCAAGTCTTCATCTTCTTGTTCTTCAGAGGGGCCAAGTTTCGAGAGATTAAAGTGCACACTTGTCCTAGGGGTTGTTTGAGGTACCTCGATGTGTGGCAGATCTGTCGGTATCTTTGTCTCTGCGAGAGGGGTCTTGCTGCCTTCTGCTTCCTTGGAGGAGTCTTCCTTTGATTTCTAACTTTCTTCCTCCTTCTTATTCTGCTCAGCTTCCACCTCATCCTGCTTTTCTTTTAACTGGCGCTCAGCCTCTTTCTGCTCTTCCTCTTCCTTCTTCTTATGTTCCTCTTCCTCCTTTTTCCTGTGGGCTTCTTCTGCTTGTTTCTTCTTTTTTTCTTCCCTCAGTGGTTTCTTTCGCTTATCCCCTTCCTTTTGTTGCGCTAGGGCATCTTGAGTTCTTTTCAGTTCCTCTTCCCTTGCCTTTTCCTCGGCTTCTTGTTGTGCCTTAGCCTCTTTTTCTTTTCATTCCTGTTGCTTTTTGGAAAGAGAACCGCCTGTATCAGTTCTTTGTTTCTTGGCTTTGGAAGATGAGGCTCCTCGTAGCGTGTTCATCCTTTCCTCTAGAGTCTAATCATCTTGATCAGTTGATTCCTCTGGAACAGCCTCCATGTCCTCTTTGTACCAGTTCCTGACTCGATCCTCGGTTGGGCACTCTATGTGCTAGCAACTCCATTTTAATTTGGCCTCTTTGCAATGCACGGGGATGATTCTTTCAGGATCATTTTTCCGGTGTGATACAGGTGGCATAAGAAACCCTTGGTTTCTTTGGCCTCTGCTTTTACTTCCCTGAAATCTATTACTGTGTAGGCGCTGATAGTAAGAGGGAGAGTTGGCCATGGTTTCTTCTTGCCTTTGGTGAGAACTTTGGAAAACCCGCCTGTCATTTGATCACATGCTTCTTGCAAGAGAAATTTGTCAGTGATGAACTGGGGTAGCGCGTGGGGACCCTTATACGACCTGAAAAACTTGATAAAATTACTATCTTTAACAGGAAACCAGCTGGCTATTTGGGTTATTGTCTCGATGGCTCTGTTAGACATGCACAGGGAATCTTTACCAAACAATTTTCCGTAGAGCGCGGGGATGAAGTTATGTGAGATTGACTCCATGTCTTTCTTATAGTTAGAGGCGCAAAATACCTGCGACTCTTTGTGAATTGGCCTGCCATGCTCTTCATCCCAGTTATGAGGCCACCTGGTAAATTTACATCTCGCGCATACTGCGTCCAACAGATAGAAGGCCATATAGAATTCGGATGCACACCCTTCATCGGGTGCTTGCGCTAATGATATGTTTGACTTGAGGGATGCTACTATTAGGCTGGCCCAATTGAAGCGGGTTCCATATGAGGTAACAACATACATGAGGGAAACCCAGGAACCATTGAAGGTGGTGGCATTTGGTCATCCATACATCCTGCATAACATTGATGCCAATAACTTATAGACTTTCCTAAGGCTCGTTGTTTTTTATTCTTGATCCTTCCTGAATTTGAAATTTTTCGGGTCCTCCCACCATCCCTTTAAGGTCTCGGGTATGGGGACCGTGTGAGTAGTAGCCCATTCAGCGTTGAAAGTCTTTTCCTGGGTGCGGAGTGCATAATAAAACTGTGCATCTTGCCCTTTTATATTTGAAAATGAATTTCCTGCATTATCTCGAATGACCCAAAACTTGGAGTTGACCTTTTTTAAGATCCATTCAATCACCTCTGCACACGGAAAAATGGGTGGATGGGACCATACGTAATGTAGTTTAGACCTTTTGACCTGAACATACACCTACCGGTCTGGGAGGTCTTATGGAAAATCATGCCTCGTGAACTCTTGGCATATATGATACCAACTCATTCTATCTCCCTTCCCAAACACGCAAGCAGTGTCTCAATAGATAGGGGGAGGGGAAGGTGGCATCCCTTCTTCTGAAATTTCTATTTCAGGACTCTTGCCTCTCTTTCGCACTGCCGGGGGGCCCACATCGTTCAAGGCTGAAGAGATGGACACACACTCGAGCTCAGTTTCGATGTTCCTTTGCATATTCATGAAATAGTCCCACGGTAATACAGATGTCATACTAATAAATACTTGGGTTGCTCCTATCTCTGCTTAACTATTTTTCAAGGAAATGGATGAACCTTCGACCTGGCGACCTTGTGGCTGGGTCGTTGGGTCTCTAGGTCGCGTTGGTTTAAACTTTCGCAGAAAAGCGACCTAGCGACTTAGCAACTTGCAACTATGGTCGCGAGGTCGCTGAGTCGTAGAGTCACGCCAGTTTAGATTTTCACGGAAATGTGACCTAGCGACTTAGCAACTCACGACTAGGTCGCTGAGTCGCGAAGTCGCGCCACTTTAAACTTTCACGGCTATGCGACCCTGCGACTAAGCGATTGAGTCGCTAGATCGCAAGGTTGCGGAGTTGTGGGGTCGCTCTAGGGCTCTACAAACGGGTTACGTAGCAACGAAAGCTTTCCTCTTGATTTTTAAACAAAAGGGGAGGTAAGGCAACATATCAACTGGAAAGCATATGTGAAGCTCCTCATTGAAGGGGTCTGGGAAGGGAAACTGAAATAGACTGATGCAAGGGAAGCTTCTTAGAGGAGGTAAATAGGGAATTCAAGTTGTGGGGGAGGAGAAAGCTTAGCAATAGAATTCATGGGAGAGTTAAACATAAGCTAGGATGAGTTTTAAATAGGCCAAGGTTAGGGTAATGGAGGCAACAATCAAACAAAAGAAAAAAGAAAGAGGATTAAGCAACTTACCTAGGAAAAATGTGTTCATGTTGGCTTGTCAGAGGCGTTTTATTTCTCTGTCGCGCAGGTCGAATGCGACCTATGTGACCCTTGTATTTATAAAGGGGTCACACGTGTGGTCAATAAATGAGGGTCGTAGGGTCGCAAATGAGTTGATTTGATGAGATATGTGACCTCGCGACTTTGCGACCTTGCGACTTCGAAACTTGAGGGGTCGCAAGGTCACAAGGTCACAAGAGTTTGGCTTGACCATTTTTGTGACTTTGCAACTTGAGATTTTGAAAGAGTGAACCTGGGCTAAACTCTATTTTTTCAAAAGGTTAGGGGCTCAAAATTTTTTAAAAGGGCGAAATTTTGGAGGGTGTTGTAGCGGCTACAACACCCTGTAACCTTCATATTTTTATTATTGTGCCTTTAAATTATTATTGTTAGGTCGGCTAGGATTACATTGTGGCCCCACTAGGTTTACATTGTGGCTCCATGGACTCCTATATATAGAAAGGAGGTTTTTTCATTTGTATCATCTAAGAATTGTTCATTTATGTAATGTATTGGAGGTTGCCCCCTAGAAGTGGCTTTTTTCTAAGGCATTGATCTCTCTTTTCTTCTATTTTTGGAGCTGGTTTCACAACATAATTGCATTTCAGAATTTTTATAATAAATTAAAGAGGACATTCTCCTACCTTGAAATCCAAACGTTCAATGTAGTCTTTTATCTTATCGCTCCAAAGTGGCTTCTTCAATAATTAGAACCTGCAATAAAAGATAAGACAAAAGAATCAAATCATCTGCAACATATAATAATTAAGAAAATTTAATCCAACTTAGTGATCAAGGAGTCTAAGTATTGATGTTATTCAATAAGCATAAGAACAACTCAATGAGAAAAAGACATCCATATTTACTATCTTGAATAAAAAGAGTAATCTTACAACCTAATGCCTTGATGTTGTACAGATTTCTCCCAGGGTCCTGAACAATCGTTCCTCCTTCAGTTTGACAAGCCTTCCTCTCTGAATACCAACATAGAGTTATAGACACAAGGGTGTGATCATTCTCATGCCAACAAAAATTTACTAGTGTAGAAAGTATTCACTCTTGGGAATTCTCTTCAGCAATTACTTTTACAATCTCAGCATCTACACTCTACCCTTCAACCTGAAACTTGAGCTCAATTTATAGGGAAATGGAGGTAGTTTCAGTTCCATGAAGAGGGGGGTGGATTCATCTCATGAAGGGATTTGAGCTCCATGGACGAGGGGATAAGCTCCATGAGTGGAGGGATAAATCTCGAACTGATCGCGACTCTAGAATCTTCCAGTTGGTAGAATATTCGACCAGCTAGGCTTCTAGAATTTACTTTTTCTTTTATTTTTCTTTTTACGGGAGTCCGCAGGTAATAGTAGCAAAACATGCGGGGGTTGTTTCAGTTTATAGACCAAACATCTGCGGACCTGCAGGAAAAGGCTAGATAAAGTGCAGAGGTAGACTTTTAAGGGTTTTACAGAGCTTTTCTCCAATTCCAAGACTTGATTTAGGAACATTAAGGTTTTTGACTTATAAGGGAACATGATAGAGGTGGTGATAGACCTATATGGACAGTCAAATTTCATGGCCAAAAAATGACACGTAACAGGTAGAGGACTTTAGAGAGGGGACTCTTGAGCCAAGGAGTGCTTACCTCTATCAGCTAGCACATTTCATCCCTTGTACAACACCATTGCATCTCGAGGGTCCGCGGGGAAGGAGAGTACCCAAGGAGTAGACTGGGAGCTCAACCGATGGCTCATTACATTCGGAATAAGCATGTAAACATTCACACTTGGGGGTATAGGACAACAAGGGAGTGCAAGTAGAAGTAATTCAAGACTGAACCTCGTCTCCTGGTGAATGGTACCTATGTTATTTATAATGTTCTTTTATATGACTTCATTGTGCCTATAATTGACATGTAAAATAGATGTAGGTGTAATGAAGTTGAATTCATGGATAATTGATATAAGTGATTAATATTTTTGAGATCCCAATGTTGTATGCTTATGGTTGTATTCCTAGTTTATTGTATTATTCTTTAAAATTTATATATATATATAATAAATAAAAATAAAAAATAAAGCATAGGGTTGGTCCCTACAGAATGAACTTTTCCTATCTTCTCACTATAACTAGAAAAGTGAAGAACGAAAACAGAGTATTCTAGTTGTTGTATGAGTAAGATAGAAATGTTTTTAGTACCTTTGTAGAGAATATTTTGATTGAAAGGGTGTGTTATTTCTCTATGTTATTTTTCTCTTTTGAATTTGGTTTCTTTTAATGCGTGTAAGTGGAAATCTCTTCTTTTGATTCTCATTTGAAGCACAAATTAATTCTAGGATCTAGAATGTCTCCTAAGTGGTTTGAATAGAGTAATTTATCTTTATTATACATGTCTTATGTTCGATTAAACATACCAAGGAAATTTTAATCCAAGTGCATACTATGAAGAAAAAGTGAGGATTTCCTTATCAAGAATTTGTATGTAGTATAGGAACAAAATTAAACAATTATTTTTTACAGTTCATGAATAGTTTGACTGTATGAGTGATTTTATCGCATCTTTTCTTTGATTTATTAATTGGAGCTTTTGTTTAATTGGATTATTTTTTATTTTTTATTCAATCTCAGCTAGTTTGAGGAGTTTGTGACTGGAGTGGCCAATAAATTGAGTAATCTAGGAGTTTCCATATTAGCTAGTGTAGGAACAGAAGTTAGGGTTCTCTTTTCTTTTTTAGAACATAGAAGATTTAATGTATGGTTGGAGATAGATTTTAATCTCATGGAGTTTCCTAGACCTTCTCTACATTGATTATGCTATGCCTCGAAGTATACGACCCCCTTGTTTTACAAGTAAGTGTTGAGGACAATCTTGACACTCAACAATCACCTATCAAAAATGGGTGCGCATATCCTCAACCAAACAACCAAATAAGCTTCTAATTAAATAACATTATATGTCCCTCAAACCTTAATCTCACAACAAATTCAACCTCCTTATTGAGATATTACTCGACCTTCAATCAAGGAATGATAAGGGCCTATAAAAAGGGCAATATCTCAACCCTAAACAAAGAGTGCACAACTCAGCCTCTGCTACAATAGTATACTTTTTCTTGCAGTAGGATCTCATCCTCTTTCCATAGAAGGAACAAATATTGTTGAAATTATCAAGCTTAACCTGCAAGTGTGTTACAATATCAGCCTAGTGGAGATAGATATGTGCTCAAACAAAAAATAATGTATATGGCCTATACTCAGTCCTCCATGCACAACACTCAACCTACAAATAAATATACAATTTATAATTCGACCCACAAGTATCGGGCATGAAAAATAAACGTTAGGGCACTAGTGAGAGGTTTTATTGATCTCCCCTCTTGATATCCATGTTGATCACTAGTGAGGAAATATGAGTGACTCCATCCTCTTCTTCCAAATTGAAGCTCTAATGAGTGCATTTATTTGATCCCTCCATTTCCTTCAATATGAATCACAATTTAGAGATTTGAAATGACCCGTCCTTATCAATTTCCTAGGGTGTATAGTTGTAGCATTAAAACCAATCTGGTTGAATTAGCTACGGTGGGTCTCACACCACTAAACCTATTGTCCTTACATGGGTTCACACCCTTACATTCAATCTCAAAGAGCTCACAATCAATATAAAAGACAATCACCAATGCATACCCAAAATTGAGCTCCAATTATCATTCTATAAGTTTTATCATTAGAATACCATAGGTCAAAACCATGGGTCATTCGAATACCATGGGTTAACAACATGTGTCATTAGAATACCACGAGTCAATATTAAGGGTCATTGGAATACCATGGGTTAACAACATGGGTCATTAGAATACTAAGGGTCATTGGAATACCATGGGTCATCAAAATACCATGGATCTCCTCTTTTTAATTATTTCCTACTCAATAATATAACGCGAATTTATAAAGTCACTTAATAATGCACTTTTAAATTAATTATTCATTTCACTTTTTGATTTTGTTTTCTCTCCAAATTAAAATGGATAATTAAATTGATCTTCTTGGAAAGGGACACTACGATCCTCCCTTCCTGAGATTGCTTGTACCCAATAAATATGAACCTATATTCTAAGATCCTATATGAATTTGAAGAACCCCTATTGCATCAATTAAATGTAGTATGCATCTCGTATGCCAGGACCAATTTTTGGATCCCAAATTAATTTGATGAATGCTCCTTGTTGTAACAATAAGATGTAATTAAATCTGGTGACTCTCTCAAGATATGTTGTAGGGTTAAGTAATTCACCCATCATAAAAATTCCTAGATCCCAAACCTTGGTACCAACATACAAATCAACCAAGGGAAGTATCTTCATGGTGATGAATACTTCATGGATTATAAGCCTCCATGGGTGTGCTCCACTTTGATCTCATTGAACAATTGGGTATCTGTCATCCCAAACATCTAAGTGATCCTGCTGTGCTATATTACTAGCTAGAAGTGCCTTCCCAAAAATTATAATTTCAGTAGGATACTAACTCATAATCTCTCTCTAGTCCAACTGACATGGAATTTTGAAATAGTAGGTGTCAAAAGCAACAATAGTACTTCTAGATTCCATGACCTCTGAGGGAATGTCTCTCCCACTAGTCATCAACACCCCTAAAAAATAACTTGTGTATAAGTACTAACACAATAAATAATTCCACCATGTTGATTTTGCGCTACTCTAATTACAATGGGAATATTAAGACTCCAAACATCTATCTCCTGGTCTTGTATCCCTACATTCATGTGATCCTGTAGAAGAAACTCGCAAGATTGAGTTCCTTCTTCTTCATGTTAAAAGTATGCAACTTTGGTAAAATTCCACTTTGGACTACTCATTTTATGGATATGATGATGGCATTGAGTTCCTCTTTTTGAGAGGACCAAAATCGACCTAAATATCACCTCCTTCAGATAAGCACAAGTTGGTTTTTCATTTTATGCACCCACTCATGGATATTGGATCAGGTCGGCCTCAACATCAAATGGACATCATTGGACACCCCTTAGAAGCCTATAAATACAAGTGACCTAGAAGCTCATTTGGACATCACAAAATCAAGCATATTATTCTCTTCTAGATGATTTTTTTTGGCACATTGGCAAAGGAAATGGTCGTACGGAGGTCCGAAGTGTCATATCTGAAGCTCGCATAAAATTAGGGTTTTTGTTCTGGATGTTGGCACAGAACTGGGAAATTTCCTCCCTTGACGCACACATTTTATAGCCAGGCTAGCATCTAGGAACTAAAGATGCTCCCATGCTAACTTGAAGGGAGTGTCAAGTGGTTTGACCATAGTTGACCATCATCTAAAATTCTATGAAGTTTTCTGAAGTCTGAATCTGTAGGTTTTAACCCTGAACAGAAATTATCTACACACGAATCTTATAACAGAAAATAAACAATAGCGAGAGCATAAAACATAAAACAGATAAACACAGAGATTTTCCCCTGGATCCCAAATTGGGACTACCAGCTTGATTTTTCATTATATTCCTTTTAGTGTTACAACACATATATATACATGCGGAATCATACATAAACCCCAATCCATTAACCTTGGATTAGAACATAACCGTAGTTCCCTTGACCGGATCTACAAAATACCAGGGGCCGAAAACCATCATGCCCCAAAACCATGTGCAACCATGGGGGCGGATCACTTTGTAATTGAGTCACTTCTGAAAAAACACATTTTGGCCGGGGCGTTGCCCCGGACCCCAACGGTGGGGACTGCTTCGCCCCTCGTGACCCCCCAGCTACGCTCGACGCAACATACAGCGCGTGGGGCTAATCGTGGAAAGAATATAACACATACCCAACAGAATCAAGTTGTCTCTAATATATTCTACCACCGTATACTAGTTTCTGAATTTGTTGGGTTGTATTGTTGATCATATTGTATTAGGCTCATTGTACTCTCTTTTGAACATTTTATGACAATCTAATAGAAAAAGAATTAGAAATGGTTTCCCCCCTAGTTGGGTTTTTCCCTGGTCTTTGACCAAATCCTATGTCTCTTATGGATGTGTTGATTGTATTCTTTTTCATTGCATTCATTGTTCTATCTTCAATTATTTTTGATGAATGGAAAGACTGATTGTAATTGGAAATATTGATTACTGAAGTTTGGAATTGGTCTAAATTAATTTATACAACATAGAAAAATCTAAAAAATTAACATGGTATCGAAGTTAAGGTGAAGGACAAGCCTTGAAGCACTCATATTTGGAAAGGTTAAGAGTCAATCTAGTCAAAGACAAGATGACTTCCTACTTTAAGAGTGATTAGAAGTTGGGTGACTCATCTAATTTTGCTGCATGTAAAGTTAGGTTGGAGATAATTGCTAATAACAATGATGTTTTGGACTACATTCAAGGAAATGTACCTGAGCCTCCAGAGAATGCATTCGTTGCTGCCAAGAACAAGCACAAGAAACGTGAGTTGAAAGCAAAAAAAATTATAGCTGATGGTTTACAAGATAATCTACTCGCATATGTTGGAAGCTTGAGAAGGTCTAAAGACATGTATGATAAGGTAGTCAACATGTATGAGGTCAAAATTTTGAATGAAATCCTCACCTTGAAATATCAACTCAAATACACCAAGATGAACAAAGGAGAGTCCATAAAATCCTACATAATGAGGATCTCTAATATTATAGATCAATTGAAAAGATTTGGATAAGTTGTTCCTTACAGGGAACTGGTGGTCATGACTTTAAGAGGTCCCCTCCTATTTGGGAAACATTCATCACTATTATAAGCAACACAAATGTCCCTTCATTTGATGAGATTATTTGAAATCTCACTCAAAAAGAGTCAAGGATGATAGGAAGAGGAAAATTTCAAAAGCACAAAGAAGGAGAACTCGCTTCATACATCACTTATGACATGAAGAAGAAGAAAGGGAAAGGAGGTCCATCAAATGCAAGAAATCCTCCTACTTGAAATCATAGTGGATGAAATGATAGAAGAAGAAGATATGCTCCAAGTGACCATGAAGAAGATCGTCGTCCACAAAAGAGACAACTCCACTCATCCAATCAAAGGTTTTCGATCCGTCAAATTTCATTTAAATTTTGGGGAATCTATTGTATTGCATGATGTAATGTATGTGCCTACTGTTGTAACTCCTAGAGACAGTCTCTGGGTTGAGAGGATGGTCCCATAAAATAAACAAAAACAAGTCCTCAAGTGGGAGATCTAAATATTGAGGAAAGTTTGTAAAGGTATGTTGGAAATGCGGAAAATAAGGTGTTGACAACGTTGGAAATTTTCCAACCAAGGGGGTCTCCTAGATGTGAAGTCCCAATCAAACCTCGCACCGTTTGGAGTAGGAGCCCCATCTGAAATATCTCCCAACTGCCATGTATCCTTGTATATTTGCCTTGGCTAAAAAGTTCAGCGCAAGATAGTAATACATAGGCATTTTAGGATCATCAAGTGAGTATGCCTTGTGAAATTTTCAGTTGCGTAAAGTATCAAGGTCCTTCTACCGAAAGGGAAGAGAAAAGTGGGCCCTTTAAAGACAAATAATAGCAATAATCTAGAAAAGGCACACGAGCATATGCATATGAATGAATCATTGTTCAACTAGCGAAATAGTTCACAATGAAGCAACGATTGTTAAATAAAATACAACACACCTTCAACAAGATAAGTACCAAAGCCACCGAAATAGTTTAATTTCATTAGTACAAATGAAAACAACATACATGACAAACATTCAAAGAATAGTCTTACAATATTCATGACACATGCATGAAATCATGTTGGGTCAAAGAGCTTTTGAATTAAGTAAAAGTTCCAAGATACATCAAGATAATGAACACTGCTAGCCCCAATAGTGGAGCATTAGAGCAATCACTCGCTCATCCAAAACAGTCACCTTCCTCTATAATTCCTAGTAGAAGAAGCCAAGGTGAAAAGTCTTTTTCATGAACAATGAGGCTGTATATATAAAAAATGGGATGATCATTCACCTCCCTTGTGACTTACTGTTCGAATTCCCTTTGACCCTTTAACTTCCTACATGACTTGTCATATTACATGGATGACTCTTGGAATTCCACTTTACATGACATTTCTCCCATATAGAATTTACATAATCCAAAAAATTATGTGGCACATGATGAATAATGGCATGACATGACATGACACTGCTCACATTGACTTTGTGATGACAAGGAAATATCAAATCACCCTTTATTGCTACTTTCTTTATGTATTCTTGAAATATGGTGCATGTTCTTCTTCTTCCTCCTTTGCATGACTTGAATATAAGGAGTCTTCAATGTGATATTTATCTTCTATATTTTGTTGTAATCATATGTTCCTTCATGTTCTTGTGTGATGAACATCTAGTCTCTTCAACTCCATAGGTGTCTTCTAGCATGGTCCCCTTCTCCTTTTCCTCCATCATCTTCTTGTCATGATAATATAGAATACTTGCAGCTAAAAATAATTCATGACATGAAAAAATTAGTCTGAAAACCCTTAATCTAATATGTTTCATAAAATCACTTGTTAGGGCTAGAACTGGTGACTGGTTAAGTGACTGACTCAAGGATTGCATATTTCTAGAGGCCAAGGTCCAGGATTGAGGCTTGAGACTGTGAAATGTGAAGTTCATGATGGCCACGGTTATATTATTACGCAATTGAGGGGCTCAAGAGATCAAGGCTACGGCTTGAGGCTTGAGGTTTCCCAATGCACATTTTTCTAGAAGGATAGATTTAGGGAACTGCACAATTTATGGGCTCGGGAGGTCTATCTTAAGGCTTGAGCCTTGAATTTTCCCAATTCAAAGTTTTGGAGGGGGAAAAGTCTCATGGATTGCGCGGTTTTGCATGTTATAGGGAATATACGACTGCAGACATAAGTGTCTTCCCTAGACTAGGTGGCTTAGTCGAAAACAACAGAAAGACAAAGTAGTTATTTTTTCCTTAAATTAAACATTTAATGCGATGAATCCTACCTATGATCCGATGTATTCTTCACTCATTTCTTTACTTGAATACTCCAATATTAGCTCCCATCACCAAAATTAAAATATGTCGGATCACACAATACAA
Source organism: Pinus albicaulis (assembly GCA_034641835.2). Taxonomy (NCBI): domain Eukaryota; kingdom Viridiplantae; phylum Streptophyta; class Pinopsida; order Pinales; family Pinaceae; genus Pinus; species Pinus albicaulis. The sequence goes on along the minus strand of CM076575.1, from coordinate 44,924,578 downwards.
GCCAACGATCTACGGAATCTATGTAGCGTCATATAAATACTTCATTCAATGGTTCAACATGGCATTGAAATACATGAAATCATAAAATCACATATAGGAAAATAAAGAACTCTTTGCATTAATATAAATGGAAGGAGTTACAACCATAAATAAGATTTTATATTGTAGAAGAGCTCCTCCAAGCTGACTTGTTCCTTCTTCGTCACAAAGTGCACCTCTAATCACCCTAATGCATGGAATGATAAATCTTTACAACAAAAACATGAGGGTAGGATTCCATCTCCAAAATCCAACCCCTAGCTTGTGGATGGCCAAAAATATATAGGAAAGGGGAGTAAGTTGGGAGTTATTATCCATTTACCAATATAAGGCTTGAGATCCACTATTGATGGGAGGATGGGATCAAAGGATAAGGTATGGAAACTCCAAGGTAGGATAGGATAGGATTTGAATGTTTTATCTGAGGTAAATGGCTGTAACAAATTTTGGAATCTTCTGGAAAAACAGGCTTTTGGAGTTTATCTCTTTTTCGTGAATTTATAGAACTAATGCAAGTGCATAGTGTAGAAACTTGTAGGTGATCAACGCAGGCCACAATGGAGAAACTTGTAGGTGAACGTTGTCTAGTAGGAGGCCAGGGCGCATTGGTCCTTAAAATGACTAAAATAAATTGTTTTCAGGCAGAAAATTTGGGATATGAGAGTGGCATGCATATGTTTTTATGCCATGGTGATGTCATGGGGTAATAAGGATATCAATTGATCCATTTTGTAGGCCAACTGACCATATGTGACAAAATGGCCTATAACAGATTGCCCCCAAAAATAAAAGTTAGAAATGGTGACTGATGACCGAAGTTCTTTACCTTGTGACAAGTCGGTATCAATAACATCTAGTGCGATCATCTTTTGTTACAATACATTTACATCATGATACCTTTGTTGAGGGAGGCATACCCATACTCAACACATAAGCTAACATTACATGTACAATGATCAAAATACATGTCCATTGATGACAAATGGCGAACCCATGACTAGATGAGTGTATATAAAACCATAGCCATCATACATTGTGATCTTGTATTTATCTTGAAATCGCAGCCCAGATGGATGAAACTAGATATGGAGTCTTCTATCTTGTTCACACGACCATCCAATGTACGAGTATAACCATGTGAATCAATGAGATGGAGTCGAACATGGTAGACACCATCTGATTACTGACCAATGATGTAAGTCATTAACAGATGCGAGAGAAACTACCAATGACGTTAATGGATCTCAAGGTACTGCAGTACAATCTGTATGGTGTGAATGAATGAGTTAAATTCGAACACCAAACATAATATTTCGGTCGAAGGCCAATGATTTAAACATGTCGTCAAGAGCAAGGGAACTTGCCATTGAGTATGCAAGAACCAAGGTACAAAGGGGTGTTTCTAAATCAACTTCCTGGATGATGAGTTGATGTCAACATGAAATAACCCGTCACATGAGGGCCTTGATGTATCCCCCATCAATGATGAATTGGGTATCATTATTTGAGACAGAATGATGAGGATAAGGAAATGGGTCAGGAAAGGTAGACATGAAATTAAGGCTTAAGAGTATTGTAGAAGATACTGAATAAATGGATTCTCTTGAACAAAATGACGACACTGAATGGAGTTGGCAGCATTGACCCAAAAATGAAAATGGAGGCTTTGAAAATGTTGTGATAAACTAAGAGACAAGAAAATTACCCAACCCAATAGCCACAAAGATGGAGTGGAAGAGTATCATGTTCAAAAGAAACTCATTGCCATTAGCAAATGGAGTACCATTTCTTCCCAATTTCCCCAACCATATTGGTCAGTACCTCTTTAGTTTTTAAAAAGCTTGAGGAGGATATCATATGCTTGATTTATAAATTCATCATTTGGATTAATCCCTCTGATTATATTTAACAAACCCTAAAAAGGAGTGGTTCTGCCTTGTCATGTTCAACAAGTCCATCGTTGTTTGATGTTTTAACGCATCAAGTGAAGGTAAAACTTGACAACTTAATAATGTTTAGAGAGTTTGAAAAAGAGGCAAAAAAAAAAACTCCAGATGTTCCTTTTCTTAGGTATTCCCTTGAGTCCGAAAATACAAAGAAAAATTCTCAAGAGAATCTCTTATCCATGTTCGACTAAGATATTCGTTTTTCGTAAATAGTCTATCTCAGTCCGGAAAAGGGTTAAACTTATACTGATTAAACAACCTTTCATTTACTTTTACGAGTTCGAAAAGACAAGTGCTTTTCAATATTTTCATATTTTGGGAGTCTAAAAAGAGCTGAAAGAGGACTCTAGGGGGTTCCTTTTTTGTGACTTTATGGAATATGAAAAAGTGATAAAAGTGTACTTTTGGTTAAAATGGTCTATGAAATCAGGACAAAATCTATTAAACAGTTGTCGACCTACTCAAAACACCACAAAAAGGATCAAACTTACTTGTTTCATGATAAAAAATGAACAATTACTAAGTAAAAACATTAATTCCGATAAAATAATGGGAAAATGACCATAAGTAGTGAAAATGACTATTCATTTTTACCATTTGACATTCGCCTTCAACAATGAGAGCTATGATCCCTTTTTGCCCTCGATATACTGCAACTCATTACGGTTAATATGGTGGATCATTTCTAGTTTCGTCACTTCTAGGTAAGAGTTAATACCTTTATATTCCAATTCATGGTATTTTTTGTGATTTAATTCAAGTTTTATGTATTTTTGAGAGCCCTGGGGTTCTAAAAATTCACCTTAGGACCAACGCATGCCCTTCCTATCAAAAATTGTGTTGCACCAACGAAATATTTGGGGTGCAATGCTCTGTGATCCCTTATGGGGTAGCATTGGGCACAATTCCATGGCCAAAATTGCCAATTTTTCTTAAAATTATCTCAAGTTGTTTTCATGAAAAGAATTATAATGAGTGTCTTATTGGTGTGTTAGGTACTCATCAACACGAAATGGCCTTTGTGTGGAGAGAAAAATAACATGAAGAACAAGGCTTGAATGCAGCAAATGATCCTGCCACCATTCAAGCACTAAAAAAATGTGGTTTGTTGAAATTCTTTTGGTTACCCCGTATGAGGCAATAGATGGAATTACTTAAATTTCTAGTTCCTTCATTGGATGTACAGGCACAGGCATTCGGGTTAGGGGAACATATACTTGAGATAAAAGTGGAATACATATACTTATGACGGGTTTGTCCATGATAGATTCCCCCATATCTCTCCTAGGAGGGAGAATTGGAGGAGAGTCATTAAAGGATTACATTTCCACACATTGTAGACCTCGGGCACATTTGACCAGAGACGAGAATATCATGATTAGAGATGTAACATGTCTACCTATGAGAACAATAATTTTCATTATTGTTACATTGATCGATAGCTCAACACTTCACATAGCTAGCATATCATACATGTAGTATAGTCTAGAGTTTCTAGAGTCGAAAGCCTTCAACTGGAGCGAGGCGGTATTGGTCAGCATGAAGGAACATTTGTCTAAAGGAAAATAAGGAAAAGTGAAAAACTTGGATACAGTTCAATTCTAATTTCTTTTTCCCTGGAGTATATTCCATTGTTACAGGCTCAACATATCACTTCTGAACCCATTGATGTGAGGGTTCCATGGATGAGGAGGTGGATATACCTTATGGCTCGACATGCAGGTCCATCAGCGGTCAGTCTCACACCAACGGTCTTTAGATGGCTGCGTAAATAGTTGATCATGATTTATGATTATCCGTATGCAGGAGCGGATTTCTGTGATGCCCTTGAGATCGTACTTCCTAAGGGTGAGAAATGGGGTGTTATGGGTAAGACATTTTAACCATTTTTAAAGTTTTTAAGAAATGTTTTACAATTTTTTTGTGTTTTTTTTATGTTTGTGAGACCAAACTACTGATTTGCTTCATGCAGATGTTGGACCTCTTCGATTTCTAGGAGCTTCATATCTTCTTCATGCAAGAGAACCACAAGAGGATGCATTACCAACATAGGTAGTCACAGTAAGACGATATGCACTACAATATCTTGATGTAGTAGAGACCCTACTAGAGGTGGAGCGCCACTTGGAGGGGATGACACACGGGATTGATGAGACAATGATCGATCATATCCCTATGTGACTCTAGCGATACACTATTGGGGTGCCTAGTCATATCGGTTGGCTACTGCGCAAGATGGATCATGCAATATCATATTATCATGAGCACTATTGGTCTATTCAGGTTCATATTCATATATGCATATATTTTTTTGATGTAGGTCATGTGGCCATACGTGCCTCAGACACAAATTTTGTAAAACCAAAACTATATATATATATATATATATATATATATATATATATATATATATATATCTTCAGTTTTTTTATGTTCCTATCATTATTTTCAATTGATGTGATGTGTATTGAAAATTATTTACATTCGCTGCAAATCTCTATCTAAAACATGATTAGCTAGTGCATCGGCCAGTGTATTTATATTTCTAGAAATATGTTTGTATAAGATGAAGTTGAATGCATTTCTAGAAGGTGAACCCTTAGAAACATGCGTAGGATGGTGGGACTTCTGACTAAATAGACATTGGCCAATTGTAATACCATAAGTTGTGAATCAATTATGATGACTAAATGGTGGATACCATGGGTGATAGCATCAAACAGTAGCTCAACCACTATGTTATACTCAGTGATGTTGTTGGTAGAGATACCAATATAAATCCCTTCTAGACTCGCTCACCATTTGGAGCAAAGATAGCCCATGTTGTGGAGGATAGATTATGAGTACTACAACTAGCACCATCAACATAACCGATGTAGGGTTCAAGGGATGTAGACAGCTACAAACCAAACGTAAAAGTATCAACAGAAACCATAGGAAACTCTAAAGAGACACATTGAAAACACACTCAACACACCTATAAACAGTGTGTACATAGTGTACTATGCATGAGATCAAGCATAATATTTTTTGAGGTACATCCCATTCATAGGTTGCTCCAAAGGGTCTCCATCGAAATCAACTAACTCATAGGATCCTTTTTCAAGGATGTGGTTAAAAATATGCAGGCCTAACCACATTGGTTGGAACTTTCCTAAAACTAACTTATGAGCTTGTTGATCATACAAAAGAACAAGGTCTCCTTCTGAGAAGATACGAGGCTTGGCACTTTTGTCATATTTCGCCTTGACATTTCATTTATGATCTTCATTACCTATAGTGGCATCGCACCAAATCTCATCCAAATTGGTCATATCTAAAAGACATTCATCTTCTACATAAGTGGCAGGAATAAGTTCGATAGCTAGTTTGAGTGATGGAATCTCCCATTCGAATGGGAGGATCACTTCTATACCATAAACCAACTGAAAGGGTGTTAATCTGGTAGCAGTCCTCACTAAAGTTTGGTATTCCCACAAGGCAGCATATATAAGAAAATTCCATTCTAATTTGTGGACCCATATCATACGTTGAAGCATAGTCTTAAGAAATTTGTTTATAACTTCAACATGTCCATTAGACTGAGGATAGTAGGGAGTGGAACTTGCATGGGAAAGCCCCAACTTGGCAGTTAGTTCAATCATCATATGATTCAAGAAATGTTTTATGTGATATGTAACTATGGCTTGTGGAACACCAAATGGTGCAATGACGTGATTGAAAAAGAAATATGCAGTCGTTTCTCTAGTGTTGTTATATGTAGACATTGCCTAGGCCAATTTGATAAAATAATCTACCGCAAAAATGATATAAATATGCCACCCGGATGAGTGAGGGTCACATGCCATAAATTCGATACCCCATTTCAGAAATGTTCCAACAACGATAATAGGATGCAATGGAGCGAGAAGCGCATGGGTCTTACGATCATAAATTTGGCATGCATGACATTTATGGACAGTGAGAATACAGTATCAGAAAATAGTGGGTCTGAAGTAACCAACGCGTAAGATCTTATTCGCGGTATCATAGCCAGATAAATTACCACCACATGCCCCAGAGTGGCATTCATTAAGGACTTTATCGACCTCCTCATGTGTGAGGCACTTTTGTAGAATCATATCAATACTACGTCATAAAATAGTGTCACCAATTGTTAGTATTAATCTTAATCGCAAGCGTACAAAAAAGGCTCACTTTAGCCGTGCATAAAAAACAGTCCTAAAAGAAAAGATGGCTGCCAATATCTTTAGATCTATGCATTAAAATACATTAAGCAGTAAATAAAAGCAAGAGTTTCTCCATGCATCCAATAGACAAGACAAGATTGTTTTAAAAAAAAATTGTATTTTTTGACACCTGGGAAGGGAACATAGAAGATGTTACCAGTCCCCCTCAATGGGACGGGCTCTTGTAAGTCCTCAGAACTTCAAAACTAAGATCCCTTTCTCTTCATGGTGTAGAAAACCCATACAAAAATGGAACTCAAAGGGAGCTCACAAGAAAAATGGTAGCAAAATATGAGTATGATGGTGGATCAAAGTCAGACCAAAAGTATAGATCCAGAGTGATCTTTAGGAAACAAAAGGTAGTGAACGAATGGGAAAACCCTTCTATTTATAAAAAAATATTGAGTTAGTCTAGATATTGGTGCAGAATTAAAATATTATTAACCAAATCAAGATCCAACTTTTATGGAATATTTTATTATATTTGTTGGAGGGAAAAAGAATTTGACTTGGGTCAAATCCCTTTATTTGTAAATAATAAATAAATAAATGATTTATTTATTATTTTAAGGATGTCGTTGAGTAATAATCAAATAAATAATGATTTATTTAACTATGTATGAGTGATTTAGTCAAATTTAACAAGGAATATTATTTAAATAAGGTTTAAATAATTATTCCTAGAAAATAATAGGATAAATAATAATTTATCTAATTAATTTTCCTGCTTTGGGTTAAATATGACGAGGGATATTAATTCAACTGTTGTTTAACTAATTATTCCTCGAGGAAAATCAAACAAATGTGGATTTATTTGATATTTCTTCATGGGGTTTCCTGTTTAGACCATAAATAACTTAATAAATGTGGTTTACTAAGTTATTTTTCGTAGTGAAAGCAATTTTACTTGGGGTAAAATTGGTCTCACATGGTGTACTTTGGTCCATCTAATAGTAACAGGTTAGATGACCAAAAAATGGTGCAACAGATTTCTCCCAGCGTGCGAGCATTAGGAGCTAATCGTATGACCGAAGTACGTTGTGAGAACTCAATCACTAGACACCGAAGGGGAAGTCAGAGAGAGAGAAATATAAGGTAGACCAAAGCGCTAGAGGACTAGACCCTGAGGAGGCAATACTTACAGGTGTGACAAGTCTTTTTTATGAGTGAGTACCTATGCTATAGGTGGCGGGGGAGGCATACCTATGCCCGCTGAGACAAAGTACAAAGAATAATGCATCCAGTAAACAAGGGACTGAACTATATAGTACATGCTGGCATAAACATGAGCCAAATAAAAACATGATAATGAATCCCACATACCTACTGTGCCTGGGATAACAGCCAAGAATTATACAATAATATCTTAGTACATGAGATATAAATACAACCAAAGTGCCCTTGTAAATAGGAAAGGGCTCTGAAAATCTAACTAATACATGCAAACTAAAAGGCGTTTCAAGCAACTGAGGCCGACATCATCAAATATATGAAGCTGCATTAAAGGTTGTAATGAAGAGGTCATCCGGGCATGTGGGGGGCTACCTGAAGGGCCACCCCTTCATGAGGTCTGAAACATCTCACACACACCCGGGCATCACCGGTACAATCTACTGTATCACTGAGCCATCAAGTATACAGATCTCGATCATGATGTAAGGAGTTGAAGCTGAGAAAAAAACAAGTCAAAGGGCAGTAAGGAGTCCCTTTGCCTGATCTGAGGCACCAAACAAGAGTGGAAGCTGGAACCAATGTACACCGTCCTCTAGACCTGTCTTCTGGAATGAATGATCTGATGTCGACAGAAGGAGGTCCTCCATAGGTGAAGATATAAGGGATCCTAAACTAAGGCATGAGAGAAAATAATAGAGCGACTGACAAACTGACACCAGGGATGATGATGAAATGGGGAGTACTGAGTAGCAGACGGACGACTTCCCTTGTTAGAGATTAAGGGCATGGATGACTTGGCAGCGACTAACACAATATCAAAAGGGAATATGGGATAGTAGGACTGAAGGCCATAATATGCGACACGAGAGAGGAATCAAATAATCACGGATGGAGGACTATAGCGGGATACAAAGGGACTTAGGATAGACTCCATGGATGCGATGATGACTCAACTCGAATGCTCTAAAAAAGGGCGACTCAATGATGCTGCCACATAGAAAAGGTCCAATGGGGACCATAAATACATGAGTACAAGATGGTTACTCATGATGAAATTTGACACGAGCATGGACAAGTATGGAGGCAACATGGTGCCGCAAGTACAAGTGTTGCAAGTGAAGAAATTCGATTTTGAAGAGTGGTGAATTGAAGCTTCTTGGAAAAATGTGTCGTGGTGAAGTATCAAATCACAAAAAACTAATAGATACCCATTAGAGAGCTCGGTGAGAGATTTCCAACGGTATAGATGGTTTGTAATATTGAGCTATGGTTTGGCCGTAGCATGCAAAATAAAAATATGGGTTTTCTATTTTAATAAGGCATTTTCCCTCCAAATTCACTCATTTTCAAGTGTAGCTTTGGTGAATGTAGAGAGGAGAGAAGGCCCTAAATCTTGCGGTGATCATAGCGGACAAATCGATTGTTGGAATCGAGATCTGTCAGTTGCAGGTAAGAGGCCTGGCCCTCCTCTTTCATTTCAGTGGATTGAAAGTTTCAATTTAGGTACCCAAAGCTCATTAATAGGCTAGGTCGCACTTTTTGGGGTCTGTTCTGCGACATGGGTAGCAGGTACTAGGCAGAAAACTGCGACCTGTCACAGGAAATGACCTAAAAAGTGAGACTTGTCAAAGAAATGGGGTTTCATTGTTGTTTTTGGCTGAGAGTTGGGATTTTTGTGGTTGAGGGGCATAGGTGCCCCCAAGCATGCTATGGTCATGCCAAAATGTATTTAGAAAAGGGGAATCTAAACACATTTTTATGATGCGGTTTGCCATTTGTTTTTTTATGGTTATGTAGTTCGAGAAAGGGAATGGAGGATTACCAATCTCTTTTGGTACTACATATATGAAGCAAATGGAATTAAGTATCTGGGTTGGCATACATGGTGTCACTATCCCAAGGAGAGGATTTGGAGATAATGAACTGCTGCTCTCCTATAAAACCCACAGGTTGGTCAACAACAATGTCTAGGGGACTGGGTTGCTAATTTAAGATGAAGGAATGATGAGGGGTATCATCCCTAGAGTGATCCGAAGTGATATTGGACTCTATAGGTTCTTCTAAATGGGGAATAATAATGGTACTAGAGTCGACACGACCAAATACACTAGGAGAGTTGTGGAGAATTGCTTCTCCTGGTCTCTCGAATATGGGTGCCCCCTTACCCAAACATTGGGTGTCAATGTAATGGCCACAAGGTGTATGTGAATACATGGGTTCGATGTAAGGGGGGATAGATAAAGTCAGGGGTGGTGACTACTTCCATAATGTCATCATCGTAATAGAAGATGGGGTGATTGGTGGAAGAAATACCACCTGATGCGGCGAAGCTACCTAACTCATCATCATGAGAAGAGAGGTTCATATACACATCGTCACAAGGGGTGATAGAAAAACAAGTAGATGAAAAATCCACCAATGTTGAGCCCAAGGTGATCACTGAAGGGAGTTTAGGCGAAACAGAAGGGGAAGTCCCAGGTGGGTCTTCCACCCTGGATCTCATAGATGATGACAGGTAGTGGATAGTGGCCAAAGGCTCTGTCATTTCGACATTCAGAGAGGGGATGTCTATGGGAGTAGATGTGTCCTCTGGTTCTACTGAAGCAAAACGCACAAATAAGGGAGTGGTGGACTCATTGAACTTTGTCTCGAATTGGCGAACTTTCGCTAGAGAGGTGCAGAAGTCCTCGAGGCGGGGACAGAGGTGGGTATAATGGCCATGAAGATCACACAAAGAAAATGGGTGATTGGTGTGAATAGTCTTGGGGTTCTTGGCTACAGTCAAGGAAGGAACATATGTTTTTGGGACCGTAGACTCAGGGAATGAAACATTAACCATGGGCTTGAGATGAGGCAATTCAGGACAATTATGGGTGGCATCATCGACAACATCACACAAAGCACAAGGATTTGGAGGCTGAGGAGGAGCAGTGTCAGTTGGGGAAACTTTGTCTTTTGGTGCCTTTTTTCCATTTTTACCCGAAGTTGTCGCAAGAGGAGAAGTTTCCTGTTGAGGTGGCTGAGGCACTGTAGCAGCGGGAGGAGTTATAGGGACTGGTTGAACCAGGGTCAAATCAAGATAAGGTTTTGGTTTACCAGGTGGGGTAGCGGCTGGGGAATCGATGTACCAGATGGGAATCCCCAGGGTCAGGTTAGGAAGGGATAGGGTAGCCATGACAGGTACCGAGAACACTCCAGGAGGGGGAGCTAGAAATGGTATTTGACCGGAGGGGTAATGGCCAGGCGGGACAGATCTGAGATGGTTAATGCCTGGAGGATCCATTCCAGGAGGGTAGAGAGGCTCATGGATACCAGATGCAAGTGAAGGGCCAGGAGGAGGAGGTCTAGAAGGTTGAATCGAAGGGCTAGGAGCAGGTTGTGGAGGACGAGGCTGCTGACTAGCCGAAGCGGGCCGCTTGAGGGAAGCCCAAGATGATTGCATCATGCAAACATTCGATGAGCTGGGATTGGAGACATGAGGAGGAATACCTGGGAATGTACCAAGAAAAGAGGATTCTTTGTAGACTCCGGGTGAGACACTGGTCAATGGATCGATGGTTTGCTTATTGGCCACCGAAGATATGATGGACTCAGGGGAGGTGTGAGACTTCAGTTTGTAATATGTCAACTGGTTGATGGTGAATATCTTTCCATTATTGGGATAGGACATCTTATGGTGAACTGCAGATGGCACATCAGACATCGCGTAGGTGTAGCTACGACCCAATAGAATGTTGTAATCTAAGGGGGCGTCAATGAATTCTATGTCAACGCAAACAGTCTTGCCAGCAAGGGTAATAGGAAAATTGTGGAACAAGCCAATGGGCTGGGAGGCGTGGCCATCCCACGCTTGGAGAGTGATCATGGAAGGGGCCAACTCAGGCGATCCGAGTTGCTTCCAAACTGAAGCGGACATCACACAGGTGGATGCCCCCTCATTAATGATACAACGGGAAACGTTGGTGTTCTGGATCTTGAATGGGATTTGGAAGGCGACGGAAGCAGGAAGAGGATGATGCTCTGACCGGTCAACATCGAAGACGATCAAATGACCATCTGAAGGATCTACATCGCCCATGGAATATAGTAGAGCTTTTCGTTTTGAAGGACACGATTGGAGGAGTTCCAGTGTTGAGATGGTAGCAGGTGATTGCGCCAAATCATTTACTATATTGTACGAATGGGCAGCTTTTCTAGGAGCAGTATTTCGGCATAATGGTCCCTTAGGGATCTTGGTATGAACCTCTGACTTAGGCTGAGGGATCTGCAAAGGACCATTAGGTGTCGAAAGAGGTTCTGTAGAACCTGAAGAAGGGGGCCTAGGGGCAGACGTAGCGGGAGGCTTGTTGTACTAACGGGACCGAGTCTGAAGGTTGAGGTCTACGATAATAGGTTGATCAGAGTTCATCATGAGAATCTGTTAATCGGAGGTACGATATGGAGGAGGTTGAGTGGCCGCCTGACCTTCAGGTGGTTGGGTAGCCATGAATCCTTGCTAAGGGAAAGGATTAGTAAACACAGCCGGCTGACTTAGCGCAGCATCGGGAGTGACAGAAGGGGAGGCTTGTTTTCCTCATGATGCTGCTTGAGTCTCCCACATGTGTCGCATTTGTGGTAATATAGGACAATCGTGAGTGTAATGACCATAAACACCACAACAAGAACAAGGCTTATTCAGGCAAACATGCCTGTATTGCTTGGGTTGAGTGCCCTGTTGTTGGTTAGCAATGTTAGGTGCATTATTTTTAGGATTAGGTCCAGGATTATCGGGGGAAGATTGATTTTGAGTGCCTTTTCTCTTCTTTTTGGAATTAGGAGGATAAGTCGCACCCTGCTGTGCATACACCTTCCCCTGAGGGGGCGATGGCTACTGTTGCGAGGGTTGAGAAGGCAAGGGAGGAAAAGGTGATAATGCTTGAGGAGATAGAGCACCAGGTTGCAGATACGGATAATAAGGAGGTTGAGTAACATTGTAATAAATAGGTTGGGAAAAAGGAGGAGGCATGTTGTATCCTAGATACATGCTACCGAGAGGGGGAAAACTGCTAGAGGTGCTGGCCCCTCCCTGAGGGAAACATAGCCCATGGGTGGTTGAGCATATGGATGAGAAAGAACTCCAACGATACCATCGGCGGCATGAGATTCCCCCGGTGCATTGGCACCACCGGGTCCAGGAAGATCAGGTAGAATGGTATAAACATAACTCGACTGAGCGTAGATCAGGTCATATTTTAACGCAATCTGGAGAGCGGCTTCTTCGGTTTGAGGGAAATGCGATGCGACATATTTGACTATAGTAGGCAAAAGGGATCTAAGGAACCAGTCCATGTAGACACGGTCTTCGAAGGTAGGGGCTGGACATAGGCTCTTTCTTCTCCGCCATTCCTGGACATGATCGGATAGGCAGGTTGCAGACGATTGATGGGAAGAAGTCAAAAGTTCGGTACTAGTGTCATAACGAAGGGGAAGCTGGAAATAAGACAAAAAAACCCGTGCAAGAGTCGCAAAGATGGTATGAGAGAATGAGGCATGATCAACATACCACTTAGAAGCTTCGCCTGTAAGTGTATGTTGGAACAACTTAAGACGAACAGAGTCATCGGTAATGGAGTTAGATGAACACCACATGTGGAAAGATCGAACGTGATTTGTAGGATCTTCTCTAGCAAGACCTTCAAACTTGGGTATGTCGGAAGGGAGCTTGGTTGGCATAACAGGCCAACCAATGTCATGGCGTATAGGGTCATTGATCAACTGGTTAAAATCAGAAAGACTGAGGCCTGCCATATAGGGGAGTAAGGGAGCAGTCAGAGTAGTTCCTGTTGCGGTCCCACCAGTATTAATCCCAACATTAGGGCTGGGGTTACCACCAACGTTAGGTCCTAAACCAGAAATGGTGAAGGTGACAAGAGGAGAACCAGGGGCGGAACCAGAAGGGGAACCCAATGAACTAGAAGAGGAGTCATAGTTCGGACTCGGTGGAGGACTAACTCGAATCCTACGTGAAGGAGTAAGTATTCCTATCGGAAACTAAGGATGAAGGCCAAAAAGTCTCTGGGATAAACTCCTTGGTGGCGCAATGGTGAAGGTACACACACGGCTCAAAGGAAAGAGAGACCAATAAGGGCGAAGAGGTGCAAGATCAACTGATTACAATGTCGAAACAAGGGCAGAGAGGTGCTAGATCAATTGATTTCAATGTTTAAAGTATTTTTTTGGTAGTGTTAACCAAGCTCTTCTTCACTTAGGGTGTGTGTGTTAAGTGTGTAAGTTTTAATTTTAAACCCAGACGTTTGTAGAGAAAAAGAAAAAGTGTGTTGTGTAACTGTAAATAAACCTGCAGATAACAATGTATGAAACCGAAATAGCAGAAAATAAACAACTAATTATGCATTAATCTAAACCCAAGGAGGCGGGCCTCTCAACAACTAGTCTGTAGGTGGGAAAAAATCTAGTCAAAACACACCAAAATAGCCAATAGATCTAAATTTGGGAGGGACAATGATCTAAAATTCAGATCTGCTGGAAATAGGTGTAGACAAATAGCAAAAAACCAGAGAAAAAATTGTTGTAAATGAGGTGGCAAAAGGCTATAACCTGGAGGGAAACGGAGGGGACCCTGAGAGGAAAACCCAAATAAAACTAAAAGGAGGTGTTTTGGATGGATAAATAGCCAATAACAAGTGGATCAGAAGGTAAGGGATCAGATCTGAAGAAAGTTTGAACACTCTAAAATTTCAGATAACCTGTAGCAGCTAAAACTCTTCCACAAAAGGTGGAGGGTACTGAAGCCCTAGGGGGCCAGGTTACCACTTTGATGGGAAAAACAGAACAATTACAGGTCCAAAATGGGTAGAGACGGAGGTCAGACAACCCTTAACAGAGACCCAGACAAACCCAAAACAATCTCAGAAAAAATTCCCGCAAAAAGTCCAGGTCGCAGTTTCTGACCTGTTTTCTGCAGAGGTCGCAGGTTTTGGCCTGTTTCTGTGCCTTGGAGGTTTAGGTCACAGGTTTTGGCCCAAAAAGTGTGACTTGCACTTCCGGCACTCTCGAAAGTAGGTTTCATAAAATTTTGTCGTCTTAGTTGCGACTGATTCCTGTCACCTGCGCAATAGGTCTGAAAACACATGAAAGTTAGAATTATCAATGTTTTAGGGTTATATAGGTCAAAAGAAACATCAAGAAAATAAAAACAAGAAGCCAAAGAGAAATCCTAGGGTTTGAAGCAGCTGGATATAAAGGGATCTAAAAAATGACAAAGGTCGTAATCGTAAACCCTTGTGGAGTCTCCAGTTGTTAGTATGAATATTAATTGCAAGTGTATGAAAAAGGCTCACTTAGCCGTGCATAACAAGCAGCCCTAACAGCAAAGATAGTTGCCAATATCTTTAGATGTATGCATTAAAATAAATTTAGCAGTAAATAAAAAAAAAAGAGTTGCTCCATGCATCCAATAGACAAGACAAGATTGCTTTAAAGAATTTTTGTATTTTTTGACACCTGGGAAGGGAACATAGAAAGATGTTACTAGTCCCCCTCAATGGGATGGGTTCTTGTAAGTCCTTAGCACTTCAGATCTAAAATCCCTCTCTCTTCATGGTGTAGAAAACCCAAACAAAAATGGAACTCAAAGGGAGCTCACAAGAAAAATGGTAGCAAAATATGACAATGATGGTGGATCAAAGTCAGACCAAAAGTATAGATCCAGAGTGATCTTTAGGCAACAAAAGGTAGTGAATGAATGGGAAAACCCTTCTATTTATAACAAAATATTGAGTTAGTCTAGATATTGGTGTACAATTAAAATATTATTAACCAAATCAAGATCCAACTTTTATGGAATATTTTATTATATTTGTTGGAGGGAAAAATAATTTGACTTGGGTCAAATCCCTAT
This sequence comes from Pinus albicaulis, assembly GCA_034641835.2. NCBI lineage: Eukaryota > Viridiplantae > Streptophyta > Pinopsida > Pinales > Pinaceae > Pinus > Pinus albicaulis. The sequence continues at coordinate 44,909,291 of CM076575.1, read as the reverse complement.
ATTTGTAAATAATAAATAAATAAATGATTTATTTATTTATTATTTTAAGGATGTGGTTGAGTAATAATCAAATAAATAATGATTTATTTAATTATTTATGAGTGTTTAGTCAAATTTAACAAGGAATATTATTTAAATAAGGTTTAAATAATTATTCCTAGAAAATAATAAGATAAATAATAATTTATCTAATTAATTTTCCTGTTTTGGGTTAAATATGACCAGGGATATTAATTAAACTGTTGTTTAACTAATTATTCCTTGAGGAAAATCAAACAAATGTGGATTTATTTAATATTTCTTTATGGGGTTTCCTGTTTAGACCATAAATAACTTAATAAATGTGGTTTACTAAGTTATTTTTCATCTAGTGAAAGCAATTTTACTTAGGGTAAAATTGGTCTTACATGGTGTACTTTGGTCCATCTAATAGTAATAGGTTAGATGACCAAAAAATGGTGTAACACCAATGTTGATGTAATCTTTGGCCTCGTATCGGATATGCCGTTGCTCGGATGGAGAGGTATCAGACCGAAAACTTTAGGTTTGGAGATAAATGAGAATGTCCCCATACCACAGGTTAGATGACGAAATAAAAAAAAATGACTAGTCAGGGATAAAATATTCAGATGTCGACTCAACATCAAGGGAAGGAAGGTCGCACATAAGCTCTGCAAAAACCAAGGATTTCTTTGACTTGGATTTGATGAATTCTAGGTTAAACTCTTGCAGGATGATGATCCATTTAGAGTATTTCCCCCCCCATAAATTGATGTGACAAAATGTATTTGAGAGGGTTGAAATCTAAAACAATCGTAGTTTTCCTGAGCAAGATGTAATTGTGAAACCTTTGGACGGCTTGAACGACCACCAAATCCAAATTTTATACATAAGTATACATGATCTCAGTATCATTGAGATTCATACTCAAGTAATATATGGGGTTTTATGTTTGAACATGGTCTTATTGGACCAATACCATTGCTATAGTAGAAATGGCAACAATAAGGTAGACGAAATAGTCGCATTAGTAATCAGGGGGATACAATAGAGATGCATGAACTAATACATCCATCAAGGCATCAAACGTTTTATGAGTTATGTTATCCCAATGGAAGGGAACCCCTTTCTGAAGTAGGTGAGTGAGTCCTTTAGTCAACTCGGCATTATTAGGGATGAATCGCGCAGGAATTTAGCTTTCCCTTGAAGTCATTGAAGTTGAACGAGTGAAGAAGGTGCAAGCAAATCGATGATTTCCTTTACTTTCATTGGATTAATCTAAATACCTTGTTTTTAAATAACAAAACCTCGAAGTCATCCAAAACTAAATCAGAACACACATTTCTGTAGATTCAATCGAATATTATAGTATCTACACCATAAAAAATGGCCCTAAGATGCATCGGTTCATCAACCGATGCTTAGAATGAGAAAGGAGATCGTCCAAATAGGGTTGCATGATGTGTTTAATATCATGAAAAGCGTAATCCAGGGCCCACTGAAACGTGGCCCCAACATTCTTCAGACCAAATGGGAGTTTATAGTAGGCAAAAGTGCCCTAGGGAAAAATAAATGCAGTCTTAGGTTGATACGTTGGGAGTATGTTGATTTGATTATATCCGAATAAACCATCCATAAATGAATAGATTTCACAGTCGTCATAGTCATTAACAATCTGGTCAATGAAAAAGGTTGGATAGTTGTCTTTAAGACAAGTGTGATTCACATCCTGATAATCGACACATACTCAGATAGTCCCATGTTTCTTCATGAAAGGGACAACCTTAGACACCCAATCAGTGAGAGGAATGGGGTAGATGAAACAAGCACAAAGGATTTTTTCAACTTCACTCTTAATCACGACAACCTTCTTTGGATGGATCAGATGAAGGCATTGTCGGAATGTTTTAGCATCAAGATACAGTTTAATTTTGTGCACTATTATATCTAGGACAATACCTAGCATATCCTCATAGTTCCAAGAAAATACATCACAAAATTCTTGAAAGAAGGTTTTATATGTCTCAATCTCGGAAGGAGAGAAATATGCACAATTGTGTATATTTCCAACAACACCTGGTCTAACAAAAATTTCAATAGGTATTGTCTCTTATATATTCGAGAGATTCTTCTCATAATCGACTTCGTGGATAGAAATGGAACTCACAAAAGATCCGACGATATCGGGAAGACAAACATCACTGAGATTACCCTCAATGGAATTTGGTAAGGAGGAACGATGGTGATTATCGTCCCATGGCGCATCACCTGGCATCACGATCTCCATGATGCTCTCATCGGTAGAAAATACACGAGAGAATGGATTAGAAGACGTCCCACAATCCAATGATCGATCAACCCAATTTATCAAGGAAAATGTATGAGCCACACAAACCAAATAGATAGCTTCGTAATCAAGTTCAATAGGGCTAAGCGACATTCGGTTTCCAAAACTATTGATGTACGTTTCGTCTAGTATTATCCATGAATCAGTCTAGATATTAGAAGACGATATCATGTTGATATAAGAAACCAAATATGTGTTTTCGGGAATAGGAGGAGGAGGAAGCGAAAAGGCCCCCATGAGCAAGGAGTCCTTCAATAGTCCAACCCTGACATGATGATAAGAGTGTAGAGCTTCTCCTATGAGTGGGAAACTTCCAGTAACATGGGAATTGGAGGAGAAAAATGTGATTTGGTCGATATCCACAATCTCGCCCTTATGAGGAAAGGTGATCATACGTAAATAAGTCGAAACGACTGCGGCCATGGCGTAAACCCATGTGCGACCCAATAGAATATTATAATCGAAAGGTTCATCGATAACTTATACTTCTATAGATATGATCTTGCCCCCTAATTCTATTTGTAAAGAACTTAGAATACCATAAGGCTTATATGTTCTTCCATAAAAAACTTTCAATGTGGTGGATGAATGACTCAGTTGAGGAGAACCAATTGCCTTCCAGCAAGACATAGACATGATGCAGATCACAGCTCTCTCGTCTACAGTAGAATAATGAATGTTCTTAGCACAGATGACAACCAGGATCATAAACGCCAATTGTGTTGGGAGTAGAGGGGAATAGTTCTCGTGATTGAAAATAACAAGGTTGGAATCCGAAGGATCCACACATCTGATATTTGAAAGAAAAAACTTCTAAGTCCTCAACTATATTGTAATTTTGAGTAGCCCTTACATGAGGGTTGAAAGCGGACTTATGAATAACATCCTTTAGAGGCTTAATATTTAAGTTTGTAGGAATAAAAGGTGGAGGATCGGATGGAGGTGATGCTAAATTGGAAGGTTTATCAGTAGTATGACTAGTCAGAATATTCACATTACCGAGGTCCTTTTTCTGAGTAGCCACTAGACATCATATTTATGCTTTGCGAAAGAAAACATTAAAATCGTGTTAGAGGAAGATGGGTCCTCAGCAACCATATGGGTCTCCTGATTGGGAAACAGGTTGGTCAACACGGTGGGAGAAATGGAGGATTTCATAAACTAATTCAATTTCGCACGGTGAGGACAGTCATAAGTAAAGTGCTCCTCATTTTAAATCAAGCATGGGTAGTGAGGATTTCATTTATAATGAGAGGATTGTTTTGTTTGTTTATCCTACGACAAAGAATCTTTCTTCTATTTTCCTTTCAATTCCTTCTTACTTCCTAGTTGTTGTTGAGATTTTCCTTTATCATATGTGTTATCACCAAAATCGTACCTAATTGGCTGTTGATCAGACAACTTCAGTGTAACTATTTCAAACCAATCTTGTGATTGAGGCTTAGCCTCCTCAATATTAGAGGGCTCTCTCAAGGGTTAATGATATGGAATAAAGATATAGATATATGGCTAACTCTATTATTTGTGTTTTGGTTCAGGTTGAAAATATGAATGCTTTCTACCATTGAGCTATGGAGTCACCACTTTCAGTAATTTAGTGAGTTCACTTGACATGGAAGTTGAGGCAGGTTTGAGTCTTTAGTAGTAGGACACTCACAGACATGAAACATGAAGATACACAACCAATTCACTTATAAAGGAAGTCAGATCATCACATGGATGAATTCTAAGTAATATAAATGAAAACCACTGTAAGTGAGATACATGAAAGAAACATACACAACCAATTCACTTATAAAGGAAGTCAGAGCATCACATGGATGAATTCTAAGTAATATAAATGAAAACCATTGTAAGTGAGATACATAAAAGGTTAATATAGAATAGGTAAGCACTAAAAACTCATTCAGAATCTCAATTTGGTAAAGTAACACCTTATTGCTGAAACAGTGAATTTACAATGAGCTGCAATTTTGCCAAAAATATCCAACCCTTGAAAAATTCGACCTCTTGGTCTTTAATAGGCATCTTAAAAAATGGGATGATTTGCCTCTAGGCTATATACATCGAATTTCTGACCCTTGACACCTTTCATAACCATAAAACATGGAATTTATTACAAAAAGACACTTATCCTACTTAACAGTCTTATTCCAAAAAGGACTCAAACTCCTTATCACTATCTATAACAACATTATCTATTTATATTTACATCATTGCCAATTTTATCATCACATGGTCAAATCTGGATGATGGGCTTCACTTCTTCATGACCATATTGTTGACCTCCACCAAAATAGGAAACAATACCTTACTTTGTAGGCATAAGATCATCTTGCATTCTTTGAACATTATGACCATCATGTACTCTTCATTTCATGGTCCTTGGCTGTTGAATATTAGCTTGAAATGTCCCATCACTCTTTCCTAGCCTCCAAATATCCAAACAATTCTCCAAAACCTGCTAAAAAGACTGAAACATAGTGTGCTACAAAAGTAATCCAGTTTCGTAGCGCACTTTTATAACACTTTAAAACAAGTCTTTATCCTCAAATTTTAAACTCTTTCCCTTTGCATAAGGTTCTTGATCATCAAACACATCTTTCATATCAATTTCATCTCCTAATTCATCCCTTAAAACCTTTAATACCGATCAAAAGAGGCAAAAAATGGAACTACATCAGTTTCGTAGCGCTTTTCTGCTTTTTTACACTGAATGCGCTACGAAACTGCTGAGTATGCAGATTTTTCATAAATTTGCTAAGTGAAAACTGTAGTTTTTCCCAAAAACTCAAAATATACCTATCTTTAGTATTTTCAAACCATACAAACTATAAACCAACTTCATTTTAGCTTGCTTGAGGCATTCCTTCTTCATTATTTAAGACATCCTTGCAGATTTTTCCTGTTTTTTCCTAGACAATAGGTCTTGGAACAAAGCCTATATCTCCTGATCCATGATGTATTTTTCAAAATTGAAGGAGGTTTGTGTAGGCCAGGATGTTTTGAATAAAAACCTCTCTTGGTTTTTTCAAACACATCTCCTTCTGTCCAGAAACGGCATTTGAAAAACATGTGTAAAACAAGAAAACTCTTTTTTCTGAAAATAGGGCTTCAAAGAAAGCCTTGCATCTCCCAACTGATAACACCTGTGAGAAATGTGAGAGAGGTTGCTTTTATATGATATGTTTTTGAAAATAACCTCTCTCAGTTTCTTAAAATAACTTATTTTTTTCTCACGAAACTCCTTTGAAGTTGACTTCTCAAAACCAGAAAACAGAGTTTTTGCTTCATAACTTTCAGCAGTTTCGTAGCGCTTTCTGCCTTTTTTACACTAGATGCGCTACGGAAATAGGGATTCTTGGATAATTTGGCACTTTTGGTACAAAAAAAATTGGAAAATGATGAATGATTTGACTTGAAGGAGTTTAAAAATGAGTGTATTTGGACCTAAGGGTAAATTCAAACTATAAAAAAATTATAATTTCCCTTGGTCAAACTCAAAAATGACTCTTAAAACCTTATTTTGGCCCATGAACCTATGTAGCCTTTTCGAAATTATGCTTGATTTTTTTGAGTGATAACAATATGAAATAGCATTTATCTCAGAAGAACAAGCCGCAGGAGGATTGGATTAAGAGTTTTGGGAAAAAACAATGAGAGGAGAACCAGATGGTTTTCTCGCTATTTGCGAAATGGAAGAACCAATGTTGCCATTAACAGCATGAGATTATTTACCAGCAGTGGAAGGAAAAATATTCAAAGGTCTCGGATCATCTGGTATCTTTTCATAGAGCGTGCCATATTAGGTATAGATGAGGTCTGAATATTGAGCACAAGCAATTACTTTCTATTCAAGCACAACTCTGCTTTTCGCTACATCCTCTCTGATATATGGAAACAAGTATTTAATGAACCATTCCTCTAATAATTGATTTGGAACAAAGGTCCTGACCAACCGGCGATGACGACGCCAATCATGAATGTGATCTGAAATGTGAGTGGCTTTAGATTCTTTAAAGTTAGTCAGAAATTTTTTTCCAGCTTCATATATGATGTGTAACTCGAAATGGGTAAGGAAGGTGGTAGCTAAGGAACTGAAATCGTGAAACTAAGGTCTAGGTAACTCAATGTACCATTTAGTTGTTGTACATGTAAGAGTACGTTGGAAAAGATGTAAATGCATGGAATCATCATTAAGAGAGTTCGAAGAACACCACAAATGATACGTCATGAGATGGGTTGACGAGTCTTCTCTAGGATTCCCATTTAATTTTGGGATATCGGAAGGAAATTTGGTGGGAATTATCACCACCAAGGCGAATGAGAAATGGGATCATTGGTAAGTCGAGTCAAATATGGCAATTCGAGAGTCACCACAAAAGGTAATTGTCTGTTGAAATCCGGTGAAGGATAGCTTCGATAAGAAGGAATAGCCTGAGTAAGATGTACTTGCATTCTCGGATAAGGAGGATTTTGATAAGGAGGACTCACGTAACCAGCATGCATGTAACCTTGTTGACGAGCTCCAAGATAACCCTTGAGGAGTACCTTGCCCAAGCGATTGAGACTATAAGATACCTTGTAAAGGTTGGGTAAGTGGAACCTGAGATGTACCAGATACTGACGGAATACGTTGTGATGCAAAAAAAACTTGTAAATTTTGTCTTACATATATTTGAGCTTGTTGAGATATATAGACAGATGGATAGGAATTTGAGATGAAGATGGCACAAGTTGAGGATTCAAAAATGTCCCAAAATGAACAGGTTGGATAGGAAAAGTAGGTTGACAAACACTAGCAGCCATTCCAGGATAAGTAGGACTATAATAAGGTTTATTACCAACTTGAGGTATACCAACAACAAGTTCCCCCCTTCCAAAGTAACATGGGGTGATGGAGGTAACTGCAATCTAGATAGAGGGTACCCAACATAAGGAGAGTTAGGTTGTTGAAGACAACCTATCCCACTAACATAAGGGCTAGCCTGCTACTGAATTTTAGGGATAGGTGGAGGAGCAGGATATTGTGTAACGTTCATAAGAGAAGTACTAGATGGTATTCCTAAATTAGTTGACATGGGAGAGGTCCAAGGATTGGAAGTTGCACCAGAGACTGTACCAGATAAAGGTTGATCGCTAGGTGGGACGAACAGGCCACCATACAAAGGTGTTTCTAGTGATGTTTCAAACATAGATGAGGAAGCAAAAATTTATGTCTCAACTAGAGTGGTGAATATGGGCTGAGAGGTCGGAACGGATCCAGTCATGGTTAACAATCCTAATGAATATTGCTGCAAGTGATCCACGAGTGAGTCCAAATAATCAGGTAAAGGATTTTGTGTTGGAATTTGAAGAGGACAAAGAGGATCAATCTGATAAAAAGAGATTCCACTCCAATGAACATGAGTAGAGGGACGAGGCTTTTCTTGCGTGATCTCTTCAATGCTCACAAGTCTATATGGAAGAGGTTCTCCATTGGGTCTAAGATATATAGGTGGAGGTTATGTATGAGACAAAGGAAGAGAACGGGAAGTACCATAAGTAATAGGTGAAAATGGTTGAGGCTCCTCGAGTTCAACAACGTTGGGAATTAAAGTATCTAACTCAGGAAATTAAGGTTCAATAACCATAGGCATTAAGGTTTTGGGGACTTCTATTTTGATTGTGTCAGATTCACCGGCAAGAGTATATGTAATCTTAGGATTGGAACTCAAAGGGACAAATGATTATGTTGGATAAATTTCAAGAGGAGGACCAGAAGTGGTTTTTGAAGTTCCAGATTTAGTAGTTTTCAACTTCTTATGCTTCTGATGACGACCAGGAGTAGCCTCTAGTGGCAGAGGAGGATTATTTTGCATTCCACGTGAACGACGGGGTGGGGGATTTTGTTCTTCCATGTTGGATTAATAAATTTTAGAAATTAACACAAAAAAAATAAAAAAGAGGGTAATCTAGGCATACAGGATTACTAAGCAATCGTGAACTGCAATATACACCTTGTCAAACCGGGAACTTGATGTATGGAATATTATCTCCCTGAACAATGTGTTCTTTGTATCATGATATACAAGGTGGTTGACTCAGTTAACTATGGCGAGGATAGAAACCTATAGGGGACTCCAAAAATATACTCGATTGTACGTGGGAGTGCAGTCTAGGAGTGAAAATACATGGATCATCTCTATTCACATCATGCAGACATATTGGAGTAGGGCTTCCTTGGATTCTTATTGTCAAGAGATTATAGGGCTTCATCTTTGAACCACATCAACCAAGATTTTTTTTGGGGGAAAAATTTTTTCACCTCTTTTCACCACCTATATTAGGTTTGCTTTTTATTTTATTTTATTCTTTAAATTTAGGAAGAGATAAGTAAATATAAAATCAAAACCATGTCCATGAAATATATATACTTTTTAAAAAGGACAAAAAAAGAAAGAAAATGAGTAAGAATAACACAACCCACTATATATATATATATATATATATATATATATCTGTGTCTGTGTGTCCGTGTCTGTGTGTATGTGTGTATGTATATATGTATATGTATATGTATATTAAACAGAATGGATACGATTTTTATATTCAAAATTTGGAATTGCACAGCCATAACCGCTTTTACAAAACTTCAACAAAACTAGTAGTAGTTTGTGCATCTTTGTCGAGGTCCCAATACATCCAAATTTCTAGTTTCTTCCTTCTACAAGACTTTACAACTATTACAAAACACTGAAAATTCCCATATATTCTAAAGAAAACACCTAAAATAAACACAAAACGACATAACATATAAGCAACAGTAAGCTAGTTAGACTTCCTGGCTTCCTCTCATTATTCCTTTTTCTGCCTGCTCGACCCCACTTCTGCATCTTCTTCTCTTGTTTGTGACTGCAACTGAGCGACGACCTCATCTGGAAACCCTACGATAATCTCTTGCACCTCTCTGAATATGTTGTCACTTATCAAATCTGAGTTAGTGGATAAAAGTTATGTCTCCAACTTCACAACCCATCTTTCCAACGTGGCTTCCATGACTTCAAACTTAGCATTTAGATGCTTGACATTTGTGGTCCTGTCTTTCTCTACGAGCTTGATGCGATGGGTGAGGAGAACCATCTTGCCCATAAGAAGCTTGAACAAAAAATCAACAACCCTTTTCCATTGAGCAAGGTCTTCCACTCAAGGTTTCTCATCTTGCAATTGTTGATACTCCCTGACTGCACCTTCCCTGCTTACACTGTTCTCACCGGAGCACTCTCCTTTTACTTCCACATTTGAATCCAAAGGGGATTGCATCAATTTATAAACCACACTTTCCTCATCCTCCCTCGCCTCTTCTTGTGCTATTATCTCATGCAAATCCTCGATCTAAAGACTAATTAAATATTCTTGCAATCTGATGGATCTTTCAAACCACCCCTGCAACTAATTCGTCGGTGATCGAGATGCAGGCGATCATTTCACCATTAAAGCGACTGTGCAATTTGCAGACTCAATTCCTTACTGAAGTGATGGGATTGTTGCTCTCCTTATGAAATTGATTTATGTTTGATGCGAACCAACAGAGAAAATTTCCTTGAATTCCTTGGTGACGCCATGCATTAATATTATTCCTGCCTTATACCATATGTCTTATTGTCTTGCCACGATTTTACACAATTTCCAACCCTCAACCTAATTGAGGGGGGCATTAACTGCTGTATCCATCATATGTTATGTGATTTTATTGTGGCTTGATGGATATCACCCACGAGAACCTTGTGATTTTCTAGGTCGTCGACAACGGAATTAAGATGACAGAAGATATGAAACATTTCATATTTTTTGAAATTTACTAATTGATGTTCAATTCTCAACACAAGCATGTTTTTTTTACCCTTTTGTTCTGCAATCATAGGAGTAAACATCCTTATTGTTATTAAAGAGTCACCTATCACTTTATTTTTTTTTTATTCTCAAAGATAGAGTGAGATCTAACCTTTTCCACATTGCTAGCAATTATGCCCACTATAATTAAAAATAAATAAATAAAGGTTTTTTACAATCTAATCAAGGAGTTATAGTTGTGAAAACAAAATTGTGATAAGGTCCTCACATGGGAGAAGTTCTCTAAATAAAACTAAAATGGATAAAAATGTATCAATTGGAGGTGCTTAAAGAATGTGTTCAAAGTTTGTTGCATGAAATAATAATATTTGCATAATTAATGTTATAATCTAACAAGGATTGATTTAATTATGTCGAAGGCGTTTATTTAAGGCCAGGGGTCATGAGATATTTTGTCGTCTATCGAAAGCGAATGGGAAAATGGCACGTGTAAAATAAATAATTTATATAAAATTGCCACATTTTCACTACACAACACAGTGTCAGTATACAAACCCTTTACGAGCTCGAGGCTTTGATTGGTCAATGCCCTGCTTGTGAGCGGTTTTTCCACAGGTGATGTGACGCCAACGATGTAGCACAATTTCCATAGGCTATTTTTAGCCTTGCAGACGTTAAAAATACTTTCTTTCTTTCTTTCTTTCATAAATGAGAGGGCGCAGTTTGGAAAGAAAACATTTTAGAGTTAACCTCTACATAAAGCCCATGAAATGGTTTTTTGTTTCATAGATAAAATATCAACAATTTATATTAATTTATTAGCAGATATATTTTTGGTTTATCTAAAAAAATCATTAAATTTTTATATTTAATATTAAAATTTTGATTTATTTTTATATTTATTATTAAAAAGGGGTAGACTGGTTCCGAGTGCATCTATTACTACTCCATAAAAAAAAATGAACTTCACTAAATATACTACACGCTTACACTAAATATAGTTGTAGCGAAAAAGGTGATTGGTTAAAGAAAGGCTTAAATGCAACAATTTGCTTTATGGGAATCATGTGAGATATTCTAATAATTTTTTATAGCTTCACATATAAATAAGATTGAAAATTAATATCCTCTTATTTGCAATATAAATATATTTTATTGTTTTTTTGAATTATAAGTAATATGATACGTAATTTTATTACATTTTATATTTGATGTATTTTTATATTAATTTGAAAAATTATATACGAAAAGGGACGAGGAAAATTAAAATATTTATACTTATATGATAAAAGAATATAAAGAAAAGGAGAAAGGAAAAAAGGAAAGGAAGCATTTTGTATTCCCAAAATTTATGAGTAATATATGATAGATGTATTACAAAAATTATATTTAGAAATTGTTAAATGGAAGAGAGTTTTATACTTATGTGATTCATTAATAAGTAGTTGATTTGACTGTTAGCAAAATGACTAAGTTCTAAGGTGGATGGACTTGTCTTAATTTTATTAAGATAGTCATTTGAAAAGGTTGATGAGTGAAAGTAGACGAGGGAAACCCTAAAGAGAAGAGGAACAATAAAATACTTGGCTAACAAGGACAAGGTCAATAGAGGAGGTTAGAAGTAACAGAACAGGCGCCTGAATAATAGTTTTCTTATTACAATTTTTTGTTTTGTTTTGTTTTGTTTTATGACTAGTGGAATCAACAATTGGGATAATTACTTGCTTGTGTGATACGGGGTTGATCCATCCACTACCATTATAACCACTATGTACATGGACACAGGTTGGTCATGGTTTCAATCAATGACCTCATAATCTTAATATAATATGCTTGGATAAGTGTTTTACGATATGTGGGTTGTTACAACTTGTTGGTATCAGTCATGATGGTTGAGGATTTAATGATGTGGGATTATATCAATAAAGAGAAAACCACATCAATGTAGGTTGTCATCAACAATGACAACCATAATTGTCATAGGTGTCAATGACATCCAATTATATAAATAGGTCTCTAAGACCTAGCTTCTTAGTAACAACTCCTCAAACATGTAAATGGTAGTTAGTTTGGTTGTTATAAGAATTTATTCTTGTTGTAGGCCATTTTTTCAAGAAAATTAGTTCTATAAAGGTGTTTTCTTTAAATAGTGAATGTATAGGATTGTCATAGTTTCCACATAGGTCATACTTGATGAGGATGGTTATGATAAATAGATGAAAGGATCCTTTTTATAATGACATTTAAGCTTAACAATAAAGGTTAAGCCTATAATATTTTGTGTTTTGTTTAGTAAATACATATTTTAACTTTTACATGCGAAATAAGGATATATGGTTCTCTTTTCTGTGAATATTATAATAATGGGAGGATCTATCATAACTCGATTGTCAACCAACACTGGGAATAGTTATCACTAGCTATTATCCACAAATGTGAGCTAACACATCACCATTATTAAAGAAAAACCACAGCACCTGAAATAACCCACTAGGATTTCACTCCTACCAAATTCCTCTAGGTTTGAGGCCTTTAATTTTTTTCCTTACATCCATAGAAAAAGAGTTATTGGCCAATATAGCAGCGATTTTAGGTCATACTTCAAGACCAATCTTTTATGTGACATTCCTCAAACAAGTATCTCTTCTTTATTAGGAAATTATTATAAATTTTAAATGTTATATTATATTTTTGTCTCTATCAATATAGATTTTGCATCACCATAGAAAGAAGAATATGAATTTAGTGGAGCTTAATTTCATGACATTGAGAATGACTATAGACCAATCGAGTGTTTGAGCATGAATGTTAAGGAAGGCTTGTAATGTACATGTTGTAAAGACATTTTCTTATTTTGTAGAGATATTTTTTCTTGATTTAGCCATAGGGTGTGGGAAATAAGCTATCTGAAAGAGTTCATCCCTAACATAAAATGTTTGTATACTATTATCATTCAAAAGGAGTAAAATTGTAGCTCAGGAGGAAATTGCCTATAATTCCTTTATATATATATATATATATATAAAGGAATTATAGGCAATTTCTACGACTACAATATATATATATATATATATATATATATATATATATATATATATATATATATATTAGCTCGGGAGGAAATTGCCTATAATTCCTTTATATATATATATATATATATATTCAATTATACGCAAAAATATTTGAAAAAAACAATCCCTATCACAATTAACAACTCATCCACAGAGTTATTTTGTTGTCATCTATTTTCATATCACGTCAAACTCATAAGAGAGTTTTTTTTGTTGAGTAAATACATATTTTTAACTCTTACATATGAAATAAGGATATATGGTTCTCTGTTATGAAACCAACTCCAAAAATAGAAGAAAAGAGAGATCAACGCCTTATAAATAAGGCACTTCGAGGAGGAAACCTCCTTTACATTACATAAATGAACAATTCTCGATGATACAAATGACAAAACCTCCTTTCTATATATAGGAGTCCATGGGCTCACAATATAATCCTAGCCAACTTAACAATAACAATGTAAGGGCACAATAATAACAATATGGGGGTTACAGGGGTACAACAATAAAAATAACAATAACGGGGGCTACACTAACATAATAAGGGACTACACAAGTAATATAGGGACCTAACATGCCCCTCTCCTTCAAACAAGTGTTGTCCTCAATGCTTGATTATTTATTGATGCTTCTGTATAAAATTATTATCCTCCCATATGGAATATTCAACGGGAAAGTTCTTCCACTTGCTAAGATACTCTGAAATTGATTGATTTTGTACTTGTCGAGTTCTTGTTTCTGTGACTGCTTCAGAATTTCTTTCACTGTGATTTTGATCTTCCTATTGGTTCCTTCGATTCTACACCAAAGTTAGGTTATCCTTTGAGAGTTGGAGAACTTGTTGTTGATGCTCAATGTGATCTTCCACTACTTCATTATCCATATTATATTTCATTTGATCCTTCAAACCATCCAACTTAGCCTTCATTTTTTCTTTTAAACCATCTATGTCATCTTCGGTTGCTCTTCATAAGATTGAAATTTGTTGCACTTGGTATCGTAATTTTGATATCTCATACTGCAATTATTCCTCTTCACGCGTCATAGAAGAGCTTTCTGAGGGCTTAATGGGTGTGAAATTATTTTTGGGAGGCATTATAGATCCCAATATTGATAAAGAAAACTTTGATATTCCCTTGGAATCACTTCAAAATGTTTTTCAAACAAACGTTATGCAATTTGTTTAAAAAATACACACCTTTTTCTTGCTTTTTTAGGAGCTACATATTGAAACTAAATTATATTTGTGATTTTAGATCCTCAATATCTAAAATTTGGTCCTATAGTAGCCCTCTGAATCTTCTTTCGAATGCCACAGTTCTGACCTGATTTGGATGCTTCAAGACAAAGTTATGCCCAATCTCCCATAATGACCTAATTATGGACTGGTTCAGTATAGCACACTTGTACAACATGACACATGTCATTGTTTCCTCCTTCGGCTTTGAAATTGATACAGAGGAAACTACAGTCTATATAATTTCGGTCACTTCTTACAAAATTCCAATCTGATGCTCAGAGAGAGAGTTGTGATGATTTTCCCACGGTCACCTCTTTGAGATGAAATTCAGGAGCCTGAAGAAACCCTAACTTACATAGATCATATCTCTGCAAATATTGCGAACCAAGATCTGAAATTTGTACAATAATTTCCTCAGGATTTCAACTTCGCTCTTTAAAAATTTCATCTTCTGAACCTTCGTAGAAAAAAATTTATAGCGGAAATTCCACGATGACCTGTTTAGGTTCAATTTGGGAGCCTGAAAAACACTAACTTCCATAGATCATATCTCTGAAAATATTGTAAAACAAGATCTGAAATTTTTATACAATGTTCCTCAGGATTTTGGCTTCCCTCTATAAAAAATTTAGCTTTTGAACCTTTGCAGAAAAAATGTTATAGCGAAAATCCCACGATGACCTATTTGGAGCAGTGAAACCCTAAAATCCAAAGCTCTGATACCAAATGTTATGAAATCGGCTCCAAAAATAAAATAAAAGAGAGATCAATGCCTTAGAAATAAGCCACTTCAAGGGGGAAACCTCCTTTACATTACATAAATGAGAAATTCTTGAATGATACAAATGAAAAAACCTCCTTTCTATATATAGGAGTCCATGGGGTCACAATATAATCCTAGTCAGCCTAACAATAATAATGTAAGAGCACAATAATAACAATATGGGGGTTACATGTGTACAAAAATAATAATAAGGGGGGCTACACTAGCATAATAAGGGGATACACTAGTAATATAGGGACCTCACATTCTCTTTGGTGGGAATATTTCAACAGTGGGAAGACCTATCATAAAGCAATTGTCAAAAAATAATGGAGATATCCATTACTAACTATTATCCACAAATGTGAGCTAACTCATCACCATTATTCAAAGAAAACTATGCCACATGACATAACCCATTGGTGGTCTACGAGGGGGTAGGCTTTCACTCCTACCAAATTCCTCTATGTCATGGGCCTTTAATTCGCTTCCTTACATCTGTAGAAGATGAACTATTAGCCAAGAAAAAATAATTTTTAAGTCAAGCTCCAATACCAATATTTTGTGTGATTATTTCAAATAGGTATCTTTTCTTGTTTAGGAGATTTGTTTTGTTTAGATTTCACCACAGGGAGTCGGAAATAAGCTATTAGGAAGAGTTAATCCCAAGCATAAAAGGTTTTTATACTATTATCATTCAAAAGGAGGAAATTGTAGCATGGGAATAACTTGCCCACAATTACTTTAAAATTGCATATTTAATAACATTCATATCTATTCAATTATATACAAAAAAAATGACAAAACAATCTATTACCTATCACAATCAATAACTCATCCATAGAGTTATTTTGTTCTCAACTATTTTCAGATTGACACACTTCTACATACAACTTGGATTTTCACCATAAATAGGAATCAAGTTCTTTTGTGAGTTGATTAACTCCAACTACAATATGATGGCATGCACTCTCACTCTGAAATTGTCATTTTCCTTGCTTTGTTTACTCTCACTAGGTTTTCTATTGAAGTTTGTCAATGGTATTGAAATTTTTTTCTCGTGTTAAATCTATCATTTTCTTTTGTTGTTATTCTCCTTCCATTATTCTGTATTTTTTTTTATCAAGATTTGGTTTTAGCCCCCCCTCTCAACACACTTAAATGACCATTGAGTTTTCCCTAACTTTTCTTTTTAAATAATAAACTATATTCCTTGTTAAAAAAAAAAAAATAACACATACCTTTACT
This sequence comes from Pinus albicaulis, assembly GCA_034641835.2. NCBI lineage: Eukaryota > Viridiplantae > Streptophyta > Pinopsida > Pinales > Pinaceae > Pinus > Pinus albicaulis. Next base: position 44,892,789 of record CM076575.1, on the reverse strand, counting down.
CAACCCTCAAGATGAATGGAATATAAAGGTTAAATTGAGTGGATAATTTCTATCCTCAACAAAATGGTATCTATGTATAGTTGGTATTTGATATTATTAATTTCATAAGTTTTATTATTAAAACAAGGGCAAGTCAAGATCTACTCAAATACCTTGCCTTAATGGAAAAACATATACTACTTTTAGTTTCGTGCTTTCTTAGTTTGGTTTCTTGTTTGTTTTACACTTTAAGAAAAATATATTAACTTAATTTTACTATATCAATATGTTTCCTATTGAATGTGGACATTCTAAAACTATTTTCTATAAAACATATTGTGCCAATGAGAAATAGTTAGGGTATAAAAGATATAAACTTCAATGTAGATTAGGTCCAAAAATGAGAAAATTATCATATTGATTGTGATGCATTGAGATATGGATTTGACATATATAATCATTTCAACTGTGATGTAGATCATTTGACGGGCATTTAAATCAGGAAATAGTGCAATATTTTTTTATTTGAATTAGGGAGAGAGGTAGTGTAAAATGGTGGCATACTCTTGCTAAAGACACAAGGGCCATCATCCAAGCTATCATTATCACAAACATAAATCAGGGGGCTATACTGCACAAACGTGAAACACCATAACTCATTGTTTTACTTGTCTTAGTCTATCACCAATGCCACAATTCTAACCAAAAATGTTATACTCTTGTCGGAGAGATAAGAGCCATTACCCAACATATCACCATAAAAAAATAATAGTAATAATAATAATAATAATAAAAAATAAATAGGGACTTTTTAAAAAAATAATTAAACTCCAAAATCCATTGTTTCATTTATCTTATGTTATGGCCAATGACATAATGTAGACAAAATGTTATACAAATAAGTTAAATACTTGCAATTCAAATAAAATTAATGAACGTGAAATTGATTTTCCTATCAAACTTGAAAAAATTCAACCTCTTATGAAGCCCAAGAGTGGGTAGCATAATGCTTGTTACGGTCCTATGTCTTGGAATCTTGGTTATGTTAGTCTTGCTATGTATCTAAGGTCAAATTTGTAAATATTGGTCATGATGACCTGACAATTATTGTTCGAAGAAATCTAGGTTTAGATTGGGTGTTATGTAAAGGTGTCTATTTTGCTAAGAGTCTAATGTCTAAAGTCATGTGTTTTCCTTAAAAATGGTAATCATGGGAAGTCTTTGGTCACCTTGCAAAGAGTACAAAAAATTATGTCTTACAAACCCTTGCTTATTATGAGTTAGTCACCATCCTAAGTCATTATAAGTAGGTCACCTAAGTGTATAGGCTATGTCTACATCAAAGCAATCATGAAATTATTTTGGCATAGATTTGGAGGTTCTTGGTAGTTATTTTGAATGTCATTTAAAGGACAACTCATGATCTCAGCAGGGAATAACGGTTAGAAGGACAGTCCTTCCCTTTTCCCAAAGCGTTGTATTTTTAGAAAAGTGTTGCACATTCATAATTTTCTTTCTAAATCACAATAAGCGCTCTCATTTCCACTCTGGGACATTATACATGATTATTTAAGCTTTCCTCTTCATCCCATATTGTTCAACTCTTCACCATCTACATCAAAAAGCTCTATTTTCTTGTTTCATTCATTGTGAAAGGGAGCCAGGGGCATTGCGAATTCACCCAGTGCTACAATTCTTGCATGTCAGTGGTCAAACCTTCTTGCAGGTGCAAACATAGCTCTATCTTTATCCCTCAATATTGAATGAACTCTCAAATTGCATGTAGAATCCAAAATAAACCATAAAAAATCCTGCAAAAAGGATAAATTTATCGTCGTTGCTCTTCTGAAATCGTTGTGTTTCTTCCTAATTCGTTGTGATTCCACACAATGGGTTATATCTCTCTTTTGTCGTTGTCAATTCGCCTTTTCTCTATGCGAGCCTCTGCATTCAATATGCACCTTGGTCCTAAAATTAAATCAAAGTTTTTTCCCTTAAGTGTTTATGCTCGAAAGTGTTTTATAAGTCAAATTCCTCCAGCGATGCGTTTCTGGCTTGTGCGCTGCGACTGCCCCTTTTTAAAATTCTCTACTAATAGTTGTGAAATTCCAAGTTTTGTAGGGTTTGCCGAAGGAAGTCTGCATTGTAAGTTTTTTTGTAATTGTTGAATTGTATCTTAAGGCATTGTCAGAGGCTTTAAATATCATAACACCTCTATTGTTACACAAAACCAATTGCTCATAACACTAAAATTATTCACTGTTGCAAAAGGAAAATTATGTCAACTCCAGAAGACAAAAATCACAAGGGAGGTGCCATTGTTAGATTTGAACCACAAGATGTCACAACCATCAATGCAAATCTAGCCATAAGAGTGGATTTTGAACAATTATGGTGTATGCTATTTTGGGAGAAGATTCAGGGGTATCATCTACTATTGACATAGGAATTTGCTAGGGGTTTTGATGGTGTGCAAAGAAAAGGTGGGAAGTCTAACTATTCCAGTCTTAACTCAATTAATAGCCGAGGCCACTGAGATCCACTTGAGTGGATAGGAATGGTTCAAAGGTATAGATTTCGATTTGGTTGATTTCAAGGACTTTCTCAAGCCAAAACACAAGAAAGGGTATGGTTTTGTTGTTCTAAGGAGCTATTTACAAGATCACCGTAGTAAAATATTGGAGGTGATTCAAAGGTACTTCACATGTGAAGGGAGGTTCATTAAGGTGTATCACTATCACATTTCGCTCTTAATGCATTTTACTAGCAAGAAATATTTTAATCTTCCTTACTATATGTTTAGAAGTCTATGTAAGATGGATGAAAGAGTGCAAACTAAAGGAAATCAAGTTGAATCTAGTTTGTTTCATTTTTCATTAACTAAATTGTTGGGCGATGAAGGAGATTGAAAAGAAGAAGCAGTCATGGCAGGTATTTTTGGTTTATTCGGGATGGGTAGCACAATATTCAAACAGCCAAAAGACCAAGAAGGCACCCCATAAATATTAATTAAAGAAGCTTCACCAACAACATCAAGCTTAGTAAAAAAGACTTTGACTAAATTCAAAACACTTGATAAGAGAAGTGTTAAGAAGCTACATTTCTCACCTGAGGTAGAAAAAGTGGCAAGGGTACCAAGAATGAGAGCTGCAACCAAGATATTGCATGTATATCCTCCATCTACACCTATTCAAGTTATGGAATCATAAAGTATATGGAAGGAAGTGGAAATTGATAAAAGGGACCAGAAAAATTGAGATTTACAAGATCTCTTGGACAAAGCCCATTTGAAAATAGCATACTTGCAGCAAAAGAATAAGGAACTTAGGCATAAAATATCACAATAAAATATTTGTTGGGTGTGGAGCCTGATTATCTTATTTATTTAGATGTATCGTCGCATTGGACCCTGCTCTTAATGGAGCGGCAACACCAGCCATCGTTTAATCGCCATCAAGGGGGTCCAAGGAGGTGGCGGCGACCTTTTGGAGCCCCCCCTCTTGACGGGGGGTTTCAAGGCAGCGCCCCCGGAGCTAATCACGTATGTAAAATTCCCTTGTAAAATATTGTAATTTCGTAGTCAATTTGGGACGTTCATTAGGCAGATGATCTAATGGTAGAAGTTATGTTTAATTTAGGGTTTTTTGCCCTAGAAGGCAACCCCTTTGTTGTATGAGGGTATTGTATTGCGTCTGTGTATGGTGTGTATAATCTGAGCGAGAAATAGCAAGGGGGACTGTGTGAGAGAGTAGAGGATATTACAATGAATCTGTTGTAGGTTGTGTCTCTTCATTTTGTTGGATAATAGAAAGGAAGGACTGGTTGTTTCTGTGGACATAGCACAAGTTGGGTGAACCACATATATTTGTGTCTCTATTGTTTTATATGTTATTTATGTGTTTGTGTTTCCGCATTTATGTGTTCCATTTCTTTGTAATATATAATTTACTAACAAGTGGTATGAGAGCCGAAGGTATATTTGGCTGATAAACTCGTAGGAAATAAGGGTTCCTAGTTCGAGTTGGAGTAATGCAAAAAAATGAGAGGTTTAGGGTCGAAAATTTTAATGACCAAAACTACCAATTGTGGAAGATGCAGATGGAAGATTATCTATATCAGAAAGATCTGTACCCACCATTGAGTGGAAAAAAAAATAAAAAATCCATCGGGTATTACATACGAAGAATGGGAGATTCTCAACAAAAAGGCACTCGGAACAATACGGTTGTGCCTGGCAGCATCGGTAGCGTTCAATATTTCGAAGGAAACGACAACAGAGGGTTTAATGACGGAATTTTCAATACTATATGAAAAACCCTCAGCCTCAAATAAGGTACTTCTTATGAAACGTTTATTTAATATGAAGATGTCGGAAGGTGGATCTGTTGCTGACCATTTAAATGAATTTAATACGGTTACCAGTCAGTTAAGTTCTGTAGGGATAAAATTTGATGATGAAGTTAAGGTTTTGTTATTTATGTGCTCGTTACCAGAAATTTGGAGTGGTTTAGTTATGGCCATTAGTAACTCTGCCTTTGGATCTAGTACTTTAAAGTTTGATGATGTTATCGGTGCCATCCTTAGCGAGGAAATGCGACATAAAAGCTCCAGTGAGACATCGGGAAATTCTTTGAGTGCAGAGACTAGGGGAAGAAAAATGGAAAGAGGAAAGAGCTAAGGATATCGCAGTAAATCAAGGAAAGGCGGATCCAAGTCCATATCAGGGATAGTGTGCTAGAAATGCAGGAAGAAAGGACACCTAAAGAAAGATTGTAAGTCTCAGAAGGGAAAAGAAGGAGACGCACAACAAGAAAAAAATCATGAACCAAATGTGACAAGTGATGTGTTACAAGATGCTTTGATTCTTTATTTATAAAATGTTATTTATGACTGGGTGGTAGATTCAGGGGCCTCATTCCATGTCACACTTGATAATAAACATTTTCATGACTATGTTCAAGGAGATTTTGGACAGGTTCATCTGGGTGATGATAAACCCTTTAATATCGTTGGAATTGGTAAATTTCTTGTAAAACATCAAAATGGAAACCAATGGTTATTAAAGGAGGTAAGGCATGTTCCATATCTGAAGAAAATTCTGATTTCAACAGGGCAGTTAGGCAATGAAGGTTGTGTGAAAAATTTTTCGAGATAAAACCTAGAAGGTCACTAAAGGATCCTTGGTAATAGAAAAAGGATAAAAGGGTTGTAAATTGTATTTATGAAATGGTATTTCAAATTGTGTTAATGCTTTAATATACACAGGAGAAGAGGTGACATTATGGAATTATAGGCTCAGACATATGAGTGAGAAGGGGATGAAGATTCTTTGCTCAAGAAACTTGTTGCCAGGTTTGAAGAATATTCATTTGGATTTATGTGAGAATTATGTTTATGGAAAACAAAATATAGTCAGATTTATTAGAGTTGGGAAAGAAAATAAGAGCCAAAAATTAGAGCTTGTGCATACAGATGTATGGGGACCTGCTTAGGTATCATCTCTCGGTGGATCTAGTTATTATGTTACTTTTATTGATGATGCAACTAGAAAAACTTGGATTTATTGTATTTAGAATAAATATGATGTATTTGATACTTTCAAGAAATGGAAAGCTTTGGTTGATATTGAGACAGGAAAGAAGTTGAAGTGTCTCAGATCAGACAATGGAGGTGAATATTGCAACAAAGAGTTTGATAGGTGCTATTTAGATCATGGAATTCATAGAGAGAAGACAGTTCCAAGAACACCACATGGAAATGGTGTGTCAGAAAGGATGAACAGGGCAATCATGGAGTGTGCAAGGTGCATGAGATTGCATGCAAGATTTCCTTTACAATTTTGGGCAGATGTTGTAGATACTGATGTTTATCTAATAAACATAGGGCCTTCAAGTTCCTTGGATGGTGGTATTCCAGAGGACGCATGGACAGGTAAAACGATAAACTACTCCGTTTTAAAGCCTTTTGGTTTTGATGCCTTTGTCCATATTAATAAAGAAAATAGAACAAAGCTTGAGGCAAAATCAAAGAAATGTACCTTTATTGGATATGGTGTTAATGATTTTGGTTATCTCTTATATGATTATGAAACTCACAAAATAATTAGGAGAAACGATGTAATATTCAATGAAAAGGTCTTGTATAGGGATCAGTTGCAGGAAAATAAACAGGAAAAAGAAAACAAAGAATACAAAGTTCTTGATGAGATAAAAAAAGAAGAAGAAGAAGTAAAAGTAAAAGTGCCTAAAAATAATAATAATCAACAGCCACAACAACAACAATCATCAAAGCAACAACAATCACCACAACAACAACATGCACCTCAAACACCAAAAAGTGGTGTTAAAAGATCTACCAGGATAAGTAGACCCCCTGAACAATATTCTCCTTCATTATATTATTTATTGCTGACTGATTCCTATGAACCCAAATGTTATGAACAAGAAATGCAGGTAGAAACCAAGAAAAAGTGGGAGCTAGCCATGAAAGAAGAGATGGACTCCTTAATACATAACCAGACTTGGGACTTAATCAGGTTGCATGCAGGTAAAACAACATTTCAAAATAAATGGGTTTATGGGTTGAAGGAAGAAGATGGAGGAAAACAAAGGTACAAAGATAGACTTCTGATGAAGGGGTTTGCATAGAAGAAAGGTATTGACTTTGATGAATTATTTTCTCTAGTTGTTAAAATGACTGCAATCAGAAATATTTTAAGTCTTGTAGTAGCAAAATATTTGCATCTCGAACAGTTAGATGTAAAGACAACCTTTTTCCATGGATATTTGGAGGAAGATATCTATATGCAACAACCACAAGGATATGAGGCTAAGGGGAAGAAAATTTAGTGTGCAGGTTGAAGAAGAGCTTGTATGGCTTAAAACAGGCTCCGAGGCAGTGGTATCTAAAATTTGACAAGTTTATGTCTGAACAAGGTTATACTAGATGTCACTCTAATAATTGTGTTTATCTGAAAAATAAAAATGATGGAAACTATATTATATTGTTATTGTATGTTGATGACATGCTTGTTGTAGGGTCTAACATGTATGAAATAAATGTGCTCAAAGGAAAATTGGAAAATTCATTTGCAATGAAGGATTTTGGAGTTGCAAAACAAATCCTTGGTATGAGAATAACTAGAGACATGAAAAATCGCAAATTAACATTGTCTCAGAATGAGTACATACAAAAGGCGTTGAAAATATTTAATATGCAGAATGCAAAATCAATTAGTACACCTTTGGCTAGCCATTTCAAAATTAGTAAGGAAACGTGCCCCAAGACCTAAGAAGAAATGGATTATATGTCTAAATTTCCATATGCATCAGCAATTAGAGGTTTAATGTATGCAATGGTCTGCACAAGGCTTGATATTGCACATGCAGTGGGAGTTGTAAACAGGTACATGAAAAATCCAGGAAAAGAACATTAGATGGGATTGAAATGGATTCTCGGATATTTGAGAGGTACCACAAATCAAACATTATGTTTTGGTGGTTCAGACATTGCTCTACAGGGATATGTTGATGTATATTGCTCTACAGGGATATGTTGATGTAGATATGGCAGGTGATAGAGATAACAAGAGGAGCACTATAGGGTATGTATTTACTGTAGGTGGAACAACGATCATCTTCGTTTAAAAAATGGAAGGTGTTGTTGCACTTTCAACAACAGAAGAAAAGTATGTTGCTGCTACAGAGGCTAGTAAAGAAATGATTTGGTTACAAAGGTTTATGGATGAATTGGGTAAGAATCAGGAGATGGGAAGGTTATACAGTGATAGCCAGAGTGTCATTCATCTTGTAAAGAAATCAACATTTCATTCTAGGACTATACACATACAACGCAAGTACCATTTCATACGGTCAGTGTTTGAAGATGGAGAGTTGAAGTTGGAAAAGATACACAATAGCCAGAATCCTACAGATATGTTAACAAAAGTTGTAACCAGGGAGAAAATGAGATTTTGCTTGGTTTTAATTGGTATTCAAGTATGATGATGAAGATGAGAAACAACCAGGTCCAAAATGGAGTCATTATCCAGCAAATGAAGTAGCAGTGGAGTTGCTACAATCAGTCTCCAAGTGGGAGATTGTTGGGTGTGGAGCCTAATTATCTTCTTTATTTAGATGTATCGTCGTGTTGGACCCCTATTCTTAACGGGGCTGCAACGCCACCCATTGTTTTATCACCATAAGGGGGGTCTAGTGGGGTCCAGGGGGGTGGCGATGACCTTTTGGACCCCCCCCCCACTTGGCGAGGGGTTTCGGGGGTAGCACCTCTGAAGCTAAACATAGATGTAAAATTGCATTGTAAAATATTGTAATTTCATAGTCAATCTGGGTTGTTCATTAGGCGGATGATCTAATAGAAGACCTAGAACTAGGTATGTTCCAAGGTGCAAATGCAAGTAAAAGAGACTATTCAAACTAAACAGAGGATATTTTTTTATGAGAAAAATGAGTTTGAGAAACTATTGGAACAACTTGAAGGAGTACAACAACAAGTAGATCAGCATGCAAAGAAGGATCATAGGGGTAAATTGACTTTGTTTAAGCAAGTACATGTTGTTGAACCAGTCCTTGATAAGGCCAGATATAAAGTGAAGTGGACCCTGCCTCTACATAGGCAGGTGAGAAATTTATATAAATAGAACTTGGTATTGAAAAGAAGACGCAGGTTGGCGAAGAAGAAGCTCACTAAGGTCAAGGAATATGGAAGGAATAGGAAGAGGGGAAAGTTAGATATACTTGCAAGTGCTAGTACAAAGGTGAATCTCCAACAAGAAAGTACCACTCAACTCTGAAGTTTGTCTTTTGGCTCAAGAGATTAGAATAGGTCAATTTTGATGAAATTTGCAAAAACGCAGCAAGGGGCTTGATACACTTTTTATATAATTTTTTGGTACTATTGGGATTGTGAATTTTGGAAATTTTTGCTGTCATTAGGGGAGTTATATGAAGGTTCCAACATTCACATTGATGCTTCCAACACTTAAAAAATACACCATATGTTCATTTTTTTGGAGGCGCTGCAAAAGGAGACAGTCTCGCTGCAAAATAGGGGAATTGTTCAAAAGGAGGTCTGCAAGCACTTTGAATCTTACTTCAGAGGTTCAGAACCATCATGGAGGTATTTGAAGCATACCCATTTTCTTCATTTTGGCAGAGGAAGGTTGCAACCATGCATAACATGGAGGCTACTTCATTTTGCTGCAAAACTGGCTAATGCGCTGCAACTCTAGAAAATCGTCACCTTTTTCATTTCAAATTTCAAATTTTGTACTTCTAGAAGTAGTTTAGATCATGTGGATAGGTGGAAAATTATCTTAGGAGATGTATTTAATGTTTATTTGCAAATATTCCAATTTGGTGATGTTTTAGACTTAGATTGGTTATAAGGAAAACGAATCCTATTTTTCAGTATATGCACTAAACTTTAATGCATCTAGTTAGAAGTTTGGTTTGGTCAATAATTTCAACCACCTAGGGTAGGAGATCAAACCTTCATGACGTATAAAGAGACTAAAATCATTGTAAGTGGTTATGTTAGTTAGCTTATATAATAACAATTTTTTTGTGCACTGTATTTTTCTGAAAGCTTTACAAGTGAATGAATGAAATTAGAAGGTGATTTGTAGGGATTCCGGCATCATAATCTTGGTGGTTCTGTGCTCCTTTGATCTTGTAAGTTGTATCATGTGTTTTCATCTGTTAAATGTGTATCTTCTTTGCTTCAAAAAAACCAGATGTTTAATTCAGAATTCATCTTAATGGTGCTCTAATTTAGTTTTGCCAAGTTATCAACGTTTTTAGCTTAAAGCAACATTTAGAATTCATCTATGGTATTGATGCTTTGTGTGTTGAATTTCACCCTTCTACACCCACCCTCTACAACAATTTAACCTAAATTCCACCACCAAAGCTGCCTACCTTACCCCTGTGGATAAACCCTTTCTTTTTCCATCATATTACTAGACAAAAAACCGATTTCACATGACTCCATGCCCAATGGATTTGTCTCTTTTCTCATCAACATACCTTTGAAAATCAAACCTTATTTGATTTACATTGATCCTCCTTCTACTAAATATTATGGTCCCCCGTAGCAAGGTAATGATCCATGAGAAAAAAACACCTCACCGAACCCTGCTCAAATTTATGCAACTCTTGGGAATATTGTTTCACATCACCCCACCTCACACCTGGAGGTATGGTTGCATGTGATCCCTTTGCCCACTTGGCTCGAAATCTCTCCCTACTGGAGGTTTGTGCTTGAGTGGATGTTTCCACTCTGTTGTTCATATATCAGCCCATCAATTTTAACCTTCGGCCAATAATCTTCCATAAAATTCTCAATCCCCTTGTCGTGACTTAAGGGACTCATTTCTGTTTGCTGTTGCCCTTACTACCTCCTAAAATTGCATAAGGGAACGTTACATGCACGTTTCCGAAGTAGTAAAGAGTCCAGCTCCTTTAGTCAAGCCCCCTTGCATTTTATGCTTATGTGACCGATGCCTATTACTGAGTGTTAAATCCAGAGGAGCGTATCGATAAAGTTTTCGGGCGCTGCCCTAACCGTCCGATCGAAGGTAGATCAACGACCCGTAAATGGATCATCTTGGTGAATCCCGTCACGCCTTCCTGTGATCACTGTGCAAAACCAGTTGTTTCATTCCGCACCACCTCCGCTCGGCGGGCGGTATTCTCCATGGGGCCAGCGATTCCACAAGACGCGTGACGCGTGTCCCCCTGTACGTCCCAAAACCAGTTTTATTTCGCGCATTATTGTTCAGTTGTAAGCCGCGCAGCAGAATCCATCACCACCGTCAAATCCGTGAGCCCCCATCCTACGGTGACAATTCATCGAAGTTGCGTGATTTTTAACCTCCGTATAAAGCGTCCTGGGCCCACCATCCCATCGCTCCCCAATGAATTCCTGGCCCTCGGTCCTGTATTGAAATCATGTGGCCCGGATCATTCGAAGCAATCAGCTATTGACCCAAGTCTCTCCACCATGACATACAGCCACATATTTTCGTCGTGTGTTCCGTTAGCCCAGTTCTCCCTCCACGTCATCCCTTCCATAACATCTGTTCCACGTTCACCTATAAATAATACACATGTATACCACATTTCTCCTCCGCCATTCTTAATTCCTAATTTTTTGTTGTTTCTAAATTTCCGTGAACGAAGGCCCCATCAGTTCAGTTTCCATTGTTCCACTGTAGCCAACCGCCATCCTGCAGGGATTCATCGTTCTGCCACGTCCACCATCCCCCTCGCCTGGTCTTCTCTAACATGATTGTGTGTGTTGCAGGGTATGAAAGGAAGAGAATCACTGCTAGTAGCTGCCTTCTTTTCAAAAATCAACAATGCATCGGAGGATCAGCTTCCAAAGGAAAAATTTATGTAGAAATGTCCTGGGTAGTTGCCAAGATATGACAGCCATTAAACAAAACGGGAGGGAAATCTATCAAACTCCTCGGAAAAATTCGAGAGGCAGATTCCTACAGGTGAAGATATTAATGTCGTAATGAAGAGTACCCGTTGAAGATCTAGGTTCTCAGTATCCGGCATTGAGGAATTTAAATCTTAATCCAGAGTTCAGAAAACAAAGAAGTACGGATGCATGGGAAAGCAACCTCAAAGCTTTATTATAGCAGATCTCCCTCTCAGCAAAGGACAGGGCGTTCATATAGTCTATTCTCCATGCCTTGTCTATGAGGATATTGTCATCTTCGGCATTTAATCCATGGAGCAGTAGCAGAGTACTTGCAACAGTCTAACGTCGTCAAACAGTATAGGCCGGTTTTTCCTACAAATTTGTTTTAAATTAAATCATTAAATGTATATGACCTACCTCATTCTTTAGGGCTTTCTATCTCTTCTATAAAAACCCAGAAATAAGACATTATAGGGGTTCCATATTTCTATCAGCAAACTGTGCAGTGAAAGGCTTTTATATACATCTTGTAAAGTTTCTGTATGAAGGCTCAAAGCCCGTAGGGTTTCAGTGAGGAGGAGTTATAACTGTAATGAGGATTTTGGTGTTTGGTATCCCACAGTATGTAATATTTTCTTATGTGTTAATACAATATCTCATTTCATGCTATTTGTCTTCTTGTATCATGTTCTAGAATGCGAGTGGCTCACTGGTCTTAAGTAGGGATTCATCCTAGTTGGTGCCCATACTTGGATTAGTCAAGCACTTTAAATAGGCCTAGTCATGATATACTGTTCCATGTTCATTTCATCCATATTTCCTGCTATATTAGTTACTTGAGGAGGGTGCTTTTAAAACGCCATTGTCATGTATGGATTCTTAGTTGGATAAGCCCATATGTGGTTTTGTTGTGTATCTGGGAATCTTCTTCATGTTTCTTCACTGCATCCACTTTCTGATATTTGATTTCTGTGGCATATTATTTGAACTGGCCCTCTTTGCAGTAAGCTGTCTCTTAACTGTCTGATGCTTTTGTATTGTATTTTTGCATGCTGTTCCTACATTATTCTTATCTTTGTATCAGCTTCTGAGAGAGTTTGGTTCCATTTAAACTAATTTCCTTGTTTTGCAAGAGATAGTAAGAGATCTTTTGGATTGACAACCCAAGCTATATTATGAGATCCTTGCTATGTTAAGATGTCCTAGGCACTGGTCTATAGCAACTCTAGGCTGTCTCTAGGAGTGACAGAATTTTCTACAACACACTCTATCTCCTTTCTCCTTCTCTAGTTGTGGCTGCTCCACAACTTGCCGAGGCTGCTTTTGAGGTTCCATTTTGAGAGGTAAATCATGCTCCCTCTCAACCACTAAGTCTCTAACATTTCCCTTGCTCCTCAAGGCTTTTCATGCATCTTCTACCTCAAGTTCATACATATTATTGACTCGCACATCTATCCGATTCATCTGTCTCGTGGTGATGTGTATAAGGAAAACCTTCCCTTTGCTAAATATCACATCATAGCCATGGTCTTCCAACACCGTGATAGAAACCATATCCTTATTTAGTCCTAGAACAAACATCACATCTGTGAGTCTGAGAGGGGAGCCAGACTTCATCTGAAAAGTAAATATACTGATGCCAGTTGCGCTGTATCTCCCATCATCTCCAAACTCTATGTTTTGCTCAAGGTCTTTCTCCTCCAAGTCATTAAAGGAACCTATATTCCCCGTCATGTGGAACAAGGCACCACTGTCGAGATACCACATGCTTCCCATTAATGTGCTTTCCATGCATGCAATGAGAGTAAAATCAAGCTCGAATTGTGAATCCAAAGCATCACTTGTTGCATCTACTACAGGTTCTTTCTTGCTTGCCTTCTTCTGTGGAAATTTCCTGGCACAGTGCCTAAATTCATGACGGTGAAAGCACTTGATATTGGACAAGTCTTTCTTCTCTCCTCACCTTGTGACTTGTTTCCCTTGGATTTCTTTCCTTTGTTGACTAATGGAAGGTCCTCTTCCTCTTCTTTGGATGAGGTCTCATCTTTGTTGTCCTGGCTTATTTCTTCCTCCACTAGATCAAACCATAACCGCTCCCAACTTGGTAGTTTATCTATACCATTAAAAAAACCTTGATAATTGTGCCATCTCTTGGGGAGCCCTAACAAAGCTAGGGCTACCAAATATTCTTTAGGGATAGTCACACCGACCCGCCAAGTTCATCACGACACTGTGTAAAATTTCTTAGATACCGCGGAATTGTGTCATTATTTTGCATCTTGATACTTTGAAGCTTGTCATTGAGTGCCAACTTCTTGTGGTCACTATTGTTCTCAAACAAGTGTGCTAGTGTTTTCCACATCATGAATGGAGTTTATTTTCCATGGAGATTCGAGACAATACGATCTCGAACTCCCTCCAATATGACCCTCCTCTCTTTAGCCACATTCTTATTCCATTGAGCGAGATCCTGAGCATAAGATGTTGAGGGCTTTACTACGTTGGTCTTGATGTAATCTAGCAGCTCATTATCATCCAATACTGCCTTCATGAGGATCTTCCATGCCACAAAATTTGTGGTTCCTTCCAAAGCATACTCAAGCTTGAGTCCGGTGGAAGTCATCTTCTCAGTCTTGGAGAAAACTTGCAACACTTATCTTGAAATTCGAACCTCATGCAAAGACAACTTTGAATTATCTTCTCTACTGTGAATCTAACTCTGATACCATGTAGAAATTAATCGTTGATTCAATACTACTCATGTAATGTTCTAAAACATAAGACTCAAATCTACTCTACTCATTTGTGGAAAGTGATTCACGATTGAGAAGCTATATAAAAAACATGCATCATGATTTAACACACACATAAGAGGATATATCTAGGGGAAAGAAACTTCTCAAAACCCCTTCCTATCTATATTGCATTGATCAGAAAATAGAGAAGAAATACAATGCTTTCTCAAGCCTGAGCAACCTCTACACAAGTATAATCTATCTCACTACTTCACAAGCTAACTTTGGTCAATACTTAACCAATTTCATGCTTGCCAAAGTCCCTACTTCCTTGTGTTGTTTACTTGGGAATTAGCCCCTATTATTTAGGGAAATTCCTCATCCATAACTACGCAATCCCTATAGGCCCTTCTCTGACTACATGCGCCACCTGTACAACTTGGATAATTATACAACTGATAGTAGATTGCCCTTGAACTCCAATATCAATTAGGTAACTCGAATTTCATGCATGCATGAGTTAATTGTTAGTTGATTGATCAGTTATCTAGTTGAGCACCTAAACTACATCCCACTGCTTGACCTCCTACGAGTTTCTCCAATAGTTGGAACTAGTTTAACTGACCTTGACTCAATTTAACTGAATTAAATTGTTACAACTGAAATTAAACTCAACCTAGGATCCTAAAATTTAGGAATCACTATACACAACTCAATTTAAGCTTTCAATTCGAATAAACTAAGCTAACTGAGTGATAACAACTTAGCTAACTCATTCAAGTTGTCTTGTGATATGGAATTTTGATTTTCTCCTAATTTAAATCAAGGAAAAATTAAATTAGGATTTTCTTGCTGCCATTTTTCAACATCTGACAAAAATATCATTATTGTTCCTTAATATATCATATTTTCATCTAGCAAAACCCATACTAACCCTAAACACATTTTCAAGTTATGAATTGTGTTGGCGTTGGAATCAGCACTTGGGTTGTAGCAAGCGCCTGAGCAGACACCTCCTAAACTCTAAGGAAATTTAATGATTTGTTTTATGAGATTGGTAGGTGGTATAAACTCTGATTCACTGAAAAGAGATTCAGTCAAATCCACAGTTCTACTAATGAGGGCATTGTAACTTGATGTGGTATCAGAGTGCAATTTTGTAGCCTATGAGGAGAGGAAACTGTCAGATGAGAGAGGAAACAATAGGTTTGTAAAACATGAATCTACTGCATTTGGTAGAAATTCACAAAAGTAGCAGTTTGACAATATTCCACTAAGAGAAAGCTTTTTCTAGTCTAACAATATTCTCACTGAAATATCATGAATAATAACTATCATGAGTGATGCTCTTCCACTGTTATAACATTTATTTTACTAGGAGTGCTCACTGTGTGAGACAAACAAAAACTGATAAAACACATAACATGCTTAAGAGACTAATAGGAACACATAATAGCATAATGGTTTGCAAACTTTAATTGAAAGAAAGGAGATATGGAAACACAAGCAAAGTAGACAATGTTTAGTCAATTCAATGTCTTGAATTGATAGCATAAATTATCGACCAGGGCTTGTAAACTGATGAGGTATACTTGCACTATATGTGCCTAAATATCCTTATTCTTATTTCATTGTTTTCAGTATTTTGTTGATGTTTTTGAGTTTTGTCATGTTTAGGTTTTAGTATGCTATTCTATGTTCAAAAGATGACATCGAATCTATGACAAAAAAGGAAAGAAAAAGGAACCTCAGACTCAAAACAGAGTGTAATTGTAATTTCTGTCCCTAATTAGGAAAATGATGAAAAACAGAGCATTCTAATCCATGGATGTCCTAGTTTGCAAATGAACATAAATGTAACTCAAGACATTATATTTCAACCTGATCCTTTTAGTTAGAGGTTTATTGGAATATTTTGTGGAAGAGATTGAACTCCAATGTGATGAGGATCTTCCCAAGAGCAGACAACAACTTAGAATATTATAGTGCAATATTATTCATATGATAGAGATATTTTGGAACAACTTGAGAAGAAAATTGTTATAATATGCTAAGGATCTCCTATGAATATTTGAACTACTTATGACATTATAGCTAGATATCGTTCATCAGCTAAAGATTTATTGGAAGAGTTTATTGAAGGAGACTAGATATAACGAAATAAGGATCTTCTAGACAACAAGTAACTCACAGTATTACAATTAGGTCTTTTATTTTATTTATAGATTTATTGGAACAGTTTTGAGAAAAGACTGTTTGTAACAATATGAGGATCTTCTATCTAATTGCAGAACAAAAAATGCTAATTAACTCAACATAGTACAACCAAATCTCATTCTCATAATAGTGATATGTTGGAACGGCTTTTAAGAAAAAGAATGGTTGTAGGATACTGAGGATCTTTTAATATAAATGACAGAGCTAAAGTGTTGGTAACTCAAGATGTCAAAATTAAATCCATTCATTGAATAGAGATATGTTGGAAAAGCTTTGAGAAAAGACTAATTATAACATCATGAGGATATGTTAGTTAAACAAACAATGCAAGACATGATACTAAAAGATATGAACTTAGAAAACTGTCTAAGTGAGAAATATAGCAACACATAATTAAAAGATACTTATCTAGAAAGCATGTAGAAGCCTCCTTAGATAGCAGGGGTCCTCAGCTATCAATTTGGCATGAAAATATTTAACTCCTCAAGTTTGTCTTCAATATAGCATCAAAGTTATGCTTCTTCTTATTATCAAAAATACTTCGAAACAGAGTATCACAGTATTGGCAAAAATAAGAGTTAACTTATGTTTCTCGGTCTCACCGAGCTAAATTTATAGGCAATTACATAACTGATATTGAATGAAAGTAGGCACAGGTGTATTCTAAAGTCAAAATCAAACTAAAACTTCTTTTTAGGACTCGTGATTTGCTGAATGCAAATCAAGAGTCCTTATCCTTATAGAAATTTGCTTCTTAGACTTTTGGTTTGACCACGTACATAAGAATCTCCAGTTTTGATTCAGCCTTCGTGGATGACAGAGAATGATGTAGGAAAGATTTAGAATCTAGCCATATACTCCTTTTCTTCAGATGACACCTGTAATATGTTCAAACACCAAAATGGCTACAGAATGTGTAACCGGCTACAGAATGACTGCATTATGTAGCTAAAACTGCTAAGAAATCATTAAGATAACAAAACCACAAAAGTACAACAAGTTAGTCATTTCATGTATTCCTTAAGTGATTTTAATCATTCTTATTGATCTTTAGGTCTATAAAATGACAAAAGGAATGATAAGATGAAATGGAATTTGGTAAAGGAGAAGAAACTTTTAGGGTTCAACATACCCTCACTGCAAAACTTTTGCATGTCCTCATGCAATTTCATTCCATTTGTACTGATACTTCTGTAAGAACATCTAACCTTCTTTTTCTGCTTCTTCTGGTGGTTAATGCCATCCCGGGTTTCCTTATGAGTGTCTTGAACTTCAAGTTAATGAGTGCCCTGTTTAACTTCTTGTTTCTTTTCTTGAACTTCTTGTTTGCTTTATATAATCCTTCCATTTTCTGAGAGAGAGTGTTGTTAATGTTGCCTTTCAATTTAACCTGCTTCCTTAGAATTTCATTTTCATTCTTAATATGGTTATTCAGTATCTCCAATTCATAATTGTCTCTTTTTAATTTTTCAATTGGAGGTTCATGTGGACTAAGTATCTTTCTTTGTTCTCTAAGGCTTTTCTCTCTAATGATTCCACATGGTCATAAAATTGCTGCTGAGCTCGATCTACATCTAGGGCTCCTCTACCAGGGTTTTCTTCATATTGGTATACAGGAGATCTGTCAACTGAGGTCTGAATTGGAACTTCTTCTTCTTCAATGTTTATGATTTCAGTTCCTTTAATGCATGTATTTTTCACCATGCCCTTAAGCCTAGAGCTTCTTCTCAATTTGGGTGGATTTTCATCTTTTACATCATTTTCTTCAACACATTCATTTGTTAATTCCTCCTTCCTTTTATTCCTGAGTTGTTTCCTGATTTTTACCAACTTCTCAGAAATTATTTCATCACTGTCTTCTTGTGTTGATACATTAGGCTTGACTTCAACAGTTTTAACATCTTTTCCTCTTCTACTTCTTCTCACAGATTTTTCTTTAGAAAATGTTTCTCTAGGTATTTCAAAATGGTTCCTCAGGAGGAATTCATCCCAATTATCTCCTATATTTTTCAAATGAAATCAATTAACATTTTAATTAAGCCATGATGATGTAAGGTAGTCTCTAAGAACTGAAGCCTTTTCTGGACATTTGAAGACATCCTTTTCAAACTATTAAGTAGGAAAAAGGGCAGATTTATTTCTTCATCTAGAAAATTCGTCATGAGTCTAATGTGATAAACATACAAAGTGCCAAATTTTCCTTCACAGGTTATGAACTTTTGTAGAATTAATAGCATATTCCTCCATTTATTCTTCAAACCTGAACTAGGAATACCTTTCTTAAACACTGTAGTGTCCATACCCAAGTTTTTTGACATTTGTCTCCAAGCCTCATTATGAAATTCTTTGTTTTTAAACCAACGTTCTCCCTGTCTTGGAACTCTGTTGCTTCTGCTATGAATTCCTCTATGATGGTGAATTTGATATCCCCAATCTCCACTTCTGATCCATCGAACGACCTGGCAAATGACTTTGTGATTTCCTTGTGGAATCCATTAAAATTCTCTATAAAGCTCAGCCATCCAGCCTGTTGCAATAACCCTTTAATTTGAGGGTATCCTTCTAAATACTTAGTTCCAATTGGCTTTGTCCTTACAATAAGCCCCATTTCTTCTTAATGAAGATTGCTTCCTTTCTCTGGCTTCAACTCACTGCTCTGTTCCTGTTCTTAAATAAAAATCAATTGTGAAGGGTTGTCTTACCCTAAAATGACTTCTCTGTAGATGAGGATTTGGCTACGGAAAGAAATAGCAGTGAGTGGATGTGAATGGAATGGGGTAGCGGTAAATCATGAGGATAATCGGATGTAAGAGTTTGATATGGGATGAATGACCACGAATAAATCTTATGAATATTTCAAAAAAAATCATCAATGAATGCTACAATCTGATGACCTAATAGGTCACTTCTAGGTTCTGACCGTTATCTTTCAATTAATGATGATTTGTTATGGAGCGGGCTAAAAGGGATTTGGTCGAGGAATGTTTATGATAGGGGTTTGATCAATTCGAATCATAAAATAACTTAGGAAAACATATGACCTAACCACATTATACCTTTAATGATTTGCTATCAAAAATAATTTCATACAATTTTACCTTATCCCTTTTTAAAATCTTTGCTGCTTTGATGTGCTTTGTCTTTCATCTGAAAAATATTGATCTCTTAGGTTCCATAATCTTCTTTGACTCATCCTCTGTTTACTGAAGTATATTTTGCAAAATCAATTAGTTGTAGAATGGATCTGGCTGCAGAATAGGTAGCTACAGAATGTACCTGTAAAAACTCTGAAATATGAAATGGAACGAAGTGAAATGTGGATGGAATGAAATATGGAATGGAATGAAGTGAAAATGTGGATGGAGTGAAGTATGAGATGGATCATGAGTATGCAGTAAAATGAAATATGGATAAAGTGAGATATGGATGGAATGAACGAAGTGGATCATGAATATGTAAAGTGAATATGCAACTTATGATTTTATGATACTTAATTGCAGAAAAGAACAATCTTTGAAAATCTGAAGTGTCAGAGGAACTCTAATTTTCACCTTAGATTTTCTGTATAAACATGCCAATCAATGATTGGTTTTCATGTTTCCTCCTTTTTTTCTTTTTTTTTTGTATTGTATTGAATAAGAATACAATTAAGTTAGTGAAGAAGAAGGATTCTTCTTCACTAACTTCATATCAATGTTATCTTGAAATTTCTTGACAAATTCCTCTCTTGAAACTGGCTTATGATACAATTTCAGTCTGTGTCCATTTACAAGAAAGGCTACCTTTCCTTCATCTATTGTCCTGATTTTTGTTGCTCCATTTTCAAAGATTTTCATAATCTCATATGGCCCAAGCCAATGAGTCTGAAATTTACCTGAAAAATCCTTGAACTTTGAATCAAATAAGAGGGCCCAGCCACCTTCTTTAAATTTCTTTTCCTTGATGTACTTATCATGCCATCTAGTCCTTTGTTGTTGGACTATGCTTGTTCTCTGGACTGCATCTTGTCTGATCTCATCCAATTCACTAATCTGCTCCAATATGTGCTTCTATGCTTCTGTTAGATCAAGTCCTAACTGGACTGCCATTTTGATGGTTTGGATCTGAAAATCTATGGGAAACAAGACTTGTTTTCCATAAACAAGTTCATAAGGAGTGTGACATTTTGTGTTTCTCCATGTAGTTCTGTAGGCCCATGAGGCTTCAGGAAGCCTTTTTGCCCTATCTCTCCCGCGTAAATGAATAGTCTTTGTTAGGATCCCTTCAATGACTTTATTGGTAGATTACACTTGACCATTTTCTCGTGGATGGTAGGGAGTAGATTTCCTGTGTCTGATTTTGTACTTTTCTACCATTTTCTCCACTAGATTTGATGTGAATTGAGGTCCTTGATCTGTAACAATTTCTTTTGGGACACCAAAATGAGTAAAAATATCCTCAAAAAGAAAATTTACTACAGATGCTTCAGTAGCAGAAAGTAATGGTTTGGCCTCTACCCATTTGGTAACATAATCAGTGCAAACTAATATATATTTATTTTGTCTTGATGGAGGATTAATAGGTACCACAAAATCCAAAGCCCATTTCTCAACGGGTTCAATGTGTACCTGAGGTTGCAGTGGCATTTCACCCGAAGGAGAAGGTTTCCCTACCCTTTGGCAACTATCACACCTTTTAACATACTCTTTAGCATCCTTAAAGAGGGATGGCCAATAATATCATAAATGAAGGATTTTATAAGTTGTCCTCTTATCAGCAAAGTGTCCACCACATGGTTCATCATGACATGCCTTGAGGATCTCAGGCATCTCATCTTCTCGAACACATCTTCTGATAATGAAATCTGGACCTGTTTTGTATAACTCATTAACAATCCATGAATATTTTGCATTGTCATAAATGATCTTTCTTTTATCTCTTGTATTCATAATTGAAGGAAATTTTCCTGAAACTAGATAGTTAACAATATCAGCAAACGAAGGAGTTTGAGTGGTAATTGCAAAGAGATATTCATCAGGGAATTTGTCTTCAACTGGAGTATTGTCTTTAATGTTTTGGAGTCTAGATAGGAAATTAGCTATTGTATTTTGTTTCCCAGGCCTATCTAGAATGGTGATGTTAAACTCTTGTAAAAGCAATAACCATGTTGTGACTCTGCCATTAGTAATTGATTTGTTCATTAAGTACTTAATTGTAGAGTGATCTGTGTGAACAAAAGTTTCATAGCCTGTTATACAGTGTCTAAATTTATTTATGGCATGAACAACAGCTAAGAAATCTTTTTCAGTTACAATATAATTCAACTCTGAAGGAGTCAAATTTTTACTTGTATAGTAGATGGCATAAGGAATCAGGTATTTTTGTCCCAGTACAGCTCCTAAAGTTGTATCTGAGGCATCTGTTGTAATATGAAAAGGTAATTTCCAGTTAGGTCCCCTTAAAATAGGTGCTTCAGAAATTTTTATTTTCAGGGTTTCAAAGGCTAACTGGCAGTCGGGATGCCAATTGAATTCACAATCCTTGGTAAGTAATTTGAAAAGTGGGGATGCTATCTTGGTGAAGTTTTCTATGAATCTCATATAATACCTTGTAAATCCTAGAAAACTCCTAACATTTTTTTGACAACTTGGAACTAGTAGTCTGGAGATGACTTCAACTTTTGACTTATCAACTTTGATCCCCTCTCCTGAAATGTGATGTCCTAGAACAATCCCTTCAGTAAACATCATAAAACACATTTCATGACTGAATGAAAGGTTTGTTTCTTTACATCTCTTTAGAAAATTTTCCAAGTTTTCTAAGGCTTCTTCAAATGTGTTTCCATAGACTGTGAAGTCATCCATGTGTACCTCTACACAATCATGTATTAGATCTGAAAAGATTCCTAACACTGCCCTTTGGAATGTTGTAGGTGCATTGCATAATCCAAATAGAAATACTCGGTAGGCATAGGTACCCCAAGGACAGGTAAATGTGGTCTTGTCTTGATCCTCAAGTGCTACTTGAATTTGATTATAGACACTGAACCCATCCAAAAATGAAAAGTACTTCTTGCCTGCTAATGTGTCTAACACCTGATCTATGAAAGGTAAAGGAAAATGGTCTTCAAGAGTAGCTTTGTTTAGTTCTCGGTAGTCAATACATACCCTCCATTTTCCATTCTTTTTGGGCACAATCACCAAAGGAGAGACCCACTGACTATCTGAAATGGGATAAATAAAATTGACATTTAACAATTTCTGCAATTCTTCTTTAACAATCTCCCTAAGGTTTGGATTCATCCTTCTATGAGGTTGTCTGATTGGTTTACAATTTTCCTCTAAATAGATATGATGAGTGCAAGTCTTAGGATTCATCCCTTTCATGTCAGTGTAATTCCAAGCATATGCAACAAAGTGTCTCTGTAATGTTTTGACTAGCTTTTCTTTTTGAAATTTCTCTTGGTTTTTGTTTATGTTTAAGGTTTTTCCTGGGAATATTTCAATTGCAGAGCTGCCAAATTCTTCCATGGAGTAAAGAGACATCTGTCTTGATGATAAGAACTCAATGTTAGATTCTTCTTGAAATTGTTCATATTTAAATTATGAAGAAGATTCATAATTTTCCAACGTATTCAGAATCTAACTATCTTCACTAATTTCTGAAATAGTGAAGAGAGGTTGTATATCTTCTTCATCATCAATCCACTGAGTATCATCTAGTTCTGTGATTGTTCTTGCTAGAGGATACAAAGTAAATTTCTTGGTTGAACTTCCATCATAGATGTACATATCACTAGATCTATAGCTAATGAAAGCATCAGCTGTAGCTAACCAAGGTCTTCCTAATATAAAAGGATGCCCTCCTAGATCATTTTTAGGAGTTAGGATCATGAAATCCACAGGATACTCCCAAGAATATAAGGACACTGGAATGTCTTCTATTATCCCATCTGGTTTGATCACAGATCTATCTGCTAATTGTAGTAGTGTGGGTGTAAAAAGAAGATTAGGAAGTTTTAGTTTTTCCATGATTTTCCTACTCATGATATTGATTGTTGCTCCTAAATCAATAAGTGTGTTCTGGATTTCAATTCCATTGATGTGTATTCTGACAACTGGATTTCCTGGGTTTAGATACTTTGGAATGGCAATCTTACCCATCATTATATCTGTTATTTTTCCTACCAGTTGTATTTTCTTTATCTCTTTTATTCTTTTTTCCTGTTTTTTCATACTCAGCTCCTTTATTGTTTTTACTAAGATTGGGATTTCCTTGATAGCTTGTAATAATGGAATCTTAATACAAACATTTCTTAACTCATCTAGGAAAGCATAGTTAGGCATCATAATTTGTTTCTCTACACTCCTATCAATTTGTAATCTTTCTGGAAAAGGAGGTGTAGAAGTAGATGTTGATGGTTGCTCTAATATAGGAGTTGAAATTATTGGTTCTTTCTGTTTTGATTTTTCAATGTTTTGGTCTTGAAAATATGTGCTTCCCTCAAGACTTTTATTTACCCATAGAGAATCTTACTCATAATTGTTTTTCTCTTATATAATTACAGAAGGTTTCTTCTTTTCAAGTATTCTTCCAGACCTAAGTTGAACATCATTAAGGTCTAAAGGAGTAAACAAATAGGTTGGGAATTGTTGACCTTCTATCATATATGTATTCTGAGGGTTTTTATTGTTGGGGTTTGGTATTGGCTGGGCAAGCAATTGATTTTCTTTTTGAGAAAATGGTAATGGAAGTGGTTGATTTTGATTTTGGTTTTGATGTTGTGGATTCTGTTGAGGATTTTGTTGTGGGGGAAAGTTTGAATATGTTGGATATGAGGGATAAGAAGGTGGATATTAATAATACTGGGAGAACCTTCCATAAGGATTTTGTGTTCCTTGTGCCCAAGTTTGAGATTGATTTTGAAATTGGGGCCAAGGTTGTTGCCAAGAATTCCAATTTGGTGGGGGTTGATTATACATTTGATTGTTAAACCCATGTGTCTGAGGTCCCTGCCAAGGTCTTCTAGAGACAAAGTTAAGAGATTCTGTGGAATTTATGGGTGTTTCTTCTTGAAAGACTACCTTAAGACCAGGGAGTGAAGGATAATTCTTGGTCTCATGTTTTTCTGAACAAATTGCACAAGTCTCTATTACTTTTGCATCTAAAGGACACTCTCTCAAGGCATGCTTTTTCCTACATTTGGGACAAAAGATTGCTAAGGCATCAATTTCAGCTTTTTGCTTGTTTTATAACTTAAGGGTGTCTATTTGTTCACTAAGACTCCCTAGAATGTCAGATTTAAATTCATCAAGCATATTACCTATTTCTGCCCTACTTACTGTTCCAGATGCAGATTTACTTGCCCTTGCAAGAGCAGGGTCTCTTGGTCCTTTTAGAATTTTAGATTTTCCTCTTGAAATATTGATACATAACTCAGTTATTTCAAGTAATGGAAGCTGAGATATGTCCCCTTTTCCCATCATATTAAGGATATCTATCCATTCATCCCTAATTGTTTTCAACAAGAGAGCTTTCAAAGTTTCTTGATCTAAGGTTTCCATTTTTTCCCTCTTGATGTTATAATTGAATCTTTCCAACAAATCTTCTAGATTTTCATCCTCTTTTTGCATCATCTTGAGCACTTCTTCCTTATGGTTGACTGGTATATAGTAATCCAAGTATCTCTCTAGAAATTCTCTCCTCATATCATCCCATGTCCTAATAGACCTAGTGATTAAACTCATAAACCATTTTAATGCTGCGCCTTTCAATGTTGAAGGGAACAGTTTAAGTTTCTGAGCATCTTGTAGATAATCATAGGTTCTACATAGAACTTCAAATTCAAATAAGAAGGTTCTATGATCCTCACTTTTTAGTCCATGAAATTTTGGAAGAATAGAAGGTGAGATGTTTTTCATAGTTGCATTAGTCTCTTCATCTACTATAGGGAATCCAAAAGAACTTCCAGCTCCCCTTCTACCTCTCCCTCCTTCTGCATTTCCTCTTCCTCCTTCTACATTTCCTCTACCTCTTCCTCTATCCCCTCCTCTTCCTCTTCCTCCTCCTAATAGTGTATGTTCTCCATTAAATACTTCTCCTTCCCCTTCTTCTACCATGATAGACTCCTCTGAATTGATATAGGGTTCAGTTGGAAGAGCTAGTTGTTCTACTGGTTCTTCTATTAAGGGTATATTGAAGAAATAGTCCTATTCTTCCTCTTCACTAGGGATTTGTAATTCTTCTGCTGGAATATATTCCCCTGTGGAAGTGAAAAATGTTATCCCTTCTGTAGGAGTCCTTGGATCTTCTTCCTCTAGAATTGCTTCATTGGATGAAGTGGGGGATCTTCCTAATGGGATATTTGATCTTGAAACTTCTGGAAGCCTATGACCAGTATAGTATGGAATGTGATTTTGAGTTGGAGGTGTGCTACTTCTTGGTCTTGGTAGAGTGAGTGGAGTTGTGGGAATTAAAATTCTGCCTCTTACAAATCTACCCCTAGAATCTCTTTCTCTACGCATATCATTATTTTTGGGAAATAGGAAATAAGGCTACCTAGTTATACCTCCCCGGCAACAGCGCAAAAATGTTTATTCAATTCAATTTCTTGAATTGATAGCATAAATTATCGACCAGGGCTTGTAAACTGATGAGGTATACTTGCAGTATATGTGCCTAAATATCCTTATTCTTATTTCATTGTTTTCAGTATTTTGTTGATGTTTTTGAGTTTTGTCGTGTTTAGGTTTTAGTATGATATTATATGTTCAAAATATGACATCGAATCTATGACAAAAAAGGAAAGAAAAGGGAACCTCAGATTCAAAACATAGTGTAATTGTAATTTATGTCCCTAATTAGGAAAACGATGAAAAATGGGCATTCTAATCCATGGATGTCCTAGTTTGCAAATGAACATAAATGTAACTCAAGACATTATATTTCAACCTGATCCTTTTAGTTAGAGGTTTGTTGGAATAGTTTGTGGAAGAGACTGAACTCCAATGTGATGAGGATCTTCCTAAGAGCAGACAACAACTTAGAATATTATAGTGCAATCTTATTCATATGATAGAGATATTTTGGAACAGATTGAGAAGAAAATTGCTATAATATGCTAAGGATCTCCTATGAATATTTGAACTAATTATGACATTATAGCTAGATCTTGTTCATCAGCTAGAGATTTATTGGAAGAGTTTATTGAAGGAGACTAGATATAACGAAATAAGGATCTTCTAAACAACAAGTAACTCACAATATTACAATTAGGTCTTTTCTGTGATTTAGAGATTTATTGGAACAGTTTTGAGAAAAGACTGTTTATAAAAATATGAGGATCTTCTATCTAATTGCAGAACAGAAAATGCTAATTAACTCAACATAGTACAAACAAATCTCATTCGCATAATAGTGATATGTTGGAACAACTTTTAAGAAAAAAAATGGTTGTAGGATACTGAGGATCTTTTAATCTAAATGACAGAGCTAAAGTGCTGGTAACTCAAGATGTCATAATTAAATCCATTAATTGAATAGAGATATGTTGGAAAAGATTTGAGAAAAGACTAATTATAACATCATGAGGATCTGTTATTTAAACAAACAATGCAAGACATGATACTAAAAGATATGAACTCAGAAAACTGTCTAAGTGAGAAATATAACAACACAGAATTAAAAGCTACTTATCTAGAAAGAATGTAGAAGCCTCCTTAGATAGCATGGGCCCTCTGCTATCAATTTGGCATGAAAATCTTTAACTCCTCAA
Organism: Pinus albicaulis; assembly: GCA_034641835.2. NCBI lineage: Eukaryota > Viridiplantae > Streptophyta > Pinopsida > Pinales > Pinaceae > Pinus > Pinus albicaulis. The sequence goes on along the minus strand of CM076575.1, from coordinate 44,865,654 downwards.
GTTTGTCTTTAATACAAAATCAAAGTTATGCTTCTTCATATTATCAAAAACACTTCGATACAGAGTATCACAATATTGGCAAAAATAAGAGTTAACTTGTGTTTCTCGGTCTCACCGAGCTAAATTTATAAGCAATTACATAACTGATATTGAATGAAAGTAGGCACAGGTGTATTCTAAAGTCAAAATCAAACTAAAACTTCTTTTTAGGACTCGTGATTTGCTGAATGCAAATCAAGAGTCCTTATCCTTATAGAAATCTGCTTCTCGGACTTTTGGTTTGACCACGTACATAAGCATCTCTAGTTTTGATTCAGCCTTCCTGGATGACAAGGAATGATGTAGGAGAGATTTAGAATCTAACCACGTACTCCTTTTCTTCAGATGACACCTGTAATATGTTCAAACACCAAAATGGCTACGGAATGTGTAACTGGCTACAAAATGACTGCATTCTGTAGCTAAAACTGCTAAGAAATCATTAAGATAACAAAACCACAAAAGTACAACAAGTTAGTCATTGCATGTATTCCTTAAGTGATTTTAATCATTCTTATTGATCTTTAGGTCTATAAAATGACAAAAGGAATGATAAGATGAAATGGATTTTGGCAAAGGAGAAGACACTTTTAGGGCTCAACAGACAATACACACAACAAATTGTTAATAAGTCCTCAGTAGTATCATTCCATTTCATTCACAAAAAAAGATTACAGATCATATGAGTAAAAAATTCTAAAACCACCAACCTTGACTTCATATTAGTTTGACATATATATACAAAATATGATACTGTCATCTTCCATAGAAAAAGGTAAATCTGTTTCAAAAGTCATTACAACTTCGTGCAAGAGGTGATGCTTATCCCTTAATCTTAAATATAAAGTGCTATATTAAAAACAAGATAAACATCATGAAGGCATCATGAAGGCTCGCACTCCGAAATGGTTGTATGAGGTGGCATCCTATTTGAAGACCACTCTCATGTTTTGGTGCAACCAATCTTCAACAAAAAGTGTAAAAACAATGGGAGTGACATGTGGCTGTCTCCTTTTAAATGTGCAAAACAGAACCATGGTATTTTGGAGAAGACTGGATACAAGACACCTGGCAACATCCATTGCAACTGAAAAACCCATCCACTTCACTTTTTTAATGTCACCATCATGATTCAAACCAAAAAGTAGCCCCTTTCCATCACATGCTGATATTTCAAAATAATTGCTACCTTCGTAGAAGAGGTAGCTATATCCGGAAAACATGGATCATTTACCCAAAAAGTTTCTCCAAGGCAGCCCTGTTCTTCATTCACCAAAGGTCTAGAATAGAGACAAAAATTCTAATGGCCTTTGCTTTAGTCACCCTTTTATCAGACCTCTTTCTCTGTGCTTTATTCTTTGACTGAGTTTTCTTCTTCTTTTCAATTTTGTCTTCTGGGCTCTCTTCAATGTTGATAATTTCATCTCTTAATTTAGGATTGGAAATCAACTTGTTGTTCAGCCTGAGTTTGTTTTTGGGTCTAGTATGAGGTCTCTTGACATAGGGATTAGGGATGAATTTGGACCTCTTTCCTCCATGTATGAATTTACTAGACTCAACCTCCTCGTGTTCCGACTCTATGTACTCAGTGTCACTGCTGTCTTCATAGGAGGAATAGGGGTGTATCTCATTTTTCTTACTCTTCTTGATCGAGGAACAAATGGAGGAAACCAATTTAGCCAAAGTAGGCTCTTCTTCTATGACAAGCTCTTTCATTTTCTGTTTGCCTTTCTTAAGAGAAAGAAAAACATGGGAGAGGGTGGACTATGTGAGAGATGTGCCACTACTTGGTTGTACTTAATGAGATGACTCCGTAACATGGCTTGAACTTTTAATACCAGGGTTGGCTTCCACTGGTGACAAAACAAGCTTAGGTGCAAGAAGTCCAGGGTTGACTTCCACTAGTTCTTCTGCCATGAAGAGTTTCTTCTTAGGCTAGCTTCGTGAAGAGGAGGCAATTTGTTCTTTATCCTTTAACATAGGCTTCTTAGGAGACTTTGCATTTTTCTGTTGCATTTTCTTCTTGTATTCATCCATGAAATACCTTAGGGTTTGGGGTTCCCTAGGTGAGCTACTGACATAAACTTTATCAATTGGTGATACTGTTGGTGTAGGAATAGGATTTGCAACCTTTCTACTTGAGCTTCTGGTTAGCCTTTTGGTTGAGATAGAGGTAGGGTTAATTTGAGAGAAGACTAATGAATGTACGGAGTTAGATGGTGAGATGTGTGAAACAGGGGCAGCAATGGTTTGCTCATGGATGTCTTTTTTCTTTGGCCTCCCAACCCTTCTTCTGGAATTAATGCTGCCAAACCCTTCCTCTCTTAAAAACCTATCCCAAGTAATTTTCTTCTTTATGAGATGATAGACAATTAAAATTTTAATCAGCCCTTTGTGACACAAATTGTGCAAGGAGTAGTTTGGAATTTTTTGTAGCTTGAGGGACATTTTAAGCAGAGATTTATACAGAAAATAGGGTAGCTTCAGAGGTTTATCTCTTGAATGTGAGCAAGGAATATTAACTGATAACGATGAAAAAAAGAAAACCTCCCTTCGCATGTGATGTATTTTTGAACTGAGATAATAACATGCTGCCACTCGGCCTTCAAACAAGAGATGTGAGTAGTTGGATTCCACTTAATATTAACATATTCGAGTTTAAGGTAAGAACTTATTTCTTGAGGCAACACTTTTCTTTTAAACCAACGTTCACTAGTTGTAGAAGTTTGGGTTGCACGGGCTATGATGGCCTCAGAAATGTTGAATGTTTTGCTGCCTAACTTGACCTTTTCACCATCGAAAGTCTCAGCGAAAGGCTCACCTAGAGGCACATTCTCCCCATAAATATTTTGCAAGAATTTATACCAACCAGTAGATTTGAACCATGCAGGCACATTCTCCACAAATCTTGTATTCGCTGGCTCTGACCTATTGAAATTTCCTCCTTTCCCCATTTTTCCGACAGCTAAACTGCTCACAAACACAACTGTTGAACTCTAGTTGCAATATTGTCCACGAAGCCTTGATTTTCCTGCTTTGAAAACTGAAACTGCTTGCTGGAGGAATGGTCTCTGTTTACCTGTAGCCTGCACAAAGGAATTAGGTTGAGTAAACATCAAGCTCTCTTCTCTAATTTCGCGCCCGCAATTATGGCAAGGAGTAATGACATTTTTCGAAATAATTCAAAAACAAGCGCCAAGTCATCCCACTAAGTTTCACACTCCACATTATCATTAAATGTCAGATTACTCGTACTATGATTTATGCTTGTCTTAGGTGAAATAGCTACAGGTTAGTAGCCTAGGTAAATTAACCATTCATTAATAATAATCCCCCTTGGATCGAATAATCATTAATCTTAATTAAAAGAATAATTATATTCATAGCATAAGGGTCTTCAATAATCTTCAAATATGAATGGTCCTTGCCTTTAAAACATTCTCTGCTGCTCCTATATACTTGATGAACAACTGTCTTTACCTATGAATTGAGATAACCAAAATATCAGTGAAATAGCTGCGCTTTTCACTGTGTGAAATATGTAACTTTTAATTCTGAGAAATCGCTGGCCTTTATTGCATTACTATTTTGACAATGAAATCACAACAAAGGTAGCTATTATTCCAGACAAGGTGATTGCAACTTTATTACCCAAATGATGACTAACCTTCGACACTAACATAAGTTAAAATAGTGATTTAAACTTATTTTATGACTCTAAAACACTAATGGCACCTATTCACTTAAAAGTACCTTGATTTTGTAATATCCCGGAAGGGAAATAGACAGCAATACAAGCATACGACAATATAGAAAATGCCAGAAATAGAACATAAAGCAATTACACATAAAAATGTTGGGAATACTAAGCCATTTTATTAATCTGAGAAATAAAATGTAATACAATAGATGATTGGAATGATAGCACATGTTCTTGCTCAAGGAAAGTGAAGAACTCTCTCAGAAAAGACCGGAAATGGCTGCTCTAAGGAACTGCGTCCCAGCTGCTAGGAAACTGCCGGAAAACTGCCACTGCTGGAATGGACTGGAAACTAGGGGTTGCTCCCCTTGCCGGAATGAGCTGAAAATCTGCAAATCACCTGTACTCGCCAACCCGGACAAAACCCAGAAGCCATATAAAAAATGGTTAGCCTCCAAAATCCACCGAAGGAACCCTCCTCAAGGAATTACGCTGCCCCTGCAAGGCTCAGCGCAGATGCCAAATGAAAATAGCTGAAATAGTGCCACAACTCCTCAAGAACCCTCCGACTAGCAAAGATTGATCCCCTACTCCGGATATCCACTGAAACTCCTGCAGAAATCCCCAAACCGGAACACCTCCAAGAAGAACTGCGTCCTCTCTCCCAGGGATTGCGCAGTCACAAGAAAATCCCAGCTCCTCAGCAAAACAACCAACCAAACCTCTCGCTAAAGACTGAAGAAATAAGCTTACCCGAGCAGGCACTCGAAGTCCCCCGGGGCTAAGGGCGAGATCTCCGACCGGAGACACTCAACACACTAAACAGTGCTGCAGACAGGCTAAACAGCGAGCGTGCTCAAGAAGACAAATGTCTAGCTCAAATATCATCAACAACAAGAATGCCAAATGAGAAGGCTCTCCCACCTTTTATAACGCTGGCCTCTCTCCAAAACCCTAACGTGGTCTCCCTCTCCTCCACATGCTCCTCCTCAATCTGCGCAGAAGCTCCTAGAGGCTACGTGGGCCCCCTCCTCTACGTGGTGTTGGACCCCCATGGCTCCCCATAAGTTATAACGTTGTGCTACTATGGAGATACTTTATTTTACTTAAGTGAGTTAGACCCCTCTTCTCACTTTTATTTATTAATAAACTATAGTCGGCAAAACTATACAAAAATCGAATATTCCAATTAGCTATTGCTAATTAGGAATATTACAGTCTCCCCCGGCAAAATGTTGCTTGTCCTCAAGCAACTGAAGTGATGGATGCTGCAAAATCTTCTCATTCTCCCAAGTGGCATCCTCATCCGGCAAATTCTTCCACCTCACCAAGAATTCCCGGACCGTCCTGCTCCGTAGCTGCCTCTCCCTGGTATCAATAATAGCCTCTGGCTGCAACACCAAATGCCCCTCATCATCCGTGGGTGGTAGCTCATCCGTAACTGTCACCTGCTGTCCCAATGCCTTCTTCAGGCATGATACGTGAAAACATTATGAATCTCGTTGCCTTGGGGCAGCTCCAACTCATATGCGACCTGTCCAATCCTGCGTATCACCCTGTACGGCCCATAAAAGCGGGGCTTGAGCTTCTCAGCCCCCTTCTGCTTAAGTGATGACTGTCGGTATGGCTGTAATCGTAGGTAGACCAAGTCTCCTACCTCAAACTGTCTCTCCACCCGACCCCTATCAGCATACAGCTTCTGCTGATTCTGCACTGTGGCCATGTTATCCTTGAGAGCTCGGAGGATGTCCTGACTCTCTTGGATCCAAATCTTGGCTCTCGGAGCCCTGCTAACACCAAACATCACGTCCGCAAAAGATAAAGGATGATACCCATACAATGCATAGAACGGTGACATACCAATGGTCATGTGATGCGTCGTCTTGTAGCAATACTCTCCCAGATGTAGCCACTTCAGCCATGCTCACTGCTGCCCACTAACATAGTTACGCAAGTAGCCTTCCAGCCACTTGTTAACCTATCTCTGTCTGTCCATCCGTTTGTGGGTGATAACTAGTGCTCGGTGTCAACTCTGTCCCCACTAGCCGGAAAAGCTCCTGCCAGAATCCGCCCATGAAGCGGCTGTCCCTGTCACTGATAATGGTCTTAGGAAGACCATGCAGCCTGAAAATCTCTCTGAAGAACAGCTCGGCCACCTGTGCTGCTGTGTAGTGCGCGGATATGGCGAAAAAGTGCGCATACTTCGTCAGTCGATCAACGACGACGAAGATACAATCCTTGCCCTGCACCATGGGCAATCCTGTGATGAAGTCCATCGATATGCTCTCCCATTTCCCCTCTGGAATGGGAAGAGGCTACAACAACCCTGCGGGATGGCTCATCTCTCCCTTGTTCCTCTGACAAACATCTTACTCCCTAACATGCTGGAGTACGTCCTCCTTGAGGCCCTTCCATGAGAACCTCTCTCTAATGGCCCTGTAGGTTTTGGTAAACCCCTGATGGCCAGTCAATGGAGAGTCATGTGACGCATGGAGTATCTTCTTCTTAAGCTGAGATCCCTCAGTCAAGAAGATCCTATCCCTGTAATAGATGATCTCATCAACCACCCTGTACCTGTCATCTGCTACATGTCCATCCAGCACCTCACATGCAAACCTGTCCTTAGAGTACTCCACTAACAGTCGAGCCCTCTAATCTGTATCCAAGCTCATAAGAGATAACGTGGCCGGTCTCCGTGAAAGGGCATCTGCTACCACGCTATTCTTGCCTTTGACATACTCAATGTCAAAGTCATATGCTTGGATCTTACTGATCCACTTCTGCTGCCTCTTGTGCAACTGCTTCTACTCCAGAAAGAACCTGAGGCTGTTGTGATCGGACCTCACCCTGAATCTACTGCCCACCAAATACTGTCGGTACTTGGCCAATGCATGCATAATGGCCAACATCTCCTTGTCGTATATAGAATACAACCTCTCATGCGGAAGGAGCTTCTGGCTCTCAAAGGCTATAGGGTGACCACCCTGCATCAATACTGCGTCGATCCCCTCTCCCGATGCATCGCACTCCAAGACAAATGGCTGCGTGAAATCCGGCAATGCAAGCACGGGGCAGCTACTCATCACCTCCTTGAGCCTATCAAAGGCTCGTTGTGTTGTATCTGACCAACTGAATGCCCCCTTCTTTGTCAAATCTGTGAGGGGTGCAGCGAGCTGTGAGAAACTCTTGACGAACTTCCTGTAGTAGGTGCAAATGCCAATGAATCCCCGAAGCTCGGTCACGTTCCTCGGCTCTGGCCAATCTCTGATGGCCCGGATCTTCTCCTCGTGGACTCTCACTCCGTCCACTCCTATGATATGTCCCAAGTACAACATCTCCGTCAACCCAAACTCACATTTGGAGAGCTTGGCATAGAACTGCTGCTCCTCCAAGATGCGCAATACTGTCTCAATATGTTGGAGATGCTCCTCCCAAGTCCTGCTATATATGAGTATGTCATCGAAGAAGACCAATACGAACTTCCTCAAATGACTGCGGAAGATATGGTTCATGCACGACTGAAAGGTGGCGGGTGCGTTGGTCAGCCCAAAAGGCATAACCAGAAACTCAAAGTGCCCATAATGACACCTGAAGGCGGTCTTGGGAATGTCCTGTTCCCTCACGCGAATCTGATGGTACCCAGATCTCAAATCAATCTTTGAGAAGAACTGTGCTCCTCTCAACTCGTCCATCAACTCATCGATCCTGGGAATGGGGTACCTGTTTTTCAGGGTCTTTTTGTTCAGAGCCCTGTAGTCAATGCACATTCGCAATGTGCCGTCCTTCTTCTTCACCAACACCACGGAAGAAGCAAAAGGACTCGTGCTCGGCCGAATGTGCCCAAGGGCCAGCAACTCCTGAATAGCTCGCTCAATCTCATCCCGATAGGCCTTGGGATGCCTATAGGGTGTGGTGATCACTGCCTGTATACCTTGCTCCAGCTCAATGGTATGCTCAAACCCCCGATCCGGTGGCTGCCCTGGCAGAATATCCCCGAATACCGTAGCATACCTGTCAAGAATGGTCTGTACCTCTGGGTGCACTGCCTGTCCTGTAGTCGCTGCCTCTGATGCCCGCAGCTCTACTGCCCACTCTATGTCTCCCTTACGGAAGGTTGCCTCCATTCGATGAGCCGAAACAGTTTGAGGCGGATATGTGTGCTGTACCCGTATCTTCTCATGCCTCCCTGTCTTGGCATCATCCCACTCCATCTCTAGGGCCTTCCAGTCCGTCGTGACCTTCCCTAGAGTGATAAGCCACTGAACACCCAGTATCATGTTGGTGTCCGGAATATCGACCACAAAAAAGTGATTTGTCAATGTATAGGTGCCCATCGTCACTGATAACTCGGGAACATATCGAGCACACACCATGGTCTGATCTCCTGGGACCAAAACTGAAAATCCATCGAAGCTCTCAGTTTGTATACCTCTCCGCTCAACCATCTGCGCATCGATGAAGTTGTGGGTTGCCCCACCATCGACCAAGACTAATACTCGCTGGCCACGCACTGTCCCCCGTACGCGCAGCGTCAAATACTTGGGAACTCCCCGCAATGTTGCAAGGGCTCCTCCAGTAGGTGCAAACGACGTACCACCTGCTGGTGGTGGTGGAGGTGGCAAAGTATCCTGCACTGCATGACAATCTCCTGCCTCCACATCATCCTCCTCATCCTCTTCCCCGCTGCTCTCAGAGAAGACCTCAATGAAATGTGCTTTCCCAGTAGCACATCTATGTCTTGGTGCCCATGGCTCCTGGCAGGTGAAGCACAACTGCTTCTTCTTCAGCTCCCTCCTGGCATCATCATCAATCTGCACCCGTCCGGGATTCCCCTTGGGAGGCGGAATCCTCACGTCCTTCCCCTTAGGCTGGAAAGCCTGTCTCTGGGGATAAGGTGTCCGAGTCCTGGGTAAGACATCCTGTAAATCTCGGGTCCTGCTAATAGCATCTTGAAGTGTAGCGGGTCTAGTTGACCTGACTAGGCCATGAAGTGGCTCTGCTAATCCCTCCACAAACATGTAGATCATCCGAGCTGCGGATAGATCTAGCACCATCACTGAAACCCTCAAGAAATCCGCAATGTAAGTCTTTGGGCTCCCAGTCTGCTTGAGCCTCGTCAACTCAACAAAGTGCTGTTCCGGATCCCTCCGGTCAAGACGCTCTATCACCCTCCTGGTAAACTCGGCATATGTCGTCACTGTAGAATGCCTGAGTGTCGTCATCCCATGAAACCACCAGTCCTGGGCCTCACCATCCAAATGTAATGTTGCCACCTTAATGGCCTCTGTCTCCGACATCTGATTAAGCTGGAAATAGATGTCCAACTTTTCCACCCAAGACTTTGCCGAACTGTTTGATGAACCATCAAACGTGGGCAAATGAAATCTGCTAGTTGTGTGGTGGTTGTCTCCATCATGATGATGCCGGTGCCCTCTGTGATGATCGCGGGGTCTATTGTCCCGCTGGAGCTGAACAAAGTCTCTGAACGAGATAGCATCTCTGAACTCCTGCCTGTATGCCTGATACTCCGCAAAAATAGTCACCCATGTGGCCAGGCTCTGGCTCCTGCTGTGCTCCTGCCCCTGTGTCCGCTCCTAGGAAGGTGGGCATAGTGGATCGCGTGGGTGCATGCGATGCCATAAGGGGGGTAGTCTCGCGCTCCGGCATATGGTGGGATGTGCCTGATCCCTCACCAATCTGAAAACCCCTTGGGGTTTCACGCTGTCTAGCGCCCACGGCAGTGAATCTCTGCCCCATCGTCTCCATCTATCTCGGCAGACCCTGTACTGATTTGAGGAGCAATTCCCCAAATCTCTTAGCATCATCATCGTTCCCTGCCATAGGACCTTGCTGCTCTACGTCCACCACAGGATGCTCTTGCTCTGTATCTATCACAAGCTGCTCCTGATCTGTGTCCACCACTCGAACACAATCTCCCTCTCTGTAGGTGTTCTCCAACCTACGCTCAATGTCTCTGTATTTCCTACCTCTGTAATAGATGTAAGGTTTATCCCTCGGCGTCATAGACTGCTAGCTCCACAGGCTGAGCCAGATCTATGCTCTGATACCACTATAATATCCCAGAAGGGAAATAGACAGCAATACAAGCATACGACAATATAGAAAATGCCAGAAATAGAACATAAAGCAATTACTCATAAAAATGTCGGGAATACTAAGCCATTTTATTAATCTGAGAAATAAAATGTAATACAATAGATGATCGGAATGATAGCACCTATTCTTGCTCAAGGCAAGTGAAGAACTCTCTCAGAAAAAACCGAAAATGGCTGCTCTAAGGAACTGCATCCCAGCTGCTAGGAAACTGCCGAAAAACTGCCACTACTAGAATGGACTGGAAACTAGGGGCTGCTCCCCTTGCCGGAATGAGCTGAAAATCTGCAAATCACCTGTACTCGCCAACCCGGCCAAAACCTAGAAACCATATAAAAAATGGTTAGCCTCCAAAATCCACCGAAGAAACCCTCCTCAAGGAATTACGCTGCCCCTGCAAGGCTCAGCGCAGATGCCAAATGAAAATAGATGAAATAGTGTCACAACTCCTCAGGAACCCTCCGACTGGCAAAGACTGATCCCCTACTCCGGATATCCACTGAAACTCCTGCAGAAATCCCCAAACCGGAACACCTCCAAGAAGAACTGCATCCTCTCTCCTAGGGACTGCGCAGTCACAAGAAAAGCCCAGCTCCTCAGCAAAAAAACCAACCAAACCTCCCGCTAAAGAATGAAGAAATAACCTTACCCGAGCAGGCACTCGAAGTCCCCCGGGGCTAAGGGCGAGATCTCCGACCGGAGACACTCAATGCACTAAATAGTGCTGCAGACAGGCTAAACAACTAGCGTGCTCAAGAAGACAAATGTCTAGCTCAAATATCATCAACAACAAGAATCCCAAATGAGAAGGCTCTCCCACCTTTTATAACGCTGGCTTCTCTCCAAAACCCTAACGTGGTCTCCCTCTCCTCCACGTGCTCCTCCTCAATCTGCGCAGAAGCTCCTACAGGCTACGTGGGCCCCCTCCTCTACGTGGTGTTGGACCCCCATGGCTCTCCATAAGTTATAATGTTGTGCTACTAGGGAGATACTTTATTTTACTTAAGTGAGTTAGACCCCTCTTCTCACTTTTCTTTATTAATAAACTATAGTCGGCAAAACTATACAAAAATCGAATATTCCAATTAGCTGTTGCTAATTAGGAATATTACAGATTTTGGGACTATTTTTTACCTTTATTAGAAATGTCTCAAACTTGGACATGGACTAGGACATTTAAAAAAATTGAAAACAGTGACACAATGACGATTATACCATTAACATTTTCAGTGCTAACAAATTGAATCAAAATTAAACCCAAACTCCTTATTTTTCTATACATATTTTCCCACTCCATAGTGGGTTTAGTTTAGCATGATGTGACATTAACCTATTGACATAATGAATTCCTAAAACAATCTTTCTATTCATTACTATTTAATTTTCTCACCATTTACTATGGTGATATCCACATTTGTCTTAGCGTATTCTTCATCAAACCAAACTTGTTTTCTTCCAAGGCGTACATAGGGGCTAATATTTCTTGGAGATCTAAAATTCTTATTGCTCAATTAAGGACTAATTCTCATCAACTCCGTTGTGAAACACGCCGCTGGAAAAGGCCAAAAGAAATGTGGGAAGAAAGAGTACGTATTTTTTGTTCCTCCGGAAAAGTGGAAACATAAAAACATTTCATTCTAGAATGTGAGGCCTTCAAAGACACCAGGGAAAACTATGCAGGTATTGGCAGCTAATTCTTGGGATAAGCTATTCAGCGAAGAGTTTGTCGATAAGTTGGGAGTGGTCATTGTAAAACTTCACAGGAAAAGGGCCGAATACAAGAGTCAGATAGAAAAGCAATCTGTCCCATAGGCTATTTTTAGCCTCGTGAACATTAAAAATTCTTTCTTTCTTTCCAAATCCTTCTTTACTATACAATTTCAAACTTTATTCTTCATGTGCATCTATTTAGAATGTGATTTTTATCATAAATAATACCAAACATAAAACTTACCATTAATACTTAATCATTTGAAAGATCATTCATAGACCTTATTCAATGTATCCCTTAGTTATTATAAACCTTTCAACACACTTATTTCAAACCGTTTATCATATAGCTTTTCCGGGGTATGCTATTAAACTAGTATTGGAGAAGTTCCGCATGAAGTTCGTTCCCCTCTCTGTGTCAAATATATTCATTCGATCAATTGGAATTCAAACGTATTCTTTTTCTTCATCGACTTCAAGTGGTTAAAATGTACATTTTGAAACAACAGACTCTATGGCCGCCCGCGTCGTCAGAGCTTAAATCTCGACTTTTTGACAATCGGGAAGCGCCGGCCCTGAAAATCCTCCCTCTCTCTTGATTGACTGTTTGATGAAGTCATCCACATTGTTCGCTCACCTTCTAAGCAGCAGGCTGGTTTTCTGGGGGCGACCGGCCTTGAACTGAAAACCAGAGAGACATGCCCTGCTGTGTTTGATTTGGAGGGTTTTTGTCTGTTCAAATGATTAGGATGAGCTGCGAAGATGACAGCATTGGCCCCGACGTGGCTGCTGCGGGTCGTTTGGTGAACGATTACATCGGCAGAGACGCTGGCTGTTTCGGCACTTCTTCTGATTTGGAGGAAGCTCTCGAAGCCTCTCGTTACTCCAGTCATCCTTACTCTTCTCCTCCCAAAGAGGTAAACGGAAACATTCTCTGTTTTTCAGGCTTTTAATTTCACACACCTGGAAATTCCTTTCCAAAAAAATTATTTCTGCATGCACATTTACAGGAAATAAAATTTTGGGTTTGTTCATAAATATTTTTGAAATTGACGGTTTGGGGACACCATCCCGACTTCTGCTTCAACTCCTTCGTCGTTCATCAACAAACCGACTGATAATTTAAATATTATAGATAGTAAGCTTGGCACTGACACATGACAGCTTGGAGATTGGCGTAAGCTACTCAGCTCATTAACTTTCTATATCAATACTGCGGTGAAAAGATCAACACAGGAACAACTGGGCTACTAATGAGATGATTAGGATGGAAACTAGTCAGGACATTGTGTGAAGATGATTCGGGATTTTATGCAATGTTACAGATTGTTCATATATATTCTTTCATATATACCACCAGTGATCATATTTTTACTTCTTTCATTTCCAGGCAGAGGCCAGGGAGGCGGGCGTTTGGTATTGTGCAGAAGCAGGGTCCAGTGAGGCGGAGGCCTATCATCTCTGCTTATTTTGACTCATTCACGCTAAAATCGCATGCTAAAGCTTTTTGATTTGAGTCTGCTCAAAATTTGCCAGATTTCTAGCTAAAACGACCAGAGATGGATCATTCTGAAGAGACGGCAATGTGTGCCAGTATTTCTACTTGAAGTAGACAGCGGAGTGGATATTTGACATAAGAAACCAGATCAAGTAAAACTAGGGTTTCAAGAGTTTGATTTTGGAAGATAATAGAAATGCGTTTAAACATGATAATGGTACAAGAAACTTCAGAACCCGTGGAGAATTTGATTTCGGAATATAACAGAAATACGTTCAAACATGATAATGGTATAAGAAACTTCAGAACCCGTGAAAACAAATGATAGAGGGCAAGTGAAAATTGCCTCATCAGTCAAAGCTGGGAAGTGGGTCTCGGTCAATGCCAAATAGTATCAGGGTATGTTAAAACGAAGACTAGCTTGTCTAAAATGGGAGCAGACAAGGAAAAAAATGTCTCAAAGGGAAAGTACTCAGGTCCTTCGCAATAAACAATATTCAAACAAGCCCTCTTTGCAAGCATGTGGCAACAACAGGTCCAAAGGAAAAAGAAAAGTCATTGATGATTTTTTCTTTATAGTCCCACATTCACACCTCTCACTTGGTCCTCTGATCTTTATGTGAAAGAACTGTTAAATGTAAAAAAGAGGTGTGAGGTTGTATAAGCTAAAGAGCAGGAAAGAGATCATACAATTCATATAATAACCACTGAAAACCAAACTTTAGCAGAAAGCAACAAAGTTTTGAAGGAGCAAGTGGCATTGCTACAGGATAAATTTGCAATGGAGAATACAAAGGTGATAAATGTGAAACCATCCTAGGATAAAGGGAAAGTAGTTGCTCAAATAGACAGCCATGAAAAGACAGCAAGAGAAGAAAAGAAAGGAGATTCCACAAAAGTTTCCAAAACCCGGGCTCAAGTTATTAGCAATTCTGCTAATAGGGAAGGAGAAACAAACATTTAGGTTGACAATATGCAAGATAGAGAAAGCAAGGAAAGACAATATAGAGGAATAACCTGTTACGAGTATTTTTAATAAGCGGTAATTTGCTGCTGCTGCTCGTCGCACCGCTTTTGGAGCTCCGAATGAAGCTTTTCGGCTTTTTGGGCCGCCCTTTGAATAAAGAAGTACAGCTGAGCTGTATCCCAGGTCTCTAAGGTGGCGGTCCTTGAAGCGCCCTGTTCCGGCCTCCTTTCCTGCAAGGGTTGCCCACTGGCAACTGATTGGTTAGAATGCTCGGCAGGGGATGGTGGCGTGGCCTCTGGGTGCGCTGAGTCAGCCATGTTCAGATCCAGCCGTTCTTGCTTATCAATGTGGCCCGGTTGTGGAGGGACCGTTGGCTCAGGCCGAGCCTCGGCAAAGTCGGACACAATGCGTGTCTGTTGTGTGAATATGTCAGTAAGAGAAATGTGGGGTTCTTTTGCTGGGTTGACCGGTGATACTACCGCGACAGTACTAGAGTCAACTTCGGCCCCGCGGTCCCCACCAAGGAGTTCCCGAATGATGGGGTCAGACACAGTGGCAGATGAACTGGATGGGGCGGATGAAGTGGTAGGCAGATGAACGGTGGACGGAGTGGTAGACAGTGTGGTGGAGGGATGTGGAAGGCGAATATTGATGAACTCGGATGGGTCAATGAGGGGTTCTTCTTGAATCAGCACCCCTGTGCTTGGTGGCAGTGGTGGATCTTCAGCAGTGAGGTCCACCACCAGATTTGCCTCGGTGGTGCAGGCCCTCTTGGCTTGAGGGGCCTCTGGTTGATCTGTAGGCTTGCTTTTCTCGCCCATCGGGGTCGTGATTGGACTCGCAGAGGTAAACAGGATAGTGGGGATGGGGGAGGTGAGAGGAGCGGTATGGGGGTGTGCGGTGGAGCGAGTGAGCTGAAACTCAGAAAATAAAGGGAACGGAGCAGCACCGCTGGAAATAACCTGGGCCACCGCATTGAAATTGCGTACCTGTGTGTTGAAGTGGCGGACGACGGGGACGAGTGGTTTGGGGAGTTCCTGTGGTGGCACTGCCGCATCTGTCTCGGCGGACTGTTGCAATGGCAACATCCGCTCAAAGTTGTATATGGGGATCCCATCGCGGGTTTCCCTCGTGACCCTTGGCCACGAACAGACTTCGCGGTGGAAGGTGGCATCGTCCAGCTAGAATTTCAATGGCGTCATGCGGAAGGTGTCCTTCGGCACGCAAGTGGGTCGGAGGTAAGTATGCCTGTGACTTACCCTGAACCACACTTGCTCGCTGTAGTCATCTAACAAGTTTCTGGGCACCCATTGCTGGCTGGTTACGACGTCGGTCATTAACCCATACCAACTCTGGAACGCTTCGGCATTCACCTGTTTGGTGCTCGGATCAGCCGACACCTTCCATGGAACAAACTTCATCGCGAGAGGCTGGCCCTCTGGAATCTCCACTGGGAACCGGATGAGGGGAGTGTGCCATTTCCACATGGCAAAAGCAACGATCAAATATCCATAAATAAAAGTAGTAGCGCGCTTATAGTTATCCTCGCACACGTCAAACAGTTCTTTTAACAAGAAGGAGCACCAATTTAGCCTGGTACCCTGGACACAGTGCTCTGCAATGGAGATAGTGTCCAGAGTGCATTCACCTTTGGTATAGTGCTCATTGTCTTGCTGGCAATGAGGTAGCAAGTGAATCTAATCTCGGGCTTATTGATGAGGTCTATCTTGGCTCCTTCCCCCCGCCCCACCCCCAGGCAGGTGCCATATTTAACATAGAGATCCGCGTCTCCCGAATTTCGTGCGTGCTTGGAGGAGGTCTGACAGGCAATTGAGACGTCTGCGCCATTCTGCGAAAGCCCTGTGAGATGATGAATATCCTCAGTGTGAATGGGAATTTCCTTGTTCAGCCACAATGACCCATTCTGGATGCGGCTGAGGAGGAAGCGTGTGCACTGCAGAGTCGGCCCTGTGGTCCTGAAGACCAGAAGAAGTTCATCAAAGACGATTACTGAAGGCCCCTGAACTCTGGTAACACTCAGTTGGCTGAGTTTCCGGCTGGGGTGTAGTAGTGCTCCATATACACCTGCCAATGGAGGGATGGGAATTCAGAAGCGTCTGAAAGGTTGGCATCGATCAGGGGTGCATTATCATACTTTCCGATCAGGGACTCGGTCTTGTGGATTCTGTTGTCAAGATCTGGTTCTGTGACGGCTGGGATGGCCTTCGGCATTTTTTCTCGGCGCTGATAGACTTGTAGAATTCACCTTGGTATCCTCTCTTGGTGCTGTGCGTCTTGAGACTTCAACTGCTTTGGTACTGCTGCAATTTCTAATTCGAACTGGTCCGAAATTCTCATGCTTTTGGTTTTCATGCAATTTATGTCATCACCTGGCACGAGTGGAGTTGATGAGACCTCCTAACGAGTTAATTCCTGTTGGAATTCTTTTCTGCGATAATCATGCGATCAATCGCATGCCAATGGGTATTCTGATAGTTGCTGACGGTGGCATGGAGAAATGGGCGGACGCGACAGCTGAGGTAACTGCGGATGATGGCAAAATGATTATGGCAAGGTTACTTCCAATTATGGTAATTTATGATTCAAATCTAGATGATCCTACGGACTGACACAAGTACTGACTGAAATGACCTGGACTGACACTAACACATTTATGAATCCTACGGGGATGACACGCTGGACGCGCCCCTCCCCAACCACAGTCGGTTGCGGTGCGGTCCCGCAACAGAGTGATTATTGACAGTTAATACGGGAACGAAAAACACGACCTATGCTCATCCCGGTTGCGGGAGAGTTATTCGACTACACTACTCTACGGGTGCTCTCGGTTGCGAGAGTTATTGATGAATGTTGGAATAAACTTACTCCTGGTAGGGTTTCAGGCATGTGCTGTTCACCCATCCCGGTAAAACACTACCGTCCAGCTGAGCCAAACGAACAGCGCCGGACTCTCTAATCTCAATGACAAAGTAAGGTCCTAGCCAGTGCATCTGCAGCTTCCCTGGAAACTTCTGAAACCTGTTGTCATATAAGAGGACATTTCCGCCAACCTGGAATGACGTTTTCTTGATGTGGCGGTCGTGCCACACTTTCTGCCTATCCTTCTGAACCTTCTGGTGAAATTCAACTAGGAACCGAGACTCGTCCAATTCCTGTAGCTCGTGGAGGCGTTCCTGAAGCGACTCCTCTTCTGAAAACTTGAGGGATGTGGCAATTAAAAGACTTGGTATAGTGAACTCGGCGGGAACCATAGCTTCCTGGCCATACACCAGCTGGAAAGGGGTCTGAGTGGTCAAACGCTTCACCGTAGTCCAGTAGGCCCATAATGTAGTGGGTAGGCGCTCATCCCAATCGTCGCACTGGGCATTGCAGATCTTGGTTAAGCCCCTTTCAAGAATTTTGTTAAACGCTTCAATAGTACCATTGGCCTGCGGGTGGTACGGGCTACTTTTGTGATGCTGAATCATAAATGTGTCCAACAGTAACTTGATCGTGTCATTAATGAAATGCGTACCTTGATCGCTAGTTAAACTTCATGGGCATCCAAACCTGCTGATGATGTTTTCAAAGATAAACTGTGCTACGGTATCCGCTGTACAGTCTTGTACCGCCACCACCTCGGCCCACTGGGTGAGGTAGTCGGTTGCGGTAATGATGTATCGGGCCTTGGAGTGTCTGACGACTGGGGCTATGGGACCGATGAAGTCGACGACCCATTTCTCGAATGGCCGCAACACATGCACCGGGTGTAACGGAAGCTCGTCCCTGTGAGAGGGCCTCCCCGTTCGCTGATAGACATCGCATCACCTAACAAATGTCTTGCAGCCTGCATGGACTATCGACCACCATAGGCCAGCCTGGAGTACCTTCCTCGCGGTGGGTTTTGCCTCAACATGCCCTCTCGCAACACCGCTGTGGCATTCCCATATCACAACGTCGCGCTCGTGGTCAAGTACGCACCTGCGCAGAACCTCATCGAGGCCCAATTTGTATAGTTGCCCCGCAATCAGTTGGTATTCGGCAGCGTAGATGACCAAGTGGCGTTTCTGGAGTGGGGCGTAGTGCTGAGGGCACTGCCCCGTGGTCAGATAAGTGGCAATGTCGGCCAAGTAATCTGGGACAGCTTTGACTCGGAAGAGGTCAGCATCTGGCAGCTGATCGTCGAGAGAGCCATAGTTCTCCCCCGTCTCCAACCTGGATAAATGATCAGGCCCGACATTCAACCTCCTGGGCTTGACAATCACCTCAAATTTGAATTCCTATAAAATTAGAAGCCAGCGACAGATCCTCCCTTCCAAAACAGGCTTGTTCACCAAGTATTTTAATGCAGAGTGGTCCGTGAAGAACTTGAATTTTCCTCCTAGAAGGTAGTGGCGTAATTTTTGGATCGAATACACCATTTCCAGGGCCTCTCGCTCAGTTGTGGTGTAGTTCTTCTCTGCATTGGACAACTTGCGGCTAGCGAAGTAGACTGGGTGGTCAACTGTCGTCTCCCCGGGTTGCGCCAAGACAGCCCCAAGTGCAATACTGGACGCATCGATATGCATATGGAACTACTTATCCCAGTCTGGGTGAACCAGAATAGGTGCCATTGCCAGCTTTTCCTTCAGAGTGTTGAGGGCCACCCAACACTCCTCCATCCACTGGAAAACTTTGGACTTCCAGAGCAGCTTTTCTAAAGGGGCAGTGATCTTTGCATAATTTCGGATAAACCACCTGTAATATCCGGTGCGCCCAAGCAGTGCGTACAACTGCTTCATTGTTTAGGGGGCTTCCATGTGGACTATCACTGCGACCTTAGCGGGGTCGACGCCGACCCCTTGCTTGCATACCACGTGTCCCAATAGCGTGCCAAAAGGAACAGCAAAAATACATTTCTTCAAGTTCAGCGAAATCTGCAACTGGCGACACCGTTCGAACATAATACGCAACAGGGTGGCGTGTTTCTTCAGCAAGCTGTAGACGGTCCAATCGTCCATGTAGACCTCCAGGAACTTGTGGATATACTCCCGGAAAGCAGCGATGACAATCCGGGAAAACACAGTCGGGGCATTCTTCAAGCCAAACGACATTACGTGGTATGCAAACGATCCCCATTCCGTGGTGAACGTCGTCTTCGTCTTGTCTTCCTCCACAATGCGCACCTAATGATAGCCGGAAAAACCATCAGTGAAGGAGTAAGCTTCGTTTCCCGCAACATGATCCAATACTTCGTCACTAAATGGAGTTGGAAACGGATCATGGATGCAGGTGTTTTTCAGACTCCAGTAGTCGACACAGACGCGTATCTCTGCCTTGTCCTTCTTGTTCTGAATGACAATGGGACTCACCCACTTTGCTTCTTCCACCGGAAAGATGAGACCTGCAGCAAACATCTTGTCGATTTCCATCTTGACCTTTTCTTTGACCTGTGGGTTCAGCCGATAGGGTCGGTGCTTTACGGGCCTGGCATCTGGTTTCAACACAATACACATTTCGCCGAGGTCACCCTTGATGCCCTTCAGATCTGCAACCGACTAAGGGAACAAGTCCTCGTATTATTGGAGGAGACTGAAAATTTCCTTTGTCACCTCCTTGTCCCAGTAATCCCCAACTGTCGCCAGCTTGGGTTTGTCCTCTGTACCTATGTTCAATTTCTTTGTCTTTAGCAGCTATAAATGGACACCTTTGGTAGTCGGTCCTTCATTAATGTTCTGCTCGCCTTCCTTCTCTTCGAAGTATAAGTGCCTGAGGTCCTCCAGAATATCATCGTCTGGATCTCCGTCAATCCGTTGGCAAGCCAACTCACGTTGGGCCTCAGAACGCGGTGCAGACGTGCCCCCATCAGGCTCGGGGTTGCGGAAAAACAGTACTCCCTTGATAGCATGTAGTGCCCTGGTCACCAGCTCAGTCTCTCCCTCGAACGAGAAGCATTGAACAAACTTGTCCGTGACTTCCTGCCAGGAGCCAATGCCCCTTTTCCACTCTTCTTCCAAGTACCAGGCCTGGGGAATGGTATTTAAGGAGTGAATGAACCAATGTAACCACAGCTCTTGCGGGTATCCCAGACCTTGCCATTGTTCCTCACAGCTCTTCAGGTGGTCTCGCGGATCGGAAATCCCTTTATACCTGTGCCTGCTCCGAGGGCCTTCGTCTTCTTTAAACCGCACCCACAACGCCTCAGCCATGCAACTCCATTGCGACAAGGTGTTGTGGTGGTTCCTCCACCACCTTGCTGACGTGGACTGTAGTGCAATGTCTAGAAGTGGTATCCTGCGTCCTTCTGGTACAACGTCCTCCACTTTGGCAATAAAGGTATTGACAGCCTGCATGTTC
This sequence comes from Pinus albicaulis, assembly GCA_034641835.2. Taxonomy (NCBI): domain Eukaryota; kingdom Viridiplantae; phylum Streptophyta; class Pinopsida; order Pinales; family Pinaceae; genus Pinus; species Pinus albicaulis. The sequence continues at coordinate 44,845,290 of CM076575.1, read as the reverse complement.
GACAGGATGGGGTAGTTTCTGAACTCAGCCCCAATCCAACGGACTCGGGCAATGGCAGCACATCTCCACGTATTGGTCTTGTACCCACCCTTCTGCCAATCTTCCCGCGCGAGCTCCAAGCCCAGCTCCGAGCTCTGGACACTACGCCAGCTGACAGAGCTTGTTGCGATTAGGTTGATATAGTCCTCCCGCTTCCCTGTAGTCATCTAGTAAAGGTGGTCCATCATCTGATCATCCGCCCGGTTGTCCACAGTTTCTGTGTATCGCGGGCCTTGATACGGGTCGAGGGGCTGAGTGACCTAGACTTCTCCATCTTCTAAGATCATCGACTCCTTTTTGAGGTCGATGATGGCATAATTTTCAAAATCCCAATCGATGCCTAACAGGGCAGGGTAAGGATCCTTGTCCCCCATAATATCAATAACCTCAAAGTCTGTGTAAGTCTTCACCCCCGCAATGTCGACTTTGACGCCCTCGAGTCGTCCAATCGGCACAATACAGTACTGGTTTTCCATTCTGAGTTGGATTGGTGAATAGGTCAGTTGTGGCCATCCAAGAGCCTCCCATGTCTTCCGCGGCAGGATGTTGACGTCAGACCCGAAATCAAGCATGGTATCGCTGATTTGGAGTCCCGCAACCTGCGTGTTAAGCCGAAACTCTTTTCCCGTTCATCACTTGTTCCATTTGACGCGCTGCACATACTGGGGTGCTGTGTCCCCAGATTCCCTTGACCCTTTATTCCCCTGCAGTGCGTCGTGCAGGGTACACTTGAGCTGGTCCCGCATGGAAGCATTATCAACAATCTTGAGGAACAGCTGAAGCCATTCTTCAACCAAGGTCCCCGGAGCAGTCTGTTCTCCAGAGCCAGTCGTCGGGGGTACCTCAAGGCCCCCGGCTTCCTTCAGCTGAGCAAAAGCCTCCACGGCCTCTTGGAAGTACCGCTTCTACGCGTCTAGCCGGATCAGGTGTTTCGGGGAGGCGGGCCGAATAGCCCGGTCCGGCTCCTTTCCATGAGCGTCCTCTCCCGTCTTCTTGCTGCCCCGAGTGACGATTTCTACATTCTGCATGGCCGGAATCGCGGTTCCGCGCGGCTCAGAATTTACCAGATTCATGGCCCTCTGCCGTGCCCATTCTTTCCACTTCTTGATGAGTTCTGGATATTCCTCTGTGGCATGGGTGTTCACACGACACTGGGAACACCAAGGACGTCGCGGAAGGGGATATTCCCGAGCCACGTGACCCTCCTGGTCACAGTTGTAACATTTCACCGGACCGCGTCCCCCTGTGCAGCCTCCATGCATACCGTCGCCTCTTCCCCTAGAAGCCTCGCTCACCCTGTAGGAGGGACAATCCAATCTATCTGCAAGTGCGTCGAGAGCCCTGCACTGCTCAGTGTTATGAGTCGTGGAAACAAAAAACTCACAGTATACATTGTTTGGGACCGTGGAGTACTTCTGTAGTATCGGGCACATCCGAGGAGGATGTCCCATCGTCTGGAAAATCTCGCAGTATTCCGTAGCGGTTGTGTTCGGTTGAGGTGGGAACCCCGTATAGGGCTGTTGCAGTGGGTATACCCCCTGCGGACTCATTTCTGCGCCGCCCACCATGGGTGGACCCCCCTAGATTGCCACAACAAAGGGTCCCACACCCGTGTTACGCAGCCTAGGACATTCGGTTGCGACGTGGCCTTCAACCAGGCAGTGAGTGCACCAGACATTCGGCCTGGCTGGTCTTATAGGTTGCATCTCCTTGAGCTTTTCTATCAGACTAGCAATCTGATGCTGTAGTCCCACTAAAGAAGGATCCTGCGGAGTCGGCCCCCCGTGATATTCCTGAGGATAGCCCGCCATGGCCTTTATCTTCATGGCCTGTTCTAAAGCGTCCTGTAAATTATCAATCTTCTGCTGTGTGAGGGGTGTTCATGTCAAGGGCAACAAAGCCTTGATGAACCAATCCCTCTGATGGTTTGGATCAATCAGGTAGCTGAGTTTCCCGATCGCGTCCTTGAATCGCCGCATCAGCTCCCATGCGGTCTCTCCTTCTTTCTGCTTAATCTCCCAGAGCTTGGACAGACCCTGCTGGTCTGTCTGGCGTAGTTTGAATTCGCGGACAAAATCCCGCTTTACGTCCGCAAGTACAGGATTAGGGTGGGCCTCAGACCACTTGATGAACTACCGCAGAGCCCTATCTCCGAGCGTGGTTTGGAACTCTATTAGCTTCCCTGAATCTGGCGTCTGTCGAGCCCTCCATATGGCTTCGCAGAGATACCAGTGTTGCTCTACATCATCGTTGCCTTGGCCAGAGAATTCTGGATACCGGGTGAATGACCCGACCATATTGACTTGTGAAGGGGTAACCAGGATAAACCCTCTGGGTCCTAGTTTCGTAACTGTATTGTTGGGGAATGCAACACTACTAGTGACGTTGGTACTGACGGATGTCATTGTCGACAATGAACTACTGTGCAATTGACTTAATGCTTGTAACTTAACGAAAATATTACTTAAAGGTTGATAAAGTACCAGGGGAAGGAAGGGATCCTTGCCATGCAAATTGTTGGAAGTAGGGCTGCCTGGAGAGATGAATGCCGCCCACTCTTGAAACAACCACTGCATTGTGACGTACCATTCGCCATCGGAACCTTCTTCGGGTTGCCCTCCTGCATCGTCTTCGTCAGTCGTCATCTCTCCTTTTCTCCTAGCCGGGCTCCCATGCACCCGCTGTACTCCCATAACGGTCCCCTCTCTTCCCAGGGTATCCGCCGGAGTGTCCATAATCTCTATCTGTTGAGGTGCCTCCTCTTGATTCTTCCAGTCATTTTCCCGTCGTCTTAACTCCTGCATCACCCTTTCTCGCCACCTGTTGGCGATCTGTGCCCGCCGATGTGCACGTCGCTCCCTTAACCTTCTCGCGGCCTCAGCATCCCTCCCCACTCCCCTCTTCACACTTTACGTAGCATCGGTCCCTTCAGCCCTTCCCCCAGCACTGGGGTTTTACACTTCCATGCTTGACTTTTGAAATTCCAGCAGCCCGTCATCCACCATTAGGGCCTTAATCCACAGCAGAATCTCCTTGAGCAGTTTCCCTCTTAACCCGGAACGGAAAATAGCTTCAGCCTTCGAGAAGGATTGGTAGCATTCTGCAGCAAACTCTACAATATACCTGTTCAAAGTGGTCTCTACCCAAAAATCCACCACGCGGGTCAATTCATTATCCAACCGATGCAGAGCCACCAGATCCCCGTGCACCCACTTGCGGTTTATCTTCCACGAGCTATCCCTAGGCAACTTCGTCTATAACCTCCGCAACCAATTATGGAGGTCACTAGGGAACTTTCCCCAGAGGATCTCCCAAGTGTCACTAGCGGAATCTGAGAAAAGGACAAGATCCTTAAGCATGCTCTCCTTTTGATTCGTCAACTCTGCTTGCTGAGCAACAAAATGGTCTAGATGGTTATCCCACCATCTCCGTATTTCGCCTTCATAGATCCTAGATACCATGATATAGTTCCCCTCATAACATGTAGGTCCCGGCAATGGAACCATTTGTTGGCAAGGAAACAGGTCTCACAGGAAAGACCCAGGTTCAAGGGTTGAGGCCAACAAATAAATCTGCTGTAGTCTAGAACCATGCCGGCATTATCACCCTACTCCGGGGATTAGAGAGTCTCACCCGAGGCATGCTGCAACCACATGCAGAAGGGGAATAGATCAAAAGCAGGGGAAGAATCCGCAACTCATGATTATTATTGAATTGATTGCATAAACATATGTATATACGCAAGAACATTCATAGAGCGAGAAGGTATTAAGAAAATAAAATTTTAAATCACCATAACCAACATGCATGCATAAGAATTACTCAATAGGACAGCAACCTGCAATTGTATTGATATCTTCACCCACATTCATAGTTACATAGCTTCTGCAAGGAGAGCTTACAGTCTGATACATATGCCTTACATAACATAAACGTAAATGAGAGAACCCTAGGAACTAGAGAGACCTCCTGGCCGATCTCCTTCAGTCACTCTGCATTCCTTCTCCTGTTGCACCCTTCTTCTTTCGGCCGGGTGACTGCTATTTATTCACCCATTATCGCAATTGTTAGTTCCTCTTTGTGTTCTTCTTTAGCTGCTTCCAGCTTCTCTCCTATTGTATGCGTGTTCCGCTTTCTATATTCTTCTGTATATCCTCATGCATCTACTTTCTTCAGCTATCTCTTGCTTCTGCGCCGCCTCGATAGCTCCGTGACTTGCTGTAGTTGCGACATAGTCTCGTTTGCCATGTGTCATCATGCCGCAACCCAAAAAGCCCTCCTATTTTCAAAATTCAAAATATTCAAAATGGGTTTCCAAAACAAGGGCCCCAACAGTTGTCTAAGGGCCTCCTTGAGGAATGAGATCTGATATAAAGTGGGACTCATCATCCCCATATGAATCTCCCATCCCCAGGAAATCATCCATACAACATGAGCTGCTTCCAAACATAGCAACTCATAGAAAACTCTCTCCACCTTAAGCTCTGGAATTGAAGGTGGGCTGAAAATATGAATATGGAAAGCTCCATAGCTCACCCCATGCTTTCCTCTCCTCCACTTATGATTAGTGTGGAGTGTGTGCTGATCAAGGGCTGAAAATTTATTGCCTCCAAGTGGCAACATGAAGAGCAATCCTCCAAGGATCTCTCCTCCATCAATGAAAATCCAACTGGCCCAAAGTATGTCATCCATGATGAGTAGGACATGATCATCATAGAATACCCCAATGACATTTTTGTTGTAGGTTATATCATGTGCAACAAGGTACAAACATTGTCTCATAGGGCTACAACGCAATCTCATCCACTGTAGCTGCAGAAAATAACATGGCAAGTACTGTACAGGAAATTTCACCTCTACTACTGAATAGTGAATAGATGAGTGAATCAGCAATACAAAATCAAATACATGCCCATATACATACAATGGATGGATATCATCATCAGACTCATGGTCCACCTCCAAAGAAATCAAATAAGTGGCTGTGGTGACCATGTCTCTTCTCATGTTCCCATTAGAACATGCCATGCATAAGCTGTGGGAATCATCTCCCCTCAAAGACACATTCAACTCATGTGTCAATTCACCCATCATGCTCCCAATAATAATATGGAAAATATCAGCAAATGGAAACATGCTCCTCATCAAAATAGAGGAAGTACTGATGGTTTCATATGGTGCTGGAAAGTACCAACAGTCTCCCAAGAGTGCATAACGCAGTTTTGCAAACTGTTGCTTAAGAAATGTATAAGGAAAAATGTTTTGAAGTACAATGCTAATTATATGAATTAGCTGATCATGTGTATCATGGAAGAACATTTTCCCGAGGCCATGTGAAATATGGTTGTCTCCATCATATGGTTTGGCCCAACTTTGCTCATGGAGCCACATGAAAAATCTGCTCCCTTTGAGGAGCCTTGCACTGCAACATAATGATAAGAGCATGTAGATCAGCAAATGTAAACAGAAGAATCTTACCATAAGCTGGAAGTAAGATGATAGATGGGTCTATGTATATGATCCTCCTCCCAAGTGTCAGCGCTGTGAGATCATGCAAAAAGGCTCTTGCCCATGTCAATCTCTGTTTCTTGACATGCTCCTTGTCAAGAACATCTCTGGTGATGCTGCTGCAAATGTGAAGCTCTCCCCAAGATGGAAATGCCTCCCGATCAGTCCAAGCCAAAGATTAATCCCTTTGCACTATGAGAGTGCCCTCTTCCACTCTTGCAACACCATAATTCACATGAGAGAAAATCTGCTTGTGCTCTCTCCAAGATAGCTCAAGCAACCCAAGTGCTTGCTGCCTCCTCATGCTCACATCATGTAACTCATGTGATGAAGGTACCATGACTGATACATATGCCATATCAGCTCCATGTATCCCTGCTCTCTTCTGCCTAATGATGCAAACATCCTGCCACCTCTCCTCTACTCCCATCCTCCTAGAAAAAGAGTACTCCAAGTGATGGCCAAACTCCTTCAAGAGGAGCCAGTGTAGCCAAGCCTCTTGCTGCCCAGTATCATATATTTGTAAGTGGAAAATCAGCCCCTTGCTTCTCAACCACACCCACTCATCTCCTTGTGGATTTCCTCTCCTTTTTCCTCCTTTGGTATTCCTCCCATGAGGGCTGCCATTCTCCCAAGCCATATCTTCTCCTTTACATTTCATGGAAGGCTGAAATGTAGCTCCTTGGAGACCTCTTAGAAAAGATATCTCACCCATGGCTATGTTGGATCCATGGGGACCCAATTGTGATGGAGGTAATATCTCCTCTCCACCCATGTTTGAAAGCGCTGCTAGTTCCTCCAATAGTGTAGCAGTTGTTTCATCCGCCGGTTCAAGATTTGTTCCCTGATTTATCATGAAGGTGCCATGGTTTATTTCATCCTCCAATTGTTCACATCCTAACCTTAATGGCTGAATGAGACTCATAAAAAGTGCCTGAGGATGAGGGTTTATCTCTTCCTTAAACCCTTTGCACAACGCAGTGCAATCATGGTTCTATGGAATAGCAAAAGATGTAGATCTTGGGACCTTTAAAGGTGAATTTCCACGATTCTTTAAGTTGTTTTCTGAAATGAAAAGTGGAACTTCACTCATACCTTGATGGATCTTGGGGTCTTGTTGTGTGACTGCAACAGTTGCCTCCTCTAATGCCATAGTTGAAAAAGTCTGCTCTTCCTTTGTCCTCTCCCCATCAAAGGTTTGAATCAACCTTTGAGCAAAGTCTTCAAGAGAGCTTACCCTTGAATGGACCAAGGGTCTGAACCACCAAATAGAGGCTTTACCCTCCATGCACAGTGCTGCAATCTCCATTGCTTCTTCCTCTGCCACTGGATGTAGCAAGAAAAAGGGTTCTAGCTTTTCCACCCAAGCTCTAGATGAAGTGTCCCCATCAAATGTAGACAATAGAAACCTATTGCCTCTGATTTATCTTCTACTGCAGGGCCTTCTCTCCTCCTTCTGCTGAATAAACTGTGGGAACGTTGTAGCTTCCCTAAATGCAATAGAATGGGATTTATATTCATCTAGGTATTGATTTAGAACCAGATGATCCAAGCATCTCTCATGCTTGCTTCTTTTTTGAGAATAGGAAGTGCATGGACCTTCCTCTTCTTCTCTTTTCTTCTCCTCCTTGGGGAGGTTCTCCTTTGTTCTGAAAATAGCTGAGATCAAGCTCATCTTCTGCATCATCATCTTCTTCCTCTTTTTTGGGCTTGAAGGCCATAGGCTGAGCCAAGAAAGGTGCTCTGATACCACTGTAATGTACCTTTTTCAGAAATTTCACAAGTCTATTCCAGAGATAGACTGTGGGGGAATTTTCCGGATATATCACCTCTAAAGAGAGGGTGAGATCTAGAGGCTACCTGGCCCTTCACAGACTCTGTCTATAGCTATGTGAGATTTCCTATTAGGAAAAGCTACTCTATTGAGAATACCTCAAGATAGAGCTACAACAATAACCAAATACACCATTTGACAAATAGCAGTGACACATACTCATAAACATATAAGAGGAATCCATAGCTATCTCATTATAATAATATCAGCAACATATGTATACAAAATCTTGAGGGAAATGATACTCAAGATGCAGAATGCCAAGCCTCAAGAGAAGAGTACATAAATCATGAAGAAACTCTGCTGCACATATAAGCCCTAGCTATGACAGCACAGTTTTAAAAAGAAACTGCATGCTACAAATGCCAAATTCATAGATATACATTGATATGGTACAAAATAACATTAGGAGTGAAGAAATCAACTCCCAAAGGCTACCTCCTATCAATCCTGGAAGGATTGATCATAGAACACAAAATTTGCAAAATGTCGGAGTAGCTGGGTAGTTGTAGCAACTCAGGAATAGAACTGGATGGAGATGGATGAATCTGATGCTCAAACTGAATGTGCCTCCTCCAATGGATCTTTCAAGTGAAAGGTTGATCCCTTCACTAAAGATATCTCCCTCCAATACTCTGCAAGAGCCCTACCACAAATGCTCTCAAGAAAATAACGTAGTCACTGGGTGAACATCGCTGTAGGGGCAAGAGAATGAGATGGCCTTGATGCCAAATCTGTAATGATGCTCTGAAATATTCCTCACTAATTCCTCAAAGGGATAGGGGCTCCCTTCCTCTGAAAATCAGCTCCGGAAGTGGTGTATATGTCCTCCACTGCAACTCTCTTCAATGTAGCAACACTCTTGAACAAGAATAACGTAGTCACTGGAGATAGTAGCTTTGGCCTTGAGCCATGGAATGTGGAGAATGAAGAACAACCTTCAAGAGGCCTCTCAAGAAGGGGAAGGAATCCTCAACAGGAATTCCTCCGAAAATTCTTGCTGAACAGTAAAGAATGCTCTCTTGTTTGAATAGACAATGAGATGAATAATACTCAACATAATTTGCAATGGCAACCTTGCCCTCCTTTTAAGCAATGTGAGACCTCTCTCAATGGACCCCACTCATTAGGGTTTCCTTCCTCTATAATTTTCCCTCCTTATCCCACTGCGCTGGCCCACAATGTGCTCTACACCTCATGCTACTGCGCAGTTTGACTTGGTCAAACCTGGCCTAGCCTTCTTGCATAAGCCCCCTTTCACAAATGGAGGTGTGAAATAAAGCTCCAAAAGTGATCCTCCTTCATACCAAGAGGATTTTTATTACCTATTGTTATAGGTCAAAATACCTCCTCATCAGCTCAGAGGAGAAGACAAATATGGAAGGAATACAAAGACCTAAATTAAACCTATTTCTGCCAAGGTAATTCCTCTGTATAACAAAACAAGAGTGTTATAACACATGAGAGTAGTGAATGTGCCGCGTTAGTGGCTAGGGCAACGCTATGTTTACACTAGAGGGCAGCGTTACCCGTGTTTTAAGTTTGAAAAGGAAAAAACGGGCGGAGAATGATTTGAATCTCTGGATTTCCCTCACAAGAGAGTCAGTTCACAAAGGAAACTGCAAAGCACCAATTCATTATTGGTCACTGCCATAAAATACTGAACTCCCAAGGAGGAAAAAGCATAGAGATTAAAGAAACATCTTAGGTTTTTCTATTCCAAACTAGTGGAAAGAGAAAGGCAACAATGGCTTTCTCCCTCTCCTATAAAAAGGAGCTGAAGGCTCTTAGTTGAAGGTCGAAGGATTGCTAAGGTTCTGAATACTTGTGAAGTAGAGAATAGTGTTATAGTGTGAAGGCCAAGAGTCAAAGAGGTTCCTAGAGAGCTTGTTGACTAAGACTTCACTACTTGAGAGAAATAGATATTGGAACGTTGAGGAGGGCTTGGTACAACCAACGGTTGTAATCCTCCTTCTTTCAAAATCAATAGAACTGTATTTGTTTTGTCCATTCGATGCTTAATATTGTCATTATTGTTTGAATATTTACATAGTATGATATGAATGGCTCATATGGGTATAATCTAGATGTTCATTATATATTGGCTTAATTGATAGAATATATGTTGTGTTAGAAATTACACGAGTGCTTTGATTGATTGCAGGACTAAGATTTGGAGCCGGTGAAGAAGGACTCTTGTTTCGCTGCCTAGTGCTCTCCAAGGGACTCCAAGATCGTCTAAGAGGTAATTCTCTATCGCATTCCATAAATTTATTTTAAGTTAATATGAACATGCATATGCCATCTTTTTGAATTGTACAGCTAATCTTACTGTCTGCCTCAGGCACTGGAAAGCCCTGAGAGGGATATACGATAATCAACATGAACCCAAGCATTTTACCCTATATCAGAAGTGGCGACTCCGCTGGGGAGTTTCCCCATAGTTTCCGGACTATTCCTTTCCTCCTTTCTTCTCTCCTTTGTTCAAAGATCCTTCCGACCAGTACTTATGCCCAGTAGACATTTCAAAAGCTTGCAGAGTTCAATCATGTTTCTGTTTGACCATCTGAAGAATTTTTCCCTGGCTAACGCTACCCCTGTAGGTTTTCCAGTGCGTTATAACATTGACTCTGCTTAAATACAATGCGTTAGTCTTTGGATTAACGATGTCTTTACTCAAATACAGTGCATTACTCAGCCAAAACTTGTTGTTCACTACTGTAATTGTGTTTTAGCTGCAGAATTTTTTGGCCATCAGTATATCTCCTTGACTCAATCCCTGTGCTTGTTTACTAGGCTGGCATTTCTGTTTGTTTTCTCTTGTTTGAAAAGTTAGTGTCAAAAGCATTTACTTTTTAGAGAAGAATTTTTTTTTTTAGTTTTTTCTACATCTAGCTTTGTTAATTATGAAAATTTCAGTTCATAGACTATTAAGAAGAGGTAGATAGAAGTCTGAATCTTTAAATTCGAACTGTGTTATTTGAATGTTAGTGCATGGATGTTGAAAAGAAACCTCTACTTGTAGAAATACTCTTCATCGAATTAAATATTTAGAGCATGTTTTGCATGGTTTCTTGAGTCAGAGTCTCATTACATTTCATACATCCACTCCCCCTCCGCAAGACTAATAATCAAGTACACTAAGAATCAAGCGATAATAAAATAAATCACATTACTCTTTTTTGAGCTCACACAAACAGTAGTTCAGGCTAGGATCTTGGGTTAGGAATAGTGAGAAAATCACCCAAGATCTCAAAACTTGAAACTAGAGTCATTAACGAGCGAAATCCTACTGCACTCATATTATCGGGACCGTTCCTTTACCGGAGCTCAGCGCGAGACAACACTTGGGTGCACAAGAAGGTATCCCGCCTTTGACTGCATCCGGTGGGTGTGTTATATATTGGGGTTACCTTCGGGGATGTCGAAACTAGATCGGGGATCTAGGTATTCTGCCCATATAGCACACTGTCCTTGACCGTGGACCCTCCCTGATGATGTCTGTGATTTGAGGTATCTTTAGTGGCCATACTTTTTAGGGACTTACACAAGGTGACTGGGACGGGCTGTCCTGGTACCTGAAACAGATGGACCCACTCTGTCTTCGGTCTTTAGGAGGGTACTCGTCTTCATGAGAGTGCTTACACCTATCGTCTGAGGTTCGGGCGAAGCTCTAGAGTGACCGTAACTGTACTTTCGACCAACCCTCTCTGTATACTATTGTGATACTGGATTTCATCACCAAAAAACGGTAGTACTCAAACAGGGCACCCTATTCTGGCTGCTTGCTGATTGATTTTAGAGAGTCCTTTTTCCTTTTTTAGGTGTGTGGTTACCGTCATTGAGACTTCATAATACATCACAATTTATTAAAATTTGTTAAAATTAAATAGGTCACCGTGGCATCCTTCGACCCACGCCGTCTATCCTGACGACAACAAGGTCTACCTCCTCTCACTATTGAGGAAGAACTGAACCTTGGTGAACCCGTGCCTTCTACGGAAGAGCAATCTCCTCTGACTAATCTTGATTTTCACATAGCCTCATATCATCCGGAATTTCCGGAGGACCCTTTCACTGAAGGGGTTGTACCTCATTACAATCCTCTGCTCACTGATACGTCGGGGCCTGTGATAATTCAGATTCCACCACGCCAAGATATGTCTTCGGCCGCACAAACATCCATTTCACCACCAGCATCCACAAGGTTGATGCCAATGACAACCATCCCAGGTTCGCCACCATCCTCCCCTACGGTCATCACAACTGTCAGTAGCTTACCGAATCCTTTGGCATCTACTTCTACCGTGACCACGTTGGGACCCATGGTAGCTCCTCCCATGAGTATTACTACTTCGGTGACTTTTAGCAACCCTTTCGGTTGGAACCCTCTGCTGAGTTCAAGCCCCTTGGCCACTATACTAGGGGGCAATGTTACCAGCACACAGGTAGCAGGGAACATTTCGCTTCCCCTGAAATCCTTAGGACAAATGGGACAACCTATTGTCAATACTTTTCCCTTAAGTGGTGAAAATATAGGTGTAGGGTCTATGCCATTTCCAAACTATGCAAGTGGCAGCATGCATCCAGGTAACTCTATTGCATCCATTTGGACTAACCAACCCCAACCTCCATCTGGAATGGGAGGGCACTTTTATACTAGGGGCAACCAACCAGTTGCCCTGCAATACAATATGCCCTATGGACAACAACAGTATGTCCCTACTCCTCCACCTATAGGAATTTTTTATCAAAGTCCCACTTATTTTCCTGGTAACACGTTGATGGGTGGACTCTATGGTCTAAGTAGTCAGCCCATATTGCCTTGGTTAGATTCGGTGGCAAATCCACAATTTCCATTTTTGGCAGCTTTGGACATTCCCGATATCCATAAACTGACTAACTACCCCATCAATCACAACCCGCTTTGGCCTCCAGTACTGCATAAGATTCCTTCTGACATCCCAAAGTTCGACGAGAAACAAGGGGACGACCCAGCCGCACACATCACTACCTTTCATCTATGGTCTATATCCAATTCCATGGTGGATGATAGTGTCCGGCTTCGACTGTTTCCCCGCACCCTTACAGGAAATGCCGCCAAGTGGTACATTGAATTTCCACGCGTCGCCATTAATACTTTTGGTGCTTTAGCGACGGAGTTCCTAAAGAACTTCCAGTTACCAATTAGATTTGAAATCGGAACGGAATTTTTAACCTCGTTGTGCCAAGACACCGCCACCCACATCTCTGATCATATTCATGAATGGATACGTAGGAGGAGGCTAGTCAAAGCGCCAATCCCAGATCATCTCTTAGCCAATTGGTTTTGCAAGTCTCTTTTACCCCACATCTCTAAAGACGTTGGCCTTTCTGGTGTGGTTACAGAAGATCAATGTATTCGTCGTGTTAGGTCCCTATATCACTAGTATAGTCCCTTATTATTGTTAGTGTAAACCCCTTATTGTTATTATTGTTCCCTTGTAACCCCCATTTTGTTATTATTGTGCCCTTAAATTATTATTGTTAGGTCGGCTAGGATTACATTATGGCCCACTAGGATTACATTATGACCCCATGGACTCCTATATATAGAAAGGAGGTTTTGTAAATTGTATCATCCAAGAATTTTTCATTCATGTCATGTATTGGAGGTTTCCCCCTCGAAGTGGCTTATTTCTAAGGCGTTGATATCTCTTTTCTTCTCTTTTTGGAGCTGGTTTCACAACATTTGGTATCAGAGCTTTGGATTCTAGGGTTTTGCTGCTCCAAACAAGTCATCGTGGAATTTTCGCTAGAACGTTTTTTCTAAAAATTTTCAGAAGCTGAAATTTTTAGGGTGCGAAGCGGAAATCCTGAGGAATATTTTCTAAAAAATTTCAGAGCTTGGTTCGCAATATTTTTGGAGATATGATCTATGGAAGTTAGGTCTTTTTTCAGGCTCCTAAACAGGTCATCATGGCATTTGCGCTATAACTTTTTTTCTACTGAGGTTTAGAATCTGAAATTTTTATGGTGCGAAGCTGAAATCCTAAGGAAACTCATAAAAAAATTTCAGAGCTTGGTTCGAAATATTTTTGGAGATATGATATGTGGAAGGTGGTGCTTTTTCAGGCTCCTGAAATTCATCTCAAAGAGCGGATCGTGGGAAAATTTCAATAACTCTCTCTCTGAGCATCGGATTGGAGTGCCGTAAAAATTCTTCGCAAGTACATGGAATGTAGTTTCTTGGCTATAAATTTCAGAGGCGAAGGACATAACAGTGACACGTGGCAAGCTGTACAAGTTCACTATACTGAACTAGTCCATAATTAGGTCATTGTGGGAGATTGGACATAACTTTGTCTTGGAGAATCCAAATCAAGTTAGACCTGTGGCATTAAAAAGAGAATTTATAGGGAAACTTTAGTGCTAAATTTCAGATATTGAAAAGCCACAATCACAGAGATAATCCAATTTCAATATCGAGCTCCTCAAAAGCAAGTAAAAGGTGTGTAATTTTTTTTTGAATTGCATAAGTCTTGTTTGAAGAATCAAGTTGAATTGATTGCAAGGGCATATTGTAGAATAGATATCAGTATTGGATTATAAAATGGCCACTAAAAATAATTCAACACCCACTAAGCCTTTGGAAAGCTCTACTATGACTCATGAAGACGAATAATGGCAACATGACATATCAAAATTACAAGAGCAAGTGCAACAAATTTCGCTCTTGCAAAGAGCAACAAAAAATGACATGGAAGTTTTGAAGAAAGGCATGGAAACTAAGATGGATGGGTTGAATAAAGGCATGGAATCTAAGATAGATGGCATGGAATCTAAGATAGATGGCATGGAGGCTGGCATGGAATCTAAGATGGATGACATGGAAGCTAAGATCGATGAGAAAATGGAAAACATGAAGAATGTTCTAAAAGTAGACATGGAAGGTTTGACAAAGTTGATACAAGAAATGTTTCCTAATGGTGAAAAGATAGTAGAAGAACCTCATGATGAGAAAAAAATAAATGTTAATCGTGATTTCATAAACTTTAATGTTGGCGGAAGAACCACCATATTCCAAAGATGGATATGAGGAAGTTTGATGGAAAGGATCCTGTAACATGGATACTACAGATGGAGCAATATTTTGATCTCCATAACGTGCAAAACACACAAAAGGTAAGCATTGCAACTTTACATTTAGAACAAAATACATTTGTATGGTATCGATGGCTTTGCTCCCGTAAAAAAATTGTCACTTGGTCAATTTTTACGGAGGAAATGATAGCACATTATGAGGATACAAAGAGAAACACCTTCTTTAGCCAATTGATAAATCTCAAACAAAAGGGTTTAGTGGGGCGACACATTGAGGACTTCCAAAAATTGAATATAAGGGTAACTGATATTCCAGAGGAACACATGATTGATCTCTTCATAGGTACTCTAAAGGATAACATCCAACATTAAGTTCGTGTTTTGGAACCTGATTCATTGGATAAGGCATTCAGGTTGGCAAGAAAAGTTGAATGTAAAATTATGGCAACAAGGAAGCCTACCACTCAATTCTATAAAGAAGGAAGTGTTGCTACGCCTAGATTTCCACAACCTACAAGGTTTACACCACAACAATTGGAAGAAAAAAGAGCAAAAGGGCTTTGCTACAGTTGTGATAGAAAATACACTAAAGGTCATAAGTGTGCTGAGAAGAAATTATTTTACATAGATTGTGAAGAGGAAGAAGAAAATGAACAAGAAGAGGATATACACCGGGAACCAACCCTAGAAGAGGAAGAAATGAATCCGACCATATCATGTAATGCACTGGCAGGAATTACCACTCCTCAAACTCTCAAGATAGAAGGACGGATCAAGAAGAAAAAGGTAATAGTGTTGATTGATTCAGGTAGCACCCATAATTTTATTCATTGTAAGGTAGCCAAGGAATTAAATTGTTTCCTATACCCAGCACCAGAATGTCAAGTGATGGTTGCAAATGGAGGAACTATAAATTGCTCTGGGAAATTCCATAATATCAAGCTAACGATGGGGGAATACGTATTGACTAGTCCAATGCTTTCCATTCCTATGGGAGGTGATGATGTTGTACTAGGAGTACAATGGTTACAATCTTTGGGGACGGTAGCTTTTAATTTTCAAGAACTTTTCTTGAATTTTTTTTCAGAAGGAAAGGAAGTTGAATTACGAGGTATAGCAGGGAAGCCAGGAAGGATAATAAGCTCTAATGTCATGACAAAGCTTCTAAAGAAAGAACAACGAGGCGTAATTGCACAATTATGCTCACTAGAAGTTCCAACATCAAAATCATCTATTCTTGCAGATCTCCAACAAGTCTTGGGCAATCATTCCAAGGTGTTTGAAACTCCCAAAGGACTCCCACCTATTCGTGATCATGATCATGCTATTCATTTGATTCCAGGAAGTGTTCCTCCAAACATCGGGCCTTATAGATATCCTTACTTCCAAAAGAGCGAAATTGAACGTATGATTGCAGAAATGTTAGAGGCGGGTATAATTCAACCTAGTCAAAGTTCTTTCTCTGCTCCTGTAGTATTGGTACACAAGAAGGATGGATCATGGCGAATGTGTTCGGATTATAGGGGGCTCAATAAGCTCACCATTAAAGATAAATTTCCCATTCCTGTGATTGATGAATTATTGGATGAATTACATGGAGCAATTTATTTTACCAAGTTGGATCTTCGTTCGGGATATCATCAAATTAGAATGAAGACTGAAGATATTCCAAAAACAGCATTTCGAACTCATGAGGGTCATTATGAATTTTTGGTCATGCCTTTGGCCTTACCAATGCACCTTCTACATTTCAAGGGTTGATGAATTCCATTTTCAAACCCTTCCTTAGAAAATTTGTGCTAGTATTTTTTGATGATATACTAATCTACAGCAGGTCTTGGAAGGATCATGTTCAACATGTTGACAGGGTGCTCAAACTATTGCAGGAGAAACAATTATATGCAAAAACATCCAAATGTCTCTTTGGAGTACAAGAGGTGGAATATCTGGGTCATATTGTATCTCACAAGGGTGTTAAGGTAGACCCTAACAAAATTAAAGCCATTAAGAAATGGAAAGTCCCCACAACCATAAAGCAGTTGCGAGGATTTCTCGGGTTAACAGGGTATTATCGCAAGTTTGTTAAGAATTATGGGAGAATACCAGCACCTCTAACAACATTATTGAAGAAAGATGCATTTTCATGGACTCCTGAAGCAACTAAGGCCTTTGAACATCTTAAAGAGGCAATGTTCCTAGCGCCTATCTTAGCTACGCCAGACTTCACAAAAACCTTTATTGTGGAATGTGATGCCTCAGGAAATGGAATTGGTGCTGTTTTAATGCAGGAAGGAAGACCCATTGCTTTTGAAAGTCGTCCAATCAAAGGAAAGTATTTACAGAAACCTATTTATGAGAAGGAAATGTTAGCAATACTGCATGCACTAAAGAAATGGCGAACTTACCTAATGGGAAGACACTTCAAGGTAAAAACTGATCATGATAGTCTTAAACTCTTTTTGGAACAAAGACTATCTTCAGAAGAGCAGCAAAAATGGGTCACAAAGATGTTGGGTTATGACTTTGAAATAATCTACAAAAAAGGAAAGCTTAATGTTGTTGCGGATGCACTCTCAAGAAAGAATGAAGAGGTGGAAGCATTGCTTTGTGCCATTTCTATTATCCAACCAGATTGGATAACCGAAGCAAGAGATGAATGGAAGAAGGAAAAAGATGTATAGACACTCATTCAAAAGTTGCAGCAAGATCCTAGTACATCTGATACATTTAGTTGGAAAAATGATTCCTTATGGTACAAAGATCGCTTATATCTTTGTAAGAATTCCCAACTAAAACAAAAGATTCTTCTGGAATTGCACACTTCTCCTTTAGGAGGACACTCGGGATTTTTAAAAACTTACCACGGGGTGAAGAAAGAATTTTTTTGGGATGGCCTTAAATCTGATATCCAAAAGTTTGTGGCATAATGTTTTGTTTTCCAGCAGAATAAAGTTGATAAAATTAAGACCCCAAGACTTCTACAACCTTTATCCATTCCAAGTCAATGTTGGGAGGAGATTTCAATGGATTTTATCACAGGTTTACCTAAGTCTGAAGGAAAGAGTGCCATCATGGTGGTAGTTGATAGACTTACCAAGTATGCACACTTTTGTGCATTATCTCATCCATTTAAAGGAAGTACAGTTGCTACTACATTTATGGATAGAATTCAAAAGCTACTTGGAAGCCCAAGGGTTATTGTGAGCGACAGAGATCCCATTTTTACTGGAAATTTTTGGACGGAGTTATTTTCTTGTTTGGGTACTCAATTAGCTCGTAGCTCATCTTATCATCCTCAATCTGATGGTCAAACTGAGATAGTAAATAAATGTTTGGAAGGATATCTTCGTTGTTTTGTATCTGATAAACAAACACAATGGGTCGAGTGGTTACCTCTTGCTGAATGGTGGTATAACACTTCCTTCCATACTGCAGCAAAAATGACCCCATTTATGGCACTTTATGGATATCATCCACCATCAATCACATCATCTTTAAGGGAAAATTCGAAAGTTCAAGCAGTGGAAGATCACATCGAGCATCAGCAAGAAGTTCTCCAACTCTTAAAGGATAACCTGAATTTGGCACAAAATCGAATGAAACAACAGGCAGATCAACATCGTAGCGAGAGAAGTTTTGATGTAGGAGATTGGGTATTTTACGGCTACAACCATACAAACAAATGTCCCTCAAGCAAGCAAAGAAGGATAATAAATTATCGCCAAAGTACTATGGTCCTTACAAGGTGTTGCAAAAAATTGGTACTATGGCATACAAATTGGAGCTTCCTGCTTCTTCGCGAGTACATCCAGTTTTCCATGTTTCATGCTTAAAGAAGGTTATAGGTGAAAATCTTCCGGTTCAAAAAATATTGCCAGAACTTGATGAGGAAGGAAAAATCATATTGGAACCTGAAGCAGTCATGGAAACAAGAACTCGACAGCTACGGAATCGATCAATTTCAGAGTATCTCATCAAGTGGAAGAACTTACCCACTGAAGATTCTACATGGGAGGATAAGAATTTTATACAGAAGCACCTAGAGCTACTCAAGCGTTGAGGACAACACTTTTTTGAAGGAGAGGGGCATGTTAGGTCCCTATATGACTAGTATAGTCCCTTATTGTTGTTAGTGTAACCCCCTTATTGTTATTATTGTACGCTTGTAACCCCCATTTTGTTATTATTGTGCCCTTAAATTATTATTGTTAGGTCGGCTAGGATTACATTGTGGCCCACTAGGATTACATTATGGCCCCATGGACTCCTATATATAGAAAGGAGGTTTTGTAAATTGTATCATCCAAGAATTGTTCATTCATGCAATGTATTGGAGGTTGCCCCCTCGAAGTGGCTTATTTCTAAGGCGTTGATATCTCTTTTCTTCTCTTTTTGGAGGTAGCAGTTTCACGACACGTCGTGCCCGGCATTTGATTTAATCTGTTAACGATACGACACGCTGTCGATGTACTCCCCCATGCCCATAGGCGCTTCGAATCCTTCGTGCCTCGGCTTAGGAGCACATGCGGTCTCATTGGCCGTCCTAAGTTGTGGCCACAAAGTGGTCTCGGGGCAAACCTCCCGATTCATTCCCGGTACGCCCCACTGCCCCTCACCAAACGACTACTCTTCCTATCGCTGAGGTGAATTCTGTGCAAACCTCACAAAAACCTAGCGGGAAAAATAAGAAGAACAAGAAAAAGACATCTTCTTCGGAAGAGCAGTCAGATAATCAGAATAACCCTAATCATAAAAACGCTGCCAAAAATGACAAAGGGAAGGATAAACCCATGAAATTTCCTTGCAAGATCTGTGCGGAGGACCACTTGACATAAAAATGTCCTCGGCTGTAGGAATGCACCAATTTTATTGCCAACAAGGATTTTGGGCGAACACCTGTCGTTCTTCATAATCCTTTCCCAAATCAACAGCAGCAACATCAACACATGGTTGACAATCTGCCACAACCCCATCAATGAGGCAATGGCGGTTCGCATCCTTCCGACGAAGGACCCTCTGCCATTTATGGCATTGAGAGTGTTGAACTTCAAACTTGAGCCAAGCTTTATGGAAATCCTACCATAGATGCTCAAGAACCTGGAACTAGTTCAAATCCACCGCCGCCCAACGATTTGTATATCGAACGGCCTACTGTTGAACCCATGATTCATCCCCCCAAAGGGACACTTCGACACACGACTCATAACACCTCTGCACGTGCAGCCCAAAACTACAACATTGTAGAAGATTTGGCACAGACACCATCAGCCATGTCTGCTCTCGAAGTATTAAAAACCTGTCCAACACAAAGGAAAGCCTTACTTTCGGCCATTGGTGGAATAGACCCCCAGGATTCTATGCTAGCTATCTTTGATATGGAAAAGGCTAAACCTCTCCTCTCACACCAACTCGCATTCCAAGTGCAAGTTGTGTTGAAAGGGAGACCAATTCATCACACTGTCATAGACGAAGGTGCTTCGACCTGCGTTATGTCACAAGCTTTCTGGCTCAATTTAGGTTCTCCTACCCTCACCCTGCCATCAAATTCCCTCAAATCTTTCGATGGCCACACGTTCCTCCCAAAAGGATACCTTGCTAGCTTTCCCATCACTCTGAGTGGGAAAACAGTAAACATGGACGTTGAAGTCGTAGAGCGCCATCTAGACTATAATCTATTGCTTGGTCGCAGTTGGTCTTATGCAATGACTACCATTGTGTCTTCGGTCTTCCGACTCATCCTATTTCCATTGGATGGGAAAATAGTCACAGTAGATTAGCTATCCTTTTGCACCCCTGATTATGCCACGTTACCAAGTAGCACTGTACCCCTAATAGGAGGCTTCCCTGACTCTTACGTCAGTATCGGTACCGGTCTTCTGAAGGCATCTTCCCTACTGGGTTGTTTTCCTCTCCCGCTGCCACAGATCCCAAACACGGTTGCAATGATATCCACCACTTTGGATGGCTCTATCGACCCATGGATCATTCTGGCACGTTCAGACATTGATTCTTACGAAGAACAGATGTCGCTCTCACCAGCAGAGTTGGCTTACCAAGCCATCCAAATAGCATCTGAACCCTCCACTGCTATGGTTTCAACCGAAGGTACAAACCTCTTGCCCATCACGGTTCTCTCTAAGGATCTCCTCAATGAAGTCTTGCCTATAGACGAAGCTATTCGAGAGATCCTGTCTCTAGAAGAACGACCTTGGGGAGAGTTTCACCATCGCGCTTCGATGATTGACTCGGAGGCGATAAAAACTGAAATCCCATCTTTTGACCAACCTGAGATAGTTCCCTCCGCTTATAGGACAGTTCAAACTATCGATTCAGAAGGGAACATGGGTAATATTTCTAAGACAATGTTGATTAATATCTTGGTCAAAACGGGTATCGTGGAAAATATCCAGATTGGAAACGACTACAATCCCGAGGAATTGCGTGCTTCACATCCCTTTTCAAGGAATTCCGCGATGTGTTTGCTTGGTCTTGTTAGCCACCCATATTTTTCTGTCATATCATCTGGTGGCTAAATGATTCTTGGGAGCCTCCAAGGAACAAATTTTACCACTAAAACTTGTTGGCTCTTGAAGTCTCTATAGGGCCTCCTGCCTTTTCCCTCTGTTCAAAACCCTTTACTACTGCTGTTTCACACTTCAAAAGTTTCAAAAATCCAAAACCCAATACTTCTGCAAACCCCTTTCCCCTTCCTTCTCCCCAAATACTAACCTCCTTCTTCTATCCCTCCATTTTCCCATGAAAATCCATCATTTCTATGTTTCTCCTTTTCCCCTCATCAAAATTCATTTTATAAGGTTAAAAACCCACTTTTTAACCTTACCGCAACCTTCATTTCCTTCGAAAAACCATAAAAAACGCATTTTTTCTATATTTTGCGCTTAAGCCCCCTTGGGCCAAGCCCCCTACCTCTTTTCCTCCATGCACCCGAGCGCCAAAACCAATTGCAAGACCCTTGGGTGCTTGTCCATTTTAATATTATTTCTCCACCCAAAAACGTTTAAAAAACCTTTGAATGTTATAAAAACCCGTCATTTCATTATTTTTATTAAAAACCCACCCGTGCAATTGTGGAGCGATCTCAGTCGTTCATCCAATCCACAGATCAACGGCGCAGAGCGCAACTTACCTTGTGGACCCCGCCTTTCCCCGCGCTGTTTTCCAAAACCACGGTTTATTCCGCACCACTCTTCGGGCAAAGGTTGTTTTGGCCCGAGGCCCAGCGATTCCATACACCGCCTAACGCGTGTCCTCCGCCCTATTTCAAAACCGCCGCATAAAGTCAGTCCCCTGCGCATTATCCGTCAGATCATAACCGCCCAGCGGAATCGATGATAGCCATCTGATCTGGGCCCGATGATCCAACGGTCAACGCTAATCAGAGTTGCGCGATGGGTAACGAAGGTGCGCACGTGCTAAACATGCCATCGCCGTGCGGAAATCACATCTCCGCCGTCGATCTGATCTGATCGACGGTCCAAAACTCATCCTCCAGATTCCCTCTGTTTGACTTTCAACGCCCCATGATTTCATCTTGACCGTCCAAACTGAATCAGATCAGCGACGCAGTTTCACTACGGGGGTATGCCCCCGAAATTTTTTCTCCGTACATCCGAACCCCCCGTAGCCATCCCCGACTGTCGATCTCGGTGCGAATCGACGGCTCTGATTTAATCCTCCTCCCCCCATGCTTTTTCGACCATTCTGAGATTAAATCCCAGCCGTTGGACGATGCCATCCAACGGCCCTCCTTCCTCCGCACATCCTCTGATGCAGATTGCCCTATAAACGCAGGATTTTTGTAACATTCGTTTGTTTTTTGCAGATTCTAAGGTTTTTTCGCTTAAAATGAAGAAATTTTCGCAGGCCGAGGATGACGATCCTCCGGCCTTCGAAAACATAAGGAAGTCGATCACCAGGTATAGATACACGTGTTCCAGCAAGGTTTCATGAGCCTTGGTGCCGAATGCCCCGGTTAAACCGAAAAATAGCAAAGAAATCGCAGAGAAAGAGTATCAGATGTTGAAGACCGAGAATAAACCAGAACATCAGATTAGTGGACAGATTTGTGGGGATTAAGGCTAAGACAGTTATCAAACGCCTAATCCCCGATCTAAAAACACAATTTGAAGGAAAACCTAAAGTGTTTCATCAGGAAACTCTCCACCGTCACCAAAAGAGACAAATTCATTCCTCCCAGCGACTACAGTGCCACTTGTGCCTCAAAGTATTCAATCAAGAACAAAAGTTATTGATTGGGATCAGATATTTTACCCCGACGCCGCCGGAGAGTTACTTCTGCCAGGGATTTAATGAAATAATGTCTGCAGAGTAGCCTTAACATCACACAGAGCCTCAAAGGTAAACAAAAGCTCCCTCCGAGCTTAATTCATAAGTGTAAACCAATTAATACAGTGAAACACCTGTATAGTTTCTTCATTTAAGCCTCCCAAGGGCCAAGAAAGACATTAATTCCTGTATTAATTGATTTTGAGATCTTTTATCAGATCTCACCTCCTCATTCTTCTATAAATACTTCAGTAGAAAATGAGTGAGGGGTTGGTTGTCAATGTAATTGCTGAAGCATTCTATGTAACTGAGTTGAAGGCTTATGTTTGTAAATAGTGATTCACTGGCTCTTGGAGCTTTGCTTGTAATAGATAAGTTAGGTTTTGAAAGAAAGATGAATTGACACACTGGATTTGAAGATTGTAACCGGTTTGGAGCATCAATACAAGTTGATTTATGGGATCCTGGTCTATGCTGACGGTGATGTTGTTCTTACTGTAACTTGTGTTTTATTTCTGTTTCCATTTTGTTTCATTTTCCACTATAAAGAACAGTTTAAACAGGGTTAGGACATGTTGTATACCAGTAACCTTCTCTGGCTGAGAAATCTTTATTCAGATGTTTTCTTCTATCTGCGTTATTTGGAAATGATTAATTCACTTTAGGCATATGCATGTTGGTGTTCCCTCATCTTATTGCCTTGAATGAATGTTATTTTTAAATGTTAGTTTCAATATATTTTGTGTGAAGATGAAATGAGTAAATCAAGGTTAGCCCTAAGTCCCTTTCTTGTTTGCTCAACTATTTGATTGTTTCCCTTAGGATGTGTTAAAAGCTGACTAGTTTCAAAGTACTTATCATATCTTAGGCCATTCCGTGTCATCTTTGTGATTGTCCTGAAAGCAACCAAGTAAAGAAGAGCTAGGAAAGGATTTGTGGTGAGCCCGGCCCGTTAGTCTCTACTCCAAAGGTTTCCTTCAAGTTTCCCTTTGTTTTTCATATGTTTTCTATTGGAAGTGTATCAAAGGCTGGATAGTTTCAAAGTACTTACCAGATCCTATTTTGCTTTCATGTCTTTCTTAAGTGCCTGGTCAAAGGCTAGATAGTTTCGAAGTACTTACCAGATCCTAGGCTGCTCTTTGTTTCTGCATCTGTTTATTTTCCCCTTCTTAATGTATCATTCCATTCCATAAATCAAAACCTTAAAGAGATCCTTAGGCATAGATGACTTGCCCCATAAACCACTCTTGAACCTGTTGTTCCAATTAAATCCTCTTATGACTCGATAGCCCAATGGACTAAAAACTTGCCATCATCTTTCATCTTAGCTAAAGCTTACTCTTGTTGCTTGCAACTTCTCACTTTTGAACCTACTTGCATATAGATCTTTCCGCCTCAGACAGCAATCATGTTCAACCATCCAAAAACAAAACCAAATCCTTGATCATCATAACTAGCCTAATATCATTACCTTAAGCTTTTCAAAGACAAATCCATCTTTGTACATATTGGAGAGATCCCTCTCCGGATTCAGGAGGGCTAGATTCTAGAATCCCAAAGTTGGTTGAAATGATGTTAACTCTATGATCGGACTTTGCCAATCTTGCTTATTACAGAGACCTAACATTTCTGGCGACTCCACTGGGGAGATTTTTGAGTTCATATTTTCTTGGCCAGCTTTTATGGACTCTTTAGTTTTCCATACAACCACAGAAACTCAGAAAAACCCAAAAATATTTCAGATTGGTATGAAATAAACATGGTGGTGGAACCATAAAACATTTTACCTCCTTTGGGGCTAAAAATTTTCCACCTGGCGACTCCACACTCCGAAACTCCCAGAAGACCAAATGACTCCACTGGTAGAAGACCCTGAACTGATTGACCAGACACAGTGACCTCTTTCTGGATTTACAAACATGATTCCAAGAATACAACGAAGATATGCCCCAATGAGTAGAGATCATATCCCTGGGTTTCCACATAACATGCCCCAGGTGAATTGGGATGACAACCTGCCTGTTTTTCAAGGTGAAAAGTTTGATAACCCTTTATTACATCTTATCAAGTTTCACACACATGTATGGAGGTTGAAAGTTGAGTGGCATGAAGACTGCCTAATGAAAATGTTCATGTTAACATTAGAAAGAAAAGCTAGGGATTGGTATGAATGCTTAAGATCTAGTAGTTTGTTTTCTTTAAGATACCTTGAATATGTGTTCTATCAGAACTATAAAGAAAACACTACGTCATTATCATTGGCTGCCATATATTATGATGCATCACAAAACATCACCCAACACATTATAGATAATGAGGAAGCTTTGGAAGAAATGCATCCTGGAGATCTTTTAATAGCCATTCATGAGTTTAATCTCCTATTGAAAAATTTTAAGAACATAGATGAATCAGTTGAGGAAGAGATGATCCAAGAAATAAAGAACCTTCCCCAAGATATCCTTGAAAACTCCAATATTGATTCATCATCCCTTATAGTCGAGGCTCAAGAAGACATCCAGCCTCAAAATCAGTCTTCATAAGAGATAGAGAACTGTTGTACTCCTATTCAAAGGAACCTAGAAACGTCTTCCCCTTTGACAGAAAAAGAGATAGATCAAATTATAAATAAACAGCCGCTCTCTGAATTGTTTTGCGAAACAAACACTCTTGCCCATTCACATAGAGGACTTTGTTGTACAGACTTAGAAAGTTCTTTTGTAGATCAAAATAAAAAGGGACCTACTGATATCTCAATATGTTTAACTGATGAAAATATTTATTCTAATAAATTCTCAAACTTCAATCAGTCTTATGATGATGATGATTTCCAAGCAGAAACCAATCATGCAGGGCAACCAGCATTTGATTGGTGTTATGAGTTTCACCATCATCAGCTTGAAAGCCACAATCATCCTTTTCGATCCATCACTAATGGCTTTCACATAATTGAAAATCAGCAGCCTTTCAACTCATAAGGTGAAGAGAAGAGCAATGAAGAAATTTTTGAGCAGGAGGAAACCTTTGGAAGCACCCCCACTCGAGAATATAATAACCTCTTCACAAAATTTAGTCCACTGAATACGAGCATACAAGGGCCACAAGAGGACAACACTGTCAAATATGATGAGTCCTCCAGTTCAGAAGATGATGAAGATGAAGGAGAAAAACAAATAGAAGACTATCCTGCTGTGGATATATCATCTTCTCGAGAAGAAACTTCTCCCTTCACTGATATTAGTCTGTCATTTAAAGAGCCTGAATTTATATTAGAAGCAAGCATAGATTCAAAGAAAGAAGATATTTCACTGTTTGCTATTTTGCAGGTTAAGAATGATGATACTTCCAAGCTACATACTGAAGAGATAGTCCTCAAAGCCGATGTCTTGGAAGTAGATGATTTACCAATTGTGGAGGACCAAAAAGAAAGGAACCTTCATCTTTTCTTTGTTGATTCTATGCAAGAGTGTGTGGAAACCCAAACTGGCTCAAATTATCAAGCAATGATCCTTTGCAAGGGCCAGAGACATGAGAAGTTGTCACCTTTTGTGATAGCCTTGATATTGAAGGTTAATCTTCAATATGTTCTATGGATACCTCTGAAAAGCTTCCAGAGTTTCTACTTCTTCTTGACATTACTCAGCTGGCTGCATTGGCACTTTTGTATCATATGAATATGTAAATACTCCATGTTTAGAATAGGTTAGATATGAATGTCAATAAAGCTCAGTTCCGAGCATGTAGTTAGTTGTTTTTTTCTGCTTTGGAGAAAAAATCAGGGATTCAAAAATACAAAAACAAAGAAAATGAAAAGAGGGCAGAAGGAAAACAAGAAAGGCACAGCCCCATGCCAAAAAGAGAAATAAATCTGAAAGTGTGCAAGCTCAAATGCCACTCCTCAAAACACACTTCTAGTTAGTCAAACTGCCTAATCTTGACTAATTAGCTTTGAATTTTCTGCTGATAGGATAGTGAATTTGATTTGCCAAACTGTTTAATCTTGGCTTATTAGTAGATAGATTAGGATAGAAATTAAAGGTTCAAACATGCTCAGAATCTAAACCTAAGTTTCCAAAAGAAGAATGACTCAAATCTGTTTCAAATTCTGAGTCAAAAGATGTAAAATCTGGTTCTAATCAGCTCAAAATTTGAACCAGAGAAACAAAGAAGGGTCAGCTCAAAAACAAAGAAAAATCAGAGCTGTGAAGAAAAGAGAAGGCCATAATGAGAAACTTTTAGATCTTAAGCCTTCCATTTTGATTTTAATTTTCTGCAAATAAAAATCTATGTGCAGCTTGTTTTTATGCCATAGATCACAGCAAGTCAAATAGCTTAATCTTGACTTGGCTATTTTTAAATTTCTGTTGTAGAATTTAGAGAATGAAAGTTTGTTGGACAGTTTAATCCCAATAGACAGTAGATTAGGTAGAGAAATATTTGAGCTCAACTGTTTAATCTGAGTTCAAGGAGAAATAAGCAGTAGAATTAGATTAGTTTTTATGCTTTCAAAAGAATAAAATGTTGTGAAAAGAGTTTGCCAATCCAAGTGCACTCTGGTGAAGAAAAAATGTTATATTAGTAGGATTGGGTAGGTAGAAGTTGTATTGATGAAGCCCATTTGTTCTTTCATAACTGGTATTATTTTTCAGAGAAAAGTAAGAGCAATCCAAAGGATCAGGCACAAGTCAACATCCCAGAAGAATCAATTCTGAATTCTTGATGCCTTCAAGAAGGCACCATCCCCAAGTGGAGCCACTGTTAGCCACCCATATTTTTCTGTCATATCAGCTGGTGGCTAAATGATTCTTGCAGCCTTCAAGAAACAAATTCAGCCCTGAAATTGTTGATGCTTGAAGTCTTTTTGATGAATCCATAACTGTTGGTTAATCTTCACAACTGTCTCCCTCTTCAAAGCCTCTGAAATCCTATAAAAATCCACAGTTGGATACTTCTGCAAAGGACCCTTTTCCCTTTTTCTTCTTCCCACCACTAACCTCATTTTATATTCTCCATTTCCCATGAAAACCCCACAATTTCATGTTTCTCCCTTTTAATTTCATTAAAATCCCTTTTATAAGGTTAAAACCCACTATTTTGACCTTATCGAAAACCTTCATTTCCCTTTGAAAACCATTAAAAAACCATAGAAACGCACATTTCCTATGCGTTGGTCTTAAGCCCCTTAGGCTAAGCCCCCTACATCTTTTCCTCCATGCACCCGAGCGCTAGAACCAACTGCAAGACCCTCGGGCGCTTGTCCATTTTAATATTATTTCTCCGCCCAAAAACATTTAAAAAACCTTTGAATGTTATAAAAACCCGTCATTTCATTATTTTTATTAAAAAACCACCCGTGCAATTGTGGAGCGATCTCAGCCGTTCATCCAATCCACAGATTAACGATGCGGAGCGCAACTTACCAGTGGTCCCCGCCAGCTGTTCCCCACTCCAAAAAACCACGCGGTATTTTCCGCACCGCTTTCGGCCCCAAGGCTGTTTTCTCCCATTGGCCAGCGATTCCATACGCTATGCGATGTGTGTCCTCTGTACCCTTTTCCAAAACCGTCGTCCCCGTGCATTAAAGTTCTCCCCCGCGCATTAACGATCGGACCAGGCCATGCAGCGAAATCCACCACAGCCGTCCGATCTGGGCCCGATGATCCAACGGTCAGCGCTAACCAGAGTTGCGCGATGGGTAACGAAGGTGCGCGCGCGCTAAACAGGCCATCGCCACACGGAAATCACATCTCCGCCGTCGATCTGATCTGATCGACGGTCCAAAACTCATCCTCCAGATTCCCTCTATTTGACTTTCAACGCCCCCTGATTTCATCTTGACCGTCCAAACTGAATCGATCAACGACGCAGTTTCACTACGGGGGTATGCCCCCAAGATTTTTCCTCCGTACATCCGAACCCCCTGTAGTCATCCCTGACCATCGATCTCGGCGCGAATCGACGGCTCTGATTTAATCCTCCTCCCCCCATGTTTTTTCGACCATTCTGAGATTAAATCCCAGCCGTTGGATGATGCCATCCAACGACCCTCCTTCCTCTGCACATCCTCCGATGCAGATTGCCCTATAAACGCAAGATTTTTGTAACATTCGTTTGTTTTTTGCAGATTATAAGGTTTTTTCGCTTAAAATGAAGAAATTTTCGCAGGCCGAGGATGACGATCCTCCGGCCTTCGAATACATAAGGAAGTCGATCACCGGGTATAGATACACGTGTTCCAGCAATATTTCATAAGCCTTGGTGCCGAATGCCCCGGTTAAACCTGAAAACATTAAATGGAGTGCAGAAAAAGAGTATCAGTTGCAGAAGACAGATCGCAACAGAGAATTGATGGACAGATTAGCTGGGATTACAGCTAAGACAGTTATCAGTAGCCTAATCCCCAATCTAAAACACAGATTTAAAGAAAAACCTAAAGTGTTTTAGCAGAAAAACCCTCCACCGCCACAGATGGAGGCGAATTGATTCCTCCCAACGACTACAGTGCCACCTGTGCCTCAAAGTATTCAATCAAGAACAAAAGTTATTGATTGGGATCAGATATTTTACCCCGACGCAGCCGAAGAGTTACTTCTGCCAGGAATTTAATGAAAGAATGTCTCAGAGAGTAGCCTTAATATCACACAGTATCAAGGTCAGCCAAAGCTCCTCCCAGCACTCTGTAGGATAATTGATTTTGAGATCTTTTAACGTATCTTCACCTCCTCATTCTTCTATAAATACTTCGCAGAAAATGAGTGAGGGGTTGGTTGCCGAATGTAATTGGTCAAGCATTCTATGTAACCGAGCCTGGTCATTAAATAGTGATTCATCGGCTCTTGAGCCTTGTAATAGATAAGTAAGGTCTTGAAAGAAAGATGAATTGATACACTGGATTTGAAGATTGTAACCAGTTTGGAACATCAATACAAGTTGATTTATGGGATCCTGGTCTATGCTGACGGTGATGTTGTTCTTACTGTAACTTGTGTTTTATTTCTGTTTCCATTTTGTTTCATTTTCTGCTGTAAAGAACAGTTTAAATAGAGTTAGGACCTATTGTATACCAGTAACCTTCTCTGGCTGAGAAATCTTTATTTAGATGTTTTCTTCTATCTGTGTTATTTGGAAATGATTAATTCAGTTTAGGCATATGCATGTTGGCGTTCCCTCATCTTATTGCCTTGACTGAATGATATTTTCAAATGTTACTTTCAATATATTTTGTGTGAAGATGAACTGAGGAAATCAAGGTTAGCCCTGAGTCCCTTTCTTATTTGCTCAACTATTTGATTGTTTCCCTTAGGATGTGTTAAAAGCTGACTAGTTTCAAAGTACTTATCAGATCTTAGGCCATTCTGTGTCATCTTTGTGATTGTCCTAAAAGCAACCAAGTAAAGAAGAGCTAGGAGAGGATTTGTGGTGAGCCCGGCCCGTTAGTCTCTACTCCAAAGGTTGCCTTCAAGTTTCCCTTTGTTTTTTATGTGTTTTCTATTGGAAGTGTATCAAAGGCTAGCTAGTTTCAAAGTACTTACCAGATCCTAGTTTGCTTTCATGTCTTTCTTAAGTGCCTGGTCAAAGGCTGGATAGTTTCAAAGTACTTACCAGATCCTAGGCTGCTCTTTGTTTCTGCATCTGTTTATTTTCCCCTTCTTAATGTATCATTCCATTCCATAAATCAAAACCTTAAAGAGATCCTTAGGCATAGATGACTTGCCCCATAGACCACTCTTGAACCTGTTGTTCCAATTAAATCCTCTTATGACTCCATAGCCCAATGGACTGAAAACCTGCCATCATCTTTCATCTTAGCTAAAGCTTACTCTTGTTGCTTGCAACTTCTCACTTTTGAACCTACTTGCATATAGATCTTTCTGCCTCAGACAGCAATCATGTTCAACCATCCAAAAACAAAACCAAATCCTTGATCATCATAACTAGCCTAATATCATTACCTTAAGCTTTTCAAAGACAAATCCATCTTTGTACATATTGGAGAGATCCCTCTTCGGATTCAGGAGGGCTAGATCCTAGAATCCCAAAGTTGGTTGAAATGATTTTAACTCTGTGATCGGACTTTGCCAATCTTGCTTATTACAGAGACCTAACAGGTCTTATGACGAAATTCTCGACATAGATCCTTCTATTGACGAGAAAGAGATCAAGAAATTTCGAGCGTTCTTTTTACGATATTTTTCTTGCTCGTTAACCCAAAAAACCTCGAGTCTTCTTCTTCGGGCTCGTTAAACTTACACGAAGAAGCTTCGAGCGTTCTTTTTACGGTATTTTTATTGCTCGTTAATCCAAAAAACCTCGAGTCTTATTCTTCGGGCTCATTAAACTTACACGAAGAAGCTTCCAGCATTCTTTTTACAGTATTTTTCTTGCTCGTTAATCCGAAAAACCTCGAGTTCCCTTCTTCAGACTCGTTAAACTTATATGAAGTTGATATTGAGCGTTCTTTTTGTATGGTCTTTTTCTTGCTCGTTAATCCGAAAAACGTAGAGTTTTCTTCTACAGACTCGTTAAAACTATGAAGAAGCACTGAGATTTCTTTTTTAGGAGTCTTTTTCTCGCTCATTAAACTGAAAAAACCCCGAGTTGCCTTTGTAGGGCTCGTTAAACTACCACGACAGAAAGTAAGGAGCCATTCTTTTCTCTTTTTCAAAGCTCTTTAAACTAAAAAAGTAGCCGAGTTTTCTCCGTGTGACTCATTAAAATTTCATGGAGGGCACCGAGTTTTTCTTTGTTGGACTCATTAAAATTTCACAAAGAGTATTGAGTTTACTTCGTCTCCTCGTACTCATAACAAAATGAGGTAGACGTCCATCGAACATAGATTTCTCACTTTTCCAGCTTCAATGGACTAACTCACTGAAAATGAACTGTTTCGGGCTTACTATTATCCCTTTGTCGTGCCTGGTTATCAAGACATGACAAAGGTACCCCAATGGAGTTGTCTTTTCTGACATTTTTCAGACTCTCTAAACATGAAAAATTCACCGAGTTTTCTCGTCTGGACTCATTAAACCTAATCATACGGGGCGTGGATTTGTCTTTTATGATATTTTTCAGACTCTCTAAACATGAAAAATTCAGCGAGTTTACTCGTCTGGACTCGTTAAACCTAATCAGACGGGGCACAGAGTTGTATTTTCGGACATTTTTCAGACTCTCTAAATATGAAAAATTCACCGAGTTTACTCGTCTGGACTCGTTAAACTTAATCAGACGGGGAAAATTTTGGACAAAATGGATACTACCTCTGTTACATTTCAGAAAAGGTCGATTTGGCAGCAAAATTCTTGAACATGGCACTTCCCAGAAAACTCTTTCGTAGTTAGCCGAACCCTACCATCCATGAGTATTAGCCTTCATTTCCTAGTGTCCCTGCACCGGTCAAATCCTAACACACTCTTTGGTGTTCATCAAGCTTCAGCTGCCTAGTACCCTGCTAGAGTGCCTTCTATTGTTTAAGCAGATCTCGCTATCTACTGCTCCTGTTATCAACCAAACCGCTCATTATGCCAGAAATTATTTGTCGTCCGACATCCCCATTTCCTCTTCATTATCTCGAATCGTAAACAACATCAGTTGGTTTCTGTTTCTTGTTGACTGATGTAGGATGCCTCAGTGCCTACCTTTCAACAGATCTCTTCCTATCGACTTCAACATCTTATCTAGGAAGCTGATCCAGAAACCCATCAGTACCCGGATACTTGCAGACATCAGTGGCAGGTAGTCTTGTGTTTGATTAGGGGTCTTCATCATTGGCTCCTGGTCGAATGATTCTACGAGTGTTCGACTTCAACTCATTTTATTCACACTCGCTAGATTGTACTGTGCATCTTAGGGACCATCATCATTATCGGTGGCCACCTTCGCGTCTGTTAACAGTTTTCATTATCGACTGGTAATCAGACGATTTCTCACATGTTCGACGACAACTCCTTCATTCACATGTTGAGAAATATGCAGTTTAAGTGAATCGGTGGTCAAGACCTTGGGGCAAAGGCTACATCATTAAAGTTGTGTTTCCTTCCCCAAGTTGCGATATTGTTTATGGAGACAGCTTCTTCAGCCTGATCCTGTTATGATAGACACTTCCACATTGTGCTTATCGGTGGATAGATTCTTCATATCTCTATTCTAGAGAAATCATGTTGTTTAAGCTACTGATCATGGGAATGCCTGACTCAAGGAAGATACTATATTTTTTGACATATGTTGTTGTTTTAGGTTTTCCTTAGTCTTTCAATCTCTTTATCTCTACACAAATTATAAAGTATTTCGGCCATCATCTTCGTCTCTGACCTCACACTTTAGGGGGCATCTGTTACAGGTCAAAATACCTCCTCATCAGCTCAGAGGAGAAGACAAATATGGAAGGAATACAAAGACCTAAATTAAACCTATTTCTACCAAGGTAACACCTCTCTATAACAAAACAAGAGCATTATAACAAATCAGATCAGTGAATGTGCCACGTTAGTGGCTAGGGAAACACTTTGTTTACACTAGAGGGCAGCGTTACCCGTGTTTTAAGTTTGAAAATGGAAAAACCCGCGGAGAATGATTTGAATCTATGGCTTTCCCTCACAAGAGAGTCAGTTCACAAAGGAAACTGCAAAGAACCAATGCATTATTGGTCACTTCCATAAAAGACTGAACTCCCAAGGAGGCAAAAGCATAGAGATCAAAGAAACATCTTAGTTTTTTCTATTCCAAACTAGTGGAAAGAGAAAGGCAACAATGGCTTTCTCCCTCTCCTATAAAAAGGAGTTGAAGGCTCTTATTTGAAGTTCGAAGGTTTGCTAATGTTCTAAATACTTGTGAAGTAGAGAATAGTGTTATAGTGTGAAGGCCAAGATTCAAAGAGGTTCCTAGAGAGATTGTTGACTAAGACTTTACTACTTGAGAGATAGAGAGATTGGAAGGCTGAGGAGGGCTTGGTACAACCGATGGTTGTAATCCTCCTTCTTTCAAAATCAATAGAACTGTATTTTTTTTGTCCATTCGATGCTTAATATTTTCATTATTGTTTGAATATTTACATAGCATGATATGAATGGCTCAGATGGGTATAATTTAGATGTTCATTATATATTGGCTTAATTGATAGGATATATGTTGTGTTATAAATTACACGAGTGCTTTGATTGATTGCAGGACTAATATTTGGAGCCGGTGAAGAAGGAATCTTGTTTCGCTGCCTAGTGCTCTCTAAGGGACTCCAAGACCGTCAAAGAGGTAATTCCCTATCGCATTCCATCAAGTTTTTTTAATTTAACATGAACATGTATATGCCATCTTTGTGAACTGTACAGCTAATCTTACTGTCTGCCTCGGGCACCGGAAAGCCCTGAGAGGGATATACGATAACCAACAACCCAAGCATTTTACCTTATAACACCTATTCATCAAATGAATGGGTCTCCTACCCATTTTATTTATCTTCTATATGAAAATAGCAAAAATTAATGTTCCATAAAAATTGGGACATTACAATGATAAACTATTGATAGTAGTTGATTATGTTGATGACATCATTTCTGGGAGTAATGAAGACTCCATGAGTCAAAAACTTGCTTTTGTTATGCAGCAAGAATTTGAAATGTCTTTACTTGGGGAACTAACATTTTTTCTTGGCATACAAGTGAAACAAGCAACAGATGGCATATTTTTATCACAAGCAAAATATCTTAAGAAAATTTTGAGGAAGTATGGGATGGAAGACTGCAAACCTATAAGTACACCAATGGTAACTGGGTGTAACCTCAGTTCTCATGATGATTCTCCCATGGTGAATCAACCAGAATACATATCCATGATTAGAAGTCTATGTTATCTAACCGGGACAAGACTAGACATTATGCATGCAATTGGGATTTTTGAACGATTCCAAGCTAATCCAAAAGAGTCACACCTTCAGGCTGTAAAAAGAATATTCAAATATCTACATAGGACTCAAGACTTTGGTCTATGGTATCCAAAGAATGTTGATATAACTCTTCATGCTTACACAAATGCGGATTGGGCTAGAAATGTTGATGACAAAAAAATCACTAGTGGTGGTGCATTCTAGATGGGGCCCCGCTTAGTATCTTGGTTTAGCAAGAAGCAAAGTTCTATTTCCTTATCTACATCAGAAGCAGAATATGTGGCTGCCGCATCATGTTTCACAGAACTACTTTGGATGATGTCGACTTTACAAGACATTCAAATCAAATGTTCACCTCCCATCTCCATTTTGTGTGATAATACAAGTGCCATTAGTATCTCAAAGAATATTGGTATGCATTCCAATACCAAGCACATTCCTATCCAGTATCACTTCCTACGTGAACAAGTGCTTGAACAAAAGGTTAAATTGGAGTATGTTCCCTCCAAAGAACAAGTTTTTGATATATTTACTAAACCTCTTCAGAGGGAAGCATTCGAATATATCAGACAGAAGCTAGGAGTTGTCTCTGCCTATCAGACCAAATCTACTTTATTTAAAAATATTAATTGTGGTACGCGGGTTTCATAAAGGCTAATCGCATATATATGTGAGTTTCTGTACATAAAACTGCATATGGGTTTTGCTGACAGAAATTTTCTGGGTCAGCATTTCAGAATAGTTGTGGTGTTGTTGGTAATCTCTATTGTTGTTCTAGTATTCATCTTTCTGAATCATTCTCTGATATTTATCTCCTTGATGAAGTTGCTTGTGATGATTTGGTTGTTGAAGGTGTTCAGGATGCATATGCTAAGGGGGGGGGCACTTGTCTTGTGGAAAAGGATGCATTGTTGGCATTCTGATTGGTTGTTGTGTTATGATCTCATGTTTGAGATTCTTTGGTTTTGGTCATAAATAGTCATATATGTAAAGTTCATGTTGAGACCTATCATATAAAATTGTTATATTCAGTCATGTAAGTATTTGTTCAAATTTGTAAACCCACTTGGTTGGGAAGTTGAGTCAAATTTGTAATTCCACTTATTTGGATCATTGATGTAAGTATGAGTCCTTGGTGATAGGAAAGGTCATACTCCGTTGAGTCATGTAATTCATTGAAAAATCTGTCTAAAGATCCAGCATGAACTCAGGGGGAGAATGGTAAATGGATTACACATCAAATATTTAGAGCTCATCTTTCTACAAGGGAAGAGAAATATTGTCTTGGTTTTAAGCTGCCCTTTGCCCTTGATGTCAAAGGGGGAGAGTATTTTGGTGTTTGAATAATGGTTATGATTAATGTATTTATCTATTGTGATGATCAAACACCATCATGGTTGCCATCAAGTCCAAAGGGGGAGGTTGTTGGAAAAATGTTGCAATATGTTGTCCTTGATGGAAACCTACTTGATGAAGTTGTTCTTGATGGAAACCTACTTGATGAGTTGCCTTTTGATAAACAACCTATGTGTTAAAGATGTAAAATTATTTTTCTATAGGTCAGTTCAAATTTTACAGAGAAAGGAATTCCAGTAAGTGTAAGAGAAATGAAACAGGAAATATTTCTCAATGTATACGCAGGTTTGATGAAGGCAACCCGCGTATGGAGGCAATGTATACGCTTATTTTATGAAGGCAACCCACGTATACATTCAAAATTATTATATTCATAGTTTTTATGAAGAGAATTTGTGTATACACGCGAACACGAATGATCCAAGTTGCATATGCATCTGTAATATCCCAAAATTGGGATTTTCTACAACAAATGGAATATCTTAAGATATTCCAAAGTCGTATCTTCAACAAATCATGAGCATGGAAATGTATAACAGCTCATTATATGTAAAATAACATCTTACCAGTATATTTTAGAACCTCAGCAATAATATGGCCTATATCCTCCTTCCCAAGTGGGGAAATGCAGCAATATAGAGCATAAAACAGTTGTCTTAAGAAAATAACGCTATAAAAGTGAGGAATGGGACTTGGAACCCTTAGAATACATCATGAAAAACTCACATGAAGAATTATAGGTGAAAAAAATCACTCTAGACAACATAAACAGATCTCCCCAAGTCAATATGCCTCAAATAA
This sequence comes from Pinus albicaulis, assembly GCA_034641835.2. Taxonomy (NCBI): domain Eukaryota; kingdom Viridiplantae; phylum Streptophyta; class Pinopsida; order Pinales; family Pinaceae; genus Pinus; species Pinus albicaulis. The sequence continues at coordinate 44,808,487 of CM076575.1, read as the reverse complement.
GCCCAAACCGCATAGCCTATCTCATGCAGAAAGTACTGAAGAAAGAACAACATTATTTTTATGAGGGTTTTTGCATAAAATGATGAGACAAAATATATTTGGAGTATACCATGCATCAATGGCTGAGAAAATGGAGATTCCTTCATTTTTATACAAAATAAGATCAACCCGATAAGGGTTTCATGAGAGCACAATGTACAAAAATGCAGGTCTGCAAATTTGGATCTGAAAAACACAGTTTTACTACAGCACTTAATAAATGTGAATGAAATATACAAGTGACAGAATAAGAATGAAGTACAGAGCTTTCCAGGAGAAGGGTTGGCCCTTTCTCCAAGGAATGAGCTCACAAGCAAGGGTTCAAACCCTGCTACTACAAATCTGGAAAAAATGATGCAGTTTCCCCAGTAAACTACGTTGTAGTCGATGGGAGCTGAGTTGGCCTTATGCCAAGATGTGAAATCTGCTCCAGAACCTCTTGTATATATCTTGCAAAGAAAGGGGAGCTCCCTCCTCTAAAAGATAAGCTCAAGAGCGGGTGTTGTGAGTCTCCAACTGCACACCCAACAACACAATGTTTCCTATTGTAGGAATAAAGTTGTAGCTGAAGGAGGTGCTTGGCCTCAAGTCTAGATGTGGGAAAATGAAGAACAGAACTCCTCCAAGTGATTTCTCAATGAAGGAGAAGGAATCCCTAAGCAGGAATTTGTTGTGCTGAACAACACTTCATACTCAACTAAACAACTGAAGAATGCTCAAGTGTCTAAGCAGACATGAAAATGAAATACACAAGCTAACCTCAAAAGTCTGCTATCTTCCCCCTTATAAATTTTGTGAGCCTCCTCACCTTGGGTCCCACTTATTAGGGTTTCCAACACCAAGTGAATACTTTCCCTCCAAAACTACGTTGTCTCCTCAAGCAAGCCACACCCTCTTAGGCAACATTGTTGACTTGGTCAACTTGACTGAATCAACATGATTATTTTCCTTTTCACACATGGGAAGTGCAAAATCTAGCCACCAAGTTATCCCCTTTTCACACCAAGAGGTATTTTATGTCAAAACAAGTTAAATATGGGTTCTTTTCCCATTTATTCATCTTCTAGGTGCAAAAATCAAAATTTAATATTCATATTAGCTACATGCTTATTTTAGGAATATTACAATCCTCCCCTCTCAAAGATTACTTGTCCTTAAGCAAGTGCAAGGATAGACTGATGTATGTCTCCTCCTCTCCCTGTAGCATCCATGTATGATGATCTCCTCCAAGTAAAGAGTTGTTGTCTCAACAATGAATCCTCATAGTGCCTCTCCCAAGCAAACAAACTAGCATTTGGTGGACACCCAAAATGGATATCATCATGCAAAAATAGCACACTCAATGAGACAACTATGTACTGTCTAGAGGTATTCTCAAGGCATGGAGTATGAAATGCATGGGAAATCCTCATTCCCAAGTGAGACCTCCACCCCCAAGCTATCATCCATATGAAATGAGTCACCCTCCAGCATGGAAACTCATGAAGAATCTCCTCCACCTTTGGCTCCTAAAGTGTAGGTGGGCTGAAGAAATGAACATGATAGGCAAGAGGGCCTATCCCACATTGTCCTCTTCTCCACTTATGATAAGTGTAGAGGGCATGTTGATCTTGGGCTGCAACATGATTTCCCTCCAATGGCAGGAAGAAGATTGAGTCCCCAAGGACCCTTCCTCCAAAGTCATGAGCCATGCCAACCCAAACAATTCTATACAAGACGAATGGCACATCATCACCATGTGGCATCCAAATTAGAAAATGGCTAAAGGTTATGTGCAATTTTGGATGATACACATGGTCTCTCTGGTGGATACAGCGTATTCCTTTCAACTACTGATTCAGAGCATCAAGTGGCAAGTTGTTCTTTAAAGAATTTGCAGCTATGCATGTTAGCTCATCTACTATGGAGTAGTAAGCAGCAATATATACCAGTTGTGTACGATCAAAGAAATACAACACTTTCCCAAAGTCATGTAGAGATGGGTTATCAACATTACAAAATTTGGCCCTAAAGTGACCATGAAACCCATAAATAATATTTCTCTCTTGTGGAGCAATGCACTGTTTACATATGGTGAGAAAATACAAATACTCAATAGAGTAATCAACAAGCACATAAATGTATTTCTTACCATGCACCATGTGTGAGCTGAAGGTGAGGTCCATGAGTGAGTCCTCCCATGAGAATCTCCTCATAAAAATCTGCAAGAGGAGAGGGTGCATACTCCCTTTGGAACACTCCATCAATAAAAACATGCTCTCAAGTGACAGCACTGTAGGCCTTAGTAACAAGGCTCTTGTCACTCCATGAATTCTCCCTTTGACATTCCACATGCCAAAGCCATCCACTATCATGTTGCTATGTGAGAATATCTTCTTCCGACATGGAAACCTCTCACAATCCTCCAATGCTGAAGGGTAGCCTCCTTGCACCATGAATGTGCCTTCATCCTCTCCGAAAATATCATGAAAAGTATGGGAAAATTTATGCCCATACTCCCCCAAGAGAAGCCACAACAATAATGACTCTTGCTTCCCTCTCACACCTCCATCATACAAATCATAAGGTGAAAATATGTTGATTGATGTGAAGAGGATCAAATAAACATGATACACCCAACCTCTAGGCTGCCATATCATGCTAGTGTCTTGCCAGTTGTCTTCCACCCTCATGCCCTTAGGAGAAGGATATGCCTCATGATGGCCAAAATCTCTCAAGAGTAGCCAGCGCAGCTTTTCTTCTTGCTGCCCTGTGTCATAGATCTACAAGTGGCTCACCAACCTCTTGCTCTCCATCCACATCCATTCATCCAAATGTGGATGCCTCCAATCATTCTCTCCTTGGGTATATTCCCAATGAAGACTACCACTCTCCCAAATCAAGTATCCTTCCTTAAACCTCATGGGAAGTTGAGATGTAACCCCTTGGAGATCTTTCAAAAAATACCTCATCAACCAATCTCTTGAATCCACAAGAATCCAAGTGTGTTGAAGGCCAAACACCAATAGGAAGTGACTCAACATTCATCATGCCTCCCCCAATCTTGCAACCTAAACCCTTATGCTGCATGCAACTCAATAAGGGTGAAAAGGAATGGATGTTCATCCCATCTTGGTTCAATCCCATGTTGCACAGCGTTGTGCAAGCTTGTTGCTCCCCCACAGCAATGTGTTTTGATCCTGGGCCATGTGAGGACAAATTTCCAAGGCTTCCCATAAGATTTTCTAAAATGATCGGAAATGGAAATACATGCATACCTTAGTGAGTCTTGGGAACCTCTTGTAGGGCTACAATAGTTCGTCTCTTAAATGTGTTTTTTGATCCAACTACTGCTACAGATGTCTGCCCCTCCATGATGATGACAGCGCTGGTACAAGGCTCCTCAAATGGAGAAGAGGTCTCCTCCTGCTCTGATCTTCTACTGCCAAATATCATAATTACTTGATGAGTGAAATCATAAAAATTAGGTACTCTTGCATGAATTCCATGGCTAAACCACCAAGGGCTTGCCTTGCCCTTCAAATGCAGTAGTGAGATCTCCATAGCCTCTTTTTCCACTACTGGGTGTAGTAGGAGAAATGCTTCTAGTTTCATCACCCAAGTCTCTGCTGCACACTCGAATGACCCATCAAATGTAGACAACAACAATTTGTTGCCTCTTATCATCCTCTTACTACATGGTCTTCTTTATTCTCTCAGTTGAATAAACTGAGGAAAATCTAGGGTCTCTTTGGAAGCCCAAGGTTGGCACTTGTATTCTGCCAAATACCCACTCAAGATCTCATGTTCTAAGTGGTCTTCTTGCTCTCCACTTCCTCTATGAGAACAAGAAGTGCATGGGTTTTCTTCTTCCTCTTGAAACATTCTAGAGGTCTCACTACAGCTTTCTCCTTCTTGAAACCCTCTTGGAGTTTCATTGCATCTTTCTTCTTCCATCAGTTGAACCTCCTTGGAGAGGCTCTTCTTAGATCTGAAAATGGATGAGAGAAATCTCATCCTCTCCATCATTTTTTTCTCCTCTTCTCCTTATCTTTTGATTGGATCAGAAATCCACAGGCTGAGCCAAGATGGTAGCTTTGATACCACTGTAATATCCCAAAATTGGGATTTTCTACAACAAATGGAATATCTTAAGATATTCCAAAGTTTGAGATTCAGTAAATCATGAGCATGGAAATGTATAATAGCTCATTAGATGTCAAATAACATCTCACCAGCAGATGTAAGAACCTCAGCAAGAATATGGCCTATATCCTTCTTCCCAAGTGGGGAAATGCAGCAATATAGGGCATAAAACAACTGTCTTCAGAAAATAACGCTATACAAGTGAGGAATTGGACTTGGATCCCTTAGAATACATAATATACAACTCACATGAATAATTATAGGTGAAACAAATCACTCTAGCCAACATAAACATATCTCCCCAAGTCAATATGCCTCAAATAAGCCCAAACCCCATAGCCTATCTCATGCAGAAAATACTGAAGCAAGAACAACATTATTTTTATGAGGGTTTATGCACAAAATGATGAGACAAAATATATCTAGAGTATGCCATGCATCAATGGCTGAGAAAATGGAGATTCCTTCCTTTTTATACAGAATAAGATTAACCCGACAAGGGTTTCATGAGAGCACAATGTACAAAAATGTAGATCTACAGATCTGGATCTGAAAAATGAAATTTTACTACAAAAATGAATAAATGTGACTAAAATATACAAGTGACAGAAGAAGAATGAAGTACAGAGCTTTCCAGGAGAAGGGTTGGCCCTTTCTCTAAGGAATGAGCTCACAAGCAAGGGTTCAAACCCTGCTGCTACAACTGTAGCAAAAATGACGCATTTTCCCCAGTAAAATATGCTATAGTGGATGGGAACTGAGTTGGCCTTATGCCAAGATGTGAAATGTGCTCCAGAACCTCCTGTACAAATATTGCAAAGAAAGGGGAGCTCCCTCCTCTGAAAGATAAGCTCAAGAGCGAGTGTTGTGAGTCTCCCACTACACACCCAGCAACACAGTGTCTCCTACTGCAGGAATAACGTTGTAGCTAAAGGAGGTGCTTGGCCTCAAGCCTGGATGTGGGAAAATGAAGAACATAACTCCTCCAAGTGATCTCTCAATGAAGGAGAATGAATCCTTAAGCAGGAATGCCTTGTGCCGAATAGCGTTGCATACTCAACTAAACAGCTGAAGAATGCTCAAGTGTCTAAGCATACATGAAAACATAATACAAAAGCTAACCTCAAAAGTATACTATCTTCCTCCTTATAAATTTTGTGAGCCCCCTCACCTTGGGTCCCACCTATTAGGGTTTCCAACACCATGTGAATACTTTCCCTCCAAAACTACGTTGTCTCCTCAAGCAAGCCACACCCTCTTAGGCAGCATTGTTGACTTGGTCAACTTGACTGAATCAACATGATTCTTTTCTTGTTCACACATGGGAAGTGCAAAATCCAACCACCAAGTTATCCCCTTTTCACACTAAGAGGGATTTTATGTCAAAACAAGTTAAATATGGGTCCTTTTCCCATTTATTCGTCTTCTAGGTGCAAAAATCAAAATCTAATATTCCTATTAGCTGCATGCTTATTTTAGGAATATTACATCATTTTGCACTCTAAAATTATGATACCAAGGGGCATTACCATGGTATTAGCCCAAAATATTGAGCGTTGTATTGTCTATTTGATTCCGTCTAAGAATACCATCAACAGTTGTGTGGTTTTAACTCATGCTATTGGTAAAGGCTAAATCTATATAAGGAGAAGAAGATCATAGTGAAAAGTGTTCATGAGTAATGGTTGTTACTGAATAATTTTCTCTAAGGTATATCTGCATGGGATGAACTCTTTTTTAATTGATAGATTTAAATCTATGATGCACCCATGGATATAATGATGGTTCGGGATCTCTAGACCTGAAATGAATATGCTTTTGTATGATCCATTAAAGAGATGATTAGATGACCTGGCGCAAGTTTGCTGAAGTCAAGTGAAGAAAGATGGGTAATTTCTATGGATCTGGTTCATTTTGCAAAGTTTATATTTATAGATCTATATGCTAGTTTGTCTCAATAAAAGCGCGTATATATGTGGGTTTGATTCAGAAAAGGCGTGTATGGTAGTTAGGTTTTTATGAAGCTTATTGCAGAGGTTTATCTGTTATTCCTGCTATTTGTCTGCTATCTATCAATGAAGTCTTCTTGTAGATCTGGGTTTTCTAAATATTGTATATGCTGCTAAGTTGATTATGTACAAATTTGATCAATGAGAGAATAAACATGGTTTATGGTGACTAACTAATGAAGGGTTCTTCATTTCTAAAGATATCTGACTGAAAGCCTCAGATCTAGATCTGAGATTGATTACATTTTGAAAAACAGTATTCACAGAACTATATGCAAGTTTGTGTAAAGGAAAGCACGTATACACACGGGTTCAGTGAAGCGAAGTAGCGTATGCATTTTCAGATGATGAATGTTTAGGGTTGAGTTTGATTCTGCATACTTATTCTGAAGTCTGGGTTATTTCTATGTTCTGGTTATAGTGTTCTCACTGTACTAATTGAATTTTGGGTTAATTTTATTATTGATGATATTTATGATGAGTTGAGTTGAAGCTGTGGGATCCAGTATGAAAATTGATGAAACGTGGTCTGCAGTGATTCTGAGAGAAGTAGAAACTTCATGCCATTAGAAGCTGGAGTTTTGATCAAGGGGTTGAAGCTCCCTTCTAGTAGTGGCTGGTAAACGAGTTTAGGGGGTTGTAGCTCCCTTCCAGTAGCAGCTAGAAAACAAGAGAAGGTTGTAGCCTTCTGCAGGTGGATGCCTACGTACTGATATGAGTCTGCATTAGTACAAAATTGTAATCAGTTTTCATATAATAAATATTGAAGACAAAGACGACAACAGTGGTGTTTTTCTCTCGAATTGGGTTTCCACCTTAAATCCTGGTGTTCATATGTGTTTCTATTGTGTGATTTTTTATTCTGTTGTTACTGCACATATTTTTTGATTATCTAACAGATGCATGACTGATAAACTGAGTTAAATATTGTTTCTGAAAAGTGTTTCTAAAACAATAAAATTATATCAGTATATGCTAGTTTCTTTTGGTATATGCGCGTGTATACGAGATTTGGGTTCATAAAAGCCGTGTATGGAAGTCAGCAAAGAAAAAATAAAATATTTCAGTAAGATCTAAATACTGATTCACCCCCCCCCCCCCCTCTCAATATTTTTCCCAACATGTTTTTTATCATCCAATACTGATAACAAAATTTTAAATGCAGATGTTGGTCCATGAATACTAGCTAAACTCTGCCACTTTGAAAGGCAGCAAGCAGAGCCTATAGTACCACCACAGGATCAGGTAGTAGAGATCCTAACTAATATGGAACATAACCTGGAGAGGTTAACTATAGATGTTCCCGAGACATCGACAGGTGACATTCCTCATCGTCTTCAGAGACATGTTACAAGTGTACCACAAAAATTAGGAGATTCCTGCGAAAGGTGGCACATGCCATATTCTAATACCATGATCATCATCACGAATAGTGAATCATCATAGTGGATTGACATATTTTTTTTTTGTATCATTATCTTTCAGACCATAAAGTATTTGAACCTATGATCACAAACGATGTAATATTTTTTGAAAACAAATTTATCTATGATATTACTACTTTTCTATGAGTATCGTGTTCAACATGTATCAAATGTTGTTTTGGTTTAATTTTTTAACGTTGCAAATGTTTATTTAGAACAATATTAGCTAACACATTAGCCAATGTGTTTAGATTTCTTGAAATGTGTTGATATTCGATGTAATCAAACTCTCGTTCCAAGAGACGAACCTTCAAAAATAATCTCAATAACACTAGATTTTTAATTGTGTATACTATGTTTAAATGTAATACAATGAGGTTTGAATCTAACCTAATGATAAAACGTTGAATACCAAATGAAATGGCATCAGATAATAACTCAATGATTGCACTATATTCTGCAATATTGTTCATTGTTTTACCAAGGCTTACCCCATGCATAGAAACTAACTCATCCGTGGGTGAATAGATAACTCAAGCTGCGAAAGAAATATTATGTGTACTACGATAGGAACCATTAGCAAAACCAATGTACGTTTGAAGGGATTTCAACATCTACAATATCAAGAGTAACCAAGATAAGCAGTGATAGTATCAAAAACAAACTTAAACTAGGCCCACTTATATTATCTAAGGCACACTGACTAGGAAAATAACTAATATACAAGTGATATATTCACACGAGAATCAAGCATAATATTTCTTTAGATAAAGACCATTTCTGGGCTTATTTAAAGAGACCCTGTCATAATCAGCCAATTCATAGACCCCTTTGGCAAGCACTCGCTTGACAATGTAAGGACCATGCCACATTGGTTCAAATCCAGCTCCTAGCTTATTGTTAGCTTGATCATATACTAAGACTAGGTCACCTTCTGAAAAAGCACGAGGTCTAACACTTCGATCATAATGAGCTATCACACGTTTTTTATGAGCTTCAGCAGCTAATGCAGCGATGCGCTGAGTCTCCTCTAATTGTGCTAAGTACAAAAAGTGTTTTACTCTTCATAGGTAGCTGGTAGTAACTATATTTCTAATTGGAGTGATGGTATTTTGCATTCAATGGGTAACACAGCTTCTAAACCGTAAACTAGTTGAAAAGGAGTGAACCCTGTAGTAGTTTTTGCTGAGGTTCGGTATGCCCATAGTGTCGAAAAAAGAATGGTATTCCAATTCGATTTGTGAGTTCCGATAATCTGCTTCATCATGGTGGTTAAAACTTTATTAACAGCTTTAACCTAACCATTATCCTACGGGTAATACGGATTAGATTTATTAGGGCGCAGGCCAAGTTGATCAGAAAGTTCAGTCATCATTGTATTTCGAAAATGACTCCTGTGGTCTGTGATAATAGCTTGGGGTACTCCGAAACGAGCAATCACATTATTGAATACGAACGTAGCTACAATTTTTCCATCTGTTGTGAATGTAGGCATCACCTCAGCTCGTTTGGTAAAGTAATCTACAGCGAGAATAATATACCCATGCCCCCTAGCCGAGTGACGGTTACATGTAATGAAATAAATGCCCCATTTCGCAAAAGGAACGACACCAATTATGGGGTGAAGAGGAGCTATTGGTGCACACATATTTTGATCAAATATTTGGCAGTTGTGACATTTTCAAACCACAACAATGCAATCTTTGAATAATGATGGGTAAAAATAGCCAACGCACAATATATTTTGGGTTGTGGCATATTCAGACATATGACAACCACACGCTCCAGAGTGGCAATCATTCAAAACCCTTTCAGCCTCTTCGTGAGTTATACAACGTCGAAAAATAGAATCTGCACCACAATGATAAAGTGTGTCTCCAACAATATTGTATTTCTGATATTTGTAACAGATCTTCTATCGATTTGAACGTGAAAGCTCAGGTCTCAAGGTTTGGGTTTGAAGATAAATGATGATATCTCCATACCATGGATCTAATTTACTAATAAGAAATAGAGATTCATCTGCAATGGGATGCTCTACCACAGTTACCGTCTCAGTATTGTGAAAGTCACACATAAGTTCTGCAAACACCAGTGATTTCTTTTATTTAGATTTTTCGAATTCCAAATCAAACTCTTGTAGGATAACAATCCATTTAGAGTATTTTCCCTCGAGTAATTGTTTTGTCAAAATTTACATCATCGAGTTGCAATTAGATATCACAGTTGTCTTTTGTAACAATATGTAATGACTAAATCTTTGGATAGCTTGAACTGTTTCCAAGGCCAATTTCTCCACATGTGAATATTTAATTTCGGTTGGATTCGGATTTCGACTTAGATAATAAATCACATGCTTAATTTAAAATTCATCCTCTTGAACTAGAACCATTCCAATGGTGGAATCAGAGGCTGCTAGGTATAAAAAGTAGTCCTAGTTGTAATTGGGTGGATGCAATAAAGGTGCATGGGTTAACACATGTTTTAGAGCATCAAAAGATCAATCAGCAATCTCATCCCAAATAAAAGGAACATTATGTTTCAACAATCGAGTAAAGCCTTTTGTTAACTCAGCATAGTTTGGGATAAATCTACGCAAAAAGTTGATTTCCCTTGCAAACTTTGGAGTTGGAAGTGTAGAAGGAGGAGGTAAATTTATGATGGCCTCAACCTTCGAGGGATTGACATGAATGCCGGCTTTCGAAATAATGAATCCCAGTAATCGTCCAGATTGCACACAAAAAACACACTTGTGCGGATTCAAACAAATCTTGTAATGCCTACATCTCATAAAAAATTCTCATAAGTGAGTAGGATGATCGTCCCTATGCAATGAGTGAGTAGGTAAATCATCCAGATAAGGCTGCACAATATGTTTAATTTCATGAAAAGCGTAAGACTTTGTACTTTGAAAAGTTGCACCAGCATTCTTTAATCCGAAAGGTAGTTTACAATAAGAAAATGTTCCCCAAGGAAAAATGAACGTTGTTTTTGGTTGATCAGTAGGGAGTATGTTTATTTGATTATATCCAGAAAATCCATCCATAAATGAAAACATTTCATTTCCAGCACAATCATCAATGATTTGGTCGATGTAGGGGGTAGGATAATTGTCTTTGGGACACACTTTATTAATATCCCTATAATCAACACATAATCTTATGGTCCCTTGTTTTTTGGTAACGGGAACTATATTAGATACCCAATCTGTTAATGGGATTCGATAAATAAATCATGCATGCAATAGTTTTTCAACTTCAGCTTTAATAGCAACAACTTTTTACGGATGTATCAGACGTAATCGTTCTCTAATAGGCTTTGCATCTGGGTATGTATTTATTTCATGAACAACAATTTTTGGATCGATTCCTGGCATTTCATCATAAGACTAGGAAAATATGTTGTGGAATTCTTGAAATAGGGCTTTATATGTATTAATTTTGTTAATCGTACAAGACGCACCTATATGAATGTTTTCAACAACTCTAGATTTAACTGATATGTCAATAGGAACAGTTGTAGAAATGTTTCCCAAATTAATCTTAGAATATGAATTTGTAATCGATATTGGATTCAGTGGTTCCTTGACATAATAAATTATAAAAATAAATGAAAAATAATTTTCAAACCTATCAAATTAAGGTAAAAACAAAGATCTATGATGTAGATCATCCCAGGGTAATTCATCCATAGACAAAAATTCTCGAATACTTTCATCAGTATGAAACACTTGTTGAAAAGGATTGGAAATAGATGTCAAGGCTAAGCTTGATAGTGAAGAAGATTCTTCGGTGATCACATTCATTGGATCATGATTAGTTGAAAGTGTGTTGGAAAATGACTATACTGTTGCATATGCCATCTCAAAAGGACTCAAAGGCATATCACCATTGAAAGAATCAATTTTTGACTCTGAAGGCACTATCCAAGGATCATCGAATGGAATAGTGCTTGATGAAATCATATTAATATTAGAAATGGTACGTGGTACGTTGGGATGAGGCATAGAAAAAGTTCCCATAAAGTAGAGTCTTTTACTAAACCTACTCCAACATCTTCATAGGGAATAGTCGATTTTCCAACATGCTGGATACTATCTGTATAAGCTAGGTCGGATGAATAATATGAAAAATGATCAATTTTCACAATCTTTCCTTTATGTGGAAACATTATTAATCGAAAGACAAATGAAACGACAAAATTCATGGCATAAGACCAACTTTGACCCAGAAGAAGGTTGTAATCCAGAGGGGCATCAACAACTTCCACACCTAGATTAATAGTTTTGCCTTCTACTTCTATAGGTAGATCCTGTAAAATTCCAAACGGATGGAATCCTCTTCCATCGAAATATTTAAGGATTGTGGGAGATTGGTTGAGTGTCAGAGAACCAAGATTTTTCCAACAGTTTAACGACATTATGCACGTGGATGCCCCCTCATCACTTACAGTATGAAGAACTCATCTTTTTTTTACTAATACTAGAATCTGAAAAGCCATCTAATGAATGAGTGTCAATGTGAAATTTTCTAAATCAAAGACCATGAGGTTAGAATCCTAAGGATATATAGCTCCAATATCTTATAAAATTAATTTCCTTTGTGTTGGACATGCTTGTAGCACTTCTAAGGCCAACATTGTTGAAGGGGAAATCGCCAAGTCTTCAACAATGTTGTAGTTCTGAGTAGCTCTTGCATGTGGATTGAAATCTGATTTCCAAAGTATACCTTTAGCAGGTGGTTTAATTACTAGATCAGTATTAGGTTTCTCGATATGAAGTGGATTAGAAACCGAAGGAGATGTAGCTGGTGTTGAATTATAATTTTCTACTTCTTTACCAGTAACAGGATTTTTACTTCCATAGTCTTGTGATCACATTGCAACCATAACCTCAGACATCATTAAAATATCTACTAATGAATGTGAAGAAGATCATATAATTTTTCTATCTTGAGTAGGAAAAGGATCCTTCAATACAGCGGGTGTGGGTGAACCTTTGACAAATTTAGAGACCTCAGACCGATGTGGGCACTCTTTAGTAAAGTGATCATCGTCACAGATAAGACAAGGATAACGAGGTTTTCGTTTATCATCAGATGGTTCAGTGTTTTCGGTTTTTTCTTTGGGAGACAAAGTCTGTTTGATTTTATTCTTACCTTTCTTCTTATTACTGGTTTTGGATTTAGCTGTAGATGAATCTACAATGTGAATGTCAGCAGTAGTTTCAAGGGAAGAATCTCCTTTTGGTGAATCCGGTAAAGTTATAATAGGAGAAGTAGTTTTTTAAGACTTCTTCTTACTTTTATTTGTCTTAACTAAACCAATTACACCGTCTGCAACATGAGATCCGAAAGGATTTGTAGTTATTTGACCAGGACATGGTAAGTCAGGAATTTTTTCGTATAATGTACCAAACTGTGTATATACTAGGTCTAAGTATTGAGCTTTAGCAATGACCTATTCTTCAGTAACAATTCCTCCCTTAGCCACATCTTTAGTGATCTTCGGAAGTAATGATTTGTTGAACCATTCTGCCAAGATATGATCTGGAATAAATACTTTCACTAAACGTCTTCTACATCTCCATTCATGTATGTGATCGGGGTTGTACGTAGACGTAGATTGTTTTAATGAAGTCAAGAGTTCTGTGCCATTGTCGTATTTGACTGGCAATTGAAAATGTGTTAAGAAAGCTATTGCTAAAGCGTTGAAATTGTTGAATGAGCCACGTCGTAGTTCAATATACCATTTTGTAGCTAAAACTATCAGTGTTCTCTGAAACATTCATAATCAAATGAAATGATCAATTAAAGAGTTGGATGCGCACCAGAGGTGGTAATTCATGACATGGTTTGTGGGGTATTCTCCTGATTTTCCTTCAAATTTAGGGATATCACTGGGCAAATTATTTGGCATTGGTAGCTAATACAGAATATAATAGATTGGATCATTCGTTAAGCATAAAAAATCAGGTAAATCCAAAGTTGTGATGAATGGAAACTGACGGTTAGGGTCCTATTGAGCAAATTGATAACCTTGCGGAACTATACTAGTACCAGGAGGAGGATATCCAAGATATCCTTTAATAACCTATGCATTGGGAATTGGAATGCCTCCTGGATAACCAGGATTAGCTGGACCATATTGGGGTTGAGCTGGTATCTGATACGTGTAACCAGGGTATGGTTGATGTTGATATAATGGATTTTGTGCTACAGGCCCATATTGATACTACCCTTGATAAGGTTGATAAACAAACTGAGGTGGGCTTGTTACAATTGTACTTGTACCAGGTTGTCATGTAGGCATCTGAACAGTAGTATGGACTGTGGGTCTAGGTTATGGTGCAGAGACTACAGGGATTTGTTGTGATACTTGAGGGGTTCTAGAAATAGGGTATGCAGAAACTCCAGGGAGAGGTGTGGTAGCTTGAACAAAAATTGGTGCAACAATTTGAGTTGGAGTTCTAGGTGTACTCAGAGCAAGTTGTTGAACTATACCAGGTGCTGATACCTATGGTATAAATTGAATCATAGGTTGGATAGGTTGGACAGGTTTCTAGATTTGACTGTAGCCAATTGGTTGACCAGGTTGATTATAGGGTACTTGCACGTTAGGTTTCAAATTCTATTGAACTTGGGATGGATCCCACACCATGTTTACTCCAGGATATGGAGGTCCCATTCAAGGTTTTGTTGCATAAGATGGACCATAACCAGGTTGATAATTTGGAACATATGTTTGATAATTAGCTGGATAATTCCCACCTCCCTATAACATTTTTTGTTCCAGGTAGGACTGTGGCGCTAAAGGAGGTTGTTGTCCCTGGAAAGACGGTTGCCCTAGCATAGGGTACTATCCTTGAAGAGGTTGCGGACCCTGAAATGAGTACTACCCTTGAGGTTGATATTGTCCTTGAGGTATGAACTAACCTTGAGGTATGTACTGTCCTTAAGGTTGATATTGTCCTTGAGGTTTCCCCCCAGGCAGTAAATGACTACCTTGAGGTTTCCCCCCAGGTGGTAAATTAATACCTTGAGGGTAAATGTTAGGAATATGTCTAGACATCATGTAAATGTGTTCCGCACTCAAATTTTCGGTATGTGATTCATTTGGACTAGATGATGGTATATGTTTGTCGGGAGAAGGAGCTGCTCCTAAGAAAGTACCAAAAAGCGACTAGTATCTCGCAGGAACAGACAGACCACCATAAAAATATGATTCTGGTAATGTAGAAAACATGGATGACTCATCAGACATGTTTAATGGAGGTTTGTAGCCTCTTGCTATGGCGTAAAAAGGAATTCGAGGTGGCGAATAGTTTAGACCAGTATTGTGTAGAAAGTTTGTTAACTGAGAATACCAAGGATCTTTTTTGAAAGGGATATAGTAAATCAATTCACTTGGCCTAAGATCTAAATATTCTTGATGAGAAGGGAGAACAACTTCTTCCTCTCTGTCAATAATTTCTTCAATACTAATGAGGCTAAGAGGAAGGTTCTCAATGATTCGAAACTTCACTCTATGTGAATCAGGATGACGAGGGGTTGGAGTGATGAACTCGAAAGCAGGCTCAGATGTAGCAGGTTCAGTTTCTAGTTCATAAATTTCAGGCTCAGTAGCTGATAATTCAATAGTTGTGGAAGCAAGTTCAACTAGTTCATAAATTGAAATTTTACTTTGAGAACTCTCTGTTGTTTGAGGTTGATCTACTTCGTATTCAAGATAAATAATTATTGATGTTTCTTCGTGTTCAGTTGATCTAATCCCTGATGTTTTTCCTTTCTCAAATTTAAGTTTTTATAACTGGCTTGGTGTGTACTCAGAGGTTTTCCCCTGTATTCTACATGATTTTCTAGGTAATTCAGCCACGATTAAAAGTTTTAACACACGAAATAAAATAAAATTTCAACAAAATTTCCTAAATTCTTTAAGGAAACAATAAAATTGATCACACGCCTACAAAATCTAAGAGAGAAATCCACACACAAATAGTATATTCCCACACTAAAAACACTAGTTGATGACGAAATCCAACGTCATATAATTTTAATGCAGAAATGGCGGTTGGAACAGTTACCCCGACAACCTTCTTAATGAAATAGTCTGGTGAAAATTTCTCCACTTAAACCATCTCAAAGTGAAGATAACCCTCTGGAAATTCCAAGTGAGTCTAGTCGACAACTTCTCCAGGTACAGTGGGACCTTCCCTCCACCGTCACCTTGGGAAATAATCCTAAATTTTATAGTCACTAAGATCACCAACAGGAACAAATGTACCTAGGGGAACAGTCTATGATCCGATATACACACAAGGGAAAAGTAACTATAGCTCAGCCCCCTTGAAGGCTCCTTGATATAATCCAAGGTTTACCAACAAGTGACCCCAGGCTCCTCAACAATGGTCTATCTGAGGTTTACCATTTTTAATACGTGCAAATCTGCTATCTTTCCTAATGAGATAGGTATGATTACCTCAATGGTTCGGACCTCATGCTTGACTCTTATGAGAAGAGCTTCCTAGAGCACAAATGCTACAATTGGATTTTTCCTACCGCAAGATTGCTACTTGTTTGTTTAAACTGTCTTGGAATGTTAATTACAACATGTTCCAAGGCACTAGCCTAAGCCATGTTGGTGGAAAAGAGCCCTAGAAAAGGTAAAAATATCTAGATTAATTTTATTAAAGCATTGTTTTTAATTTGGTTGTTTCTTAAGACAGAAGGTATGGAAGTGAAACTTCAATGATGTTTTATGACCCAACTCAAAAATATGCTAAATGCATCTATATGAAAGTGCAACTCTTTTCTTTTCAATGAAACTTATTTAAGGGAAAGATTTGATAGATTTAACAATTTTGTAGAGTGCCAATTCTTTCTTTCATAAACAAAAATCTTTGAAAAGAAGACGATTTCTTTGAGAACTCAATTTCATAAATGATCAATTATTCGTTCGAAATGGAATCCTTTATCAAATAGATCATAAACTACAAATCATTAAACAAACCAATTCCAAAAAGAAAACCATATCTAAAACTCCTAAAAACATAAAATTCAAAACCAAAAGAAAAGACTCTAATTTTGAACTCTATCTAGAAATTTGAGGACATTTTCTCTTAGTTTTTTATCAAACCAAGTAGAAACGAAATTTCCAACAAATGGTTTAATGTGAAATTCAGGCCTTAGTAAGCTTAAGCCACTTCTAAATTTGCAAATGAAAATGAAACTCAATTTTCATAAAAGCAAGGTTTGCAACAAGTTCAATGGCTCAAAAAGAAAACAACAAAATACCAGTAAGCTAAGGTATATGAAGGTTTATGATATGGAGCAGCAAGAAATTAGGACAAACACTCACTTATAAAATGCAAATCAGATGAAAAATCACTCAAACACAAAAGTTGTTGAAATAAACTCACACATAAGACTTTGATAGTCAAGACAAGTTGGGGAAAACATAGAGAATCTGGTAATCTAGTTCCTAAAAAGAGAATTCTTAATTTTTCAAAAAATTTCCACAAGTCCACAGGTTTCAATAGAGAACAATGTGGTACCACACTATTTTGAACTAAAAATTGCAGAGGCTACCACACCGTCTTTAAATAAAAACTGCGGAGGCCAGGAAAAATACAGAAAAAGTAAAAATAAAAATTTTCTTTTCAGGGATTCTAATAAGTTATCTACCCAACCCAATTTTAGACTAATCAAAATTAGAAAACTCTTTAAAATTCAAACTGAAAAATAAAAAGGAAAACTAAGTTCTATTCCCCAATGGAGTCACCATTTTTCTATGCAGATAACTCCCTCTTACGGACAAGAGCGATCTCCCTAGTATCCTACGGACATCCATTTGTAAATCATTTTCTCTATATCATTTGCAATTCAAAATTATTATAAACAAAGAAAGAGAACATGCCCCTACCTTGAAACTCAACGTTCGGTGTGTTAATTTAGATTTTCATTGATGTCAATATGACTTTGACTGAGATGAAGTCTACACTATGACATATCACTGCATTAGTATAGGATGGCATTGTTGATACATGATGCTACATGGAATTAATAATAATGAAGAAACCAAAGAATGTAGAAGCCACCCTGCCCCAAACATTCCTCATGCTGTCCCAATATTTTTATGCATAAAATTTAAGGATAGTCACAAATAAAAATATGTTTCACGATCTTAGAAGAATAATTTCTTTGTGAAACCTTCACCATCCTTTAGAGAATAATTTTCCCTTTCTAATGAGCCCTTACACGCCCAAAAATTCCAAGCGCTTTGGGAGATATGAATTTTTCAAGTTAAGGAAATTATTCTAGTCTCGGAGCCGACCTGTCCTAGCCATCCCTTGTCGGCTTGCATGTGGAGACATGTCTTTTCATTTAGCATCAAAATAAGACTATATATACAAGGTTTTCGGTCTTCAATTTGAACACAGAAATTCGGTGATAATCACATAATTAATACCACTGTTCACAACTCGTGAACATTGAAGAAGGGAAAGATATATCTGATTTGGGTTTGAGGTTAATAAGACAATGGATTCTTCTTGAACAACTTCATACTTTCAGACCTGTAGTGAGGTTGTTGCAGAGGGCTATACTCGGACCTGTGGCAACTCCTTTTTTAGAAGCTCAGATAGTAGCACCTTGAAGGCATATTTGTGGAGCCCGGACCTATAGCAGAAAATTTTTAACTAATTAAGAGTATTCACCATTAAGAACAGTTTGGGGAGCATATTTTTGTAGCAATGATTTGAAGATACCTGTGGCATCCTTAACAGTCACAACAACTCAGTGCAGTGGATGGACTAGTACCTCAGACATGTGACCTTGAGGGACTCAAAACAGTGATCACATACTTGATATTAGAGGTATGAACTATTTGAAGACTTGAATAGTGATGAAGACAAGTGGACAGTGAATTCAGTGAAGAATTTTCTTGGAATAAATAATACAGTGATGAAGACAAGTGGACAGTGAAGTCAGTGAAGAATTTTGGAAGAAATAATACAGTGATGAATATGTCAAGAACATTCAAGTAAGCACTATTCACATTCTCTATTAAACCAAGAAAAGAAGGATTGATGTCCTTGGAGTAGGAGCTCCTAAACACAAGGTTAGTGCCTTGAGAAGATAGGGTCAAAGCCCTAGAGGTCGGAGCCTCATCAAAGTCCAAGTTGGTGCTTGGAAACAGGTTGGTGCCTATTTCATTAAAAGGTTGGTGCCCTCACTCATCTATTGTATACTATTATTAGAAAGGGGATTGAAATTCTTATTAATCCTTAATATTATCATTATACACCTCTTTGTCTTTAATTCTGAAGAATCTAACTGGTAATAATTAACAATTGAAAAGAAATACTGATTCACCCCCCCTCTTAGTATTTCCAACAATTGGTATCAGAGCCAGCTTCTTCAATATCAGCCTAACAACTAGAAGAAGGATCCTTAGGCACAATGAAGAAAATGGAAGTAACAGGAAAAATGCCTATCTTTGATGGAACAAATTTTAGTTTTTGGAAACATAGGATGTCCTACTATCTAATGCCTCTTGGCCCTGAAGTATGGCACTCTGTTTTGGATGGGTACAAAGTTCTCGCCAGTATTCCAAGTGATCAAGATGAAAGAAAAGCCTACATTTCTAATGCAAAAGCTTTAAATTCCATCACTAGTGGAATCACTGATTCTGAATTTACGAAAGTCATGAACTGTGACTCAGCCAAAGAAGTATGGGATAAATTGGTTTCTCTATATGATGGGGACTCCAAAGTTAAGAAGGAAAATCTTAAAACCTATAGAAGACAATTCAAGATTCTAAAAATGGACGATGAAGAAGATATTGCATCATACTTCCTCAGAGTAGCTGAAGTGGTTAACTCTCTTAAAGGACTAGGGGAAAATATTGAAGAAAGCACCATTGTTCAAAAAATCCTGAGATCGCTTCCTGACAGATTTGACTCCAAAGTAAGTGCCATAGAAGAAATGAAGGACCTAGATACTCTCAATATGGATGAACTTCATGGAATTCTTATTGCCTATGAGATGAGGAAAGGGATCCCAAATTTCAAAGAAGCAGCTTTCAAAGCCTCAAGATCTACAAAAGAAGGAAAAGGATGGAATTGCAACAACGATGAATCTGATACTGAAAACGAGTTAGCTCAATTTGTACGAAGACTAAAAAGGGGATCTAAGCTAAAAGGTAAGTACCCTCTTATTTGTTTCAATTGTGGAAGAATAGGTCATTATGCTACAAAATGTCCTCATAAACATGATAGTGATGATGAAAAGGACTCTAAAAGAATGATGTACAAAAAGAAAGGGTTTAATAAGAAGAACTTCTTCTCCAAACAAGATGAGTCTAATGAAGATGAATTTGTAGTCATAAAAAGGAAATCAACTAGAAATGTGCGTCATTACAAAGAAAGTGATGATGAATCAGATGAGGAAAGTAATTATGTTGGAAGCAAAGAAACATTATTCATGGCATTTACAAATGATGATGACTCAGAAATATAAGATGAAAGAAACATAAATAGTTTTCTAATGAGTTTCATTGAAGAAAATGAGAATCTACAAAAGAAGATAATTTCTCTCAAAATAGAAAGAGAGGAAGCAAAAAGAAGGGAAGACTTCTTGAACATTAAGTTAAAAGAGAAGGATGATATCTGTGAAAAATGTGAAGCTGAAATAGTATCTCTAAGAAAGGAATTAGAACAAGTCAAAAGGAGTTGGCAAAGCTCTCTAGCTCTTGACAACATTCTTAATACTCAAATACCTCAACATGACAATTCTGGAATTGGTTTCAAAGGAGAATCATCAAGTACAAAGAATAATGCCAGAAGTTATGATGATGTATTCTCTTGCCATCCAAAAGAAGAAAGTCATCTTTTCAGGAAAAAAGTCCCATCTCAAAACCAAGAATTGAAGAAAGAGAAACTCCAAGTAATAATGTTGGTTCAAGCTATGGATACTACAACAGGTATCAAACTATTTTTCTTGGGCATTGTTACAATTGTAAAAACTTTGGGCATCAAGCTAAGCATTGCAGGGCTCATAATAATGAAGCACCAAGATTGAATGATAAAACAAACCAACTGTGTGGCCCTAAAGAGCAAGGAAAAATCAAAACTTACAATTCCTTTGATCCTTTGGCTAAGTTTGATCCGTCTTGCTCATTATGTGATAATTATGATCATAATGAACAAAATTTCCCTCTCAAAAGGGAAAAAGCTAAAAACATAAATCTCAAAGCTGATAAATGTGGCTTAGTTCTATGTTCTCATAGTGAAGAAAATCATTGGTTCGTGGATAGTGGATGCTCAAGACATATGAAAGGTGACCAAAATTTTTTTATCTCATTGAACAAGAAAAATGGAAATGTATCCTTTGGAAGTGGATCTCCTAAAATCATTAGAAAATGAATTGCTACCCTTGTCAATGGACTAGGAAAGGCTCAAAATACCTTGCTGGTAGATGGGCTCAAACACAATCTCTTAAGTGTCATCCAGATTTGTGACCAAGGACATAACGTTGTCTTTAGTACAAAAAATTTTGAAATAAGAGACTCATCCTCGGGAGAACTTGTGGAAAAAGGGGTAAGAACACCCGATAATGTTTACATTCTCAGTAGAATCCAAGAAGATAAATGTTACTTAAGTCAAATAGATGAAAGTTGGTTATGGCACAAGCGATTGGGGCATACAAGTTTTGATAACCTAGTCAACATCAACAAAATTAATGCAGTAAGGGGCATTACAAAAATGTGCAAACCAAATCAAGTTGTATGTGGCCCATGCCAACATGGAAAGCAAACCAGAACTAGCCACAAAACTAAGGAGTTCTCAACATCAAAACCCTTGGAAATCATTCATGCAAATTTGTGTGGGCCAACTAGAACTCCAGCTCTTCAAGGTGAAAGGTACTTTTCTCTATTTTTTTATGACTATACTAGAATGATGTGGATATATTTCATAAAATATAAATCTGAAGCATTTGAATGATTTAAGAATCTTAAGGCTCTCATTGAGAATGAAAAAGATTCTAAAGTAAATGTCTTAGAACGAATAGAGGAGGAGAATTCACCTCAAAATAATTTGATGAATTCTCTAAAGAGCATGGAATCGAAAGAGAACTCTCTACTGCTAGGACACACCAGCAAAATGGAGTAGTTGAAAGAAGGAACCGAACCATTCAAGAAATGGCAAGGACAATGCTACTAGCAGCTGATTTGCAACCAAAATTTTGGAGAGAAGCAGTTGGCACCGCAATTTATACCTTAAATCGAACTCAACTAAGACCAAATAATGAAAAGACTCCTTATGAATTATGGAAAGGAAGACCTGCTTCGGTAAAATATTTCAAGGTTTTTGGAAGCAAATTTTTTAGAAAAATAAATGATGACTCACTAGGTAAATTAGATTCTAGAGTTGACGAAGGAATATTTCTTGGATACTCCACTAGGAGCAAAGCTTACAACTGTTACAACAATCGTCTACGAAGAGTAATGGAAAACATTGATGTGAAGATTGATGAAGGCCTTTCAGAAAAAGAATTGAAGATCATGAAGTTGAGCCTTTCTTTGAACAAAGTGAAGAAGAAGAATCTGAAAAAGAAGAGGAGAATGGAAAACCCCAAAGTGAACCTTCACAAACGCCCTCTAAGATCAAGTTTATTTAAATACATCATATGGAAGAACAAGTCATCGGAAATATAAATGAAGGAATTCAAACTTGAAGAAGGATGATAAACACCCCAAAAAAAGATGATGTTGCTCTATTATCTTTAATATAACCTGAAATTTTTCTCAAGCAAGCAAAGATTCTTATTAGATAAAGGCCATGGAAGAGGAAATGCCTCAAATCGAAAAAAATGAGACTTGGGAATTGGTACCTCGCCCAAAAGATAAAAATATAATTGGAACAAAATGGGTATTAAAAAACAAGATGAATGAAGATGGGCAAATTATCAGAAATAAAGCCAGACTTGTCTGCAAAGGATACTCGCAAATTGAAGCAATTGACTTTGAAGAAACCTTTGCACCAGTAGCTTGAATGGAAGCCATAAGAATGTTTTTAGCATTTAATTGCTCAAAAGGATTCAAGGTTTATCAAATGGATGTAAAATCAGCATTCCTAAATGGAGATCTCAAGGAAGAAGTTTACATGGAGCAACCAAAAGGATTTGATCTTGCTAAAGGAAAAGACTTTGTATGCAAATTAAAAAAGGCCTTGTATGGATTAAAACAAGCCCCTAGAGCATAGTATGCAAATTTGGATCACTATCTGCAACAAGAAGGTTTCAAAAAGGGAGTGGCAGGGAGAAATCTCTACATGAAGATGGACAAGGAAAATTTTTTGATCACTCTTGTTTACATTGATGATCTAATATTTGCTAGCAATGATGAAGAAATGAGCCATGAATTTTCTCTAAATATGTCCAAAAAATTCGAGATGTCAATGATTGGTTAGTTGTCTTACTTTCTTCGGCTACAAATATCTCAAACCTCTACAGGCATGTTTATATCTCAGCAAAAATATCTTAAAGACATGCTCAAAAGATATGGGATGGAATATTGTGCACCTATGAGCACACCGATGACCACAGATTGTAAATTAAGCAAAGATGATGATACCCCTATCATAGATACAACTCTTTACAGGTCAATAATTGGAGCTCTCCTATACTTAAATGCTACAAGACCAGATATTATGCAAGCAGTAGGAATGGTAGCAAGATTTCAGTCAAGTCCTAAACAATCCCATCTAGCAGCTGTGAAGAGAATTCTCAGATATTTGAAAGGAAAGATTGATTTCGGTCTTTGGTATCCTAAGAGTTCAACTCTTATTGTGACAGCTTACTTCGATGCTAATTGGGTTGGAAGTGTGGATGATCGAAAAAGTACCAGTGGAAATGCTTTCTTTATGGGAGACTATCTTGTATCTTGGCTCAGCAAAAAGCAATCATCTATATCCCTTTCTACAGCTGAAGCCGAATATATAGTTGCTGCTGATTGTTATACACAAATTCTATGGATGAAGGAAGCCTTGAAGGATGTCAACATAGAAACTAAGCAACCAATTACTATTTTTTGTGACAATATGAGCGCCATCAGTCTTTCAAAGAATCCGGTGATGCACTCAAGGACCAAACATATCCTAATCAAATACCACTTTCTCTGTGAACAAGTTGCTGAACACAATATCAGGTTGGAATATGTCAATACAAAAGAGCAAATTGTCGATATCTTTACAAAACCCCTTCCACAAGAAGAATTTGAGTATCTTTGCCAAAAGATGGGAGTCGTTGCTCTTGCATCACATTAAATCACGCAGCATGTCAGGAGTACAGTATGTTAGGGGGAGCAGCTTGACAGGGGGGGTACTTGGGCACCCCATTTTCCATTGATGACAAAGGGGGAGAGAATGTTTGAAGGGAAAGAAAATTTCCATCAATGACAAAGGGGGAGATTGTTAATTTAGATGGTCATTGATGTCAATATGACTTTGATTGAGATGAAGGTTGCACTATGAAATATCACTGCATTAGTATATGATGACATTATTGATACATGATGCTACATGGCATTAATAACAATGAAGAAACCAAAGAATGTAGAAGCCACGCTGCCCCAAACATTCCTCATGTTGTCCCAATATTTTTATGCATAAAATTTAAGGACAGTCACAAATAAAACTATGTTTCATGATTTTAGAAGCAAAATTTCTTTATGAGACCTTCACCATCCTTTAGAGCATAATTTTCCCTTTCTAATGAGCCCTTACACGCCCAAAAAATCCAAGCGCTTTGGGAGATATTAATTTTTCAAGTTAAGGAAATTATTTTTGTCTTGGAGTCAACCTGTCTTAGCCATCCCTTGTCGCCCTACGTGTGGAGACATGTCTTTTCATTTAGCATCGAAATAAGACTATATATACAAGGTTTTAGGTCTTCATTTTGAACACAGAAATTCGGTGATAATCACAAAATTAATACCACTGGTCACAACTCGTGAACATTGAAGAAGGGAGAGATATATCTGATTTAGGTTTGAGGTTAATAAGACAGCAGATTCTTCTTGAACAACTTCAGACTTTCGAACCTGTAGTGAGGCTGTTGCAGAGGGCTATACTCGGACCTGTGGTAGCTCCTTTTTTAGAAGCTCGAACAATATAACCTTAAAGGCATACTTGTGGAGCGCGGACCTATAGCGGCAGAATTTTAACTAATTAAGAGTAGTCACCATTAAGAACAGTTTGGGGAGTAGATTATTGTAGCAATTATTTGAATATACCTGTGGCATCCTTGACAGTCACAACAGCTCGGTGTAGTGGATGGACTAGTACCTCAGACCTGTGACCTTGAGGGACTCGAAATAGTGATTACATAATTGATATTAGAGATATGAAATATTTGAAGACTTGAACAGTGATGAAGACAAGTGGACAGTGAAGTCAGTGAATAATTTTCTTGGAAGAAATAATACAGTGATGAAGACAAGTGGACAGTGAAGTCAGTGAATAATTTTGGAAGAAATAATACAGTGATGAATATGTCAAGAACATTTAAGTAAGCACTATTCACATTCTCTATTAAACCAAGAAAGAAGGATTGGTGTCCATGGAGTAGGAGCTCCTAAACACAAGTTTGGTGCCTTGAGAAGATAGGGTCAAAGCCCTAGAGGTCGGAGCCTCATCAAAGTCCAAGTTGGTGCTTGGAAATAGGTTGGTGCATGTTTCATTAAAAGGGTTGGTGCCCTCACTCATCTATTGTATACTATTATTAGAAAGGGGATTCAAATTCTTATTAATCCTTAGTATTATTATTATACACCTCTTTGTCTTTAATTGTGAAGAATATAACTGGAAATAATTAACAATTGAAAATAAATACTGATTCAGCCCCCCTCTCAGTATTTCCAACACAATGCAACCTTTTATCCAGTCACTCCAAAGAGGCTTCTTCAGTAAGTAGAACCTATAATCAAAGACAGACAAAAGAATTAAAAGCACATGCAACATATAATAATTGAGAATAGATAATATAACTCAGTGATCAAGGAATCCAAGTATTGAATTATTCAAATAGACATAAGAACAACTCAATGAGAAAAGGAGATCCATATGTATTATCTTGTATGAAAAGAGTAACTTTACAACCTGTCGCCTTGATGTTGCACAAGTTCGTCTCGGGGTCCTAAAAAATCGTTTCTCCTTCAGATTGACAAGCCTTCCTCTCTCTGAACTAGCATGAAGTTATGAACATGAGTGTGTGATAATTCTCATATCAATAATGACTAGTATAGAGAGTATGCTCTCTTAGGAATTTCTTTAGCAATTGCCATATAGAAGGTACCCTTGAGACTGAAACATGAGCTTAATTTATAGGGAAATGGAGATAGTTTCAATTCCATGAAGAGGGGGATGGATTCCTCTCATGAAGGGATTTGAGCTCCATATACCAAGGGATAAACTCCATGAGTGAAGGGATAGAGCTCCATGAGTGGAGGGATAAAGCTTGAACTGATCGTGCCTCTAGAAGCTTCCATTTGGGAGAATATTCGTCCATCCAGGCTTCTAGAACTTAATTTTTCCTTTATTTGATTGTTTACAGGGGTCCGCAAGTTTTATAAGCAAAACGTGCAAGATGTGCTGCAAGATATAGAGCAAATATCTGCGAATCCACAGGAAAGATCTAGGAAAAGTACGGAGTTAGACTTTTTAGGGTTTTAATGAGCTTTTCTCCAATTCCAAGACTTGGTTTAGGAACATTAGGGTTTTTGACCTCTAAGGGAGCACAATATAGGTAGTGATGAACCTATATAGATATTCAAATGTCATTGTGACAAAATAATGTGTAACATGCCCTAATCTGAATTCCAGGAAATCTAGATGGTTGGGTACCCTCAGTGAGTTTGACTTTGAGATCAGATACATAAAGGGCAAGGAGAACATGGTTGCAAATGCTCTTAGTAGGAGAGTGCAGGTGAATCATATTTCAGTTGTGAGCTCTTATGGGACAAATTTGTAGGATAGGATCTTGCATGTATGGTAGCATGGTGAGAATTATCACCAATTGAAGCAAAGGTTGCATCAAAAGTGTGAAGGTGATAGGGATGAGGAGTATCACCTCACCGAAAATGGCTTAGTGAGATTCAAGAATAGGATTTATGTTCCAGATACCAGTGATCTCAAGAAGCTTATATTTTGGGAGTTTCATGTCAAGCTGTATTCAGGCCACCTAAGATACCATAAGACTTTGATAGCAACCAATAAGTTCTATTATTGACCGAACTTCAAGAAAGAAGTGGTTGATGTTTTTTTGTGAATTGCTTGGACTATCACAGGTGAGAGTTGAGTGTAAACACCCAGTTGGTTTGCTGCAACCTATTTTGATCCCTGAGTGGAAAAGGGAGATCATTTTCATGGACTTTAATACGGGTTTGTCGAGGACATTGAAACAACATGATTCCATCATGGTTTTGGTAGAGGTTGAGCAAGGTAGCTCACTTCATTGTAATGAATTCAACTAATTCATCTAGTGAGGTAGCTCAGATCTTCATTAGGGAGATATTGAGATTGCATGGTGTTCCTAAGAAGATTATATCAGACAAAGATGCCAAGTTCACTTCCAGTTTTTTGAAGGAGTTATTTGCAGGCTTAGGGATAGAGTCCGCTTTCATCATAGCTTATCATCCATAGATAGATGGAAAAATATAGAGGGTTAATAGGATTCTTGAGGATATGTTGAGGATGTATATCATGCATCAGTAGAGGAAGTGGGATGAGTCTCTTCCACTAGTAGAGTTTGCATATAACAATGGGTATCAGGAGTCCTTAAATATAAGTCCATTTTAGGTCTTTATGGGAAGAGTTGCAATACTCCTATCAATTGGAGTGACCCAGTGAATAAGGTATTGATTAGACCAGATATGTTGAATGAGATGGAACAGGAGATGCAGTTTATTAAGAGGAATCTAAAGGTAGCACAAGATAGGTGGAAGAGCTATACCGATTAGCATAGATATTCAAGGAATTTTAAGTTTTGGAATAGGTGAATTTTCACATCTTGCCCGAGAGGATCTCATTGAGGATTGGGTCATGTTCCAAGCTATAACCTTGGCTTTGTGGGACCTTTTATATCCTTGATAGGATTGGACCAATGGCCTACCAACTTGCACTGCCACTGACAGTGAAAGTCCATGGTGTTTTCCGTGTTTCATTGCTTAAGAGATATTTCCAGGATGTTGATCATGTGATTGATTGGTTTGTATTGTAGGTGGAACCAGAGGGATATTTCAATCCAGAACCTCAGTGAATTTTGCTGCGGAAATAGCTCATGCTCTGGAACCGAGAAATCGAGAAAATTAAAGTGCAGTGGAAGCACTTTGGGCCTGAGGAAGCTACAAGGGACATGACTGATCAAATGTGGGCTTTGTATCCTTCTTTATTTTTTGGTTGAGAAAATGTGGTTGGTTTAAGTGTTTTGGTTTATATTTATATATGCATATGTGTAATGTAAATACTAAAATGAGTTGTTTTATAAATCTCCAATAAACATTATTTCGTAAATACTGCATCGAGTTGTGTTATAAAGCTCCAATAAGCAGTATGTTGTCCATGGTGTCAAAAATTTGGAATGATGTAAAATTTGCACCGAAATGTGTTATAAAGCTCCATGGGTAGCATTTTTTTCTAGTTATAAGTGTCATTGAACACCAAAGATGGTGTTCTCCCAAGGGGGAGGGGTTTGTAATGGCCCCTGATTGATTTTCCATGTAAATAAAATAAGACCAAGGTCATGGGACACTATTCCAAGCTGAATGGTGGCTAAAAATTATAGTGGGAATCACTTTTGGTTAATTAATGGCTATGGAAATTGGAAAAGGAAAAGAGGCAATAAATGGAATTTAATTATGAAAATAAAGGAAAATAGGAAAAAAGTAAAGTGAAGAGACACATATTTTCATGCAAGGGAAATTAGAGGGAAAATTAAGGAAAATGAAAGAAAAAAGAGACATCAATGATAAAAAGGAACATGAGAAATAGTTGATATATTTTGCATAGATTTTGGGTTCAACTATTGGCTTAGATTTTTTCAGCTCAGTTTTGGTTCTCTCCTTCCACACTATCATTCTCTCATACACTCTTGCACACTTAGAATATTTTTGGAACACTCTAACATTAACTTGGATTTGGAAGATCACAAGCAATAAAAAAAGGAAAGCAAAGGAAAGCAAGGAAGCGCAAGGAGACAATTGTATCAGTAATTAAAATAGGCTTACTTTATAGGTAACAGGTTGCATGTGTGATCTTCTTGTTGGTTTTTGGATACATGGTATATGCATGTGGTTCCTTGGTTATGTGTTATCACTGACCTGGATATTTTCCTATATTGACAATAGTTTCAGCCTTTCCTTGCAATTTTTTGGATAGCCATGATGTAATGGGTTCCCCATTTGGTTTTTTATTGGTTCTCAAGTTTCCTATGGTTGTCAGCTGGAAAAAAATCTCTGGACCCATAAAACATATTGGCTTCATTGGAGGCTATGGGTTGATATGGGAGATATTTTGATCCCTGTAACAGCTTGGGTTCCCTAGGGGTTGTGGGTTGAGTTACTAGTTCCTGGAGCCCTAGACAACTTGGGTAGAGACCAATATGGTTGATGTTAGTGATTTTTGGACCATATAAATGAGATCATTGTGGCTGAAGTTTGAGGTGGTTTGGCCTTTGGAATCGTTGGTTAATTTTTTTTTGGTTTAACCCTTATGATCCCACATCCATGCTTGGAATATGGAACAAGGGTAATTAGATAAAAGAGAGATTTGATTCAGCCAAAACTATGGTTGGGTGTTACGTGGAAGTCCTTGACTTGGTTGGAATTTTCATATGTTAATATGAGTTATTATCCTATTGTGATCAATGAGCACTTGTACTGGTTATTATCATGATCTTATGATTGATTTTTCATAGTTTATATTCTGGTTGTATGTCAGTTATATGCATGGTTTTATGATGTGCTTTAGCTATGAATATCTCTCATGATTTTATAAGTTATTGAATGGTTGATGAATGTATGGGCTAATAAGTGTTTTTGCATCTAGATTGAGAGGGAATAAAACCTTCTTAGTGATTTTCATATGAAGTTAAGAAATTTATGATTAGATATGCATTAATGACTTGTAGCTTCCATGTTTACTATTTGTTTGATGAAAATTTTATCTTGCATTAGGCATGTAGTGGTCAAGATCTCTCTCAAGTTTTGGTTGTTTAGCATTGTTATCATCATTGTTGTGATTCTGTAAAGTTACAGGAATTTTTAGGAAGTGTTCTGGATGCTAGCTAGAAGAAGTGACATATATATCAAAACCACATGCACAAAACAAAGGAAATTAGGTCATAACCGCATGGAGATAGACCTATGGGTGCATTTATAGCTTCCCAACTGCATGCATGACATGTTATGGTTGCGGTTGAGGAGTTAACCTAGTGAAAAAGAGATCCAACTCAAGGATTGATCACCTGGGTTGCTTGGTAGGTTCCTTAGTGATCTATAGTCTCTAAGGGATGACAATTTACTTCTAGTTTGTAGGCCCCACTTCCATAACTAGAACTTGGAGGTTGGGTCATATCATAGTGACACTCAACTCATGTTTACCCTGGAGAGTTTATAAAAGTGGTTAAATTTAGGAGGGGTACGTCACAACCCTAGGGACCATTCCCAATATTTTCATCTTTCTTCTAGCTTTGCAACGAGCTCTTATTTTCCCAAAACAGACATCGGGAACTCAATTTATGGTCTCTATAAGTTCATGACTCAACCATTGTTGATTTGTACCTAGTGACTCAATAACCGTTAATTTAATCCACATAAATCCTATGTTTTTTATTTATAACTCCACCCTACTCATCTCTCATCCCATGTGCATTATGGGATATAAATCAATATGATTTATAAATAAATGGGCTCCTCACATTACTTGTGTGGCAAGTAGAAATACACATGAGACCTTGTATAGATCATCCATAATGTAGTTTTTGATTTCCATCTAATTGCGCAATCATTGTGTTATGCCATTTCCTAGCCATATTTGTCCAATCACTACCTTCCAAATGTCACATTGGGATATGCCTCGTAAATGTTGAGAATTCGAAAGTGACGTGCAGGAAATTCAAAAATAAGCTAAGTGTGAAAAGTGAAGGTAAATCAAGGTAAAATTGACTAAATAATAAAACAAGTGTGGGAGATAGGGAATGAATGTAATAAAACAAATGTGCAAGGGTAAAATTGACTAAGTAATAAAACAAGTGTGTGAATAAAAAACAACTAACTAATAAAACATGGAGTGTGAAGACATGCGTGAAAGTTAGGGTTGTGCAGCGGGTGTGGTATGATATGGTTATGTGTGGAGGAATGGGTAAAGTAAATAAGGATAAATTTTACTAAATAATAAAATAAGTGTGTGAAGAAATATGTGGAGAAAAGGTTTGTGTGGAAGTTAGGATTGTGCAAAGGTAATGATGAAGAAATGTGTAGAGAAAAGGTTTGTGTGTAAGCTATGGTTTTGTATAGGTAATTTGTGCGAAGGATTTAATATGGTTATGTGTAGAGGAATGGGTTGTGTAAAATAATATGAAATGGGTAAATGTTCTGCACAACATGGAAAATGGGGGTAAATAACTTAAGAAAAGATAAATGGGGGTAAATGACTAAGTAAAAGGCGAAGTGGAGGTAAATTAATTCTACATTAAATAAATATTTAGTAAATAAATGAAAAATAGATAAAGGAAGTGAATAATGAAGATAATGATAAGAAGGAAATAATGGAGATACCTCGGGGAATAATGATATATGTTTGGCATATGAACTTTATTTTTTGTTCTGTAAAATGCTAGATGAAGTTGAGATATAGGCCTATCAAATGAGAAGATGAACATGAGAAATTTATTTCTTTATAATGTTTTTTCTTTTCTTTTGTTTGTTCAAAAGGAGAAACCATCATTGTTTCCTTGTGTGAAGAAGGGTTGCAATATTAAGACTTACTTAAAGCACATTGTTTCATAATCACCCTATTTTATGCGTGGTATGAAAAAGCATCACCAAATATTTGTATTAGTGTGTTGTGTATTTTGTATTCTTATCATTTCCCCCTTTCCTCTTCTTATTTCTCTCCTTGGATGACTCCTTACGTTGTTTCCTCTTTAAACCACTTAACTGTCCTTTTTATATGTTTTTTGGGTATTGTGCCTTCACACAACCCTTATCCACCATTTTGGTTAGAAAAACATTAGTTTCTCTCACAGATGGATGTGTGAAACCCCAAAATACTTGAGGAGTACATGTGGGTTCTTGGGAGATTCACCTAGCATTATTTCCACCCTCCTCATGTACTCCTTTACATTATGTCCTTGTCTTTGCTTGAAGTGATGCAACTAGATCCATTGATCCTATACATGCCTAATAGGATATAATAGGGACATTATGAGATTTTTAAAATCCTCCCACTTAGTTATTGGAGGATACCCCTCCATCATAAGGGTTTTGTATGATTTTCCCACTAGGTAAGGGCATGACCCTCTAATTTCAAATGAGCAAATGAAATTTTTTGATCCTCCTATATATGATTAACACCAAAATAAGCCTCTAATTGTTGCAACCATTGATTTAATTTCAAAGCAGTTATCTAAACTTCATACATCTTTATATCCATCTTCACTTTTTTCATTAAGAGTGACTATGAAAGATTCAAAACGGTCAAACTTGGCTACTCTTTTCTAGGTTTCCTAGACTCCCTCTTTGGTTCGTCAAAATCCCTTGATTTCCCCTCTAATCTTGTAATATCCCAAATGGGGAAATCTCTGCTCCATCGGGAATATCTTGAGATATTCCTATTTTCCAACTCCGGGAGTATTAACAATCAACACTGAACTATTTCATAGATTGACTGTTAGGGGCATTTACTAGATATGTCACCTTCACAAGGAAGGATGAGATCCAGAGGCTACCTGGACCACTAGCAGACTCTGCCAATAGAACTTGTCAAGAGCTAATAGTTCCCTTCAAGGAATTTCTGCAACAGTTGTCCATGAGGACGCTGTATAAGGAAGCCCATGTGAAAACAAGGCAATCCAGTGCTGGGATACCTTAGAATATATCTGATACAAACTCCCTGCAGAATATAAACTCAAAGAAATAACCTTAAGTAGGTTATTCAGATCTACCACCAACAAGTATACTGAAATAATGCTCAATGAGAAACCCTTCAGTAGTATTAAAAATTCAATATGTAACATCAGTGAAATAATGCCTCATGCAATGTAAGAAGAGTGAAAATCTGATATATAATCTGCAGCAGCAAATGTAATACAAATTCCTTGAGGAAAATGCCTCTCAAGGTGAGCTCAAATCAATCTCAAGGGGAAATGTACATAAAACAAGAGAATACACTGCTACATGACCCAACTACTCTATAACTGCACATTCTATGAGGGAAAATGACTGAAAACTGATATACATGAGATGATATGACATTATGTGCTCAAATAAAGATGGGCGAGCAAGATCTGAACCCCATAAAACATTATTACATCAATCCTCCAAGGGATTGGCTAAAATATAGAAAACAGAAAAATGTCGGAGTTGCAATGTAGTTGCTGAAACTCAAATATAATACAACATAGGAGAAGGAAGTAGATGCTGCAATAAACAGTGATACCTCCTCCAATGATCTCCAAGTGAAGGGGTTGATCCCCTTACTAAAGATTGCACTCACTAGTGCACAAAATGAATCCCTTGTGCAAGCCACCTCTGAAGATAACGTTGTAAGGGAAGGAGACTACGCTGGGCATGAGAGAAAAAATATGGCCCAATGCCAAAATCTGCAATAGAAGCTCCGGGATCTCCTTTGCTGATCTCCTAGAGAAAGAGACGGCCCCTCCTCTACAGAACAACTCTAGAAGTGATATGGTGAAGGTCCCTCACTGCAACACCAACAACTCCAGCGTTCTCTTGCTGCAAGAATAACGCAGTAGCTGCAAATGGCTGCTTTGGCCTCAAGCCAAGATGTGAGGAAGATGAAAAACAATCTCTCCATGGCCTCCCATGGAAGAGAAGGGAATTCCTAAACAGGAATCCCTCTTGTGCTAAGCAGCACAAGCTATCTCTGTTGAAGCAACTTCAACTTCAAAATTCTTTCTCCAAAGATGAAACCCCAACAATGGCTCTCCTTCATCTTTTATACAAGGAATGCTTCCTTGCTATGGACCCCACTCACATTAGGGTTTCTCCCATTTTGAATTTCCCTCCATCCAACTACGCAATCTTCTTGTGCAAGCTTCCCCTCTTGGTTACGTTGTTGGCTTTGGTCAACCATGATCTAGGTCACTTGCTTTTGGCCCTTTTCACACTTGGGGCTGCTGACTAAAGCCACTTAAGTGACTTTTTGCACCTTAGGAGTGTTTATTAAGTTGCTACATGGGCTCCCTCACCCATTTTATTCCTTTTATTAAAATAAAATAAAAATTAATGTTCCAAATACTTTTTTGCAAAATTTGGAACATTACAAATCTGACCTCTGAGTTGGAACCCCCATGTTCTCCCATTAGCCTGATATTATTAGTTAGGGTCACCATGAGGAGGTTCACATTACGATTTATACATGTGACTGGTGCTTCCAACTGCACAAACCCCTCCTCTACTAGATCTTGAGGGTTATCGTAAATCAATTCATCAATCATGGCTAGGGTTTCATGAATTTTTTCTTAAACTAATTTGATCCCCTCAACTTCCAATAAAATTCCCAGAGAAACCTGCGCTTATACCAATATGATATGTAAATTTCCATGGATATTCCAATGGACAATGCATCATAACAAATCTATTAAAATAAACCAAAATTTATACTATGAAGGGTTAATTCATTTTAGATTCTACATTTTTTATTATTGTTTTTTTGTTTATGATTGCAATAAGATAATATGTGGAAATAGAGAATAGGTAAATAAAATTACTCATTAACCAGAATGAACACCAAGATATGCTCTGTGAAACTCTTGTGGGAGAAATCTCGGCTGGAAGGTGAGGCTACTCTGCTCTCTTTTGTCTGGAATGTAAATGATACAAGTAAAAAGGAGAAGGCACTCTCTATGGATCTTTATAAAACATGTGGCCCTTGGAATGCTACAGATAACAAATTCCTTCTTTTATGTTCTTTCTCTATCAACACTTATCTACTCTACTCTTATATGGAACAAAATGCAAGGAATAGAATCAAACCCATTTTCCTCTTAGGGGCCTGGTTATAACACAATATGATATCCAACTAGCAGTTATATTTGAACCATTTAATCCTCAACATAAATTACAACTTGACCCTTCTATAGTATTTTTCATAGCCTCCATGTTGCTAGCCCCTTATATATGAGTAATAGGGTTGACATGTGATCAGACGCTCAATATTTTAGCTCAAAAATGAAAGTGCTTAGAATTGAATGAAACTAGAATGATAGTGACCAGCGTATCGCAAGGAATCCAACACAACTCGTTTCGTTGAAAACAAAGTTCGAATGAAAGAATTATGATCTGCTAATCATCGTTCAGAACAGGCAAATTTTTATTAAAATATTGCAGAACAAATACAGGTTGATGACATGCCAACCCAGTGAGCATTCAAGGAATCTTCTTTGGGACTGTGAAAAATTTCACTGCGGGATTTATCAATTTGACTTGTGAAAGTAAAATTTCTCCAATAACCTCTTAAAGTTGAATGTGGATTCATAATTTCAATTTGGTGGAAATTATTATTTTTAACAAATTAAGATTGGAATTAATGTGTATATATATATATATTTAATATATTATATTGTTTTTATATCATATATATATTTCAAACATTAATTAGTTTTTAATTTCCACAAATCACATTTTTAAATTCCGCATATGAATATATTAAATTAAACTATAATACAAAGTCCTGACACATATTTAATTGGAGTGGAAGGCTTGTAAAACGCGTTCTGGCATTAAACTATAATACAAAGTCCCGACACATATTTAATTGGAGCGGAAGGCATGTAAAACGCGTTCTGGCATTAAACTATAATACAAATCACATTTTTAAATTCCGCATATGAATATATTAAATTAAACTATAATACAAAGTCCTGACACATATTTAATTGGAGTGGAAGGCTTGTAAAACGCGTTCTGGCATTAAACTATAATACAAAGTCCCGACACATATTTAATTGGAGCGGAAGGCATGTAAAACGCGTTCTGGCATTAAACTATAATACAAAGTCCCGACACATATTTAATTGGAGCGGAAGGCATGTAACGGAGATCGAATTCTGGATTCGAACATGTGACTTCCCCCAAGGTAACACGCACCTACACCATTGCGCCATGGGCCTGTTTCATCGAAACAGTATGCTTTAAGTTTGTATTTGAATGTGCAATTTCTCTAGTAGCGAGAATGGAGGGGGCCAGCCCCGCGAGCCAGCCCCCTCACCATAAGACCGAGACCCATGACCGTGTCGTGGGCTCCACACTTAAAACGTGCTTAGCGCTAAGCATTAATTTTATTATCATTAATCGATAGTTAAACTGTTAATCAACATGTGGTTCATCTGGCAGTGGAGTTGGCAGAGTCTTCCAATTGCGGCGGAACTCCAAATTTAGTGGAGCTAACTGGAGTTCTTTCCAGATTTGGAGGAGAAATTGGGGGAAAGTTTTTTTTGCCATAACTAAGTCAATTTTCAACCAAATTGAGCTCAGAAAGAGTCATTATTCGCTAATTGGTATGCTATGAACACATTGGAACAGGTTGCAAGGCAGAAGAGGTCACCTACAAAGGTTTTTGTTGCCTTGAAGAATTTTGAAACCTAGAGCCACCAGGAGGGAAGGCCATGCCTAGAGCATCTGGTAACCAAATTGAGTAAATAAATAGTCATTTCTGATATATTTCGACTTTTTAAACTCATTGGAATAGGTTCCAAGAGCATTTGGTGCATGTAAGCAACATTTTGAACACAATAGAGCTAATATAGAGGCCCAAGCTACGGAGCTGGACCAAGGAGATGTAGCCCGGGATGGGTGAACTCCATCAAAATGTTTTTTTTTTAATGGTTCAGTTTGTGATAGTTTGTTGTTATTTATGTTTCTGCTCTTCGGCCATTTAAATTCATGCTTTATGCTTTCAAATCCACTCATAAAATTCAGTTTTAATTACCTATTTGACACACATAAGCAACAAGGGAGCCTTCACATCAAGCATAAGATCAATAAATAATTTTTATATTTGTAATTGAAATTAGCATGACAAAACTAACATTCAAATTTAGATCAACATGGCAATGGACATCCTCTCAAATCATGGTGGATAAAACATGAAGATTAACTTCTAGGTGGCATAATTTTTTTCATACTCACTTTGTTGGAAGTATTTTTTGGATCGTTAAAAAGGCCTCTGTGTGTAGAATAATGTCAGGGGGCTTGGTGAAAGCGATATTTTTTGGAGACCTAAAAAAAATCTATTGTCTCAAACTACCTCCATAAGGCTTCAAACCTTAGTTTTCCAAACTAAGACCTACTAGTAAAAATAGCCATGTAAGTTGATTCCTCTAATTTTTTTATTCTGAAAGAATCGAGATGGATGAAAAATAATATAATAATCCAATCTAGATCAAACATAATTAAATCACGCATAGATTAATGACATGATGGGATTTTATTTGAACACTAATGCTAGTTAGACATTTTTTGACCCTAAAATAAGAATGCTTTGTTTAAAAGTATGATTGGTTATCTCAAAGTAGTTGGAGGGCTTTATCAACATGCTCGAGTTGTGCTTCTTAGGTTTTTCTATAATCAAGATATCATGAAAGAATACAAGCTCAAAGTTGTGCAAAAAGAGTTTAAAAATCTTATTAATGAGGCTCTAAAAGGTGGATGTAGCATTGCAAAGACTAGAAGGTATCATGAAAAACTCATAACATCCTTCAGATGTGTAGAGGGTCATCTTAGGAAAGTCCACCTCCTTCATCCTAATTTGGCAGTATCCCGAGTGAAGGTCCAAATTATTGAAGAACTTGGCACCATGAAGCACATAAAAGAGATCATAAATAATTGGGATGTGAAATTTTTCTTCGATGAGCATAAACCATAACATGAACAACAAACAATAATAATATAAGCCCTAACATGAACATAAAAAAAAAAATCGATATAACAAATTTGGGCATTGACTCGTAATAACAATCAAATAATTGCACTAATTAGCTGATGAAAAACAGTGACATCTACATTGAAAATTACACTCATTATGATTTACATGTTTTTTGTTCATTTGTGTGCAAACTAGCAGAACTAACATGTGGCTTGAGAAACCGTGACCCATAGACATCTAAGCCATCAAAATCACCTAGTGATCGCACTCAACTTGGATCACACCAACCCATATTCATGGTTAGATTTTTATCCACGAGGTTTCTAAAGAATGGCCTTTTCACGATGGATCGCCTTAACATAACACTTTGTCATTGATATCACACACTTATTAATCACACATGCTCAAAGCACACCCATATTAATAATATGGTGATTTTTTCTTTATATGTTAAACCTTTTATTTTTTACTTCGAATGAAAGCACGAGTAATCCTGGGGTACTTCTCCACATTTCGTGGATGGTAAACTAGTTAAACTATCAACATTAATTACAAGGCCTCGCCCCAAGAGAATCAAAAAATGTCGTACCCGTGATCAACGACAATATCGAGGAATTGCATGTCTTACTCTAGACCACTTGAGCCAACCCTTAGAATTAACTATATGCTAAATCTAATTCAACATTCTTTAACTTATTTATTTTAAAAAATGTTTTATTCAAAAATATATATAATTTAACCCATATAACATTTTTTTACCCGTAATCATGTTCATTTGATCCTTATACCTTTGAAGCTTTTGTGATAAGGATGGTCTACCCACTTAATGATTTAAAACACAATTTGCTTTCTTAAAAAATATATATAATTTAACAATTCACAACTCACTAACTAAACGTGTAATTTTTTTTTCTACTTAATCATGCTCGTTTTGTGATAGGGATGGTCTAACCACCTCTTGGAGTGCAAAACTTGCTTTCGGTAAAGAGGTATTAAAAACACTTTTAATCTATATAACATAGTAGAATAAATATTTAACGTTATAGATTGAGCTCCAATAATTGAACCCTGGTCAATGCGAATAAGTTCATGTGGATAAGATTGAAAATAAGTAAGAGAAGCTTAAAAACATATAAAACTGCAGATGGAGATGCTCCTTGCATCATTTTGCCTTTCGCTTTTCGCATATTTTGGCGGCCGAAAAAAACCCTCAATATATACATTTATATTTTAGAAAAATAAAATCCATCTATTATATATTTAAATTTATAAATCCAACGATTAAATATACATAAACATAAAGGAAAACAGAACCAGTTCCTTCCTTTGTGATTTGACATTAAATTTGAGACAGTGGGTCGTCTTAGGGTATATATATTTTATTTTAGTGGAGATGGTCATAGGATATATCTTTTATTAAAATCATAAAGTTTATATTCTTGGTTCGTTTAACATTTAAAGTATAATATTATTGCGTTGAGAGGAGTTGTTTAGTTTTTTTTTCAACCAGAAAAAACCAATATTCTAATATTAATA
Organism: Pinus albicaulis; assembly: GCA_034641835.2. Classification (NCBI taxonomy): domain Eukaryota; kingdom Viridiplantae; phylum Streptophyta; class Pinopsida; order Pinales; family Pinaceae; genus Pinus; species Pinus albicaulis. The sequence goes on along the minus strand of CM076575.1, from coordinate 44,769,194 downwards.
TAAAGTTGTCTATTATTCATGAGTTTATATGTTTTTATAGAAAAACCAATATTCTAATATTAATATAAAGTTGTTTATTATTCATGAGTTTATATGTTTTTATAGATAATATCAACTAAAATTTTCTCAATATGTAGCTACCAAGTATCCATGCTTATTTATACCTCATATAGATATATTCTTGAAATTACATACATTCCATATCATATAATCTCCATCATAATTAGTGCATTGTAATTAACAAAAAAAAAGAAAAATTTTCAATGTTCAACATGTATTATTGAGGCCAAAACGTCACTAGCACATAGTCAATTGGTCTATGTAGGACCTATAACTTGATGATACATTTGAGTATTCAACCCATATTTGTCCATCATGTCAATAGAAATATGTGCCAATATCATTGTATCAAATTGCAGATCTGTATATCTCCCCCAAAACACAGAAAATCAAATAAATGTTGATGTCACGGAGCACTGTCCCCAATGGCAGTATCATGAAAAGGAAAAATTATAAGTCCTCTAAAGAGTGTTGTTATTAAAGTATGAGTATTGAATCTCTCTTAATGGAAGTGTGAGATCCTCCTTAGACAGATTGTCTGCGATAACATTTAGTTCTCTATGAACATGTGAGAATGTCACCCTCTGAAATAGAGCAATAATCATTATAATTCTCGTCAACCAATTAATTAGAAGTGGTAGATTAAAGGATGATTTCTTTATGGCCCATTCCACCACCGCCTATGAATCTCCAAAGACATCCAACTCCACAATATTGAGCTAATGGGCACAAAATAATACACCCCATAGGGCCAAGACATTTGCTCTGGTGTTTGAACCATTGCCTCCAAACCATCTAAAGCGATAATGTGTTCCAGGGCGAAAAGTGATATAAGCATCGCAACCACTGTTGGGCCTATGTTTCCCTTGCTTTGTATCATCTGTTACTCGAAATCCCTCATGCTTTTGTTTAGTTTGAACAATTATTCTCGTAGTTTTGTGCATTCTCGGAGATAATAGAATGACTATTTTTTATTCCCTTTTTTTAACAAGATCTAAACATTGAAAGCATCATAAATAATAGTTTGTATGTTTGCAGGTTTAAAACTGAGTTGATTATATGCATAGGCCAACAAGCCTTGATCCTGCATTCACCTTCTTGTACTACGTACCAGGTTCCTGTACCAATTGGGATTCCTGCACTATGGACTTCCTACATTCTAAAGAGTTCTTGCACCACATTCTTGCACCAGCTTACTATGGCCTTCCTGTACCACACATTCCCGCACCACGCATCAAGTTCCTACATCACACATTCCTGCACCACACATCAAGTTCCTCTACCACGCATGATCTGAAAATGGGTGGATAACATGAAATGCTTCTGCGCAAGCACCTCCCACTCAGTTAAACAAATAAATGAGTGTGCTTATACATGATTGTGCGGAATTTTATACTTGAAAACAGGTGTATGTTTTTTAAATGTTTAAGTGCTTTAAGAACATTTGTTTTTGCTGATATTTAGCATGTGCAACAACCATAAAGTGCAGCAAATAAGTATCAACACATAATAGAAAATTTAATAAAGGAGTTCACCCGAATATCGTGGGCTACGTCTCCTTGAGCCTTTGTCAACTGACTTGGCTCTTTGGGATTATGATAATAATATATTTACAAGTTAGTAACTCAACTCTTATGGTTATAAGGGTTGTACCATTGGGTTTAGAATATCATCATACCCCTGGAATGGTTGTCATCACTCTGAAGAAAGATCTAGGTTCCCTTAGATTTGATTTCTGTTATTGGTGCCTTAAGCTTCCCTGAGCTCCACTATGGCACTAAGACCTTAAAAAATCATTTTTTGTCCCTGAAAACTCACCTATTGTCTCCATCACATATCATACCTCCAAAATAGACTGATCATTTGCTACAAAATGAGCATTGGCTCCCTAATCTATGCCTCCATCCACTATTGGCCCTGGACTTCCTGAAACTTCCTTGTGGGTTCTCGACCTTCAAAAGTCTCCAAATGACTCTGCAAATCCCTTCATTGGGGTCATAATGTCAAAAATATTCAGTATAAACTATTCAATTGCATAAATTGGCCTCTGGATGCTCCAGTTACGCCTCCAACACCTGGTGGCACCCCCTGGCTCTGGCTTCACTGAAAACTTCTCTAAAGCATATCGACTTTCATAAGTCCTCAAAAGCTTCTACAAACTCCATCAATGGATTCAAAATTATCAATATAGTCATAAATGACTATTGGTTTGCTGATAATGGATATTGGCTGCTCTGGATAGGCCTCATTCTCCTGTTGGCACCTGGTGGCCCTAGTTACCCTTGGAATTTATCTGAAGAAAATAGGCCTTCATAAGTCCTCTATTGGCTCTTCCAACCTCACCATTAGATCCAGAATGTCTGAGACATCCAAAGTTGACTATTGGATTATTGAGGAAGGCCTCTAGCTACCCTGGCTAGGCCTCAAACTGTTGTTGGCCCCTAGTGGCCCTTGGAACTTATATGAAGCTAAATCACACACAGAAGTCCTCCGATGGCTCTGAAACCCTCACCAATGAGTCTGGAATGTCCAAGATAGTCAAAATTGACTATTCACACTCCCAGAATGTTGGAATCTAGCTCAAGATAGAGCCTATTCAATTTTTGTCCAATGACCCCTAAATCAGCTCCACTAATTTTGGAGCACTTAAGTTAACTGGAGTTAAAAAGGCGAACTACCCTAAATCTAGGGGTGCTCCACCAAATTCATTGCCTAAAAGACCATAGATTAAAACTTAACTGTTGGCATGTGAACAACCTCCGGAAATGCTGGCAGTTAGGTCGGATGGTTAACATAACTATAGGCGGAAACTACGTGGATAAATTGTTGCATCTAACAATTTTAATTAAATTGTGTCAGTGGGACGTTGGTGGTTAGGGCTTAAGCCCTTGGCCCTGGTCATGGGCCAGCGGTCACGTGGGGAGGGGCTGGCCCCTCCGGAACCCCAAATGTCAAACCATTAAACGTTAAATATAACCTAAAGACTATACGATTAAGAACCAAACATAGCAGAGATGGTTAAGGCGCTTGCATGCTGGGTAGGAGGTCTCAGGGTGGAATTCATTGGGCTTCACCAAAATTTTGCATAAAAATTCCTAGGCCATGTGGTGGCCTCCGGGCCTGCCACGTGGCGGCCTCTGATTGGCCCTTCAAAACATCGTACAACCCAACAATGAATAATAATGTGACACTTGTCATGTTCAGATTGGCCCAGAGGGAATATTCTGAGGAATACTCCGGGAATACTCCGATCAATATTCTAGGAATATTCTAGGAATATTCCCTCGAATATTATTTTTTTATTTTCCAAACCCCAGTCAAACTTGGTCAAAAGCCAAAAATTGCAGTTTACTGGACTTTTCAAATCACGATAACTTCTTCATACAGTGTCGATTTTTTGAACCTTTTGTGGCACCAGAATCAAGAAGACGAGATATATCAAGTTGCTTAGGTTTGGCACTCTTTTGAACACTTTAAATTTTGAGCTATCACTTAGGTCCTTGATCCAAATCTGATCACTACTCCCCATTGGGAATCTTTTAGACCCCAAAAGACTGATTACCTAATATGTTCAGTAGATGAGAGTATAGCACCCTCACGTTTTCATCTTCCATACACTTTGCCTTGCATGGCTAGTGCCTTTGAGCCCAACTCGAAGGTAGTCAACACTTCCCTTGTTTGATGCTCTTTTCCTCTTGTCAATAAATGTGTCTTCCTTGAGCTCACCTAGAAATTTCTGGTGAGAAATATATAGAAGGTAGCTGAACATCATGCCCTGAATGGACTACAAGCTTTCTACAACATCCTGTCACAAGAACACACATCAATCTTTAAAATAAAATCTCATGCAAGATTTTAAATAAAGATCACCTCTTTTTGCTCCTTTAAAGCATTGACTGTCACCTTCCTGTAACATCAAATACATGGTAATCCTCTTTTCACATTGGTGTATCCATCTATCGATCCACAATCGACAAACACCTTTGACTCAAACATAAGTCGTGCAATAAGTGACATCAACAACAAGTCAACATGAAATGTGCTATACTATCGACACAAAGTGATATGAAAAATTGTGCAACACGATCGACACAAGTCGACAAACATGTGCGACACAGTCGACACAAGTTGATAAACAACATGATACATCTTGACAACATTCGTGCATGTATCTATGTACAATGAACCTATATATAAGTTCGATATTTACACATACAAAACTTTCATGCACATGTACACTTTCAACTCTCCTTTTCAAGTACAAACAAGTACATAAACCCAAAACACATGTGTGGGTGACTATAAGAGTTGAACTAAAAGATATTGCTGCAATATAAGTGAGTATCATACCCATATTTTACACCTCCATGGCGAAATTGTGCAACAATAAGAAATGCCTTCAACTGAACAACATTCATATGAAATCTTGCATCAAACTTTTCAATAGAAATACATGCATACATAACTAAAAATTCCATATGTACAAATGAATGTATGTTTTACTGTGTCAAGAAGTCAAACCACTTCTTACCAAGCCACTTCCATGGCAATTTTTGCTGCTAAAAATCTTCTTCATGTGAAACATCTGTTCTCACATCAATGATGGAATCTTTGGTTCCACTTTCGCCAGTCTTTTTATCCTCTTGCTGCAAATGCTTGGGATGATTTGTTGGATGCAATGTCCAACATTGGGAAACAACATGTCCCTTCTTCTGGCAATGTGTGCAAGTATTTTGCACCTTCTTTTCAAGTTTCCTTTACCTCAATTGTTTCATGTATGCCTTCGATCTCTTCCAGCGTCTTGAAACATCATGGTTACACAGACCCTAATATCAACAACAACTCTTTCTTCCATTCAAGCATGCATATTTGTCATGCTTATCAGAAACATAATCAACTTAACTATGGGAAGAATTATACCTCAAATGCGGCTTTGCATGCCCATCTTTTTTACCTTTATGAGGAGATGAACTTGTAGAGGTTCCAACTTTCTCTTGAAGACTAACATCAGTGTTCATGTCTTGATAGCTATCTGAACTCTCATGCTCTCCATAAGATGCATGTCTACAAATATCTTGCTGCAACATAGACTTCAAACAATGGAAATCAACTTGAAAACAAACTTGGCATGTTTGTGGTTTAGAACTGGAAAAAAATTTCTTCTTGAAGTTTACTCAAATGCCTTCATGGCTTTGGAGTTTTCGCCATAAGATTGAACATATCCTAGACCAAATTTCTTAGGTCTTTCCTCAACAAAAATAGGATCAATCATGCCTTGTGCATGTTTTCCTAAACCCTTGCCTTCATAGCCCATTTTTAACATCAACTTGGACACTATACCTCTTGTGTGCTTTTCAAATGAACCTACACATCTATTTGAAGAGGAATTTGAAGACAAATTTGAGTGATTTACCTCTGCTTCTACATGTTCTTGGTTAAGGCCTCTTGAGCTTGATGGAGCTGCATCTCCATCTCATGCATTCTTTGAAGAAGTCCTTCTTCCTATTACTTCATAGCAACCAATTGCTCATGAATTCTAGTGCTTTCTCTTCTATCGTCATACATAATTTTCACCATATCCTTTAGGATGTAGAAGTCTCGCTTCATCTTTTCATCAAATAATCTTGTGAATGAGGAGAATTTTGAAACCTTACTTGAAGAAGTTTTCATCTTATGAAAATGAACTAAATAAGTTCAACAACAATTCACAAGATTTCAACATAAATTGACAAAGCTTCTGAACAAAATGGTTGTAGAGTCAAGCTCTTCTTCAAGCAGCCACTTTTGCAAACACCCTCTTATGCTTCAAGGGTTGCCTTGAGGTCCTTTGGGTAAGGAGAATGCCTTCAGTCTTCTTCCTTCTTGTCCTCTCCTGGACTTAGCTATCAATATATTTCCCCTCGCCTCCAGAAAAATAAACTTGTAAGCAATAGTAAATTTGCAAACAGTAAAATTCTTTGCACTGTTAAACACCTTTCAAGTCAAACAAGAAACCTAGTGCTCTGTCAAGCAAGCAACTTAATCCTCTGTCAATCAAGAATCCTAGTGCTCTGATACCAACCTAATATTAAATGGGTGGATAACTTGAAATTCTTATGCGCAAGCACCTCCCACTTAGTTAGAGAAATAAATGATCGTGCTTACACATGACTGTGCGTAATTTTATACTTGAAAACATGTGTATGTTTTTTAAATGTTTAAGTGCTTTGATAATATTTTTTTGCTGATATTTAGCATTTGAAACAACCATAAAATGCAGCAATAAGCATCAACACATAACAACAAATTTAATAAAGGATTTCACCCGAATATCGTGGGCTATGTCTCCTTGAGCCTTTGTCAAATGACTTGACTCTTTGGGATTATGATGAATAGTTTATTTTACAAGTTAATAACTCAACTAAAATGGTTATCAGGGATGTAAAATTGGGTTTAGAATATCATCATACCCCTGGAATTGTTGTCATCACTCTGAAGAAAGATCTATTTTCCCTTAGACTTGAGTTCTGTTGTCGGTGCCTTAAGCTTCCTTGAGCTTCACTGTGGCACTAAGACCTTAAGAAATAATTTTATATCCCTGAAACCTCACCTACTATCTATAGCACATAAAATAGACTTATCATTTGCTCCAAAATGAGCACTAGCTCCCAAATATAGGCCTCCATCCACTATTGGCCCTAGGTTGCCCGAAAATTCCCTATGGGTTATCGACCTTTAGAAGTCTCCAAATGACTCTAAGAATCCTTTAATTGGATTTATAATGTAAAAAATAGTCATTATATACTATTCATTTTCATAAATTGGCCTCTGGCTTCTCCGGTTACACCTACAACACCTGGTGGCACCCCCTAGATTTGGCTTCACTGAAAACTTCTCTGAAGCATATCGACTTTCAAAAGTCCTCAAAAGCTTCTTCAAACTCCATAAATGGATTCATAAGTATCAATATAGTCATAAATGACTATTGGTTTGTTGAGAATGGATATTGGCTGCTAAGGATAGGCCTCATTTTCCTGTTGGCACCTGGTGGCCCTAGTGACCCCTGGAATTTCTCTGAAGCAAATCAACCTTCAGAAGTCCTATACTAACTCTTATAACCTCACCATTAGATCCAGAATCTCTGAGACATACAAAATTTACTACTGGATTATTGAGGAAGGCCTCTAGCTGCCCTGGCTAGGCCTCAAACTACTATTTGCCCTTGGTGGCCCTAGTGGCCATTGGAACTTATCTGAAGCTAAATCATGCTTAGAAGTCATCTGATGGCTCTACAACCCTCACCAATGAGTCTGGAATTTCCAAGATAGTCTAAATTGACTATTCACACTCTTAGAATGGTCGAATCTAGCTCAAGATAGAGCCTATTCATTTTTTGTCCAATGACCCGTAAATCAACTACACTAATTTTGGAGCACTTAAGTTAACTAGAGTTAAAAAGGAAAACTGCCCTAAATATGAGTGCCCTCCAAAAAATTCACCGCCTAAAATACCATGCATTAAACTTAACTGTTAGCATGTGAAAAACCTCCGGAAATGCTGGCGGTTAGGTCAGATGGTTAACATAACTGTAGGTGGAAACTACGCGGATAAACCATTGCATGTGACAATTTTAATTAAACTGCACCAGTGGACCGTTGGTGGTTAGGGCTTAAGCCCTTGGCCCTGGTCATGGGCTAGTGGCCACGTGGGGAGGGGTTGGCCCTTGGGGCTAGCCCCTCCGGACCCCCAAATGCCAAACCATAAAACGTTAAATATTACTTAAAGACTATACGATTAAGAACCAAACGTAGCGGAGATGGTTAAGGTGCCTGTGTGCTGGGCAGGAGGTCTCGGGGTCGACTCCGTTCGGCTCCACCAAAATTTTTCATAATAATTCCTAGGCCACGTGGCGGCCTTTGGGCCTGCCACATGGCGACCTTTGATTAGCCCTTCAAAACATCGTACATCCCAACAAAAAATAATAATGTGACACTTGTCATGTTTAGATTGGCTTGGAAGGAATATTCTGGGGAATATTTTTTTTTTTAAATTTTCCATAACCCAGTCAAACTTGGTCAAAAACCAAAAATTGTAGTTTACTGGACTTTTCAAATCGCGATAAATTCTTCATACGGTGTCAGTTTTTTGAACCATTCACAATGCCGGAATCAGGAAGATGAGATCTATCAGGTCGCTCAGGTTTGACACTCTTTTGAACACTTTGAATATTGAGCTATCACTTAGGTTTTTGATCCAAATCTGATCAACGTATTCTTGCACCACACATCAAGTTCATGTACCATGCATTCTTGTACCATGCACTAGTTCCTACACCATGCATTCTTGTGCGACGCATCAATTTTTGCACCATGCATTCTTGTACCACGTATCAGTTCCTACACCACGCATTCTTGTACCACACACCAGTTCCTGCACCACACATTCTTGTACCATGCATCAATTCCTACACCACACTTACGTTCCTGCACAGGATTTTGAACAATATATTGGGGATTTCTATTTGCATTAGCTTCGTTAGCCACGTCTGGCTTCCCAATAGAAAGACTTATGCTATGCTACTAGTTTTCATATTTTTCTATGACATCTTTTGGGTCTATTATAATAAGCACATGTTTTGGAATCAAAGAAAGAATAATGTGTAGCATTTCAAATATGGGTACACGGTCAGTATTGATATTGACAACGATGAACCATTTTTTAGAATCAATGTTCGATCAGTGCTTCACATACAAATCCTCTTGGCCATGCAATATTTTCACTTATATATAAAACGCAATATTGTGATCCATCGTCCACGTTCTGACATCTCAAAGAATGAGGAAAATATTACACCCAATACGAATTGGCTTCAAAGCCTTCAATTAAACTATTTTTAGAAGCCATGAAGATTAATAATAGCCTGATATGTTCATGGACACAATGGCAAAAGTTTTCATGATTCAATACCGAATTTTGTATTTATATAGGCTCCTTATTTTGCCCAGAAATCAGTTCACGATTCTAAAATTATATGTGTTGTTTAACCTCCAACCCAGAATTTGGAAACGCTACTATTATAAATATGAGGATCTTGTATTTCAGAAAGGAGGATATGAAGAGATACAATATAGATCAGAGAGTTGTAGTTTGAAAGACAAATAATGAAGGAAGGAGAGGAGACAGTCCTAATGTAGCGCCATGCAAGATTAACCAGCGTATCGCTCCCTCTGTTGCTGGAGCTCGATATTTTCCGGCACTATGTAAAGCATAACATTTCAAGATTAACCAATGTGTTTTCAGCCTTGCTCTGTTTAGTTCATTTCTAGGTTCCATGATTATACTCTCAGAGTAAATTAAATCGTTGACAGAGGGTGTGAGCTGGGTGGGTTAGCCATTAGATCAACTCGACACCAATCTGAATTATTTAGGATGATTTAGATTATGGTTTGATGAGTGAGTGCACTTAATTCTTTGTTATTTGATCTTAATTTCACAATTCCAGGTTATAAATATTTTGTCTCTTTTCGAATTGCATCATAGCGCATAGGATAAGTGAATTTTTCATATTCCAGATGCTTTATTTTTTCCTTTACACATTTTGATTGCGTAAATACATGATAGGAATCCATGACCTCGTCTTCCAGAAATACAAGACTCACTCTCATCTTTTGAATTCATTTTAATTGTAATGATTGCGATATGTGGTAAACACATATGGATGCATGGATAAGTTGAATTCTAAAAAAATCTGAAGTTGCATACTCATACTCGCCAATTTATAATAGAGGTATCATATTTATATTATATGGTAATTTATAATAGTTGTCCAATATTATTTGAAAGTATTTTGAGAGCGAGTGTGATTTTTGTCTCGATCTTATTCACACAATAAATGTATTTTAAGTTATTAAAGGGTTTTGTTACATAGGGGTAAATTATGTTGATCAGCAGTTGTCATCGATGTCAACCCAAGCAGCACCAGGGGCTACCGCAATAATGCATGGGAATTTTGACCTAAAAAATTAATATATTCTAGGCCAATAATGTTTTTTATGGTTTCTAATTGTCGAGATGTTTCCGTTGATATATGGCACGCCACATAATTCTTCACAGTTTGAGAGATATTCATGTTTGAAGTTTGTACCCCCAGTTAGTGGGCTAAAACCCCATGGGATTATGGCATGGGTCATTGAAAAGTCATAATTAATATTTTTTAAGCTCCTAAAATCTCTCCCATGTTCACTTGTTGAATCCCCTCTCAACCTAAGCATTTATATAAATTGTGATCCTCATATCCTCCTTATGAAGGGATTTCGCTATCTGAAATAGTTCATCATGGAATTTTTGCTCTAAATTGTTTTATACCAAGGTTCAAAAGCTGAAATTTCTATGAGGTGAAGGGGAAATCCTTAGGAATCTCCTGTAAAAATTTCAAATCAAGGTGCGCAACATTTTCAGAGATATGATCTGTGGAAGTCAGTGTTTTTTCAAACTCCTGAAATTCATCTCAAAGAAGTGACCTTGGGAAAATCATCATAAATCTCTCTCTAAATATCGGATTAGAATTCTATACAAATAAAAAGATATTGCACGGAATGTAGTTTTCGCTCTATAAATTTCAGAGCTGAATGAATAAACAATGACACGTGGAACACTGTACAAGTTCGTTGTATTTAAACAAGCCATAATTAGGGCATTGTGAGAGATTGGGAATAAATCTCCCTTGAAGAATCCAAATTGGGTCATACCCGCGGCATTGGAAAGATGACTCAGAGGAATACTACAGGACCGAAAATCACATATTGGGGATTTGAAATAACAAAGATACACTAGATTCAATATCGAGCTCCTAGAAGGCAATAAAAAGCTAGATCATGTGTTGTTAAGGGCTGCAAAGGACCAAACTTTATAGGGCAGCAAATCAAAGCAAGGTGTCGCAGAGGGTAGCATGACAAGAACAGAAACCAAGGTGTAGAACAGCAGCAAGAAGTTCATCACATGAAGTCTTCAAGTGGGCAGCATTACATACAATCACTGTAAAGGTATCGTTGTACTAAGTCATTGTAAATACATTATTGTAAAAATTATACTAGTGTCTATCTGCCAAGAGTTGAAGAGGCAGTATCTAGAGGTCTAGGATCATCATTAGGTGGTTCTGTCATAGTTGGGGTTATGGTCTAGTGTGTCTTCTTCTTCTACATCATTATATATCATTGTAAAGTGGACCATTTTCCCTGGTACAGAAGTCCATTCTTCTTTTATTCTTCTATAGGGTGGTAGGGTGGTGCTAGGGTGAGTTTCAGCTCATTGGGTGTTGGGGCATCCATTTAGTTAACTACTAAAGAATCTCGGGCATTGGATCGTCCATCCAGTGGGAGCTGGAGAAGAATTCCTTTCTAGATTCTAGGAAGTTGGAGCTTTATTTTTAATTGGAGTTGAATATTAAAGAATTATTAGAAAATCATTAGGTGGTTTTTGCCCGGGAGTGGGTTTCCACCTTAAAAATGTGTGCATTTGTGTTCCTTTTGTTTAATTCTATCATTGTACAAACACTGATAATAATTGAAGATTAACTAATACTCTAATTGGAAGGAATACTGGTTCACCCCCCCCCCCTCAATATTTTCAACAATTGGTATCAAAGTTTGGTTCCTTCAATAGCAGTTTAATAGTTGGAAGGACGTCATGGAGCATACCAAGAATGGTGTTCCTCTATTCAATGAAAATAACTATGCACTCTGGAAAGGAAGAATGGAGGTATATCTCTTGGCACAAGGTTACGAAGTATGGGAAACTATTCAAAATGGATTTACATCAACTATGGATGAACAAGGTAAGAATAATTTGGTAAATGATGAAAAATAAAATAATATTATTATCAGTGGACTTATTGAATCTTCTTATCATAAGGTGTTGGGTTGTAAAACCGCCAAAAAAGTATGGGACAAGCTTGAGAATATATATGTAGGTGACTCAAATGTCAAAGAAGAAAAGCTTAAAATCTATAGAGCAAAATTTGAGCAACTCGGAATGAAAGAAGATTGCAACATTGCTGAATACTTCTAATACGTTGATGAAATAATTAACACTCTAAAAGGATTGGGAGAGCCAGTTGAAGAAAAGACTATTATACGAAAGATTCTTGGAACGTTACCAGGGAGATTCAACCCAAAGGTATTGGTCTTAGAATACAATGCAAATATGGAAAAACTCGGAAAAGAGGAATTACATGGAGTTCTCATAGCATATGAAATGAGACTTGATGAAGAAGAGGGTACTTGGCAACTAGAATTGCATTCGTTGCATCTAAGAAAACCAATAAGGACAAAAAACCTTCAATTGAAAAGACATGCACCTGCAAGTGTGAAGAAAAGGGAGATGATGGAGAAGGTCTTTCAGATGAAGAATGTGCTTACTTTATGAGAAAACTAAAAATTGGTAAGGGAAAATTCAAAGGTAAACTTCCATTGATATGTTTCGACTGTGGTGAGGTTGGGCATTTCGCAGCAAAATGTCCGAACAGAATTGATGGCAACTCAAAAGGAAAGAAAGGCTTTAAGAAATTCAACAAGCAAGGATCCAAAAGGAACTTTCTCTCTAAATAAGATAGTGCATCATCCGATGAAGACAATGACAACGAAGAAAAAGCCAATGAGAGAGTATTGTTTATGGCCAAGCATAATAAAAAATATTTATCAAAAAACGAAGAATAAAGGGAAGAATTAGAAGTAGAAGTAGTCTTGCTGCATAAGGAAGTGAAGAAAGGAAAAACTATCCAAAACTATGCCAACAGATCAAGGGAATTGGAAGAAATCATCAACAATCAACGATATTACAACGACAGAACTGACATCAGTTACAAACAAGAAAAGCAAGACCTTCTACAACAAAATACAATGAACCTATGAGATCTGACATGCATGTAGACTTCATTGGAGAAGATTCGCAAGAACAACTTTGGAAGGAAATTCCTCGATGAATATTTCCATCCAAGTACCAACATATTTATTATGGATACTATTATTCATGTGGAAAATTTGGTCATAAAGCTGTAGAATGTCGCATGTACCCCAGGAACGAATACAATTCCAGGAGATCTGTCAAATATGAACCTCCTAGGGCTCAAAAAAACACCAATAGATTTGAACATTTAAGAAATAATATTGAATGTTACAAATGTCAAAACTTTGGAAACATAGCCAGAGATTGTAGACTTAAAAATCCTTCAGAAGAATCTTCGAAGCCACAGAATGAATGAACATGGAAGAAGAAGAAGACTGATAATTGTGTTGTTGCTCTCAAGGCTCAAAACAACAAAGATTTGTGGTATGTTGATAGCGGTTGCTCAACGCATATGACTGGAGATATAAAGAAATTTGTATCTCTGAAAGAGAAGAAGGATGGAACCGTATCCTTTGGAAATGATGGATCTTCAAATGTTATAGGATCAGGTACCATCACTCTCGGAAGCAAAGATGCTCTAGCCAAGAATTTTCTATTGGTTGAAACATGAATCACAATCTGCTAAGTGTTGGACAAATGTGTGATCAAGGACACACAATACTATTCAACTCCACAAAATGTGAAATCAGAAAAGGCAGGTATGGTGAAATTGTGGCTACAACAAGTCGAGCTCCAAATGACATATATGTTCTGGATGAAGCAACTAAAGCACATCTAATAGCTAAAGAGGGTGATATAATATTTGGTAGAAATGATGATCGACTAAGTAAGAATTTTTCTACAAAGATGCAAAGTGATTTCGATATGTCTTTACTTGGTGAGCTGACATACTTCTTAGGGCTTCAAATATCTCAGTAAGAGAAAGGAATATTTAAATGTCAAGCTATGTACATCAAGAAAATGCTCAAGAAATTAAAAATGGAAGATTGCAAACCCATCCTTCGATGGTAACAGGTTTCAAATTGAGCATATATGACTCATATAAGGATGTGGATCAAAGGTTGTACAAATCTATGATTGGTAGTCTTCTATATGTAACAGCCTCCCGACCGGATATTATGCAAGCAGTTGGACAAGTAGCAATATTCCAAGCAGCACCAAAAGAATCACATATTATTGCCATCAAAAGAATTCTTCGATATCTAAAGGGAACAAAAGAATATGGCTTGTGGTATCCCAAGGGTAACAATTTTATTATTCATGCCTTTACAGATGTAGATTGGGCAGGAAGCATTGATTATCATGGGAGTACGCGTGAAGCATTGGAATATATTCACCAGAAGCTTGAGATTCTCCCAAGTTCTCATTAGATTTTCCTTATTCATAATATAAAGGGGGAGTGGAAGTATGTACAGGTCCTCAGGATGGTTGTGTATGAGGGGGAGTTACCCTTTGCCATTGATGTCAAAAGGGGAGATAATGTTGTAGGAAGCGGTGTCATGATCGCAGGGGGAGTAATTGTGTTGCCATCAATGCCAAAGGGGGAGATTTTTGATCAACGGTTTTCATTGATGTAAACCCAAGCAACACCAGGTGCTACCCCAATATTGCATGGGAATTTTTACCTACCAAATTAATATATTCTGGGTCAAGAATTATTTTGATGGTTTCTACTTGTTGAGATGTTTCCGTTGATATATGGCACGCCACGTAATTCTTCACAGTTTGAGTGATATTCATGTTTGAAGTTTGTGCCCCCAATTAGTGGGCTAAAACCCCATGGCGTTGTGGCATGGGTCATTGAAAAGTAATAATTAATATTTTTTAAGCTCATAAAATCTCTCCAACTTTCACTTGTTGAAGCCCCTCTCAACCTAAGCATTTATATAAATTGTGATCCTCATATCATCCTTATGAAGGGATTTCTCTATTTGAAACAGATCATCATGGAATTTTTGCTCTAAAATTGTTTCTACGAAGGTTCAGAAGCTGAAATTTTTATGAGACAAAGACGAAATCTTGAGGAAGCTCTTGTAAAAATTTCAGATCAAGGTGCGTAATATTTTCGGAGATATGATATGTGAAGTCAGTGTTTTTGCAGGCTCCTGAAACTCATCTCAAAGAAGTGACCTTGGGAAAATCGTCATAACTCTCTCTCTGAGTATCGGATTGGAATTTTGTAAAATGTGGTAGATATTTCACAGACTTTAGTTTCTATCAATTTTAGAGTTGAATGAAGAAAAAGTGACACGTGGCACTCTGTACAAGTTCGCTTTACTGAAACAGTCCATAATTAGGGCATTGTGAGATAATGGGCATAACTCTCTCTGAAGAATCCAAATTGGGTTAGACCTGTGGCATTGGAAAGATGACTTAGTGGAATAATACAAGACCTAAAATCACATATTGGGGATATAAAATAACATAGATACACCATATTCAATATCTAGCTCCTAGAAGGCAAGAAAAAGCTAAATCATGTCTTGTCAAGGGCTGCAAAGGACCAAACTTTCTAGGACAGCAAAGCAAAGCAAGGTGCAGCAAAGGGTAGCATGACAAGAGCAGAAACCAAGGTGCAGAACAGCAGCAAGAATTTCATCACATGAATTCTTCAAGTGGGCAGCACTACATATAGTCACTATAAAGGTATCATTGTACTAAGTCATTGTAAATACATTATTGTAAAAATTGTACTAGTGTCTATCTGCAAGAGTTGAAGAGGCAGTGTCAGGAGGTCTAGGATCATCAATACGTGGTTGTTTCATAGTTGAGGTTATGGTCTAGTGTGTCTTCTTCTTCTACATCATTTTATATCATTGTAAAGTGGACCATTTTCCCTGGTACGGGAGTCCATTCTTCTTTTATTCTTCTATAGGATGGTAGGGTGGTGCTAGGGTGAGTTGTAGCTCATTGAGTGTTCGGGCATCCGTTCAGTTGACTACTAAAGAATCTCGGGTGTTGGATCATTCATCCAGTGGGAACTAGAGAAGAATTCTTTTCTACATTCTAGGAAGTTGGAGCTTTATTTTCAATTGGAGTTGAATATTAAAGAATTATTAGAAAAGCATTAGGTGGTTTTTGTCCCGGAGTGGGTTTCCACCTTAAAAACTGTGTGCATTTGTGTTCCTTTTGTTTACTGCTATCATTGTACAAACACTAATAATAATTTAATATTAACTAATGCTCTAATTTGAAGTAATACTGATTCACCCGCCCTCCCCCCCTCTAAGTATTTCCAACAAATTAGGCAGAATTAGTGCAGAAATGTCATTTCTCTTTCTCAATTTATTTTGCACAAAGAGTGGTTTTAAATTAATCTTGAATTTATTCTAGCATTTATAGTTGTTCATGCATTTCTTGGTTTCCACTCAAACAATAGTTAGGATTTACTTTCGGTTTTTCGATAATTAGGATTTCCTTTCGTAATTGTAGTAGTTCAATTTTTCCTTTCATTTATCGAATTTTTGACCAAAAATTGTTTTGAATTGTGAGGATTGGTGTTTTTATCAAGTTTATTTTCAATTGCATGATTCACTTTAATTTGTTGATATTTATTCACAAGTTATACTATAGTTTCATTTGCAAGTTGTTGGGAGCTCTCTCTAGCATTTCCAATGTTGTGCCTCGAATTTCATGAACTCTTGGATTGAAAATTAAATTTTGGTCCAGTAATATTCCTTATGTAGAAATTATACAACATGCATGTATATATTGGATTCACCCGATCTAACATTGTACTCAAGTTAAATACTGAATCGCTTCTACAAATATTTTGCGGAATTAAAAACACAATTGCCAATCACGTGAAGTAAAGAAGAATCGAATCACACACAACACGAATGATTTCTCGGGGAAATATTGGTGCTAAAAACCCCACTGTATTCTATTTTATATTCAACATGGATCATGAAATAATTACATACAAAAATATTCTCACAAGAGCCCTCCAATACTCAATTAATTGTATCACATTTTCATACATAAAACTGATTAATACTTAGCCAATTTACTACCTCGAGACAACCTGCCTTGCTTGCGCAATCCCTAATGGATGCAATCCCTAAAATATAGGAATTATGGCCTTCCTTGACTGTGCAAGTATCATGGGCACTCCAATGGGTGTTTGGTTGCATGTGTGCAACCCAATAATCCTACAATTGATATTCAACTTCCCTTTCACCTAGATCTCAATTGGGTCTCCATTGGATCTGACATGCATGCAGCTTATAATAGTAAATCCTCAGTTGCATGTGATATCACTGATTGTGAGTTAATTAATATTTTATTCACTTGATCTCTCACTAGTGTATTCTCAGTTACGACTAGCACAATTGAGTTTAACTCACTTTACTGAGTTAAACTGATTACAAATTGCATTAACTAATGCACCACTACACTTCGAACTCTGAATTACTTTGCATGCCTCACAAACTACCTCTAACTCGAAATACACTAGCTAACTGAGTTTATCACTCTCAGCTAACTATTACAAGTTATTATTGAGAATAGATTACAGTTTATTTCCATCTTAATTAAGGCATTACTAAAACAAACATGCACCAAAAATAGCATTGTGGGCCCCACCCTAGTGTAGGTGCTTAATGCACTAGGCATGGGTGCTGAAATTTTCTTGTTGAATTTCAACACTCCCTATCAACAGGAAAGGGATTATGCTTCACCCCGATCCTGTTTCTATCTTATTCGAATTTTCTCCTAGTGAGTGCCTTCGTCAGAATATATGCATCTTGATCTTCCATGGGAATGTACTGAAGCAACATTATTCTTCTCTACATACAATCTCTGAGATGATGGTACAAGATATCTATGTGCTTGTACCTATCATGAAACACATGATTAATTGAGAGTTTAATGCAACTATGATTATCACAATGAATCACTGTCAGATCCATCTGAGAACCAAACAAAACAACCAAGATCTTTCTCATCCAAATAGCCTCACATGAATCTTGACTTGTTTCCATGTAATTTTCTTCCACTGAACTCAGTGCCACGGATTTTTTCTTCCTTCTGTACCAAGAAATTGTTGTCGATCCAATGCTAAATATCCCTCCTGATGTTCTATTTCTGTCTGATGGATCACCAGCCCAATCTGCATCCATGAAGCCTTGAATATTCACTCCCTCTATCCATCTGTACCATAGACCATACTCTAATGTGCCCCTCGAGTATCTTAGGACATGCTTCCCCGCCTTCCAAAAGAGCTTGGTAGGCTTAACCATAGCTTTACTCGACTAGTTAATTGCGTAGAAAATGTCTGGTCTCGTTTTCACCAAATACATTAGTGAACCCACTAACTGCCTGTAGACAATAGCATCCACTACCTCTCCAAAAGTAGCATCCTCTTTCCTCCAATTTCCTGGAAAATGAGTATCCATGGGTTTGCAGCTCTCCATGTTAAACTTACCCAGTATCTCCTTTGCATACTTGCCTTGAGACAAAAAAATTCACCATCTCGCTACCATATTTCTAATCCAAGTAAATAATAAAGGAGTCCCATGTCCTTCATTTCGAACTCCCTTACAGGATCCTCCTTGCATGAGTGTATCAGCTGCTCATCACCAGTCAAAATTAGATCATCAACATAAATAACACTAATCAATAGCTTACCCTCAACCACAATCTGTTGTAGGTTTGCATCTGCTTCACTTTTGGTGAAGCCCAATCCGATGAAATAGTTGTCTATCCTAGTGTACCAAGAACAGGGTGCTTGCTTCATGCCATACAATGCTCTTTTGAGTTGGCACACATGCGACTCACTTTTTAAGATCTCAAAACCTTCAGGCTTCTCCATGTACACCTCTTCCTTAATGATCCCATTGAGAAACACAATTTTCACATCCATCTTATGAATGTGTCATCCCATCTACGCTGAGAGTGAAAGGATGGATCTAATAGAAGAGTACCTTGCAACAGGTTCAAAAGTATCATCATATTCAATCCCCTCGATCTGTGAGAATCCTCGGGCCACAAATATGGCATTATATTTCTCCACACTCCCATCAGCAACTTGCTTTACCTTGTAGATCCATCTCGATCCAACCACTAATTTGTCAACTGATCTTGGGACAATCTCCCATGCAATGTTCTTGACAATGGAGTCATACTCCTCCACCATTGCATCAACCCAAGTTGGTTGCTACACTGCTTCCTGAAAGGAAGATGGTTCAGTCACAATAAATTTTATCATAAGAGCCATGTATCCAGTAAATCGATCAAGAGACTGTCTTTGTCTACGATGTGAAGTAGGGGCTCCTATGTTCTCTGCAGCATCAAGCCTCAATCTATTAGCTTCTGTGGTGTGCCTTCTGCCCTTTCTGATGGATGGCTCTGCATGAGTGTTTTCCTCCACTCCATGATCCTCCATGCATCTTGAGGCTCATCCTTGGGAACCAACAGTTCCTCCTCTGGATGCAAGTCTAGCTCCCTCTCAAGGGACAACCACATGGATTTATCCTCATCAAATCTTATATCCCATCACACAACATTAATTATGTTGTTTGGAAAATACACACGATAATTATAGGGTGTTTCAGTGCACCCCGCAAAAATCCCAACTTCAGCTGTTGGTTCCAGCTTCTTCCTGGCATCCTTGGTCACATGCACATAAACAAATGAGCCAAAAATATTAAAGTGTGAAACATCAAATTTATTACCAGTGAAAGCTTCTTCAGGTGTACTCATGCCAAGTATCCTATTAGGACAACGATTCTGCACATGTACCATTGTGTTGCATGCTTCCGCACACAGATGCATCGGTAGGCCTTGATCAGGCAACATCGCTCGTGTTGCACCCATGATCGTGGTTCTTTCTCTCTACGACCCCATTATGTTGTGGGTTATGAGGCATTATGCATTCTCTTCGAATTCCATCTTTGCTGAAAAAGTTCTTGAATCTATTAGAGATGTATTCTCCACCATTATCGCTCCTAAGAGCCTTCACTTACTTCCCCGACTCTTTCTCCACCAATGCCTTAAACTCAAGAAAATTAGAGAATTTATGATCTTTCTTATGCATGAATAAGATCTATCACTTACGATAAAATTCATCAACAAATATTACATAGTAATTATGTTTTGTTGTCGAAGCGATAGAGAATGGTCGACACACATCTGTGTGAACTCTCTCAAGGATCACCGAAGCTTGGTTTTCCTTCTCATGCAAGGTGGCATTTAAATATGTTCCCATAGTACATCCCTTTCATGTCTCTCACTGTGCAAGTGTACCCTTGGGAAGACCAGTAGAAATCTGCTGCATGACTTTCAAGGCTCCATGGTGAAGATGGCCCAATCTCCTGTGCCATAATTCACCCTCATCACGACTCACCACTTTTTTTGCCTTTCCCATCATTGTTGCATAGCCATATACCTCCAGCTTGTAGATATTATTAACTCAAGACCCTATCCTCTTGGCTTGTCCTGTTGTTTTATGTCGCAGTAGATATTTTCCTTCACTAAAAACAACGTCATAGCCTCTATCCTCCAACATTGCGACTGAGACTAAATTTCTCTTCAAACCTGGTACATGCATTACATATTTTAATTGAAAGGGTTTACTTGACTGCCTCTAGAAGGTAATGGTACCAATCCCGGTAGCAATGTACCACCTGTCATCGCCCATTCCATTATGCATCTGGAGATCTTTCCCCTCCAAGTCACTGAAAAGTTCCTTGTCTCCCGTCATGTGAAAGGAAGAGCCACTATCAAAATACCACACAGATCCCAATGCACTTGACACCATGCATGTGATCAATGAGAATTCAAGCTCAAATTGCGAGGAAAGAGCCTCACCAGCTACAGATCCAGAAGCCTTCTTGTTCTTATTATTTTGTGGGAAGTTAGTAGAAAAATTCCCATGCTCGTGACAGTGAAAACACTTCACCTTGGACATGTATTTCTTCTTGACATTCTTGGACTCAAATTTGGAATGGAATTTCTTCCCCTTCCCCTTCTTCGCCTTTGTAGCCAAAGCACAATATTCTTCATCGTCATGCTTAGATGAATATCCATCTTTAGTGTTCATCTGAACTCCTCCTGCACCAAATCCGACCATAGTCGTTCCCAATCTGGAAATTTTTCCCGTCCATTGGCAAAGTCTTCATAACTAGGCCAACTCTTAGGAAGTCCTAGGAGAGAGAAGCTCACCAAATCATCATCAGAGACTGTTATTCCAATGCTCCCCATCTCATTCCAACATTGGACAAACTTTGTTAGATATTTTGGAATGGTGTTGCCCTTTTCTATATTGATCTTCCTGAGTTTATCTTTGAGCGCCAATTTCCTATGGTCACTGCTGCTTTGGGATATATCTGTCAAATCCTTCTACATTGCACATGGCGTGGATTTCTCTTAGAGGCTTGAGAAAATGTGGTCGCATACTCCCTTCAACAGGATCACCCTCGCCTTTCCACTTTCTTTTTCCATGCATCAAGATTTGCAGCATCTGTCACAGTAGGTTTAGGAACATCATTGTCAATGAATTCCTTCAAGCCATTATCTTCGAGTATTTCCTCCATCCTATCCTTACAAGAAATATAGTTTGAGATACCCTCGAGTGCATATTCCAACCTCAATCCATTGAAATCCATTTTGATCTTGAATCAATTGTATCACCAAGAAAGTATTTCTGCAAATTCGAATTCTATCCAGTCACAAACTCAGCTCCTGCTTCACTTCTGCGATTTATTATGCTCTGATACCATGTAGAAATTATACAACATGCATGCATATCTTGGATTCACCCGATCTAATAGTGTAATAAATTTAAATATTGAATCGCTTCTACAAATATTTTTCAGAATTAAAAACACAATAGCCAATCACATGAAGTAAAGAAGAATAAAATCACACACAACACAGATAATTTCCCGGGGAAAGCTTGCTGCTCAAAACCCCAATATATTTTATTGTATATTCAGCATGGATCATGAAACAATTACGTACAAAAATCTTCTCATAAGAGCCCTCCAATTCTCAGCTAATTATCTCGCACTGTCATACATAAAACTGACTAATACTTAGACAATTTACTGCCTCGAGACAACCTGCCTTGCTTGAGCAATCTCTGATGGATGTAATCCCTAAAAGATAGGAATTATTGCCTTCCTTGACTATGCAAGTATCATGGGCAGTCCAATGGGCTTTTTGTTGCATGTGTGCAACCTGCAACCCAATAATCCTACAACTAATAGTCAACTTCCCTTTCACCTAGATCTCAACTGGGTCTCCACTGGATCTGACACGCATGCAGCTAATAATATTAAATCCTCAGTTGCATGTGAGATCAATGATTGTGAATTAATCAATATTTAATATACTTTATCTCTCACTATTTTATCTTCATTTACAACTAGCACAACTGAATTTAACTCACTTAACTGAGTTAAACAAATTAAAACTTGCATTAACTAATGAACCACTGCACTTTGAACTCTATTACAACTATAATTACTCTACATGCCTCACCAATTACCTCTAACTCGAAATCCACTAGGTAACTGAGTTTATCACTCTCATTTAACTATTACAAGTTATCATTGAGAATAGATTATAGTTTATTTTCCATATTAATTAAGGGATAACTAAAATAGACATGCACCAAAAATAACATTGTGGGCCCCACCCTAGTGTAGGTGCTTAATGCACTAGGCATGGGTGCTGAAATTTTCTTATTGGTTTTCAACACCTTATACTACACCCAACAACCACACACTTCATTTTTTTTCAGCTTCGTCAAAAAACACTCATGGAGAGCTATATAAAGTAGATAATAGGCATATCTCCCTCACTATAAGATAACTGGCTTCCTTGTAAAATGCCACAATCTGGATACACGTCGCTCTGATATTTAGATTGTTTCTTTCAAATATAAGGGAGTTGTGACATTTCCCTATTCCCCACATTATGTATAGTGGGAGAAACCCATAGTCTTCTTGATTATATATCCAATTTTGTAGGCAATCACCTAGAGAGGTGGAAATCCAGTCTGCCTGTAAGTTTAGAAGGTTCATTGCTCCAATCCAAATAGATTTTGCAAATTCATACTACATAAATAGTTGAACTGAATCCTCTATATCATAAACACATAATATACAACAGCCAAGACTAGAGAATACTCTGCCGCATAGATTGTCGCATGTCAAAATCCTGTTTTCCCAAACCAACAAGCCAAAAACCTTGAGCTTAGTAGGAATATTCCACTGCCAAATTTTCAGGAACCACCGACATGACTCTAAATGTGTAGGGGAAGGATAAATGTACCAATATGCTTCTTTAATAAATAACAAACCATGTGTCAAATTAGCAGCCCACGAGAATGTGTCATCATAATAATATAATGAAATGTCAGCTAGTGATAGATTATAAACATGCATATCCCATTGAATGCAAAAATCTCCATATGAGCCAATGCCATATGATCTAATCCAAATAGGATGTAGTAAACCATTATTGACAACAACCTTATTGACATATTATATGCAAATATTGTGAATCTATATGAGAAGATTCACCGATAATATATGGTCCTCCTTAAAGACGCATATAAGATCTAGGCCAATTTATGCATTGACCCCATTTCCAAATAGTGATATGATGTTGCTCATAACCCATGGTCTAACTTTCACAAATCTTCTCCATGTATATAATATGCCACATGGGATGTGTGCCCCTTGCTTGATCCACTACGACATATACTGTTTTTTTAGATACTTAGTATTGATAATATCTTGCCATATATCATCTCCATTAATTCCTCTCCATAAACTCTTCATTAGTACTGTCCAACTTTATCTT
The DNA here is from genome assembly GCA_034641835.2 of Pinus albicaulis. Classification (NCBI taxonomy): domain Eukaryota; kingdom Viridiplantae; phylum Streptophyta; class Pinopsida; order Pinales; family Pinaceae; genus Pinus; species Pinus albicaulis. The sequence continues at coordinate 44,745,440 of CM076575.1, read as the reverse complement.
TCTAAGTCCTTTATACCCCAACCACCTTCTTCCTTCATCTACGATAATACCTTACTGCAGGCTAAATGGAACTTATGTTTATCCAAATTTCCATCCAAAATAAATCTAGAGATGATGGATTTGATCTTGTGCATAATGTGTATGAGAAGATTTTAGGTCCTTATATTACTAGTATAGTCCCTTATTGTTGTTAGTGTAACCCCCTTATTGTTATTATTGTACCATGTAACCCCCATATTGTTATTATTGTGCCCTAAAATTATTATTTTTAGGTCGGCTAGGATTACATTATGGCCCCAATATGATTACATTGTGGCCCCATGGACTCCTATATATAGAAAGGAGGTTTTGTAATTTGTATCATCCAAGAATTGTTCATTCATGTAATGTATTGGAGGTTTCCCCCTCGAAGTGGCTTATTTCTAAGGCATTTTGTTGTGAAACCAGCTCAAAAAATAGAAGAAAAGAGATATCAACGCCTTAGAAATAAGCCACTTTGAGGGGGAAACCTCTAATACATTACATGAATGAACAATTCTTGGATGATTCAAATTACAAAACATCATTTATATATATAGGAGTCCATGGGGCCACAATGTAATCCTAGCCGACCTAACAATAATAATTTAAGGGCACAATAATAACAATATGGGGGTTACAAGGGTACAATAATAACAATAAGGGGGTTACACTAACAACAATGAGGGACTATACTAGTAATATAGGGACCTAACATGCCCCTCTCCTTCAAAAAAGTGTTGTCCTCAACACTTGAGTAGCTTTGGGTGCTTCTGTATAAAATTCTCATCCTCCCATGTAGAATCTTCAGTGGGTAAGTTCTTACACCTGATGAGATACTCTGAAATTGATCGATTCTGTAGCTGTCGAGTTCTTGTTTCTGTGACCGCTTCAGGTTCCAATATGATTTTTCCTTCCTCATCAAGTTCTGGCAATATTTTTTGAAATGGAATATTTTCACCTATAGCCTTCTTTAAGCGTGAAACATGGAAAATTGGATGCACTCATGAAGAAGCAGGAAGCTCCAATTTGTATGCCATAGTACCAATATTTTGCAACACCTTGTAAGGACAATAGTACTTTGGCGAAAATTTATTATCCTTCTTAGCTTGCTTGAGGGACGTTTGTTTGTATGGTTGTAGCCGTAAAAATACCTAGTCTCCTACATCAAAACTTCTCTCGATGCAATGTTAATCTACTTGTTGTTTCATTCGATTTTGTGCCAAATTCAGGTTGTCCTTTAAGAGTTGGAGTGATCCGGATTTATGCAGGAACGCAACAGAATAAACATATAACCATAAATACAGAGATGCGACGGAAATAACACTTCATTTCATTAATATCAAAGAACTGAAATTTCTTACAGACAGAATGGAAATAAAACTAGCTAGGGCGCTGGTAGCTATCCCTAAGAAGAGATGTGGCAGCTATAGGCCTCTCAACTGAGTTACAATGAGGCTCGAGGGCCTATTTATTATTGAGAAACAATGGAGAACCATAAACATCCAAAAACCTAACCCTAGGAGATGAAGCGCCAAAACTATGGGCCCCGTTTGGGTAAATTGGTATTTCAACTTCCCAGGGACGTAACTTTGGCATACTATCTCCGTTTGACGCACATGATACATCATTAGAAAGCTCTATCTGAGGACTAAATTTTTTGCCACAAATATCATCTTGAAATGGAATGATATTCGCTGCAGGCACGATGCCCAAAAAATGTCGTTTAGGGCCTCAAAACGGCTCCGGAAGTTCAGGACCCGAAAAACTGCTAAAAATAGTAAGTTATGCCGAAACTGAAAAACTGAAAGAGACAATGGTGGGGGCCCAAGTGGAATAGGCGGGTGGCCACCAATATCCACCTGGATCATGGATAAATTCTTGTTGATGCTTGATGTGATCTTCCACTGCTTGAACCTTCGAATTTTCTCTTAAAGATGATGTGATGGATGGTGGATGATATCCATAAAGTGCCATAAATGGGGTCATTTTTGCTGCAGTATGGAAGGAAGTGGATCAGGATTAGCCCTAGTGTAACGAGTCCTTTCTAAAGCTAGTTTTGTAGGTGATATTTTTTTTTTTTTTGGTTTTTTGTCTAAATGGAATGAATAATACAACTTCAACAATCTCTTTAAGAAGTTTCAGATATTGGGTTTAAATTTTCTTAAAGATTTATTTGACTAGAGGAACTGATCAAATGTTTGAAACCAAAGTTCAGTTCATAAACTAGACCGGAGATAGACTGAAGCAACATTTATTTACTTATGCAATTGCAGAGCAAAAGCAGTTCAAAGGCTACCTGGCTAACTTCAGGCTCCGTCTGTAGTTTATAAAGTAAACAATAGTAACAATAAAATTACTCAGGTCCCCAGTATGGTCGCCACTATGTTATCACTTAGATTTTCCTTGAAGTTGTTGGGAAGAGGAAAGGGGTCCGAGGTAACCACAAACCAACTTTTAGTTACAAAATCTAGCCAATCTGTACCCAGAGAGGGCTCTCTCTGTAAAATTTAGCTTTGTTTTAAAAGATATTAGGCTAGTTATAAATGTTATAATATTAAATATTACAGAGCAATGAAACACATAAAATATGCGGAAAATACAAGCACACAAAACACATAAAACCAGAGAGACACAGATATACGTGGTTCACCCAGTTTGGGCTACGTCCACCCCGAACAGCCAATCCTTCCTTTATATTATCCAACAAAATGAAGAGACAAAACCTACAGCAGATCCGCTATAATATCCTCTGTTCTCTCTCACAGTCTCCCTCTCTGTTTCTCGCTCCGAGAATACACTCATAATACACAGCCGCAATACAATACCCTCATATATACAAGGGGTTGCCTTCTAGGGCAAAAAACCCTAATCTAAACATAACTTCTACCGTCAGATCATTTGCCTAATGAACGGCCCAGATTGACTAGAAACTACTATACTTTTACAAGGCAATTTTACATCTGTTTTTAGCTTCGGGGGCGCTGCCCCCGAACCCCCGCCAGAGGGGGGGGCTCCGAAAAGCGCTGCCGCCCCCCCCTGGACCCCATTGGCGTCGTTGGTATTTTCGCGCGTTGTCGCTCCTTTAAAGCACAGGGGCCAACGTCGTGATACAAAGTAAAACAAGATAATCAAGCTCCACACCCAAATCCCCCACTTGGAGACCGATTGCAGCAACCATCGTCGCTTCTTCATTTGGTCGGACAATGACCTTCACCTCGGGATGTTTTCATCTTCATCGTCATCCTTGAATACCAATTGAAACTGAGCATGTTCTCAGTTTCTCCCTGGTTACAACTTTTGTTAGCATATCTGCAGGATTCTCGCTAGTGTGTATCTTTTCCAGCTTCAACTCTCCATCTTCCAATACCGACCGTATGAAATGGTACTTGAGATGTATGTGCTTAGTCCTGGAATGAAATGCTGAGTTCTTTGCAAGATGAATAGCACTTTGGCTATCACTGTATAGTGTGCCCATATCATGCTTCTTACCCAATTCATCCATAAACCTTTGTAACCAAATCATTTTTTTACTAGCCTCTGTAGCAGCAACATACTCGGCTTCTGTTGTTGAAAGTGCAACAACACTTTGGATTTTTGAAACCCAACTGACAGCTGTTCCACCTACAGTAAATACATATCCTGTAGTGCTCCTCCTATTATCTCTATCACCTGCCATATCTGCATCAACATATCCCTGTAGAGCAATGTTTGAACCACCAAAGCATAATGCTTGATTTGTGGTACCTCTCAAATATATGAGAATCCATTTTACTGCCATCCAATGTTCTTTTCCTGGATTATTCATGTACCTACTTACAAATCCCACTGCATGTGCAATATCAGGCCTTGTGCAGACCATTGCATACATTAAGCTTCCAACTGCTGATGCATATGGAACTTTAGACATATATTCCATTTCTTCGTGGGTGTTGGGGCACATCTCCTTACTAATTTCGAAATGGCTAGCAAAAGGTGTACTAACCGGTTTTGCATTCTGCATATTAAATCTTTTCAACACCTTTTCTATGTACTCATTCTGAGACAGTGTTAATTTGCGATTTTTCCTGTCTCTAGTTATCCTCATACCAAGGATTTGTTTTGGAGCTCCCAAATCCTTCATTGCAAATGAATTTGCCAATTTTCTTTTGAGCACATTTATTTCCTGCATGTTAGACCCTGCAACAAGCATGTCATCTACATACAATAACAATATAATATAGCTGCCATCATTTTTCCTTTTCAGATAAACACAATGATCATAGTGACATCTAGTATAACCTTGTTCAGACATAAACTTGTCAAATTTTAGATACCACTGCCTTGGAGCCTGTTTTAAGCCATACAAGCTCTTCTTTAACCTGCACACCATTTTTTCTTTCCCTTTTACCTCATATCCTTCTGGTTGCTGCATGTATATCTCTTCCTCCAAATCTCCATGGAGAAATGTTGTCTTTACATCTAACTGTTCAAGATGTAAATCTTCCGCTGCTACAAGACTTAAAATAGTTCTGATTGAATTCATCTTAACAATAGGAGAAAATATTTCATCAAAATCAATACCTTTCTTCTGTGCAAACCCCTTCACCACAAGTCTAGCTTTATACCTCTGTTTTCCTCCATCTTCTTCCTTCAGCCTGTAAACCCATTTATTCTGCAATGTAGTTTTACCTGCAGGCAACTTGACTAAGTCCCAAGTTTGGTTATGCATTAAGGAGTCCATCTCTTCTTCCATGGCTAGCTCCCACTTCTTCCTGCTTTCAACCTGCATTGCTTCTTCATAACATTCAGGTTCACCAGAATCAGTCAACAATAAATAATATAATGAAGGAGAGCATCGTTCAGGGGGTCTACTTATCCTGGTAGATCTTCTAACACCACTTTCAGGTGTTTGAGGTGCCTGTTGCTGTTGTGGTGGTTGCTGCTGCTGTGGTTGTTGATTATTATTATTTTCAGGCACCTTTACTTTTTCAGATATCTCATCAAGAACCGCGTATTCCTTGCTTTCTTTTTCTTGTTTATTTTCCTGCAACTGATTCTTGTACAAGACATTTTCATTGAATATTACATCTCTGCTCCTAATGATTTTGTGATTTTCATAATCATATAAGCGATAACCAAAATCATTAGCACCATATCCAATAAAGGTACATTTCTTTGATTTTGCCTCAAGCTTTGTTCTGTTTTCTTTATTAATATGGACAAAGGCCTCACAACCAAAAGGCTTTAAAAGGAGTAGTTTACCTTTTTACCTGTCCATGCTTCCTCTGGAATACCACCATCCAAGGAACTTGAAGGCCCTCTGTTTATTAGATAAACAATAGTATCTACAACATCTGCCCAAAATTATAAAGGCAATCCTGCATGCAATCTCATGCACCTTGCACGCTCCATGATTGTTCTGTTCATCCTTTCTGACACACCATTTTCTTGTGGTGTTCTTGGAACTGTCTTCTCTCTACGAATTCCATGTTCTGAACAATACCTATCAAACTCTTTGCTGCAATACTCACCTCCATTGTCTGATCTGAGACACTTCAACTTCTTTCCTGTCTCAATCTCAACCAAAGCTTTCCATTTCTTGAAAGTATCAAATACATCAGATTTATTCTGAATACAATAAATCCATATTTTTCTAGTTGCATCATCAATAAAAGTAACATAATAACGAGAGCCACCGAGAGATGATACCTGAGCAGGTCCCCATACATCTGTATGCACAAGCTCCAATTTTTCACTCTTCTTTTCTTTTCCAACTCTGAGAAATCTGACTCTCTTCTGTTTTCCATAAATGCAATTCTCACAGAAATCCAAATCAACATTCTTCAAACCTGGCAACAAATTTCTTGAGTGAAGAATCTTCATTCCCTTCTCACTCATGTGTCCGATCCTATGATGCCATAATGTTGCATCTGATCCTTTGGAAGTTAAAGAATTAACCGAGTTAGAAATACCATTGCATAAATACAATGTACCAACCTTTTTGCCTTTTTCTATTACCAGGGCTCCTTTGGTGACCTTCCAATTTTTATTCGTGAAAGTTGTCACACAACCTTCACTGCCTAACTACCCTGTTGAAATCATATTTTTCTTCAGATCTGGAACATGCCTTACCTCCTTTAGCAGCCATTAGTTTCCATTCTGTTGTTTTACAAGAACTTTACCCATTCCAACAATTTTACAGGGTTTATCATCACCCAAACGAACTTGTCCAAAATCTCCTTGAACATAGTCATGAAAATATTTCTTATCATGTGTGGCATGGAATGAAGCCCCTGAATCTACAACCCAAGAATCAGTAACATTTTCGAAAGAAAGAATCAAAGCATCTTGTAACACATCACCTGTCACATTTGCTTCATGATTGTTTTCTTGCTGTGTGTCTCCTTTTTTTCCCTTCTGAGATCTACAATCTTTCTTTAGGTGTCCTTTCTTTCCGCAATTCCAGCGCACTATCCCCTATATGGACTTGGATCTGCCTTTCCTTGATTTACTGCGATATCCTGAGCTCTTTCCTCTTTCCATTCTTCTTCCCCTAGACTCCGCACTCAAAGCATTACCTGATGTCTCACCAGAGCTTTTCCATCGCATTTCCTCGCTAAGGATAGCACCAACAACATCATCAAACTTTAAAGTACTAGATCCAGAGACAAAGTTACTAATGGCCATTACTAAACCATTCCAACTCTCTGGCAATGAGCACAAGAATAACAGAGCTCTAACTTCATCATCGAAGTTTACCCCTACAGAACTTAGCTGACTGGTAACTGTATTAAATTCATTTAAATGGTCTGCAATAGATCCACCTTCCGACATCTTCATATTAAATAGTCGTTTCATAAGAAATACTTTGTTTGAGGCCGAGGGCTTTTCATACAGTTTCGCCAACGTCTGCATCAAACCCTCTGTTGTTGTTTCCTTCGAAATATTGAAGGCGACTGACGCCGCAAGACACAACCGTACTGTTCCGAGTGCCTTTCTATCGAGAATGTTCCATTCCACGTCTGTCATGGTCGTCGGCTTCTTTGTTTTTCCGCTCAATGGTAGGTACAGATCTTTCTGATACAGATAATCTTCCATCTGCATCTTCCACAGTGCAAAGTTTTGGTATTAAATTTCTCGACCCTAAACTTACCATCGTCCGCCATTGCTCCCACTCGAACCGAGAACCCTTTTTTCCTGCAAGTTTATCAGCCAAATATACCTTCGGCTCCGATACCAGTTGTTAGAAAATTAAATATTACAGAGCAATGAAACACATAAAATATGCGGAAAATACAAGCACACAAAACACATAAAACCAGAGAGACACAGATATACGTGGTTCACCCAGTTTGGGCTACGTCCACCCCGAACAACCAGTCCTTCCTTTATATTATCCAACAAAAATGAAGAGACAAAACCTACAGCAGATCCGCTGTAATATCCTTTGTTCTCTCTCATAGTCTCCCTCTCTGTTTCTCACTCCGAGAATACACTCATAATACACAGCCGCAATAAAATGCCCTCATATATACAAGGGGTTTCCTTCTAGGGCAAAAAACCCTAATCTAAACATAACTTCTACTGTCAGATCATTTGCCTAATGAACGACCCAGATTGACTAGAAATTACTATAATTTTACAAGGCAATTTTACATCTGTTTTTAGCTTCGAGGGCACTGCCCCCGAACCCCCGCCAGGGGGGGGCTCCGAAAAGCGCTGCCGCCCCCCCTGGACCCCCCACGGCAACGATTAAATTTCGGGCGGCGTTGCTGCCCCTTTTAAAGTACAGGGGTCCAATGCTGTGATACAAAGTAAACAAGATAATCAGGCTCCACACCCAACAATAAAGTCCAGGGATTTTGATTGAGATTGGGTGATGAAATTCAATGGCTTATGGTAAGATTGAGTATTTTAGGCCATTAGGCTAATGGAGTCAAAGAAGATGGCTTAACTGGATTAAGTTTCTTAACAAAAGATGGTTTCACAGGGCAAGGTAATCTAATAGGGAACAATTATAGATCTAAAGTGAATGGAATGGAATCAAAAATGGATGAAGGGAAATTAAGAATCCTTCAACACATTTGAAAGAGAGAATTTGAGTGATTATTAACAAAGAGAAATTAAGAATTCTTTATTAAATAATCAAAATGCATAAACTAGTAAAACAAGAGCAATTAAGAATTCATTGTTTAAACTAGTTCAAAAGAAAACATTTAGAATAACAATGATTAAAATCAGATGACACTTAAGCACTTTCTGATTTATTCCTTTTCATTAATTATTCAGATATGAAACACATATTATATAATAAACAAGTATAAAACTTCAAAACATAAGAGATAGATGACTTATTGATCCTTAGTCTGACGCATGAATCCTGTAAAAAGTCTTTTGCGTCAATTCCTCGTCCAACTGGCCACACAAAATTTCTCCAACAAAACTTTATTCCAAAATAGTCAATGTTACTGAAAAGTCTAAGAATCCACCCCCCTCAATACTCCAATTGAGGGAGTATTTATACAAAAAATTATAAAAATATCTCATAACAACTTGAGATTTAATCTAGGATGACTCATAAGTATTTTACAACAAAATAGAGACAGATGGTCTCGTAGATAAGAAAAATGATAACTGATGTTGTGTTGTTTCCTTCTTTTGAGAATGTGCTGGATGCAGGCCCTAAGATTTGGCTCGTTGCTGTCCTCTTTAGTAATTCTGTGCTGGCTGCTCCGTTTTACTGATACTCTTTAACTACACTGATACTCGTTGACCTCTGTTTATCCTTTTATCTTCTTATCATGACTTACTGTAGAAAAAATTCATGAAGGATAATTTTTAAAAAATTTCAAACATTTCTTCCCACCATTTAGCTTCTGGTATTCTGGTTCTTTACAGCGGCAAAAAGTTCGAAGAGGATTTTCACTGAGAACAAGGTCTTTAATTTGGAAATCCCTATCTACTAGAGGCAGATAGTCTAAATCTCTGTGAGGGGAATTCAGGGGTGCGACATTCAAAGCCACGAGAATTTCCATTTCTGGTTCTTGTGGATTCAAAAATGAATTGCGGGTTATGATGAAAAACGATTACAGTCACAGGTTGGGGAATGCAATTGCAATTGAGGAATGAACTAAAGACCAGTCTTAAACTCTGCTTCAGTTTTTCATGTAGAATTTAAAACAAAAGCCATGTTTTTACAGAGTTTAACGAGAACTAGGGTAAATACCTGTTTTCCAGGAAATAAACAGTGACTAAACAGGTGTTGGCTATGGCAGATGAACTCTGGATTACTCGACTACAATTTTCTTCAGCAAGGTAGCAGTTGGAAAATTTTGACAGTTGATTTCGAAATTCGTTTGCATGGGACACTGGTCACTGCGTGAAATAATGAAAGTGACGCGAGTTGTTTTGTTTTATTGACAAAGTCAAAGGTTGGCGGGTTTTTTATTATTTTAATGGATGACGTCAGCAAGTATGGGGGTTTCGTCACGGGAGGTAGGCGGTAAGCAGTTTCCATCGCACCGCTTTTGGGGAAAGGCGGTTTTCAGCGGAGGGCGAGCGATTCCATATGATGAACGACACGTGGCGCGAAACTGTTCAGAAAACTGCTTGGCCATCGCACGTTATCGTTTAGATGCGGATGCGCAGTGATATTGATATCAACCATAGATCTCGGATTGATCAATCGAACGGTCCTCGGGAAAGGAAGATGATGGGGAATTAATATGGCGCCCAATGAAATTTATTATAAAATAATCACATCGGGGGCGATTTGATTGGTAGATTAGGTTATTAATTAACCAGGAGGGTTAATTAATCCCTTTATATGTCGAAGTATCTTTTTTTTATTAATAACCAATTAATTAAATTTATATGGTTATTTTTCAACCAATGGACGGAATATTATATTAATTGGGAATTTTTAAAATAATACGAGAAAAAGGGAAATTTTCATAGGGATTTAAATAATAAGTTAGAAATTAATATGGAAATGAATAAAAAGCGCTAAGTGTAAAACATTAGATTAATGTATTTAACTTATGCTTGAATGAGAAGGATTTTTTATGAAATATTGCATAATTTTCCTAAGTAAAATGGGATTTTACTTAGGAAAAGATTTTTTAGAAGTGAATAAATGTCATGATGAATGATTTTAAGTACTTAGGCTTTTCAAATTATTGGGCCGAGGGTCCGGTCCCTCCAAAAGTCAAGGAAATTCCTTGAGCCCCTTTAATTTTCAAATGCCTTAGTACTTAGGGGAAATTAGTGAAATTAATTTTTAGGGAAAAATGAGAAGAGAAGTTAATAATCTGACTTTGCTTTGCTTGAAATTCTTCCAGTGTAGTGTCTTCCTTTGCACTTGTGATGAGAGTAAAAATTTAACACATCTAGATTCATTATCCATCACATGTAATTCTGCAACAACATCTACCTACCCTACCTACTTTACCCTACCATTTTTTCTTCTTTATTAGGGTGCACTTCGACTGGGAAACCCTTATCACACTTTCTTTTCTTTTACATGTAGAAATCTATCTAATTCTAACCTTATTACATCCAAGGGCTCAGATTAAGCTGTTGAGCTCCTTTTATTTACTTTACCTATCTACTTATCTGCCAAGATTAAACAGTTTGGTCAAATTTTATTCTCTATCTCGAAAACATAAAATTGAAATATGAACTAGCCAAGCTTAAACTGTTTGACTATTCATAAATTGTGGCATAGAATACAAGTTGCACACAATTTTATTTATTACATAAGAGCAAAAAAGTAGTGGCATTTAGGCTTGCACACTTTCCTTAGCCTTTCTTTTGGTGGGGTTCATTTTCTTTCATTTTTTTGGCCATTTTATTATTTTCACCCTTTGATTTTTCTTTTAGGGTATACCCTTTTTACATTTTTAATTTTTTTTTTTTTTTTGACAATATGGAAAACCTTTGCAACAAGAAAAGGTATGAACATAATACATATCTCATCAAGTCAATCATGATATATGACACCTATTGGTATAGGAGTCTAACAAGGATGATAAGGGTTTCTTCCTGCCTTGATCAAATCAAGGTGGCACAGCGCTGTTGAAGTCTCCTCCTCAAGACAGTCAGCATGCAATAGTACGTAATCTCTCATAGAATGTGCTGAATCATAAAATGGAAACTCATGCATACCTTTGCAAATTTTGGGAGAGTCTTGTGTGGTTGCAAGGATCTCTTCCCCAACTGTGATGGTTGCCTCAACTGTTGAATATGGAGGCTGCTCCTCTATGATTGTGAAAGCGCAGGCATGCGCCTCTTCTGCTGGTGGTGAGGGCTCCTCCCTCTTTTAACCAAATAATCTGATCAATATATGAGAAAAATCAGCAAGAGTGGAAACCCTTGCATGCCTCCAATGGCTGAACCACCAAGCCTTTGCTTCTCCCTCAAGGTGCAGCACTGCAATTTCTATAGCCTCTCTATCTACCACAGGATGTAGTATGAAGAAAGCCTCTAGCTTATTCACCCAGGCCTCTGCTACACATGTGAGTGACCCATCAAATGTAGACAATAGAAATCTATTGCCTTTCATCATCCCATGACTATAGGGTCTTCTTTCCTCCTTCTGCTGAATATAGTGAGGGAAAGATAGAGTCTCTTGGAAGACTCTAGGGTTTGTTCTGTCTTCAACAAGGTACCCACTTAGAACTTCGAATTCCAAGTGATATTCAAGCTTCTATTCTGCTTCTCTGTGAGAATAGGAAGTGCATGGTCCTTCCTCTTCTCCTTTTTCTATCTCCTCAACCTCCTTAAAGAGGTTGTTGCTGGATCTAAAAATTAATGAGATTAATCTCATCCTCTGCATCATTCTGGCCTCTTCTTCTCTGATATTTGAACTTCACAGGCTATGCCAAGTTCGAAGCTTTGATACCACTGTAATATTCTGAAATGGAAATCAACAGCTTTTGCATCGCTGAATCAATCCTTTTGTCGGAAATATAAACAAGGCTATGTCAGAGATAGACTGAGAGGGATTTTACCAGTTATTTCACCTCTAAAGAGAGGATGAGAACCGGAGGCTTCCTATCCCTTTTTCAGACTCTGCCTATAGCTATGCAAATATTTCTTCCTTCAGGAAGATCTTGCTCAAAGAATGAGCTACAACAACATCTGAACTCTAATCAGCAGCAACAACAATGAAATAATGCTCATGAAATATGAGAAGAGTATAGATCTGATTTATAATTTGCAGCAACAAAATATATACAAACTCCTTGAGGAAAATTCCTCTCAAGGTGAGCTTAAATCAGCCTCAAAGTAAAATGTACATGCAATGGAGAAAACAAGATGCTACATAACCAAACAACTCTATAACTGCGCAGTCTATAAGGGAAAATGACTGCAAATATATGTAAACACAAAGATATGACAATATCATCTCAAATAAGAAGGGGGAGTGGGATCTCAACCCTTGAAAATACAGTACAACAATCCTTTAAGAGGATTGGTTGAAATCTATGCAAAAATGTTGAATATACAAAACGGCGGAGTTGCAGTAGCAGCAACTGCAACTCAAATAAAATACAACATGGAGAAGGATGTGAATTTTTAAACAATAGTAGAAACCCCCCTCCAATGATTTCCAAAGTGAAAGGCTACTCCTTTCAATGAAGATTGCACCCTCTAGTGCATCATGTGAACTCCTCCTGCAAACCCTCTCTGAAAATAACGTTGTAAGAGGAAGAGACTGTGCTGGGACTGGGATGAAACAATGGCCCAATGCCAAAATCTGCAATAGAAGCTCTGAGAATCTCCTTTTCTGATCTCCTAGAGAAAGAGAGGGCTCCTCCTCTACAAAACAAGCTCCGGAAATGAGTGTGTATGGTCCCTCACTGCAACACCAGCAACTCCAGTGTTTCTGCCCAAAAAAATAACACGGTAGCTGAAGATGAATGATTTGGCCTCAAGCCAAGATGTGAGGAAGATGAAGAAAAACTCCTCCAAGGCCTCCCACGGAAGAGGAGGAAAATCCTAAATAGGAATCCCTCTTGTGCTAAGTAGCACAAGCTATCTCAGTTGAACAACTGAAGAGAGCAAATCAAAATTCTCAAGCATAATCCTGAACAATGGCTCTCCTTCACCTTTTTATGCAAGGAATGCTTCCTTGCCATGGGCCCCACTCACATTAGGGTTTCTCTCATTTCAAATTTCCCACCATCAAAACTGCGAAGTCTTCTTGTGCAAGCTTCCCCTCTTGGGCACATTGTTGACTTGGTCAACCATGGCCTAGTCTTCTTCCTTTTGGCCCTTTTCACACTAGGGAATGTCAAATTTAGCCACTTAAGTGACTCATGCACCTTCGGAGAGTTTTATTATGCTGCTACATGGGCTCCCTTACCCATTTTATTCCTTTTATTAAAATAGAAGCAAAATTAATGTTCCAAATACTTTATTGAAAAATTTGGAACATTACAATTTAGTCCTGACCTTGGTATACAAGCAGAAGAAAACATTAATAACTTTATGTTATCTGTAAATTTAAATGCAGAGAACATGAAGATGTTGTGGTTAGGTTATTCCCTTATAATTTACAAGGGGCAGCAGGATCTTGGTATTTTTCACTACCATCGGGATCTATTACAAGTTGGGACATTTTCCAGGAACATTTCTTAACCAAATTTGGAGATGACAGATCAATAGCGACTTTAATCAATGATCTCTCCAATTTGAGAGCAGAACACAAAGAACCCATTAAAGATTTTAATTCCCGATTCAACAAAATTTTGAATAAAATTCCTACAACCTCAAAACCTAGTGAGCAAGTCAGAAGTGAATGGTATATAATAGCTTTGCCCTCAAATATAGAAATTTTTGTAGATAGAGCTTCTAAACCTACTTTGGTTGAAAACATGAAAGAAGAAATTGCAGTTGAAAGACGAATTATTGCTTTGGATAAGAAGAATTCTATTGAAGACAAAAAATCCAAAAAGGTCAGCTTTAAATATGATTCCAAGAAGAAGACACCTAGGGATCCTTATGACATGGAAGGCTTACAGAAAGTTCTGAAGACTTTGTCTAATGAAATGATAGAAATCAAAAAACAAGTGGCAGAAACTTCTACCAAAAGGCCATTCAGAAATTTCAAAAGGAATTAGAAAACTGAATCTAAACCACCCAATTCAATATCCAATGCAAAGTCCAATCTAGAAGAAGACGAAGAAGATGATACACCTCTGTTATCGGAAGAAGATGAAGGAGAAGAAATAGCTAAATTACGTGGGATGTGGGATTTCATTCTTCCTAATTCAGACAGTGAAAAATAACAAGAAGCCATGCCAGTAAGTACAAGAAGTAAATCTACAGCAGAGCCTGTCCAAACAGTTCCAAAGAAGAAAATTTTAACTTCAAATACTAAAGACAAAAACCCTGTAAGGAAAACTTCCTCTTTTCCTACTCAAAATCAACCATCATCTTCTAATCCTCCTACAACAACATATAAGACTCTGGTAGTATCAGATCCTATGGATTATAACATTGTTGAAGACATGAAGAAAACCAGAGTGAATATCTCTCTACATGAACTCAGCAAACTTAAATATCAACAGAAGTTGTTATTGAAAGAATTAAATGCAACACCTATTGCTCCTCTACCAAGTGGTGTTGTTGACAAAGTAGCCAAAGGATCAGGTAAGCCACCAGATAAGGTACTACTGATGATTTTCTTATTGGAGAAAGATCAAATTCTCAGACACCTCATTTTCTTTTGACTTATGAAATCTATAATAAGAATTTGCATAATTGCTTAATAGATTCAGGAGAATCATCTAACATAAGTCCTAATTTAGTCTGCTCAAAATTAAATATCGAACCCCAGAAATCTGTGGTTCATATTGTTCAATTAGATTGAACTAAAATGCAATTTGTGGGAGAAATTAATTCAGTCACCATTAGGTTAGCCTCTGATCCCAGGATAGTCCAGAGAATTGATAAACTAATTGCAGATATTCCTAAGTTTTATGGATTAATATTGAGCAGGGATTGGTCTGCAAAGCTTAATGGTTACATTGCCACTGATTATTCTCACATGTGGCTTCCTTACAAAAGGAAACCAAATAAAATCAAGGTTGAGCGAGAAAAACACATGATTCATACTGTAACTGAATTTGAACAAGAAAATGAACCTGTAGCTTTTAATAACAACATTCTCGGAGGTTATTCTGCTAAATCATTTCTTGGAAATTTCACAGCACCGCAATCACCTTTTTATGTAAATACTTTTATTTCGCAAATTGAAAATTTTTCACAAACTGATTCTTCAAGAATTGTTAATTTTTCTGATCAATCTGTAGATAAACCTGTAGATAAATATTTATTTTGGTGTTTATATTTTGATGGATCAAAATCCAATGATGGTGCAGGAGTGGGATGCATTTTAGTTAATCCAGATGGGGCAAAAACTATGCTATCATGTAGACTAGAATTTGAGTGTACGAATAACACTGTAGAATATGAAGCCTTAATCCAAGGGCTTTATAAAGCAATAGGATTGAATGTTAAGTATCTAAAAGTGTATGGTGATTCCAAAATTGTTATCAGACAAGTAAGAAAAACTATCCATTGTCTTTCAGACCATCTTAAACATTAAAAATCTCTTGTGCAATATCTTACCACTCAATTCTTAACATTCAACATTTTTTCTATTTTGAGAACTCATAATTCAACAACCGATTTGTTAGCTAATGTTACTTCCAAGCTCCTCCCAACTGAAGATTATAGTCCAAATAGGTTTTCAGTTGAATAAATCTTTAGACTTTATGTGCCAGATAATGTCACTAATTGGAGAGTATTTTATCATGATGAAGATATCTTAAATTTCTTGATGTTGAGGAGGTAAATCCCCTCCGCGGACAGAGGAAATCCCTACTAGCCCAGATAGGGTCTAGCAACAATCAAACACGCTACAATGCAGGTTCCTAATCATAAATAAACCAAATTGCGAGGAAGGCTTACCTGGAATCCAACGCTGTCGTTTGTAGAAGAGGTGGTGCTCCCATTCCTTTGCCCTGGCAGATCACAATCCTCACGATCTCCGTGATCGGACACCTGCACATGCAAGAAATAACACAAACGCAAGCATAAAATCTAGTATATACAACTATATGTTAGTCGAAGAGGACATAACTCATGAACATGATCAAGAACAAGAGTGGAACCATAACCGATAGTCGCTTATCATTAATGAGTCAAAAGAAGAATACAACCATAGCTTCGACGCCGAATTCTCCTTTGGCGAGTCGTCAGCAAAACATGTCTCGATAAAGCCTGTCAAGGATGGGACAAGCCTCTCTCTCCGGATACTTGGCAATAGTCTCCTTGCTTAGATTTGGCCTTAAGGGAATCAAGAAGGCTCTTGCAGCATAAGGATGTGAAAGCTCTTGGGAACTTGGAGATTAGCTTGCCATGGAGAAGAGCAAGCTTTTATAGAAGGAGGAAGGGGAGTTGGGATCCCTATAATTATGGGATTGGCTCTATCATCAAGGAAGCTTCCATGAGAGGTGGAAAACAACTTCCTCTCTATGAAAATCCGTAGCCAAACCTCCCAACTCAAGATAGATATCAGTCCAGGTATCTGTTAGGACAAAACTTCCACCTTTTATTTTTAAAAAACACCTCTTAATATGGTTGGCGCGGGTGTGGCTCTATGACAGAGCGCCAATTGGTGCGCCCTCTTTGGAGGATTTGCCCCCTTGGCGCGAGGGCTGAACTGTGGAACCGCGCCAATGGAAAAAGAGCTATTTTTAGGGTTTTTTGCAGGGAGATGTCTTCAGGGAAATTAAAGCTCATCTTCAGAGGGATGCAATGAAAGTATTTTCAAGTCTTGTCTCTGCTCACAGGTCATGGAATGAGCCCTCCAATGTGCGGGATGGGGATTGTAGGGACGGTGAAAAATTGTTGTGTAACAGATGCCCCCTAAAGCATGAGGCCCGAAAGAGAGAGAGAGGGGTGAAATGCTTTATGAGAACATGCCGACCGAAAACACCACCATCGGAAAACCTGCAGAGCGAAGTACAACTGATGTCTCAGATACATGATATATATGCGTGGTATGGGCGCAGCCATCCATAACAGAGTGTACAATAATCTAGTCCAAGGCATGGACGCAGCCATCCAATGAAGATCGATAAATAGACTCAGGTATGGTCGTAGCCATCCAATCAGTGAGTCATGTAAATAATCATAATAATCCACAATATTGCAGCCTGGATTACAACAGACACAATCCGGGGTCTTGCGCTCCATCTCGACCCGAACAAAGTACAAGTTCAAGCATGCGAATATGTGAGCTGAAGTCGAACATGCAAGAACATCGCCTGATTACCAGCCAATGATGAAAGTTGTTAACAGACGCGAGAGGAACCACCAATAATGACAATGGCTCTCAAGGTACTATAGGTACAATCTACGGCGTGCGAATCAATGAGCTGGCGTCGAACACCCATAGAATCACTCGATCGGAGGCCAATGATGAAAACCTCACGTAGAATGCGACGAACCTGCCATTGAGGCATGCAGGCTCCAAGGTACCATAAGGGAGTCTCTAGATCAGCTTCCTGGATAATGAGCTGAAGTCGACAGGAAGTGACCTCGATCGAAGGTGGGCCATAGTGTTTCCCACATCATCGACACGAGACAGAGGAACATGATGTCTTTTGTGAATCAGGATCAAATGAGAATCAGAGGAAGGTTGATACTTTGCAGAGGTCAACTTCTCTTGAACATATAACGGCACTATAGTGGACTTGGCAGTATTTGACATCAACGGATCAGAGGTCATGGTGACAGGCAATGAGAAGATGAGAGGTCAAAAGGGATTTATCCAAACCCACGGAGGCAAGTGAAGAATGAGATGAGATGTTCCCAACCCGACACGAATGCAGACAAGTGCCATGTTCAAGAGCGACATACTGCCGCCACGACAATGATGCTGGTTCCATTTTCCCCCACCATTTCTGGCGAGTACCCCAATTATTTTTTATAACAAGCTTGAAGGGGATAACATATGCTTGTAATATAAGTCCACCCTTCGGGCAAATCCATCCTAGTACATTTAACGAGCCCTAGGAAGGAGGAACTCGGAGAACGTCATTTCGACTGAATCCAATGTCATCAGGGTTTAACGAGTCTGACAAAGGAAGAAATCGGCGTCTTTTCATGTTTAGAGAGTTTGAAAAGACAGCAGAAAAGTAAACTCCAGCAGTCCCTTTTCGTAAATAGTTCCTCGGACCCGAAAAGGTAGAAAACAATACCCGAGAAAACCTCCTAGTCGCGATAGGCTAGGTTATTCCTTTTTCGTAAATAATCCATCCTAGCCAGAAAAAGGGGTAAACGTATACTGGGTAGATGTCAATTCGTGTCCACTTTAACGAGATTGAAACGACAAGGGCCTCGGAAATCTTTTCACGTTTAGAGAGTCAGAAAAGAGCTGAAAGATGACTCCAGAGTGACTTTTTCATGTATTTACCGAGTCCGAAAAAGTATAAAATACAACTCGTTTCACCATCTAAGTTGCGTGAAAGACTTGTGGCTACACAAAAAGGCAAGTGTAAAACCCATTTTTGACAAAAATATATTAAAATATTTAGAAAAATAACTATTTTGAGTTCAAAAAGTTATAAATATGTCAAATGGTAAAAATAAAATTACTTTTTACTTTTTACCTCACCGAAGAGTAGCAGTGGTCCATTTTGTGTGCGAACTTCTGACAGCGATTGCGACCGATCTGGGCTACCATTCAGATTCCCGTCAGTTCCAGGTAAGAGGCGCTTCTTTGTGCTCCATTTCAATCCATTTTTCATAGATTTCTATTGTATATTAGACTTCTTATGAGGAATTTTGAATTTTTAGGGCTCCGCCCATTGGCGCGGGTATCCGGCACGGACCCGCGCCAACTGGTGCGACTGTTAGGAAAACAGTCGCGCCAGCGGCGCAATACAATTTTCAGCTTGAAATTTCCACATAATGAATGAATTGCATGAATCTTCAAGGATAGAAGAGGTCTAATTGAAGTTTTTTTACCATGTCAATGCAGGCAACTGATCAAAATGGTCATTGAGTGGAAAGAGAGGGAGCACGGTGAAGAGGATGAACAAGCCATGGAGAATGAAACTTGCATGAATGCCCTCAAGAACTGTGGGCTAAAAAAATTTCTTCCTGACACCTTGTTTACAAGCTCAACCTGAGCTCCTACAGTACCTGATCAGCATCTGGGACGAACAGGAACAAGTGTTCAAGTTACGGGACCAGGTATTAGAACTGGAGGTATCTGACATATACTTCATAACCAGATTATCGCGCAGAGGTCCGGTGCCCATATTAACAGGGAGAAGACCATCTGGTGAGAAGATGGAGCAGCTGATGGCACGAGTGTGCCCGAGGGCACGACTGGGATCTGGAAGTGGGAAAGTAGACATTCACACCATTCCTGATCTGGCACTAAGAGTGGTGCTGCATACCATCACGCAGGCTGCGGGGTTGCAGGCACCACACGAGGCCACAAAGGCCCAAATTTTTCTAGCCTCAGAGTGTATGACTCCCCTATTGTTTGACTAGGCCACAACAGTGATGATAAACATGAAAATACAGATTACGAAATGCAAGCAAGCCAAGCTGAAATAGTTTGGCTACGGTTCCATCCTGGTATCGTTTATTCTGGAACGATTACCAATCTTCCAGGGCCAAGGGGCCATAGTAGCTGAGCCGATTCCACGAGAGCCAAGAATGGCTCGCTGGGCAGCACTAATTCCCAGAGCTGGAGGAGGCCAATAGATGTCCTGGAGGCCGAAGTTTTTTGGGTGGTTGTGGTGTCAGTTAATCATAGTGGAAGACTGGCCATATGCAGGAACCGATTTCACTGGAGACCCAGATCTCCCACTGCCGGAAGGAGATGATTGGGACGAGGAGTTGGGTATGACCTCTTCTCTTTTTGATTTTTTATGTTTTATAATTTTTTTGTTAATAAATATCCATCCTGACACATTTTATATGTACATAGACATGGGCCCAGAGAGACCAGCTGGTATGTCTCCTATCGCATGGAGGACTCTTCCCACACCTGATCCTCAGGCAGAGGGTGCAGAGGGGGGGGAGTTAATCCAGAATCTCGAGGGCATTGCCCGAGGGATCCCAGTCTATGCCCGGCTGGCGGATGTCCGATGGCATACCAGAGACATACGGTGGGAGTGCCTAGTCGCCTCCACCAACTTCTGAGACGCTTAGTGCGTGCAGTCACTTGTTATCATGAGCACCATGCAGATTAGACTCCTAGGGCTTTTATCATGCATATTTTTTAAGAGACATGTCGTCTCCGGATGTATTAAGACAAACATGTATATTTTTTGATTCTATGCAACGCACACTATGTAAACATTTCGATATTTATATATATACATATCTATTTCTGGATGGATCTTTCTTTTCACGTGATGCTGTTTTACAAATTGCGCAAATGTCTATCTAACACCAAATTAGCTACTGCATCTGTTAATGTATTCATATGCCTGGGTATATGTTGATATGTAATATAGTCAAAATTTCTTTCCAGTAAACGAATACGTAGATACAGACGTAAAATGGATGGGTTTCTGACCGAATAATGATCGTTCAGTTGTAATACTACAAGTTGTGAGTCCAGATACACAAGCAATTCACGGATACCAAGGTTTACAACCTCAGTTAATAATTCTAATACAGCACTATATTTCGCGATGTTATTTGTAGTACGTCCCATACACACACCTTGCAGGTTGACCAACTCACCAGCAGGATCATAGATTACCCAGGCCGCCGAAGATAGGTTCCTGGTACTGCGGGAGGCACCATCCGCGAAACCAACAAATGGGCGGATGGACATCTGCACAATCAGGAAGACCCGATCAGCAGAAAGATGTTTACATCGCACACCACACCACACATGCACACAAATGAAAAACACACACTTATGTACACACACCACACCAAAAATGACTTTAAGCGTAGTATTTTTTCAGGTATAGCCCATTCCTGGGCTGCGCCAGCGGAACTCCTTCATAATATATAAGCTCATAAGCCCCATTCTTCAAAACGCGTTTTACTATGTAGGGCCCATGCCACATAGGTTGGAACTTGCCAGCCCCAAGCTTGTCATGTGCTTGATCGTACAGGAGGACGAGGTCCCCTTCGACAAAGGAACGAGGAGAAACCGATTGATCGAAGTGAGCTTTGACCCGCTTCTTTTGTGCTTCAATAACTAAAGTGGCTAAGCGGCGGTTTTCATCTAACCGTTCCAGATACAAAAGACGTTCTTCCTCAACAGAAGTGTCGGGTAGAAGTTCCACAACTAATTTCAACGAAGGAATCTCGCATTCAACCGGAAGAGTTGCTTCTAGACCATACACCAATTGAAATGGTGTGAATCCAGTTGCACTCTTTGCAGACATCCAGTATGCCCATAGATCTGAGAACAGTTGGAGGTGCCAATTGGATTTGTGAATACCAACTGTTCGTTGAAGCATAGTGACCAAAACCTTGTTCACTGCTTCAACCTGGCCATTTTCCCGAGGGTAATATGGCGTTGAGCTATCGTGACGTAAGCCCAATCTTGAAGTCAGCTCTGCCGTCATATAATCTCGGAAATGAGTACCATGGTCAGTCACGATGGCTTGAGGGACCCTGAAACGTGCAATGATGTGGTTGAATATGAACTGGGCAGCTGTATTACCGTCGGCAGCTAGTGTAGGCATCGCTTCGGCCCACTTGGTGAATTAGTCGACAGCGACAATGATATACGCATGCCCCCCGGCTGAGTGAGGGTTACACTTCATAAAATCCACGCCCCATTTCGCAAAGGGGCCAACGGTAATAACAGGATGCAAAGGGAGAGGCGGCGTGCACATCTTGCACTGAAACACCTGGCACGCGTGACATTTACGGACTGCAACGATACAGTCTTTGAATATGGATGGCCAGAAGTAACCTACTCGCAGAATTTTCTGGACAGTAGCATATCCGGACATATGTCCACCACAGGCACCACTGTGGCAGTCATTTAGGACCCTTTCAGCCTCTTCCAAGGTTAGGCACCGACGGAGCACCGAATCTACTCCAACACGGTATAAGGTATCTCCTATGATGCGATAGGGTTGAGACTGATGCCGAATTCGACATCGGGCATCTTTAGTCAACTCAGACCGAAATGTGGAGGTCTGAAGATACACGATTATGTCGCCATACCAAGGGTAGCGAGTACGGATGAGGAAAAGAGTTTCGTTTGGGATATGATTCTCGGAGTGTGAAGGAGTGGAGTCTGTCGGGAGTGAGCATATAAGATCCACGAAAACAAGTGATTTGGTTGACTTAGCAGTGGTGAAATCTAAGTCAAACTCTTGCAGGATGACAATCCATTTGGAGTATTTTCCCCCCAGTAATTGTCGAGAGAGAATATATGTCATGGGGTTGCAATCCGAAACCACTGTTATCGTACGCAACAAGATGTAGTGGTGAAAACGCTGCACAGCGTGTACTGTGGCTAATGCCAACTTCTCGACATGAGCATAACGCATTTCTGTATCGAGAAGGTTTCGTGATAGATAATAAACAACATGTTCATTACCATCATAATCATCCTGCACCAGAACCATAGCTATGGTGCTAAATGCGGCGGCGAGATACAAAGTGAAATCACGACGATATTCTGGAGGAAGAAGAAAAGGAGCATTAATGAGTAACGTCTTCAGCTTCTCAAAGGATTGTTGAGAAATTTCGTCCCAATGGAAGGGAACATTCTGCTTTAATAGGCACGTGAATCCTTTGGCCACCTCGGCGTAGTTCGGGATAAAGCGTCGAAGGAAGTTCGCTTTTCCCTACAGACTCTACAACTGATATAACGAGGAGGGTGATGGGAGGTTGATGATAGCCTCGACCTTTAAAGGGTCAAGGCGAATTCCGTCTTTGGAGACTATGAATCCCAAAAGATGGCCAGAATCCATGCAGAAGACGCATTTATGAGGATTAAGCCCAATATTGTAGTGCCTATAGCGAAGGAAAATCTGGCGGAGGTGTTCAGGATGATCCTCTCACCTAGCTGAGTGAGCTGGAAAGTCGTCCAGATAAGGCTGAACGATATGGCGAATTTCATGGAAAGCGTAAGACATCGCACACTGGAAAGTGGCCCCAACATTCTTTAAGCCGAACGGGAGCTTTTTATAAGCGAAAGTACCCCATGGACAGATGAATGTAGTCTTGTGCTAATCCTCAAGTGCAATATTGATCTAATTATACCCTGAGAAACCGTCCATCAAGGAATAAATCTCACTTCCGGCACATTCGTCGATGATCTGGTCTATGAACGGAGTGGGATAGTTATCGTTTGGATAGGCGCGATTGATGTCGCGGTAATCAACACAGACCCTAATAGTACCCTGCTTTTTATCGACAGGGACAATGTTGGAAACCCATTCTGTGAGGGTGATGGGATAAATAAAGCCCGCGTTCAGAATTTTTTCAACTTCTGCCTTAATTGCAGCGGATTTCCAAGGATGCATGGGGTGTAAGCGTTGGCGCACGGGCTTCGCACCGGGATAGGTTGGAATCTCATGCACTACGATACTCGGATCAATCCCCAGCATTTCCTCGTAGGACCAGCCAAACACATCTCTGAATTCTTTAAAAAGATTAGTATAGACTTGAATCTCATTAGGAGAACAAGTCACTCCCACGTGTATATTCTCAACGATCCCCGGTTTAACGAAGATGTTGATCGGGATGGTTTGAGTGATATTACTCAGGTTTTTCTCCGACAGAACCTCATGCGTCAAAATGGGCATTTGGAGAGGAGGAGTAGGAACCTGAGATGCATAACGTTCTAGACAATCTGACATTGCCCCCAAGCTAGGCATGAAAGAGGAGCGATGATGTCCATTGCCCCAAGGCAGCTCCTCAAGAGACATAGTTTCAATGATGGCTTCATCGGAAGGAAAAGTCTCTTTTAGAGGATCAGGTGAATCGGCTTGACCAAGCCAGGGGGATTGAGAGTAGACATCTAGAGCCATGCTCAAAGGAGCATGCTGAGGAGGTGGAGGATCAGATGCTGCAACAATTTCACAGTAGCTAATCTCTACTAGAGTCAAGGGCATTGATTCTCCAAACTCAAACACCTGCTCAGGCGTAGGGATGAGCCAGGGGTCCTCAGACCTGGAAATCATATGAACTTGAGCGGTGTGCGGTGGTGGTGCGAGAAAGATACCCATGAGGACGGGGTCTTTGAAGAGACCAGGTCCTACACTATCAGGGGGATTCGGGATCTGATCCACGTACGGAACGTTGTTCTCGGAGGTGGAGGTGAAGAAGGACAACTGATCCACTGTAACGATTTTTCCCTCGTGAGGGAACTTAAATAAGTCGAAAGACGGTAGACGGCACGCATAGCATGGCATGGGTCCAGCTGCAGCCGAGAAGTATATTGTAGTTGAGCCTAGCGTCGACTACTTCCACTTCTACGTTGACAGTCTTCCCCTATAAAGTGATCGCTAAACTCTCGAGAACACCCAGGGGTTTGGATTCCCGACCATCAAATGCCTCTAGGGCATTGGGAGATGACGAAAGGGTTGGAGAGCCAATGGCCTTCCAGAAAGCGGACGACATGACGCAGGTAGAAGCACCTTCATCCACAACGGCCCTATGGATGTTCAGACCGTTGATCCCAACTTGAATAACAAGAGCGATCTGATGTGGAAGTCGGGGGTGAAATTCTCTAAATCGAAGGTGAGAAGACTTGAATCGACGGGATCTATGCCACCGATTGCAGACAATAAAGCATTCTATTGTGAAGGACAACTTTGAGGAACTTCTAGTGTAGACATAGCAGAAGGCGCCTGTGCCAAATCCTCAACAATACTATAATGTTGAGCGGCACGAGCATTCGGATTATAAGAAGATCTTCAAAGAACACCTTTAGAAGGCGGCTTCACAACAGGTTCAGGAGTAGGCTTCTTGATTTCCAATGAACCGGAGATAGGTGGGGGAGGTGGTCCATCCGTAACTTCCTTCCCAGGTGCCTGCCGCGATTCATTGTAATCCTTCGAACGCGTAGCGACAGAGATAGGTGCAGCACCATTCATCATAAAAACTTGGGACCCAAATGGTGCAGATGGTGATGGTTGTTCAACCATCTGGGTCTGCTGAGACGGGAATGGCTCTTTAAGAACTTCCGGAGTCCCTTTAGAGCCCTTGAGAAGTTGACTAACCTCGGATCGTCGTGGACAATCCTTAGTATAATGGTCTCCTTCACAAATGAGGCAGGGGTACTTCGGTTTACGTTGAGAACCATCCTTAGTAAGAGATTTGGATTCTGGCTTTGGGGCGCCAGATTTAGATTTACCTTTGCCCTTATTTTTCCCTTTGGAGGCTTTCTCTGTAGAATTGGCCTGAACGGTGTTCACCTCCGCGGTTTTTCCAGAATCTGACGGGGCGGGATGAGCAGGAGTATTGTTGAAAGAATTAAACTTCTACTTCCCATTCGAAGATTTCTCGAATTCTGAGACACGAAACCAATGACACCATCCACTGCAGGGGTAGGTGGAGCCTTAGAGGTTCCGGACCATGGAGCATTAGGCAAGATATCATAAAGCGTGCCGGACTGAGAATATACAAGATCTAGATATTGGGCACGCGCAATGGCTTGTTCCTCCATCACACATGCTCCCATCGCAATATCTTGGGCGATTTTATTCACGAAGGAGGTGGTGAACCAGTGAGTTAGTATTTGATCAGGTATATGAAACTTTATCAGTCTACGATGGTGCCGCCACTCATGAATGTGATCAGAAATGTGAGTGGCTTTATCCTGCTTCAAAGAAGTCAAGAGGTGCGTCCCGGCTTCATAACGAACCGGTAACTGAAAGTGCATGAGAAAAGCCATGGCTAAGGAATTGAAATCTTGGAAGATGCCACGGGATAACTCTATATACCACTTAGCAGCAGCTCCACTCAAAGTGCGCTAGAAGAGGCACAGACGAATTGAATCATCGACCCAAGAGTTAGACGAACACCAAAGATGATACGTCATTACATGCGCTTGGGGGTCCTCCCCAGCTTTACCCTCAAACTTGGGGCAATCACCTGGTATCTTGGTAGGAACCGGAGGCCAATACGGACTATGAAAAATTGGATCATTGGTCAATTTTGAAACATCCGGCAACTCAAAGGTGGCCAGGAACGACAATGGCAGATTGACCGGCATGCCATGCCCGGGATGAGGACCGGTACCTGTACTCCACACTGGTTGTGAATATTCTTGCCCCCATGGGTTTTGTCCCGTAGGATTCTAACCGTAGGGGGTGTAGGTCGTATAACCAGACTGATTTGGCTGCTGGTAACCAGTGTGTGGGGCTTGATAACCAGAGTACGGACCCTAATTATGTGTCGACCCAGTGTAAGCAGCATTTGGATTTGGCTGCTGAGTATAGGTAGAACCGGGTGGAGGAGGATAATACTGAGAGCCTCGGGGCTGGTTATAATTCGGTTGAGATTGACCATGAGGATAATAACCGCCCTGAGGATGAGTCGGCTGCTAATAGGTGGAACCCTGCAGAGCCTGATAACTAGGGCGCAACTGTTGATTTGGCTGCGGCATCAAATGAATCGGCTGCTGGGCAGGGTTAATGGAATGAGCGGGCTGCCCTGAGTGAACAGGTTGACCCGACTGAAAGGGCTGCCCTGGGTGAACAGGTTGACCCGGATAGACAGGTTGCACCGGTTGCACAGGTTGACCTGGCTGTAAAGGAGCCCCAGGTTGTACCGGATGGGCCGGTTGGCCTGGAGGCGGAACACCAGGTTGTACCAGATGGGCCGGTTGGCCTGGTGGAGGAATAGGGCCAGGTGGTTGCTGGTAACCGATTTGACCTGGAGTAGGACCATAGGGTGGTTCCAGCTGATATGCAACGTTAGAAACAACAGGATACTGTGGTTGCATAGGTTGAGAAGGCTGGATTTGTCCCCCAGGACCATAGACCGGTCCCGGTTGGTACCCCGGCTGAGGCTGCACAGGTTGACCGGAAGGGCTGTAATGCTATCCTTGCGGACCGTACGATGGCCCTTGCTAGCCCGTAGGATAGCCTTGCACGGGCTGCCCCTGTGGGTCATAGGGATAGCCAGGTTTGCCCTAAGGTTGGCCTTGGAAAGGTTGCCCTTGCAGGTTATAAGCCTAGTTATAAGGTAAACCTTGAGCATGGAGGTAAGCCTCAAGAGCGGGTAGACTCAAAATGTCCCCGTGCTCATCATGCTTACCTGGAAAAGCATACACGGGTATACCATCCTGTGCATAGTGCGAAAAGTAAGAGAGGTTGGGATCTTGGGAGGATGGTCCAACCTCGAGGTTCGGCTGTTGCAGGGACAACCGATACTCCTCCGGAGAGATGTTCTCCGGTATAGCAGTCGCTAAATAAACGTCTTCAGGAGACGGCATAGCCCTGGCGGAGGGTGCCGTGACAACGGGTGTAGAGGCGGCCACACAGACAGTGGGTCGAACGGGTACAGAAGTAACGGGCGTCTGAGGAGACACCCCCGATGAAGGAGCAGCTGGCCTCGGAGAAGGAGCTGACACTCCCATAGAGGTAGCGGCGGAAATGATCTGACCCAAGGACCTGTACCCCAGTGGTAGTGAGGGACTGGACGTTGACATGACAGTTGTTTCAGAGTTGTCTCCCGAAAACAATCTTCGTGGGAAGCGCTGATAGTCTTCACTAGACGTTGGGATTTCCTCACCAGAATCACTCATGTTTGAGCCCGCCGCTAGATCTTGCAATAGACGGCGAGGACTAGGAGGAAAAACAACAGCTATAAAAGGCGAACCCGATTTAAGAGAAAGGAAATCAGCTCCTAATCTCAATTCCGAAACAGGGTCAGAAAAGGGCCAATCGAACTCAACTGGCCCCCCAAAGGGTTGCTCAGAAAGAACCGGTCCCCCGTCAGGAAACTCGGAAACAATGGGTTGCTGTGGTTCAGCAGAGGATTGTGAAACCTCTGATGAATCATCCGTATAAGGACTACCAGTAGACGAAACCGAGGGTTCCACCACTGTGGTAGTAACGACAAGAGAAAAATATCAAACACACACACGGGCTGAAAAAGAGTCAAGACACACAATCAAACGGTCAACAAGAAGAAACTAACAAGGCGTGTGATCGTGGGTGATTAATTTTTACCACATTGAAAAATAAGAAACTTCACCGTTTCATGTTTTAAGAGTCGAGAAACAGTCGAAAAGGTGACTCTATCTCTTTCAGATTTGACACAAGTGTGAAAGGACAAGCGCTTGGTGATCCTTTCAAATTTAGGGAGTCAGATAGGATCAAAATGACTACTCAGGAATACTAGGAAAAAGGGTGTACCAAATAACCGTGAACTGCAATATACACCTTGGTTTCAATAATGAAAAAGAAATCAACCAAGGACTTTCCGTACGTGCAGGCAATCTCCCCGAATGCTGTGTTCGGTGTATCACGGGTATAGGGTGGCAGAATCAGCTTCCTATGGATAAAGGATTGAAACCTAGTGGGGTCTCCCTTTATATACGCGACGGTACAGGGAGCACAAGTCCGTACTAGTGCTGTCTAAAGCCAAGAGGTGAACGACAACTACTAGGTTTTAAGACGCCGGAACACGTCTCTAGCCTGGACCTCAAAATGTGTTTCGTTAGATTTCAATTCTGCCTTAGTGTAAATTGAGTATATTTTAAAGTTTATCTTCAGTTACGTTTCAGTTTTCAGGCCCTAACAAATGTGTCGTCTCAAAAATCTCCTGAATGCAAAACTATATGCCACAGTATACCATTTCGTTCGATGAAAGCTAGCTACAGAAGAGTTGAGAGCTTTTTACACAAACAAAATGATCGGAAGACAATCAATGATATCTCTAATGCAACTAATGAAATCAAAAACTTTTCTTTCAAATTCACTAATCACTAATAATACCGAAAAGATTTTAATTTGCACTAATCAACGAAAAGCAAAAGAGATTTTTTTTATTTTCAATGTTTTATAGCTAGATGCACTAAACAAACTGAAAACAAATGAAAAGGAATTCAAGAAATGATATTAAGAGAGAAAAAACAAGCAAATTTCACTCAATGGCACAAACAATCAGATCTCAAATCGACCAAAAGTCTCTCAAAACCAAGAAAATTCCCAAAGACACTAATGAGCCGTGTAATCTAGGCCCAAAATGAAGCAAAGCAAAATTCGAATGAAAACGAAATCAGTTACTCAAAAATGCAATGAAATGATAGACAACTATCAAGCGAATGCAAGGAAGCAATCCCAAAGTCGACTGAATGAACGAAAACCAAAAACTCCCAAGGGAGGCTCGACTCACAAAAGCACCTAGATGCCCTAGGGCTCAAATGCAAAATCGAAAGAAATAGGAAAACAACCAAAGGATGGAGGTTACAACCAGTCAAACTAGACTCTAGTGCACTCAAACAGCCGAAAAAACAAGATCAAAATCACAAGTCAATCTCAGAAAGCATGAAAAACAACAAACCCTAATAGCTCACAGGATTGGCGCGACTGTGAGCTTGAAATTAGTGCCAGAAAGGCAATGGCGCAGGTTATACACAGGCAACCTGCGCCAATGGGCGCGACTTTCACACTGAAATGCGCGCCAGCTGAGTTTACTATGGAAAA
This sequence comes from Pinus albicaulis, assembly GCA_034641835.2. Lineage (NCBI taxonomy): Eukaryota > Viridiplantae > Streptophyta > Pinopsida > Pinales > Pinaceae > Pinus > Pinus albicaulis. The sequence goes on along the minus strand of CM076575.1, from coordinate 44,715,753 downwards.
ATGGAAAACAAGCAATCTCAGACACAGACAAGTGATCACAAGGCTAAAACAAAGCCAAACAAACAGGAAAAACCAGTCCAAAGAGCTGACCAAGCAAGCAAGACCAAGAAGTTGACCAAAAAGAGAAGACAATGCTCCAAGTTGTTCAGTCCGTAAACCAAACCGGAGATTGACTGAAGCAGCGTTGATCTACTCTGCTAATGCAGAGCAAAAGCATTTCGAAGGCTATCTGGCTGTGCTTCAGGTTCCGTCTATAGTTTACAAATCAAACAACAAGATGATTCCCCAGCGGAGTCGCCAAATTTTTGAGGAGGTAAATCCCCTCTGCGGACAGAGGCGATCCCTAATAGCCCAGATCAGGTCTAGCAACAATCAAACACGCTACAGTGCAGGTTCCTAATCGTAAATAAACTGACTTGCGAGGAAGGCTTACCTGGAATCCGACGTTGTCGTTTGTAGAAGAGGTGGTGCTCCCGTTCCTTTGCCCTGGCAGATCACAATCCTCACGATCTCCGTGATCAGACACCTGCACATGCAAGAAACAACACAAACGCAAGCATAAAATCCAGTATATACAACTATATGTCAGTCAAAGAGGACATAACTCATTAACATGATCAAGAACAATGTGGAACCATAACCGATAGTCGCTTATCATTAATGAGTCAAAAGAAGAATACAACCATAGCTTTGACGCCGAATTCTGCTTTGACGGGTCGTCAGCAGAACATTTCTCGATAAAGCCTGTCAAGGATGGGACAAGCCTCTCTCTCCGGATACTTGGCAATAGTCTCCTTGCTTGAATTTGGCCTTAAGGGAATCAAGAAGGCTCTTGCAGCATAAGGATGTGAAAGCTCTTGGGAACTTGGAGATTAGCTTGCCATGGAGAAGAGCAAGCTTTTATAGAAGGAGGAAGGGGAGTTGGGATCCCTATAATTATGGGATTGGCTCTATCATCAAGGAAGGTTCCATGAGCGGTGGCAAACCACTTCCTCTCTATGAAAATCCATAGCCAAACCTCCCAACTCAAGATAGATATCAGTCCAGGGATCTGTTAGGATGAAACTTCCACCTTTTATTTTTAAAAAACACCTCTTAATATGGTTGGCGCAGGTGCGGCTCTATGACAGAGCGCCAATTGGCACGCCCTCTTTGGAGGATTTGCCCCCTTGGCGTGAGGGCTGAACTGTGGAACCACGCCAATGGAAAAAGATCTATTTTTAGGGTTTTTTGCAGGGAGATGTCTTCAGGGCAATTAAAGCTCATCTTCAGAGGGATGCAATGAAAGTATTTTCAAGTCTTGGCTCTGCTCACAGGTCACAGAATGAGCCCTCCAATGTGCGGGATGGGAATTGCAGGGACGGTGACAAATTGCTGTGTAACACTTGACTTCAGAAAAATCTTATGATAGCCAAATAATTGATGAAAGTGATCGTGATCTTCAAAACACATCAAAATACAATGAAAATCATATTCCCAAATTTGTAGTCAAACTTGAAGACTTATATGATATCAAAGATAGATTCAAAAAGGTTACTAATGCTAAACTTCAAAGTTCTACTTTGAATTTTGAATTAGTAAATCTTGGTATTGAGTCTAAACCACAAATTGTTAATTTAGGACTCGAGTTAACATCAGAGGAAAGGACATATTTCATCAAACTTTTGAATAAATACAAAAATGTCTTTTCTTGGAATTATGAGGATTTGAAAACTTATGATACTTCTGTTATCCAACATACTATTCCAATGCTTTCCGATGTAAAGCCAGTACAACAAAAGTTAAGAAAAATTCACCCCAATCTGGAAGGACACATCAAGTCAGAATTGAAATTTTTTTTGAAGGGAAAATTATTTTATCTGTAAGACATTCTAGTTGGGTCTCAAACATGGTTCCCATAAGGAATAAGAATGGAGATATCAAAATTTGTATTGATTTTACAAATCTGAATAAGGCATGTCAAAAGGATAACTTCCCATTGCCAATGATGGAACAAATACTTCGAAAGGTAGCTGGTTCTGAACTCATGTATTTTCTTGATGGTTTTTCAGGCTATAACCAAATATTGGTACATCCAGATGATAGGCTGAAAACTACTTTCAGAACCAAATGGGGAACTTATGCCTACCAATAGATGCCTTTTGGTCTGATAAATGCAGGAGCTACTTTCCAGAGAGCCATGGATATCGCATTCAAGGGTTTGATTGATAGATCAGTTGTTATTTATCTTGATGACATAACTGTATTTTCAAAGAAAAGAGCTAATCATCTGCATGATTTGAAACAAATATTTGAACGATGTAGAAGATTTGGAATTTTTCTAAATCCAAATAAATCCTTATTTTCTCCCAGTGAAGGAAAACTCCTAGGATTTGTTGTGTCTAAGGATGGCATATATATTGATCCTGATAGAGTAAAAGAAATTTCTGATATTTCTTTACCACGTAACAAGAAATCCTTGCAATCCTTTTTGGGACAGATCAATTTTGTCAAAATATTTATTCCTGATTTTTCTCAAATAGTTTTACCTTTGCAGAATATGATTAAGAAAAATTCAATCTTCAAATGGTTACATAAAGAAAAATAAGCCTTTGATTTAATCAAACAGGCAATCATTAATGAACCTACATTGAATACTCCTGGTTTTTCTAAACATTTTATTTTGTATAATTTAGCTACTGAAACATCCTATGCTGTTGTTTTAACACAACCTAATGATAAACAAGAAGAAGCACCAATCTCTTTCTTTAGCTCAAATCTGAAAGGAGCCAAACTCAACTACTCCAATGTAGAAAAACAAGCCTTCACTGTATTTAAATCAATCAAAAATTTTAGACCTTTTCTCCTAAAGACACATACAAAAATTATTGTCCCATTTTCTGCAGTGAGACAATTGTTAATACAAAAGGAAGTAGGAGAAAAGAGAGCTAATTGGGTAACATCTCTACAAGAGTATGATATTGATATTAAGCCAGCTAAAATTGTTAGAGGACAAGGTTTTTTTAGATTGTTAGCTGGAGCTTCCAACATACCAGAGCATCAAGATCAAGATAATATTGTTCAAGTAAATCAGATAAGTATTATAGATTCTGAATCTCAATATGCTGATCTGATCTTTTACTTAAAAAATGGGTATGCTCCTTCTAATATCAGTTATAAGAAAAAGCGTGCTTTAATATTAAAAGCTAAACACTATGAATTCATTGATGATGTGTTATTCAGAAGAAATTATGATTCAATTCTATTAAGATGTCTTGAAAAGACTGAAGCACACAAGGTGTTGCAGGAATTACATGATGGACCAACAAGTGGATATTTTGGAGGTGATACCACAGCTCACAAAATAATCCATGCTGGTTACTATTGGCCTACCCTTTTCAAAGATACACATGATTATGTAAGGAAGTGCAAGACTTGTCAAACTGCTTGTGGAAGACAAAGGAAGCCAACTTTTCCTTTACAACCAGTAAATATCGAGCAACCATTTGAGCAATGGGGGCTTGATATTATTGAAGAAATAGTACCACACTCTTCCAAACAACATAGATACATCCTTACAGCAATGGATTACTTCAAAAAGTGGGTAGAAGCAATTCCTTTAAAGGTAGCCAATTCTAATGCAATCATTGAATTCATTGATCAATTCATCATTACCAGGTTTGGTGTACCTAACACTCTTGTTTTTTATAATGCATCTTATTTCTCTAGAAATAGTATAATGGAATTTGCAATTAAAAGAGGTTTCAAATTAAAATATTCAGCAAATTATTATCCACAAGGTAATGGTTTAGCTGAATCTACTAATAAAAATCTCATCAAAATCATAAAAAATACCATTGATCAGAATCAAAAGAATTGGCATAAGTATTTAATTTTTTCACTATGGGCTGATCATATTACTCATAAAGCTTCAATAGGTACTTCACCTTTTAATCTAGTTTATGGAAAATAAGTTGTGATACCATCAAATCTAGTTCTTCCATCATTAGCCCTAGTTCAATTTATTGAAGCGAATCCTTCATCATCTATTCAGTTGAGATTTGATCAAATTCTTAAGTTAGACGAAGATAGAGAGAAAGCAAAAATCATTCATGCTAAACACCAACAGCTTGTAAAATCTTCTTTTGATTCAAGTTCCACCGGATCCGCAACTTTGCAAATTGGTGATCTTGTTCTGAAATGGGACAAAGCACATGAAGATAAGGGTAAGCATACCAAATTTCAAAAAATGTGGCTTGGACCATTTCAGATTGCTGAAAAGATAAGCTCATCAACGTTCATATTGCAAGACTTATCAAGAAAGAGAGAATCTCTTCCTGTGAATGGGCTTGTCTTGAAAAAATTCTTTTCTTAAGGAGGTAACCCCTTCTTACCTGTACATATTACTTTCTGCAATTTTGTTTATTTTGTAAATAAGGTTGTTAATAGTCTTTAATTGGATTTTTACTATTTGAAAATATCTTCGAGAAAATATTATAAATACTTATTTTGTGTAAATAAGAATTTTTAAGGAAACGATTACAATTTTTGGGTAGTTAAAAATAAAATATTAAACTTTGAAAAATTGTTTAAAAACATTTGCAAAATCTTTTGAAACCTTGAGAAAATTGTAAATCATTATAAGTTTATTGAGCAGAGAAAGGTTATCCATAAAAAGTAAAGACTTTTTCAAGCTTTGGCATTCAAAACTCTAAAAAATTGTCATCCATTGATTCTTAAGGAGAAAAATCATTTCACCCCATCCATTAAGGTTGTGATTTTTTAGAATGTAATTCTAAGAAATTATATGTAAAAAAATTAAGAGATAAGAGGTCTCATCACGAGCCTGCTTACCATGATCATAAGAAGCAATAAAACTGACATTACCAACACTGCATACCAAAACAAGGTAATGGATTATAATTATAAGACAAGGGGTCTCATCACGAGCCAGCTTGTTCAGTTTAATTACAACTAGTGAATGGCATTGTTATTAACTGGCTACCAAACCAGAACAATGGATTTTAAATTAAAAAATAAATAAAAGAGAAAAACATGAGATAATATGTCTTATGAATTTATCTTTTAAAGAGTCATGATCTTAGTTGGATGGGACAATGAATGGTTGATGGTTAAAAGGTAACCCTGTCGAGACTATAAACGTTTGCGGGCAGCAAAGGCAATGCCTATGACAATAGAGTATATTACAAAAGTTAAAATTGGAAAGGCACTTTACTTTATTATTATCAACCAATCAAGGCTTGAGAAAACCCAAAAAATGTTTTTATTTTTGAGGAATTAGAAAGAAATTGTAAGTGATTTTTATTCTTTTTCAGAGTTAGATTTTATTTAAATTTCTCTTAGAGGATTTTCATCATCTTTAAAAATTTTTACTTACTTAAGATATAGTGTTCATTTTATTTTTTCAGAGATAACTATTTCTTCCAGTGAATCGCCAATTGTTGTATGGTACAACAACCCTCCCCATTTCAAAATTTTAGAATAAAATTTGTTTAGAAATAGGTCCCCTTTTTCTTTAGATAAAAATAAAAGACTTTGAGGAAATCCGATTATTTTAAATAAAACAATAAAAATATTCATTGTTTAAAAGTCATATATCGCATATCGCATATATCAAATACAAGTGAACAAATGTGACATTGAATTTTTCCGATCCGATGAACTATCAAGTCTTATATCGCATCGGCACAAAGCATAGAAGTATTCATGTTAAAAAGCCCGATGCGATAAAGTAAATCACAATCGTAAATCGGTAGGGTCTTAAGGTTTCACTTTTGTTTTTCAAAACTCCGATGTGATGTAACCTATCGCAATCACATTTCGAAAAGGATACCCTTCATTCGGTCCATTTCATAAACTCCGATGCGATGCGATTTATTGCAATCGCATTTCGGAGAAGCAACATCACATTTACTTGTTCCAATTGCGATGGACCCCACCATCATCGCAATTGCATTTCGGCGAAAATCATTTAAAACTTAATTCCTTTGGAAATATCCGATGTGATATACTATCATCACAGTTGCAAATCAGAGGAAAATATGAGATTTTATTTGATTCCCTTTCGAAACCTCTGATGCGATGAATAGTCAATATTTATTTATCGTTGTTTTCACTGCGCATATATTATTATTGATCAATCACAATCGGAAAATTCAAAGGGAAAGTTTTAAATTAAAATTTTAATATCCTCGATCTCCGATTGTACGATCATCATTAATTAGAAAATAAAACGAATTATGATGATCGATTATAATATGAATGCATGAATGTGACTCTCATGAAGGAAATTTAACTTTAATACGGAGTTAATCAATTTTGATCATTAATAAAAATCTTTTCGCATACTTTTTTTTCATTGCTTCATTTCTTCCCGCGTCTGAAAGGTTTTTCTCATTTGTAGAGCAATAGAACATCAAACCCTCTCATTCACTGAACTAGCAAAACAATACCAAACGAAAATATGTCTAAGAAGTTTAAGAAAGAAAAAACTGCTACCGCTGCAAAGACTGCTGTCACTCCCACAATACCAAAAGAAAAACCAGCTAAAATCAAGCTGGTTACAGATACTGCATGCCAGGGTCTCGGGAAGCTTTCCTGGGAAGACATTTATAACTTGCTTGAAGCAGAAAAACCTACTATTACAGTGGTAAAGGTGATAGTACCAGATGAAGACTCTGATTCTGATGCTGAAATTCCTCTAAAAGAACTTGCAAATTCTTTTCTGCATAGAATTGCAGCTCGAGCGAATATGTTCTCATATTATGATATAATATGATGGGTGATAGAAAACACCACATCACAAACAGAACATTTGTCTCAGCTGCGGGAACAAGTTTTGGGTCTTTTAGAGTGGAAGATATCAAAGCGATGTACCATCTGCCAAATCCTCAAAAGGTCTACAACAAAGCTTTCATAGCAGATTTCACCTCAAGCAATGAAATTTATTCAGACCCAATTAAATAATGGAGACGAGCTCCAGAAAAGCATAAACATGAGACTTCAGGTATGTACTCCGTAGAGTCTCTTGCACCCCCATATTGCTATGCTGCTGTGATGATGTGTAGGCTTTTTGGGAATGATGATTCTGCAAGATTTTCAATTCAGATGGTACCCCTAATTCATGCTGCTATAAATTCTGAAATTATGGAATGGTCAGTTATTCTTTCTGATAAGATGGTGAATAGAATTCTAAACTATAGAAAGAATAAAAATAGTGATAATACTCCCCCATTTCATTTTTGTGCCTATATCTTAGATGCTTTGTGTTTTAATTCCGAATTCCCTATCCTGGGTTGGAAATGGACTCCACAGGAACCTGTTCCAATTCAAATTTACCATAAACTCTTGTGGAAGGTTCATTTCAAGAATAATGTATATAGAATTTTCCATGGCTTTATGTTACCCACTTACCAGATCATTTTTAATCAATTTCCTCCTCGGCTCTCTGAAAAAGCAAAGCTTGATATATCCCTAATCGGCAATTGGTTTGGAGAGGAAAAGTTTAACTATATTAGAATTTTTGGAAGCATTGTTGAACCCCATATCTTGCCCCTTTATGTTCCTGATAAAATTTTAGCTCAAGAAATATCTTATCAGTTGAAAGAAAGAGGAATGTATAGGTCTTTAAAGAATTCCAAAAAATTGATGTGGCCAACCTTCCCTTTCCATTGTGGAACCTATACCCTGAATGATTTTAAGCCTGCTGAAAAGGAAGTCCTTAAAATAAGGGATCTTAAGCTTGCATCTGTCCCAGGCAGACAATATGATCCAAATAAAGTAGCTTTCGATTTCACAACTCAGGTTCAAATTGATAGGTTTGAGCATGAACCTGATGAATTTGATGATTTATTTGTTTCAATTGAGAAATTTTCCCAAGTTTATGACTTGGCTAAATCTAAGTTTCAACAAGAAGATATTAATAAATTCATGCAATTCAGAAGTCAAAGATTACTAAAAGCTCCTCTTGACCAGCTAAGGATTCCTTTAAAATAAAATGAAAATATGGAATTAGAACAGACAAAAAAGGAAGATACAACTAGAAAAGCAGGAAAAGAAGTGTCTACTAGAAAAATTGATGTGTAAATAGAAAAGGAGAATACAAGCAGCAAGCCTAATGTGCAAACAGAAAAGGAGAATACAAGTAGCAAGGCTAATGTCCATACTGAAAAAGAAGATACAGGTAATAAGCCAGATGATTAGCTTGAAAGAGAAAAAACCACGGACAAAGTGGTGAATTCTGCTTAAATTATTGTTACTCTCCATTTGCTAAGTGAATATGAACAATTCGCTCAGCAAATAGGGGAACAAAATAATCCTCAAGTTGACAATCTGAATGATCAAGATATGGAGATCGTTCCTGAACATCCATTAGAAGAAATTGTGTTGAGAATTGAAGACATTCCTCCTGTGGATATCTTTTACAGTCCTAAGCATAGGGTTGTTGTCAGAAAACAAAGGAAGAGAAGGAAGGTATATCAAGGACCATTTGCAACTTCACAAGTTGAGTTAATGAATGTTGTATGGAAGAATACTGAGGTAAATCCTTCAAATGATCTTTCCAAATTATCACAATATGCAGGTGCCTACAGTGCAGCCACTATAGATAAAGCTGTTGAAGTCAATCAAATGATAAAGCAAAAAGACTTACAGATAGCATTGCTAGAAGAGAAAACAACAGGTGATCAACAAAGACTATTGCAGTTGGAACAACAGTTAGAAAAAGAAAGACTCGGAGCCAAACAATTGGAAGAACAACTGAGTATTGAAAAGAAGAAGCTTGATCAACAAGCCTTGAATAAACAACAACAATTGTCTTAAGAGGTGTCCAAACTACAGACCCTGCTGAAAAATGAGAAAACTGCCAAAGCAGAGCAAGAAAAAATATTTCAAGAAAGATTGGATAAATTTAAAGATTATCCTAAAATTGACCAATTTAGAACAGAAGCTCTAGAAACAAGTAAACCATTTTCTCAGCAGTTGGATGACCTGTGTTCAAAAATTGCACAAGATGAACCTTTATGTGAAATAACATCTTCCCTTATTTATGAATCAGTCAGTACCAGAATTAAATTTGAGAATGCAGATGATAAGATTTCAGAGTTTATTTCATGGCAGGACTCAGAACAAGGAAAGAAAGCAAATCTTCCTAGTATCGAAGAAAGGCATAAAGAAATTTTGTTTGCTGAATGGGATACACAATTAATTAAAGAAGAACGTGCTACATCAAGGGCTAGAGCCATAATGGAAAATCTGACACAATTAGTAAATGATAGCTTATATGCTACTAATTTGATTTCAGATTGTATTCTAGGTAAATTTCCAAGGATGAAAGAGACTGATACCGGATGGAAGCAGGAAATAATCAACAGGAATCAAAAGATCAGAAAAATACAGGAAATTACATGGGATGTCCTATGGACATATTTGATCAAACCACAAAGTCAGCAGATGGAAATCATATTCCTTTATAATTCCATAAATTACATCATTCCAGAGCTATCTGATGCCACATACACTAGTCAGTTGCATTCGAGGCTGAGTCATCCAACGGAAGTTAAAGATATGCTTAAAATATACTACTTCAGCACATTAAATATAGAAGAAATTTAGTGAATCTGTTTTATTTGATATCGCAAGTCTTTTCCCGGATCTCCGATGATAGTTTCTAGCATAAGTTATAGATAATCTGTTTTGTTAATTTCCTATTTAAACCCCTTTCATGCATTTAGAAAGGGGTCCTGAATTTGTAATATTTTGGCTCTGGATAATACATTTCTGTACTCCATTGACTATATTATTTTTTATAAAGGATCACATTCTGTGATTTTATGGTGAATTATCTTTGGGAGTTGCATTTCTATACCTTAGAGATTGTTCTAAGTTAAAGCGCAGGATTTGGATATCGAATTTGCATCAAGAAAATATCTAAATGAATCTAGCATTTCTATCAATTTACTGTTATTTTATTTATGTAATGAAGTATTCTCTTTGAAATTTGCTATCATTTATATATGCTTGTTCCTCAAATATTTCTTTATCATATCATTTCTGAAGATATAGAAATATTCATTTATCATAGTATGTGAAAATGATATATAGAATTATGAATGCGATGTGTTATTCTAACCCTCTTTAATTTCTTAAACAAAGTTATCATTATATGATACTGCATCTTTCTGTTGAATAATAATACATTTTCATGGTTATTTGTTTAATTGAAGCCATCTTTAAGTCATATTCATACTTAATACCCAGGTTTGTTTTAGAATTATTTTCAAGTTATAGATTAAGTTAGATAAATTAATTTAGTTAGTTAGTTCCATTTACCTACTTGCACAAACACTCCATTACCAATCCGTTCATTATTAGGAAACTGGTCCTATAAATCCAGTCAGAGCCACCACACCAAATGGAAAAGGAGTTGTCCTAAGGTCCGGACCAGGTGGTTTTCCCCCAATGTTTGAAGCAACGATTTTTGAGGCTTCAACATGACCCCATTTCCAAAAAGTGATATGATGTTGCTCATAATCCATGGTCTAACTTTCACAAATATTATCCATGTATATAATATGCCACATGGGATGTGTGACCCCTGCTTGATCCACTACAACATATACTGGTTTTTTAGATACTTAGTCTTGATAATATTCCACCATATATCATCTCCGTTAATTCCTCTCCATAAAATCTTCATCAGTGATGCCCATATTTATCTTTCTAAGTTTTTTATACCCAAGCCACCCTCTTCCTTCATCTACAATAATACCTTAATGCAGGCTAAATGGAACTTATGTTTATCTAAATTTCCATCCCAAAAAAATCTAGAGATGATGGATTTGATCTTGTGCATAATGTGTATGAGAAGATAATAGAGATGTAGCCAATAAACTGAAGTGTTATTAAATATTTATTGTACCATTATCAACCAACCCCCTTATGAAATCCATCTATGCGACCAAGTAGTAAATTGGTGTTAAAAAAATTTATTCAATCATTCCCAGTCTTTTATTCCATATTTTTTTTGACTGAGGATAAAACTAAGATATTTAAAACCAGAGTCAATAGATGCATCATCAATGATAAATATACATGAAATCTCCAATATGGAAGCATCATGGATGGATGAAGAGATTGATAGGAAATTTGAATGGTGCATGTATAACCCAGAAGTGACATATGATTTGATACAAGTATTTTCATTCCACAATAGACAAGTTACCAAATAATAGCACATCATCATCAAAAATTATATGTGTGAGCTTAATCTGTCTAGAAATTTGGATGCCATTGAGATTCCCACAGTGATGTGCCACTGATATTAACCTTATCATGCACTCTATGACAATTAGGAAAGGAAGTAGAGATAAATCAAAACCTTGTTGTAGTCCTCGGGATGCAGTGAAAAAATGGGTATGCAGTCCATTAATCAAGACCGCAAGGTTGGAAGATGTTATACAAGCCATAACCCAAGAAATAGCCTTTACAAGGAGACCAATCTTATGAACAGCTAGTGATAAGAACAACCAATCCGCAAAGTAGAAGGCTTTGCGGAGATCAATGTTTAAAAGTATAGGTCTGATTTTCTTATACTTTAATAATGTAAAGTCTCATAGGTGATATTCAACGCATTTTGTATTTGACGGTATTGCAAAAATCCAAATTGCTCCGACGCAAAATTAATTTAGTTCAAGTCAAAATTTTAAACATTGAAACATCTACTATACTAGATTAAAGAGTTTCTTCACTCTCCAATGGCCTCATCCAATGACCGAAAAAAAAAACTGTTAACCATCCCTTTATGTGAATTCCTGCATTTTGTTCTTAATTTAGACAAAATTAATCCATTAATCATAAAAAACCAACCATCAATGCATATAATTTGGATGTATATTAAGATTGAATTGATCAAAAAGTTCAAATTATCAACTTAAGGTAAAAATAAATTAAAAAATGAAATCACCAAAATAGGGCAGCTATTGTGTTCATCATCGAGTATGGATAAGGATAAAACAAAGAGAGGTCCTATCTCATATTTCCTATAGAAAATAACCATTCACCACATTCTCTCTTCTTCTATATGATCTCATAATCACACCCTAGCATCTTATTGACTCACTTGCACTATTATGAAGATAGCAACCTTTGTTCCAAAACATACTTTAAACTATGATGGTCTATCTTGATCTAGAAGCACCCCCCAATGAGACACAGATGTTAATTATTGACTACATGAAGGACAACCATCATTTCTTTCTCATAGGTGGACTTTCCCAATTTTTTGTGACATAATTATTTGTTGGTGAATGTTAATAGTTTCCTCTTCGCATAAAAATTGGTCCAAGACCTTTGCTCGAGGCATACAATTCCAAGACAAAATTCTGAGTGAAAACAACACTACTAAGATTTTTGTAGTACACGTGGCTTTGTTTAAACTAGAAAAGGCTTGCTTTGCAATGTCACTCCACACTATGCATTATTTTTTAGTAAGGCAATTAAGGGGCATACAATTCACCCATAATTCTTCACAAAATTCCTATAGTATCCCATAAGTCCTAAAAAGCATGTAAGTTTTTCAGAATTGATTGCATGGTCAATGCTCTATAGCTTCGATTTTCTAGGTATCCAATTGTTGGCATTATGGATAATGTGTTGTCTTTGATGACAATATGCTTGATAAATATGTCCTTGACATCAACTTGGTTATAATACGATGATTGCGGAACTATTGCAGATGGCATGTTTGATGGTATAGATATTTTAGAGGATAGGAAAGAGAAATGGAAGTTCAGTTACAAATGGATGACAAATGTGAAGTTTGAGAAGTATATATTGTTCCTATGAAGAAGGGTCATCTATATACGTAGGTCCTATGAACAAAAGTAGTATACATAATCTGAACCATGGAAAATTAGATACTAGGTGTCATTACCATGTTAATTCCCCATAGTATTGTGTTGGCAATGTCTGTTTAATCCCATCAATAAATACTAAGGACATTACCAAAAGAATTTCCTGAGGTATTGCAAAAGGAAAAAGCTATAGAAGGAGATAGAGATCGAGGTGATAAGTGTGCAAGTGAATAGTTTATTCATGTGTGATTTGATTTGTAATAGGTGTGCATCGGGGAGCAAGGAAAAGACTCAGATATGAAATATCTAAAGATATATTGAAATATATGCTTGATTGATTTGCTTGTTGCAAATTTTTTAGCTAACAATGCAATATTTGAGATTATAATGGTGTTGTGATCTGAATATGTTTTCGGAAATATGTAGTTTTGAGAGTGAAGTATGCAGAATTTGATTTGGAGTTTACAACGAAGGTTTGATTCAGTAATTTAAAATTTGTACGCATATTTTCTTATGGATGGTTGCATACATAAGTGGATATGTTTCTGTTTAGTCAAGTATATATTCTAAAATATGTTTTTTTGTACATTGAAATTTGTACACGGGTGTTGCACATGAAAATTGTGTATATACGTAGGTTAGATTAATAATATTCGTGTATATATTTTGAGTTTAATCTGGTTAGGGATTGTAGTGTTTCTTGGTGATGATAGTTAATGAGGCTTTTTTGTATTTATTTTTTTTTCAATGATTTCTTGATTTTAATGTTTTGTATTTATTGTGGATTGTTATGCACTGATTTTGTTGTTGTGGTTGTTTCAATATTCAGTAGCTTGATTTTTCGGTGATTTAATTGGGCTACATTGCCCAAATGATTTTATTTCATATTTTGAGATTCAATATTTTATTTTGGCATATTGGTTTGGGCTTACTGTTGGTGTGGTTCTAATGTGAAAATTTGACAAAAGGTGGCCTACATGTTTTGATGTATATTTGAGATGGGCGGATCTAGTGTGAAACATTATAAAATGTGGTCGATAATGTGTTGAGGGTTGCATCCTTTAGTGTGGGGGTAGAATCTCCCTTCCGGTAGGAGCAGCTAATGAGATCAAGGGGTTATAGCTCCCTTCTTGTGTGTGTTGGAGAACGAGTGGAGGTTGTAGCCTCTTGCAAATGGTTTCCTATGTGTTGGTAAGAGTATGCACTAGTACAAGATGTAATGAATTTTTCCTTTATAATAAAAGAAGAAGATCGAGATGATAACAACGGTGATTTTCTCCCACATTGGGTTTCCACCTAAAATCCCGGTGTCCTCATGTGTTGATATCTTTATTATGTGTTGATGATTTATTTTTTATTTATTGTTCATGGTTCTTGCATAATGAATAACTAAGAAACAATGATGCACTAGTTAAGTTAAATCATAGATGGAATTTATGAAAAATTAAGTAATTACTCAATATATGCGGGTTTTTTTTCACTAGAGTCATATACACACGTGGGTTGCATGAATGACATTAGGGTACATATTTATGAATGATAAAATTAAATTTAAAGTGAATTAAAAATATGGATTGACTATAGGTTTTAACCCTGTACATAAACTATCTGCAAATGAACTCTTAAAACATAAAATAAACAATAGCGAGATCATAAAAAATAAAATAGATATACATAGAGATTTTCCCTTGGATCCCAAAATTGGGACTATGTTGTGTAACCAGCTCCAAAAATAGAAGAAAAGAGATATGAACGCCTTAGAAATAAGCCACTTCGAGGGGGAAACCTCCAATACATTACATAAATGAACAATTCTTGGATGATTCAAATGAACAAAACCTCCTTCTATATATAGGAGTCCATGGGTCCACAATATAATCCTAGTGGGGTCACAATGTAATCCTAGCCGACCTAACAATAATAATGTAAGGGCACAATAATAAAAATATGGGGGTTATAGGGGTACAATAATAACAATAAGGGGGTTACACTAACAATAATAAGGGACTATACTAGTAATATAGGGACTTAACATGCCCCTCTCCTTCAAACAAGTGTTGTCCTCAACGCTTGATTATTTCTTGATGCTTCTGTATAAAATTCTCATCCTCCCATGTGGAATCTTCTATAGGAAAGTTCTTCCACTTGCTGAGATACTCTGAAATTGATCGTACTTGTTGAGTTCTTATTTTTGTGACTAATTCAGAACCTCCATTTCTTCTTTTAAACCATCTATTTCATCTTCGGTTGCTCTTCGTAAGATCGAAATTTGTTGCACTTGGTACCGTAATTTTGATATCTCATACTGCAATTCTTCCACTTCATGCATCATAGTATAGATTTCTGAGGGCTTAATGGGTGTTGGATTCTTTTTATGAGGAATTTCAGAATGCAACATTGAAATATATGCTCAATAGGCCCTTGGAATCACTTCAAACTTATTTTTCAAACAAGATTTATGCAATTCGGGAAAAACAATACACACCTTTTACTTGCTTTTGAGGAGCTCAATATTGGAATTGGATTATATCTGTGATTGCAGATCTTCAATATCTGAAATTCAGCACTGTAGTAGCCCTCTGAATTTTCTTTTGAATGCCACAGGTATGACCTGATTTGGATTCTCCAAGACAAAGTTGTGTCCAAACTCCCACAATGACCTAATTTTGGACTGGTTCAGTAGAGAAAACTTGTAGGACTTGCCACGTGTCACTGTTTTGTCCTTTGTCTCTGAAATTGATAGCCAAGAAACTACAGTCCATGTACTTGCGACCAATTTTTACGGCACTCAAATCCACTGCCCAGAGAGAGAGTTATTGAACTTTTACCACGATCACCTCTTTGAGATGCAATTCAGGAGCCTGAAAAAGCACTACCTTCTACAGATCATATCTCCAAAAATATTGCGAACCAAGCTCTGAAATTTTTTGAAGAATTTCCTCAGGATTTCAGCTTCGCACCATACGAATTTCAGATTCTAAACCTTCGTAGAAAAAACATTATAGCGAAAATGCCACGATGACCTGTTTAGGAGCTTGAAAAACGACCTAACTTCCACAGATGATATCTCCGAAAATATTGCGAACCAAGCTCTGAAATTTTTAGACAAGCTTCCTCAGGATTTCAGCTTTGCACCCTAAAAATTTCAGCTTCTGAAACTTCGTAGAAAAAAATTTATAGCGAAAATTCCACGATGACCTGTTTGGAGCAGCGAAACCCTAGAATCCAAAGCTCCGATACCAAATGTTGTGTAAGCAGCTCCAAAAATAGAAGAAAAGAGATATCAACGCCTTAGAAATAAGCCACTTCGAGGGGGAAACCTCTAGTACATTACATAAATGAACAATTCTTTGATCATCCAATTTAAAAAACCTCCTTTCTATATATAGGAGTCCAGGGGGCCACGATATAATCCTAGAGGGGGTCACAATGTAATCCTAGCCGACCTAACAATAATAATGTAAGGGCACAATAATAAAAATATGGGGGTTATAGGGGTACAATAATAACAATAAGGGGGTTACACTAACAATAATAAGGGACTATACTAGTAATATAGGGACTTAACAGACTACTAGCTTGATTTTTCATTATATTACTTTCAATGTTACAACACATAAATATACATGTCAAAGCATTCATAAACCCTAATCCATTAACCTTATATTACAACATAACTATATTTCCCTTGACCGGATCTACAAAATACCATGGGTAGAAAACCATCATGCCAAAAACCATGTGCAAAACACATGCACAAAACCATAGGTAGGTCTACCCACCTAATATAGGGTCCAAACAAATTCCTCTAACCTCGTGCAAGGGGGCTATTTCCCCCCTCCAAACCCCCCGACAGGGGGGTATGCGCCCCCCTATGACCACCCAACATTCATCCCCCACCCCCCCACCTCAGTATATTTCCTAACACTAATTGCACTCCATCCTAAATTTGTGACCCAACTATTCCACTTTGATAGCTCCAATTATCACCAAAATTGTACTTGATTGGCTACTAATCAGACAACTCAGTGTAACTGTTTCAAACCAACTTTTTACTGAAGTTTAGCCTCTTAAGTCTGAGAGGGATCTCTCAAGGGGGTTTTATGATACTAAACAATGATAGCACTAGATGGCTAACTCTATGAATTATGTCTTGGTTTTGTATGTTTACAGGTTGAAAAGATGAAAGCTTGCTACCATTGGGCTATGGAGTCAGTGACAGAGATCTTAATTACAAAGGCTCTCCTTGTGGAAGCTGAGGCATGTAGATATTTAAATGAAAGTAGAATACACACAAACAAAATTTACTCAATATATAAATGTTAAAGGAAATCATAGCATGAGAAACATGAATTCTGAGTAATGATCATTAAGATACTGAAAGTAGGACATTTGAGAAATATATCCAATATTTTAATGCTTGAAAGGAAGTCAGAGCATGCAAAGCATGAATTCTAAGTAATCAAACATTAATATATTGACAAAAAGTAATACTATACATAGAATAATGTTCATGAAAATATCAAATGAATCTCAAGTGGAGGAGAAAACCAATAGCCACTCTCTATTACTGATCAGAACTTGTTTACAATAGTAAAAGTCAGCAATAACATATTCCAACCCCTCACTACTTCAATGCTTTGTATTTAAATATATCTTATTTACAATAAAGGTGATCTTCTTGGTGGCTAGACCATCGAATTCTCCTATGACACATCACATAACTGAAATACATGACTTCTAACTGAAAACTGACAACTACACCTTAAATAAGACATTTACCAATAAGACTCTAACTCCTATTTATCACATCACTTTACCTTATCTTATGAAACAGTTAAATGATGGTTACAACATAAGTGTCACATGCTAAAAAAAACGATAACATAGTTCATCACCACTTTACATATTAAAAACTCTCCTAGACATGTGGAACAAAACCCTATTTTTCATGAATGCATAGTCCTCATCTTCAACAAGATCTTTGGCTGATTAACTGTCTCCACATCACTTCCTTCAATTCATAAATGTTTTATTTTAAGGTCCCTTGACATTTTGGAGGAGTTCATATGTCTAAAACTTCCATCAAGATGCTCCAAAACCTTCAAAAATAGCTCACCACGAAAACATGAGTGTTTCGTAGCGAACTTTGGTAGTGTTGAAAAATAACTTATGCACCTAATAGATTTGATCCTTTGCTATTCCATGGTGTCAATAAAGTCATGATACATCCACACAATCAATATCCCTTCTTGAAAGCTACAAAAAATGACTTTAGAGGCAAAAAGGCCGCTACAGGTTTTTTCGTAGCGTTTTCATGTCTTTAAGCCTAGGAAATGCTACGAAAAGAGGAAAGACTGCGTAAAAACACAAAATTTTATTTTTTCAAAGTTGTCTTCACAAAATGACCTTCTGTTTCTAAAACCTGATCTTTTGCATGTTATGGACCTCATCAATCTAATTAGGAACACAATCACCATCACCTTACATATTTAAAACATCTTTACAGATTTTTCCCGTTTTTATGAAAAATAGGTCTTAGAACAGAGATTATGTCTCCGAATCCATGATGTATTTTGAAAAAATGGAGGAGGTGTTTTTCAATACGAATGTTCTGAATAAAAACCTCTTTTTTTTTTTGAAAACCATCTTCATTTGTCCAGAATCTGCATTTGAAAAACATGTATAAAACAGGAAAACTTTGTTTTCTGAAAATAGGGCCCAAAGACATCCCTGTATCTCCCAACTAATAGCACCAGTGAGAAAAGTGAAAGATTTATTTTTCATTGTTCTATGCTTGATAATAACCTCTCTCACTATTTCCAAACTAATCTCTTTTCATCGATAATCTTCTCTTTAAACTTACTACTCAAACAGTCCAAAAACACAACAATTTCCTTGTTAGCTCCAGTAAAAATTCAAACAACTTGAACTAATGCATGATTCAGTAAAGCTAGGGTCCTCCACAAATATATTAAGGTCCATGGGCTTCTATATTATCCACAGAGCCACCTTTTTATGCTTTCTTGTGCATTACCATCTCCTTTTATAACCAAGTTGCCCTCTTAAAAAGGTGACACTTGTAAAGACAAATTGGACAACAAGCTGCTTGGTGTGGTGAGGCAACTCTCAAATAGTGACAGTGAGATGTTTCACATGCAAGAATGAATGTTGAGTGACAAACAATAGCTTAGGATAAGGTTTTATGTTTTAAATGATAGCTCATGCTTTAATCATGACACATACATGCCAAAAAGGGTAATGATGACCTCAGACATGGCTATGTATCTTTGAATTAACCATAAGAGACTTGAATGACCTCCACCCTAAATCATCCTATCATGGAATGAAATTTCATATTGAATTTAACAAGACAGACATAAATACCCTTTTTTGTAGCGTGTTTAGTTCATTTCTTGGCAGTTTTGCTACGAAACTATTAGGCAATTTCGTAGCGAAAACTGCCTTTTTACAGTGTAAATCACTGCGAAAACAAGAAAAATTGGCTGAAGTGACCCTTTTTGAATTCAAAATCTTTGGAAATGAAAAATCTCAGCAAATGATGACTTATGGCACATGATATGACTTGAAAGTAGGCGGGTTTGAACCTTAGAATAGGTTACGATGAAAAAATTTAAATTTTCCTATACCAACTTGTGACAAATGAACTCTATGACCATACCTTTGACAAGTAAACTCTAATACCATGTCAAATAATGTTTCACTTTTTCTGAGTGATAACAGTGGCTCCACTTGGGATGGTGTGCCCTTGTGGTACACCAAAGAACCTGTAGTTCTAGCGCCATCCATTTTTAGAAATAAAACTCTGAAATTTTCCAAGCCTTCTTCAAACTCTTATGGCCTTCACTTCAGGCTCAAGATTGATGATTACTGCTCAAAAAAAAAAAATGTACGTACTGAAGAGATGCTCATTCTACTTGAGGTTATTCACACACACTCCTACCTACCCTAACAACTAAAATCTTCATGTTTGATTCAAGCAACATGAAACCTTTAATAAAGCCAGTCAATGAGCTGACCTAACACTTGAACCCCTTGACTACACTTGAACCAAAAGTAAATTGGATACTGAAATGACCAAGGCAACATAAAATGAGTCTAATTTTCACAATGAAAACATAATTCGAAATTTTGACTGTAGAACTCTTCCATGTAGTCATCTATAGGATCATAGAAGACATAGTTTGTTTCATAATCCTCAAGACATTCTGCAACTTTGGACAACTCATATATTCTTTCTTTAGAAACACAAGATTTCAGTTGTGTGCTATCAAAATGATTTTCAAGAACAAGTTATTCTTCCTCAATCTCAAAAGAGAAAGTGAGCAACACCCTCTCTTTGTATTCTGGCATGAGAAACTTTTGAAAAGATTGATCTTGATCATGAAGAATATAGGATTGAATTTTATCTTCTAAAACTTCAATGTCTTTCTCAATTTTCTTAGCAACTTCATCCAAAAATTGAATTTTATCTTCTGACTTGCACTCAGCTGACTTTAAATAAGAAGACAAGGACAAAGAAAAAATTGCATCCACTTCCTCATTAGTGTAATCATGATTCCATTGTCTAAAACCTTAAATAGAAGGAGAGTCTGCCACCAACTTTGTTATTTCCATTCATGTTTCCAAAAAAATAAGCCAAAAATCTGCAAATGACTTAATAGATATGACAGGAAAGCTTTCAATCCACTGTTTACATTTCCCTTGAAATGAATCATAGAAAAATATGATGAAAATATCTTCATGTCTGACTGTAAGAAATCTGATATATACTTCAAGGTCAAACTTAAATATTCTCCATTAAATTTTGGACCATTCCTTAAAAAATATGAATCCTTGGGAAAATTATTTGGGAAACCATAAATTTCTGAAAAATCTATACATGCATACCTTGAAACAAGAATGGCATCATCTGAGCTCTTCATAAGTCCAGTGGAATCACCATGAATCGATGAAATTTTGCATTCTTCAACAATGGAATAACCAAGGTAGTTCTACAGCCTCAAAAACTTCTAAGCTCTTGCTACCTCCAAGAGTTAAGCTTCACTTTTTTGCACAAAAACTTCAGGAAATTAGTCTTCAACCTCCCGGCAGATTCACCAAAATTGTACTTGATTGGATGTTGATCAGACAACTCAGTGTAACTGTTTCAAACTAGCTTTTTACTGAAGCTTAGCCTCTTCAGTCTGAGATGGCTCTCTAAACGGGGTTTTATGATATTAAATAATAATAGTAATAGATGTCTAACTCTATGAATTATGTCTTGGTTTTGTATGTTTGCAAGTTGAAAAGATGAAAGCTTTCTACCATTGGTCTATGGATTCAATGACAGAGATCTTAATGAAAAAGGCTCTCCTTGTGGAAGCTGAGGGATGTAGATATTTAAATGAAATCAGAATACACACACATGGAATTTACTCAATATATAAATGTTCAAAGGAAGCCAGAGCATGAGAAACATGAATTCTGAGTAATGAACATTAAGATACTGACAACTGGACATTTGAGAAATATATTCAATAGTTTAATGCTTGAAAGGAATTCAGAGCATGCAAAGCACGAATTCTGAGTAATCAAACATTAATATGTTGACATACATTAATAAGATACATAGGACAGTGTTCATGAAAATATCAAATGAATCTCAAGTGAAGGAGAAAACCAATAGCCACTCTCTATTACTGATCAGGACCTGTTTACAATAGTAGAAGTCAACATTAACATATTCCAACCCCTCACTACTTCGATGCTTTGTCTTTAAATAGACCTTCTTTACAATAAAGGTGATCTTCTTGGTGGCTATACCATCGAATTCTCCTATCACACATCACATAACTAAAATACATGACTTCTAACTAAAAATTGATTGCTACACCTTAAAGAAGACATTTCCTAATAGGAATATAACTCCTATTTATTACATCACTTTACCTTATCTTGTGAAACAATTAAATGATGGTTACAACATAAGTGTCACATGCTCGAAAAATCCATAACATAGTTCATCACCACTTTACACATTAAAAAATCTCCTAGACATGTGGAACAAAACCCTATTTTTTAGGAATTCAAAGTCCTCATCTTCAACAAGATATTTGGCTGATGACCTGTCTCCACAACACTTCCTTCGAGTCATAAATGTTTGATGTTAAGGTCCCTTCACATGTTGGAGGAGTCCAGCTGTCCAAAACTACCATCAAGATGCTCCAAAACCTTCAAAATAGCTTGCTACGAAAATATTTTTTTATTTTGGGAATGTACTACTGCATGACCTAGGGTCAAAATAAATTGTTTATTTGGAGCAATAGACTATCACTGCGCTGAGCAGCCTTGATTTGTTCAAGGAGGAGATATACAGTCATCTTATTGTATCATTTTTTAGTTCCACACAACTCTTGGGGTTGGAGTGTAGATTCTTGGAGGATGGGATGAGCATTGTCCTAAACCATGCCATGCAAAACTATGTGTTCAGCATTGAGCATGATCTTAAGACACCATATGCACCATTATGGAGATCAGAAATGTTGTCATTGAGTAGCAGTGATGAGTTGGGGGCCCAACCATTATTGGATCATTCCAATGACCTTTCTACATGTATAACAGAGGATAGGTAGATGGTTGATGGGAGGCATCTTATCTTCCATTGTTATGATGGATATTTCTTGATGAGCACTTCATTTCTCAATGAGAATATTTTTCCTTCGGAATATTTGGATCCTTATGGGATCTAATTGGTCATTGGGGAGTGGTCTTCATTTGGAGATCTCCAGGAGATTGCATTTCAACATCCCATGAAATGCAAAGACAGAAATCTGATTTGGGAGGATGTTATTCTCCATTGGAGGGATACCACTTTTGGACATGATGATAGATACTCACCATTGGTTGGATGGGTGATGTTGATGAGCAAGAGGTTTGGAAGCCACTTGCATATTTATGACATGGGCAGTAGGAGGCAAGACTACGTTGGTTACTCTTGAAAGAGTTTGGTCATCATATGACACATTCTAATTCAAAGAGTAGATTGGTGGATGGAACTTAGTATGGCACTTACATCATATGGAAACAAGGAGTTTGGGTATATTGGGGTGATGTGATATCTCTCATGTCAAATATCATGTTGTTTCTCCATAGTTTATATGGTGATGGTGTGGGGAGGCAACAAGAGTTTTTGTTTCTTTTGTTGTTCTTGGGGGAATATGGACTAATTTCGTTCCATACTTTGCATAATGTTGCAGGAGTAGGTGATGGCACTATCATGGTGCAAAGGGGCTACTCCTTAGCCTTGTAGGATTAGGAGGTACTTCCACTTTGGAAGGAATATCCCATATAAGCATCATGATTGATGGCTTTGACATGTGGTATGTCAAAGGATGGAGCTATGAGATGACATGAGCCTTATTACAAAGGCCAGCAGTGTTGTCATTTGGAAGCTTGGGTTTGTTGATGGAGTGTCCCTAGGATCACTTCACTTATAATGCACTTGATGGGCAAGGAGAAGATGAGAGTGATGGATTAGTGGATGGAGACATCTATTACCATGATATGATCTTCCTGACTTGGATTCCCAAGTATAAGGAGAATTCCTTGCATGCAGCACATGGTTCATTCATTTCCATGGAGATATGTCATACCACTATGGAAGACTCATTCTTGGACCTTGTTGTCATTTTAATCTCAGTACATGGTAAGAATTTTTTTTTTGCACTTATTGATTATCTAACACAGTATTTTCATTCTCTTACCATCTCTATACAATGCATTGCTCCACAAGAGGGCAAGCCTCTATTTGGGCTTCATGGTAATTTTGGGACCAACATCTATGATGGAGGGAGCCATTTCTTGTATGGCTTTGGGAAAGTGTTGTACTGTTTCTTGTATGCTCAGTTGATCTACGATGCCATTTACTATTTACTAGTATATGTGATGAAATGCACAACTAGCTATTTGTTAAGAGACAACTTGCCATGTCATTTTCTGAAAAAGCAGTTAGAAAAACTGCGCTGTGACTACTTGGGAGACTGTTGGTACCTTCCATCACTATGTAAAACCTTCAACCTTTCTCTCATTTGGATTCCATATGATGTTAATGTCATATTCATTCTATATGGGATGATTTGGGCAAGGACCAGAGAAGAGATATTTGAGGATCCTATTGCCTTTTTGGTTCATAAATGCAACATTATTGCAGCTCATATTCAGCAACAGCTCTACACTTATCATAAGTGTAGAGAGAGATAGCCTAGGCTGGAAAAATTGATCCATCATCATCAACTATGCAGGCCACCTTCTTTGCAGGGACCTAAGGTGGAGGAGATGTTTCATGAGTTGCCGTGTTGGAGGGTGACTCACTTCTTGTGGATGATAGATTGGGGATGGAGGTTTCACATGGGAATGATAGTTCCCAATATATTTCATATTACATGCCTCAAGAAGGCCTCTAGACCACATATAGTTGCTTCCATGGATATCCCACTTGTTCATGATGAGATCCATTTGGAATTTTCACCAAAGGCATACTTATACACTTGGGAGGGGCAACTTGGAGACTTATTAATGAGAACGCATCTTGTTCATTGGAGGAACTTATCACATGGGGATGCTGCAGGAGGAAGAGAAGACGCTCTTCAGTTCTATCCTTGCAGCTGCTTGAGGACAAGCAACATTTGGGAGGGGAGGACTGTAATATTCCTAAATTAGCACACATCTAATTGGAATATTAAATTTTGATTTTTCTCTTAGATAGAGGAATAAGAGGGTATAGAGACCCATAAATATCCTTAGTCGGAATAAAAGGCACTCCTAGTGTGAATGGAGGTCATATAAAAGCTATATTGAAGACCCTTATATGTGAAAAGGGGTTGAAGCATGTTTAATAGGTCAACTTTGACAAAATTAAACAACGTTGTTATGGAGGAGTGGCATTAATGGTGGGACAGCGCAATTTTGGAGGGAGATTTATTGCATGATGATGGAAACCCTAATGAGTGGGACCCAAGGTGAGAAGACTCACAATGTTTATAAGGAACAGGATGGCATCCATATGAGGTTAGTTTACGATTATTATTTTGATATGTTTGTTTATACTTTTTCTCTCTTGAGTTGTTTAGCTAAGATTGTTGGTGTGTTTTAGCACAGGGTGTTCCCGGTCAGGAATCCCACCTCTTTCCTTGAGAGGCCTCTTGGGAGAGTATTGATCTATCATTTACACATATCCAGCATTCTGGCCAAGCTTGAGTCTTCAGCTACAACGCAGTTTCTGTAGAATATTGTTTTGTATTGCAGGGTGCTGTAGTGGAGGGTTGATAAACCCACTTTCTGAGCTATTTTTTCATAGGAGGAATTATTCCTTCGCTTGGGAGATCAGAAAAGAGGGATTTTGAGAAAATTTCAGATATTTGGCACTAGGAAAACCTATTCCCATCATTTACAGTGCAGTTTCAGCTGGGAATTGCGTTATTTTGGAGGGCAGTTTCAGACAAGGATCTATTGGCTCTTTTAGAGCATTTTCCTGTAAGTGAAGGGTTCAACATTTCATTGGAGGAGATCCTTTTAGGAGATATACATCAGATCTATATTATTTCGGCCTTATATTTCATGAGCTTCAGGTTGCAGTAACTCTTCAATCCTATGGCTGTAGATCACCATTTGTATTTGGGTGTATTTCCAAAAACCCTTCCCAGGTTATCTTGGAAAAGTGTCTAGGAGGCTAGATCTTCACTCCTAACATTATTTGAGCTATATAATAGCATATCTACATTGATTTATCTTTATGCAGTAGTTTATGCCCTAAAATTGTGTTTTCTTAGCTCATGGCCTTTTTATGGCAGCTACCTCACATGTGATGGCATATTTTGCTTGTAGAGGCTTGTTTTGTATTTCTTGAGTGACTTGATCCTCAAGATCTTGTGCCTATTATTTGTTGATATGTTTAATAAGATGGCTATACATTTGTCTCATATCATTGTGTATTGATTTATTCACTGTTCTTTCCATTATTGTGTTCATGTATTTTTGCCTCCCCATTTTGGAATAGTATAATTTCCTGATTGATACTCTTTTCACTAAGCATATGCATATAGAGATGGGCGACTGACTGATCGGGAATATTCTAACTGATTGATACTCTTTTCACTAAGCATATGCGATGCTGCTTCATGCCTTTAACACCAGATTTTGAAGAAGATTTCTTCCCCTTCCCTTTCCTTGCTTTGGCAGCCAAAGTGCAATTCCCTTCATCTTCATTCTTCGATGAAGATCCATCCCTGCTACCCCGCCTTATCTCCTCCTACACAAGATCCGACCAAAATCGCTCCCATCCCGACAGTTTCTCCCGTCCATTGAAAGAGTCTTCGTAGCTATGCCAACTCTTCGAAAGCCCAAGGAGAGCCAAGCTCACCAAGTCTTCTTCATCAACAATAACCCCCACACTTCCTAGTTCATCCTTGCAGTGGACAAGCTTCGTGAGGTATTTTGGAATATTGTCGCCTTTCTCCATTTTTATTTTCCTGAGCTTGTCTTCAAGCGCCAACATCCTCTGGTCACTTCCTCTTTGGAACAAGTCTATCAAATCCTTCCACATTAAGAATGGAGTGGATTTCCCATGAAGGCTGGACACAATATGGTCCTTCACACCTTCCCACAGAATCCTCCTCGTCTTTGTTTTCTTCTTTTTCCATGCATCAAGTAATGCAACATCACTAGATCTCGACTTAGGAACATCGCTATCGATGAAATCCTTCAGCCCATTATCCTCCAGAACTGCCTCCATCCTTTCCTTCCAGGCTATGTAATTCGAGCTCCCATCAAGGGCATACTCCAATCTCAACCTGTTGAAAGACATTTCAATGTATACTCGATTTCTGCACCAAGAATATTCTGTAGAAAATTTGAATTGTCCACCAGCACAAACTCACTTCACAATTGCAATCTTCAATCAACAATGCTCTGATAGGAGCTCGAATTACATAGCTGAAAGGACAGGATGGAGGCGGTGCTGGAGGATAATGGGCTGAAGGAGTTCACCAATAGTGATGTTCCTAAGCTGGGATCTAGCGATGCTGCACCCCATAACTAAAATTAGACTTGCACCAAAAATAGCCTGCGGGCCCACTTAGTGAAGGCGACTCTTTTCACTAAGCTCATCATCTTGTTGAAACTCAAAACTCCCTCTCAACATGATAGGGATTATCTTTCACCCCGATCCTGCCTCTATGGTATTTGAATTTGCTCCTAGTGACTGCCTTCGTCAGAGTATCTGCATCCTGATCCTATGTAGGAATGTACTGAAGCAACATGATCTTCCGCTCCGCACAATCTCTGATATGATGATACCGAATATCAATATTTTTAGATCTATCATGAAACATAGGATTAACCGAGAGTTTAATGCAAATTTTATTATCACAATGAATCACCGTGGGATCTAAATGTGAACCAAAAAAACCAACCAGAATCTTCCTCATCCAGATAGCCTCACATGCAGCTAAACTTGCTGCCATGTATTCTGTTTTCGCTGAACTGAGTGCTACGGATCTTTGTTTCCTTCTGTACCAAGAAACTGTCATAGATCCGATACTGAAAATCCCTCCTAATGTGCTCTTTCTATCTGTTGGGCTTCCTGCCCAATCTGCATCCGTGAAGCCATGCAACTTCACCTCATCCATCTGTCTGTACCATAAACCATACTTAGATGTGCCCCTGAGATATCTCAAAACATGCTTGCCTGCCTTCCAAAAGAGCTTGGTAGGCTTAACCATCGCTTGTGAAAGCTAGTTCACCGCACAGCATATGTCCAGTCTTGTATTGACTAAATACATGAACGAACCCACCAACTGTCGATAAACAGTGGCATCCACTACCTCTGCCGATGTAGCATCCTCTTTCTTCCAATTTCCTGGAAGAGGAGTGTCGATAGGCTTGTAGCCTTGCATGTGAAACTTCTCCAGTATCTCCCGGGCATACTTGCCTTGAGACACAAACAGTTCACCTTCCCGCTGCCATATTTCCAATCCAAGGAAATAATGAAGGAGGCCCAAATCCTTCATCTCAAACTCCTTTGCAAGATCCGCCTTGCATGAGTGTATCAACTGCTCATCACCTATTAGTATTAAATCATCAACATAAAGTACAATGATTAAAAGCTTACCCTCCACAGCAATCTAGTACAGGTTTGCATTCGCCTCACTCTTGGTGAAGCCAAGTCTAGTGAAATAGATGTCGATCCGAGTGTACCAAGCACAGGGTGCTTGTTTCAACCCATACAACGCTCTTTTGAGCCTGCACACATGCAACTCACTGCTGAAGATCTCAAATACTTCAAGCTGCTCAATGTACACCTCTTCCTCAATGATCCCATTAAGGAACATAGTCTTCACATCCATATGATGAATGTGCCAACCCATCTGCGCTGAGAGAGCAAGGATGGTCTGTATGGAAGAATACCATGCGACAGGTGGAAAGGTTTCTTCATAGTCAATCCCCTCGATCTGTGAGAAGCCCCGGGCAACAAATCTTGCCTTATACTTCTCAACACTTCCATCAGTAGCTTGCTTTACCTTTTAGATCCATCTTGATCCTACAACTGATTTTCCCACTGGCCTTGGAACAATCTCCCAAGCACTGTTTTTGACAATGGAGTCATACTCCTCCACCATGGAATCTACCCATGTGGGCTCCTGCACTGCTTCTTCGAAAGAAGATGGCTCTATCACAATACACTTGCTCCTAAGAGCCATGTATCCAGTATATCATTCAGGTGACTGTCTCTGTCTATGTTGTGATGTAGGGACTCCTACATTCTGTGCCGCATCAAGCTTCAGTCTCTCAGCTTCTGTGGTACGCTTTCTGCCTTGTATGATGTTTGGTTCTGCATGAGTGGACTCCTCCACTCCATGAATCTCCTCCTGTGGCTGATCCACATCCAGAGGCTCATTTTTGGGAACAAGAAGTTCCTCCTCCGCATGCAAGTGTAGCTCCCTCTCAAGCGACAACTTCATGGCTTTCACCTCATTGAATTTTATATCCCGTTGCACAACATTCATCCGACTATCTGGCAAATACACACGATAGTTATGGGTTATTTCTATGTACCCCACAAATATCCCAACTTTTGTAGTCGGCTCTAGCTTCTTCTTGGCATCCTTCGTGACATGAATGTAAATAGGTGAGCCAAAAATCTTCAAATGAGAAATATCAAGCTTCTTACTAGTAAAAGCTTCATCGGGTGTACTTATGCCAAGTACTCTATTAGGACAACATTTTTTCACATAAACCGCAGTGTTGCATGCTTCCGCCCACAAGTGCATCGGTAGGCCCTGGTCATGCAACATTGCTCGTGCAACACCCATGATCGTTCTATTCTTTCTCTCCACAAACCCATTCTGTTGTGGCTTATGAGGTGCTATGGGTTCTATTCTAATTCCTTCTTTGCTACAAAATTCTTTGAATTCGCCCGAGATGTATTCACCACCATTATCTCTCCATAGAGCTTTCACTTGCTTCCCCGACTCCTTCTCCACCAATGACTTGAACTCATAGAACTTTGAGAACGTTTCACTTTTCTTCTGCATAAAGAAGATCCAACATCTATGAGAATATTCATCAACAAATATCACATAATACATGTGTTTTTCTTTTGAAGCAACCGAGAATGGTCCACACACGTCTGTGTGAATTCTCTCCAGGATCATCGAAGCACGGTTCTCCTTCTCATGAAAGGTGGTCTTCACAAACTTACCCATTGTAGATCCTTTGCACTGATATGAATGCACAAGATTACCCTTGGGAATTCTAGTAGAAAATTTCTACAAAATCTTCAAAGCGCCATGGTGAATATGGCCCAATCTCCTGTGCCATAATTCGCCCTCATCCTGGCTCACCACTTCTTCTGCTTTGCCCAACATTGCAACGCAACCATCTACCTCCAGCTTGTAGAGATTCTTAATTCAAACCCCTATCTTCTTGGTTTGACCCATTGTTTTATGTCAAAGGAATGCTTTTCCCTCATTGAAAACAACACCATAACCCTTGTCTTCTAGCATTGCGACTGAGACCAAGTTCATCTTTAGACCTAGAACATGCATGAAATTCTTCAACAAGAACGGATTACTAGACTCCATCTCAAAGGTAATGGTCCCAATTCTAGTCGCATTGTACCGACCATCGTCGCCCATCTCTATATGCATCTGGAGGTCCTTCTCCTCCAAGTCACTAAACAACTCTTTGTCTCACGTCATATGGAAAGACGCACCACTTTCACGATACCACACCGATCCCATGCAACTTGAAACCAAGCATGTGATCAAGGAGAAATAAAGCTCAAATTGTGAGGCTAAGGCCTCTCTAGCTGCAGATCCAGCAACCTGATTATTCTTCTTCTTCTATGGACAATTAGTGACGAAATGTCCATGCTCGTGATAGTGAAAACACTTCACTTTGGACAAATCATGCTTCTTGCCTTTAGCACCAGATTTTGGAGAAGATTTATGCCCATTCCCTTTCCTTGCTTTGGCAACCAAAGCTCAATTCTCTGCATCTTCATTCTTCAATGAAGATCCATCCCTGGTACCCCGCCTTATCTCCTCCTGCACAAGATCCGACCAAAGTCGCTCCCATCCTGGCAGTTTCTCCCGTCCATTGACAGAGTCTTTGTAGCTATGCCAACTCTTTGGAAGCCCAAGGAGAGCCAAGCTCACCAAGTATTCTTCTTAAACATTAACCCCCACACTTCCCATTTCATCCTTGCAGTGGACAAACTTCATGAGGTATTTTGGAATATTGTCGCCTTTCTCCATTTTTATTTTTCTGAGCTTGTCTTTAAGTGCCAACTTCCTCTAGTCACTTCTGCTTTGGAACAAGTCTGTCAAAGCCTTACACATTAAGAATGGAGTGGCTTTCCCGTGAAGGCTGGACACAATATGGTCCTTCACACCTTCCAACATAATCCTTCTCGTCTTTGTTGTCTTCTTTTGCCATGCATCAAGTAATGCAGCATCGCTAGATCTTGGCTTACGAACATTGCTATCGATGAACTCCTTCAGCCCATTATCCTCCAGCATTGCCTCCATGTTATCCTTCCAGGCTATGTAATTCGAGCTCCCATCAAGGGCATACTCCAATCTCAACCCGTTGAAAGACATTTCAATGTATACTCAATTTCTGCACCATGAATCTTCTGTAGCAAATTCGAATTGTCCACCAGCACAAACTCACTTCACAATTGCAATATTAAATAAAAAATGCTCTAATACCATGTAGAAATTATATGCACTAAGCATGCATATGTACAAGATCCACCTGATCTCACACTATTTAACTTTATGCAAGATACTGAATCTATTCCACTAGTTACTCTTTTGCGGAAAAATTAATTGCACACACATGCGAAGCATAAAAAAAAATATTCAATCGCACATAACACAGTTTTTAACCTTGAAAGCCTGAAGCTGAAAACCCCAACTATATATGATGTAACATGGATATCATATGAAAATATCATACAAGCATACAAAGCTTATCACAATCTCTCAGTATAGTACAATCGTCATACACTAATCAGGACCATTCCTGCAAATCCATGCAGCGATCTCTGCCTCCTGCTAGCCTACCTCCACTACGCAATCTCTGCTGAAAAATAGATCTGAATGAATTCGAATTACTCCATCCTTGACTGTGCAATCCTTATTGGCATCTCCACTATGTGTGTGATGCAATCAATGCATCAGTATAGTCACAACAGATAGTCTATCTTTCCCTTTCACCTATCTCTCCACTGCTCTCCAATGAAACTACCATGCATTGTAGTTAACTGTTGTATTGTTCAGTTGATTAATGAGTTATTATTTGTGAATTAATTAACTAATTAATTCATTCCACTCTCACTAGTGTATCAATCAGTTAGACTAGATACAACTAGCTCAACTGATTCTAACTGAGTTAAACTGAATACAACTCCATAATTGCTTCTTCCAATTGTGTCATAACTCTGCCACTTGAGTTCTAACTGAGTCCTCCATGAATTAGCTCCAGTAAACCCTTAGGAATTGCGTAATTCCTTCTATCAACTGATATGCTTCATATATGCACTGAATTGAAGTGCTCCAAGAGAGTAAGTTGCTGCTTAGAGTTTGATTATTATTAAGAGCTAATAATAATCGACATGCATCTATTTTTAGATTGACGATCTATAAATAGAATTCGTCCAATATTCTAAAAGTATAATTTTATATATTTTTCCAACTTGATCAACCATCCACAAATAGCATCCTGCAACTTCTAAAATATGATCATCATGTCTAAAAATAGACATAGTCTAAAAATAGACTTGCGCCAAAAATAGCCTGCGGACCCACTTAGTGAAGGCGACTCTTTTCACTAAGCTCATCATCTTGTTGAATCTCAAAACTCCCTCTCAACAATATAGGGATTATCTTTCACCCCGATCCTACCTCTATGGTATTCGAATTTGCTCCCGGTGACCGCCTTCGTCAGAATATCTGCATCCTGATCCTCTGTAGGGATGTACTGAAGCAACATGATCTTCTACTGCACACAATCTCTGATTTGATGATACCAGATATCAATATTTTTAGATCTATCATGAAACACATGATTAACCGAGAGTTTAATGCAAATTTTATTATCACAATGAATCACCGTGGGATCTAAATGTGAACCAAAAAAACCAACCAGAATCTTCCTCATCCAGATAGCCTCACATGCAGCTAAAATTGCTGCCATGTATTCTGCTTTCGCTGAACTGAGTGCTACGGATCTTTGTTTCCTTATGTACCAAGAAACTGTCATAGATCCGATACTGAAAATCCCTCCTAATGTGCTCTTTCTATCTGTTGGGCTTCCTGCCCAATCTGCATCCGTGAAGCCATGCAACTTCACCTCATCCATCTGTCTGTACCATAAACCATACTTAGATGTGCCCCTGAGATATCTCAATACATGCTTGAAAGCCTTCCAAAAGAGCTTGGTAGGCTTAACCATCGCTTGTGAAAGCTGGTTCACCACATAGCATATGTCCGGTCTTGTATTGACTAAATACATGAGCGAACCCACCAACTATCGATTAAAAGTGGCATCCACTACCTCTGTCGATGTGGCATCCTCTTTCTTCCAATTTCTTGGAAGAGGAGTGTCGATAGGCTTGTAGCTTTG
The DNA here is from genome assembly GCA_034641835.2 of Pinus albicaulis. NCBI lineage: Eukaryota > Viridiplantae > Streptophyta > Pinopsida > Pinales > Pinaceae > Pinus > Pinus albicaulis. Next base: position 44,682,712 of record CM076575.1, on the reverse strand, counting down.
CATGTGAAACTTCTCCAGTATCTCCCGGGCATACTTTCCTTGAGACACAAAAAGTTCACCTTCCCGCTGCCATATTTCCAATCCAAGGAAATAATGAAGGAGGCCCAAATCCTTCATCTCAAACTCCTTTGCAAGATCTGCCTTGCATGAGTGTATCAACTGCTCATCACCTATAGTATTAAATCATCAACATAAAGTACAATGATTAAAATCTTACCCTCCACCACAATCTGGTACAGGTTTGCATCTGCCTCACTCTTGGTGAAGTCAAGTCCAATGAAATAGTTGTCGATCCGAGTGTACCAAGCACGGGGTGCTTGTTTCAGCCCATACAACACTCTTTTGAGCCTGCACACATGCGACTCACTGCTAAAGATCTCAAATCCTTCAAGCTGCTCAATGTACACCTCTTTCTCAATGATCCCATTAAGGAATGCAGTCTCCACATCCATCTGATGAATGTGCCAACCCATCTGCGCTGAGAGAGCAAGGATGGTCCGTATCGAAGCATACTGTGCAACAGGTGCAAAGATTTCTTCATAGTCAATCCCCTCGATCTGTGAGAAGCCCCGGGAAACAAATCTTGCCTCATATTTCTTGACACTCCCATCAGTAGCTTGCTTTACCTTGTAGATTCATCTTGATCCTACTACTGATTTTCCCACCGGCCTTGGAACAATCTCCCAAGCAATTTTTCTGACAATGGAGTCATACTCCTCCACCATGGCATCTACCCATATGGGCTCCTACACTGCTTCTTCGAAAGAAGATGGCTTTGTCATGATACACTTGCTCATAAGAGCCATGTAACCAGTATATCAGTCAGGTGACTGTCTCTGTCTGTGCTATGATGTAGGGACTCCTACATTCTGTGCCGCATCAAGATTTAGTCTCTCAGCTTCTGTGGTACACTTTCTGCCTTGTCTAATGTTTGGTTCTGCATGAGTTTACTCCTCCACTCCATGAATCTCCTCCTGTGGTTGATCCACGTCCATAGGCTCATCTTTGGGAACAATAATTTCCTCCTCCGCATGCAAGTGTAGCTCCCTCTCAGGCGACAACTTCATGGCTTTCACCTCATTGAATTTTATATCCCGTCACACAACAACCATCCGACTGTCTGGAAAATACACACGATAGTTATGGGGTGTTTCTATGTACCCCACAAATATCCCAACTTCTACAGTCAGCTACAGCTTCTTCCTGGCGTCCTTCGTCACATGAATGTAAACAGGTGAGCCAAAAATATTCAAATGAGAAATATCAAGCTTCTTACCAATAAAAGCTTCTTCAGGTGTACTCATGCCAATTACTCTATGAGGACAATGGTTTTGAACATAAACCACAGTGTTGCATGCTTCTGCCCACAAGTGCATCAGTAGGCCCTGGTCATGCAGCATCGCTCGTGCAACACCCACGATCGTTCTGTTCTTTCTCTCTGCAACCCAATTCTGTTGTGGCTTATGAGGCACTATGAGTTCTCTTCAAATTCCTTCTTTTCTACATAATTCTTTGAATTCACCCAAGATGTATTCACCACCATTATCGCTCCTTAGAGATTTCACTTGCTTCCCCGACTCCTTCTCCACCAATGCCTTGAACTCACAGAATTTTGAGAATGTTTCACTCTTCTTCTGCATGAAGAAGATCCAACATCTACGAGAATATTCATCAACAAATATCACATAATACCTGTGTTTTTATATTGAAGCAACCGAGAATGGTCTACACACATCTGTGTGAATTCTCTCCAGGATCACCAAAGCACCGTTCCCCTTCTCATGAAAGGTGGTCTTCACAAACTTACCCATTGTACATCCTTTGCACTGATTTGACTGTGCAAGAGTACCCTTGGGAAGTCCAGTATAAATTTTCTGCAAAATATTCAAAGCGCCATGGTGAAGATGGCCCAATATCCTGTGCCATAATTCACCCTCATCCCAGCTCACCACTTCTTCTACTTTTCCCACCATTGCAGCGTAGCCATCTACCTCCAGCTTGTAGAGATTCTTAATTCGAACCCCTATCTTCTTGGTTTGACCCGTTGTTTTATGTTGAAGGAAGGATTTTCCCTCACTAAAAACAACATCATAACCCTTGTCTTCCAGCATTGCGACTGAGACCAAGTTCTTCTTCAAACCTGGAACATGCATGACATTCTTCAACAAGAATGAATTATCGGAATCCCTCTCAAAGGTAATGGTCCCAATGCCAGTCGCACTGTACTGACCATTGTCGCCCATCTCTATATGCATCTGGAGGTCCTTCTCCTCCAAGTCACTAAACAACTCTTTGTCTCCCGTCATATGGAAAGATGCACCACTGTCAAGATACCACATCGATCCCATGCAGCTTGAAACCAAGCATGCAATCAAGGAAAAATCCAGCTCAAATTATGAGGCTAAGGCCTCTCCAGCTGTAGATCTAGCAGCCTTCTTATTCTTCTTCTTCTGTGGACAGTTAGTGGCGAAATGTCCATGCTCGTGACAGTGAAAACACTTCACTTTGGACAAATCCTGCTTCTTGCCTTTAGCACCGGATTTTGGAGAAGATTTATTCCGCTTCCATTTCCTTGATTTGGAAGCCAAAGTGAAATTCTCTTCATCTTCATTCTTTGATGAAGATCCATCCATGGTACCCCGCCTTATCTCCTCCTGCACAAGATCCGACCAAAGTTGCTCCCATCCTGGCAGTTTCTCCCGTCCATTGACAGAGTCTTTGTAGCTATGCCAACTCTTAGGAAGCCCAAGGAGAGCCAAGATCACCAATTCTTCTTCATCAACATTAACCCCCACACTTCCCATTTCATCCTTGCAGTGGACAAACTTCATGAGGTATTTTGGAATACTATCGCCCTTCTCCATTTTTATTTTTCTAAGCTTGTCTTTAAGTGCCAACTTCCTCTGGTCACTTTTGCTTTGTAACAAGTCTTTCAAAGCCTTCCACATTAAGAATGGAGTGGCTTTCCCATGAAGGCTGGACACAATATGGTCCTTCACACCTTCCAACAGAATCCTTCTCGTCTTTTTTTTCTTCTTTTTCCATGCATCAAGTAATGCAGCATCGCTAGATCCTGGCTTAGGAACATCGCTATCGATGAACTCCTTCAGCCCATTATCCTCCAGCACCACCTCCATCCTGTCCTTCCAGGATATGTAATTCGAGCTCCCATCAAGGGCATACTCCAATCTCAACTCGTTGAAAGATATTTCAATATATACTCGATTTCTACACCATGAATCTTCTATAGCAAATTTGAATTGTCCACCAGCACAAAATCACTTCACAATTGCAATATTCAATCAACAATGCTCCGATACCATGTAGAAATTATATGCACTAAGCATGCATATGTCCAAGATCCACCTGATCTCACACTATTTAACTTTATGCAAGATATTGAATCTATTCCACTTGTTAATATTTTGCGGAAAAATTAATTGCACACACATGTGAAGCATAAACAAAAATATTCAATCACACATTACACAGTTTTTAACCGGGAAAGCCTGAAGCTGAAAACCCAAACTATATATTATGTAACATGGAGATCATATGAAAATATCATACACGCATACAAAGCTTATCACAAGCTCTCAGTACAGTACAATATTCATACACTAATCAGGACCAATCTTGCAAATCCATCCACCGATCTCTGCCTCCTGCTAGCCTGCCTCCACTGCAATCTCTGCTGAAGAATAGCTGTGAATAAATTCAAATTTCTCCATCCTTGACTACGCAATCATAATTGGAATCTCCACTGTGTGTGTGATGAAATCAATGCATCACTATAGTCACAAAAGATAGTCTATCTTTCCCTTTCACCTATCTCTCCACTCGTCTCCACTGAAACTGCCATGCACTGTAGTTAACTGCTGTATTGTTCAGTTGATTAATGAGTTATTATTTATGAATTAATTCACTCCACTCTCACTAGTGTATCAATCAATTAGACTATATATTATATACATTAAGCACCATATTATATGCACTAAGTAGATTCAAAAAGATGATGAGCTTAGTGAAAAGAGTTGCCTTCACTAAGTGGGCCCACAGGCTATTTTTGGCGTAAGTCTATTTTTAGACTATGTCTATTTTTAGACACGATGATCATATTTCAGAAGTTGCAGGATGCTATTTGTGGATGATTGATCAAGTTGGAATAATAGATGAAATTCTATTTTTAGAATATTGGGTGAAGTCTATTTATAGATCATCAATCTAAAAATAGATGCATGTCGATTATTATTAGCTCTTAATGATAATCAGAATCTAAACAACAACTTATTCTCTTGGAGCACTTCAGTTCAGTGCACAGATGTGGCACATCAGCTGACAGAAGGAATTACGCAATTCCTAAGGGTTTACTAGAGCTAATGCATGGAGGAATTAGTTAGAACTCAAGTGGAAAAGTTGTGACATAGTTGGAAGAAGTATTTATGGAGTTGTATTCAGTTTAACTCAGTTAGACTCAGTTGAGCTAGCTGTATCTAGTCTAACTGATTGATACACTAGTGAGAGTGGAGTGAATTAATTAGTTAATTAATTCACAAATAATAACTCATTAATCAACTGAACAATACAAGAATCATAGCATAAGGCCACAGATACTAGTGGAGAGATAGGTGAAAGGGAAAGATAGACTATCTGTTGTGACTATAGTGATGCATTGATTGCATCACACACACAGTGGAGATGCAAATTACGATTGTGCAGTCAAGTATGGAGTAATTTGAATTCATTCAGAGCTATTCTTTAGCAGAGATTGCGCAGTGGAGGCAGGCTAGCAGGTGGAAAAAAAAAAAAAAATCGGTGCATGGATTTGCAAGATTGGTCCTGATTAGTGTGTGACGATTGTACTGTACCGAGGGCTTGTGATAAGCTTTGTATGCTTGTATGAGATTGTCATATGATCTCCATGTTACATAATATATATTTGGGGTTTTCAACTTCAGGCTTTCTCCGTTAAAAACTGTGTTATGTGCGATTGAATATTTTTGTTTATGCTTCACATGTGTGTGCAATTAATTTTTTCGCAAAAGATTAACAAGTGGAATAGATTCAGTATCTTGCATAAATTTAAATAGTGTGAGATCCGGTGGATATAGGAAATATGCATGCTTAGTGCATATAATTTATACATGGTATCAGAGCATTGTTGATTGAAGATTGCAATTGTGAAGTGAGTTTGTGCTGGTGGACAATTCGAATTTGCTACAGAAGATTCTTGGTGCAGAAATCGAGTATACATTGAAATGTCTTTCAACGGGTTGAGATTGGAGTATTCCCTTGATGGGAGCTTGAATTAAATAGCCTGGAAGGACAGGATGGAGGCGGTCCTAGAGGATAATGGGCTGAAGGAGTTCATCGATAGCGATGTTCCTAAGCCGGGATATAGCGATAATGCATTACTTGATGCATGGAAAAAGAAGACTACAAAGACGAGGAGGATTCTTTTGGAAGGTGTGAAGGACCATACTGTTTCTAGCCTTTACGGGAAAGCCACTCCATTCCTAATGTGGAAGGCTTTGACAGACTTGTTCCAAAGCAGAAGTGACTAGAGGAAGTTGGAAATTAAAGACAAGCTCAGAAAAATAAAAATGGAGAAAGGCGACAGTATTCCAAAATACCTCACGAAGTTTGTCCACTGCAAGGATGAACTAGGAAGTGTGGGGGTTACTGTTGATGAATAAGAATTGGTGAGCTTGGCTCCCCTTGGGCTTCCGAAGAGTTGGCATAGCTACGAAGACTCTGTCAATGGACGGGAGAAACTACTAGGATGGGAGCGACTTTGGTCGGATCTTGTGCAGGAGGATATAAGGCGGGGTACCAGGGATGGATCTTCATCGAATAATGAAGATGAAGAGAATTGCGCTTTGGCTGCCAAAGCAAGCAAAGGGAAGGGGAAGAAAAATCCTTCAAAATCCAGTGCTAAAGGCAAGAAGCAAGATTTGTCCAAAGTGAAGTGTTTTCACTATCACGAGCATGGAAATTTCGCCACTAATTGTCCACAGAAGAAGAAGAATAAGCAGGCTGCTGGATCTGCAGCTGGAGAGGCCTTAGCCTCATAATTTGAGCTTGATTTCTCCTTGATCACTTTCTTGGTTTCAAGCTGCATGGGATTGGTGTGGTATCTTGATAGTGGTGCGTATTTCCATATGACGGGAGACAAAGAGTTGTTTAGTGACTTGGAGGAGAAGGACCTCTAGATGCATATAGAGATGGGTGATGATGGTTGGTACAGTGCAACTGCAATTGGGACAATTACCTTTGAGAGGGAGTCCAGTAATCTGTTCTTGTTGAAGAATGTTATACATGTTCCAGTTCTGAAGAAGAACTTGGTCTCAGTCGCAATGCTGGAAGACAAGGGTTATGATGTTGTTTTCAATGAGGGAAAATCCTTCCTTCAACATAAAACAATGAGTCAAACCAAGAAGATAAGGGTTCGAATTAAGAATATCTACAAGCTGGAGGTAGATGGCTACGCTGCAATGGTGGGCAAAGAAGAAGAAGTGGTGAGTCGAGATGAGGGTGAATTATGGCATAGGAGATTGGGCCATCTTCACCATGGTGCTTTGAAGATTTTGCAGCAAATTTCTACTGGAATTCTCAAGGGTACACTTTCACAGTCAGATCAGTGCAAAGGATGTACAATGGGTAAGTTTGTGAAGACCACCTTTCATGAGAAGGAGAATTGTGCTTCGGTGATCCTGGAGAGAATTCACACAGACGTGTGTGGACCATTCTCAGTTGCTTCAAAAACAAAACACAGGTATTATGTGATATTTTTTTATGACTATTCTCGTAGATGTTGGATCTTCTTCATGCAGAAGAAGAGTGAAACGTTCTCAAAGTTCTGTGAGTTCAAGGCATTGGTGGAGAAGGAGTCGTGGAAGTAAGTGAAAGCTCTACGTAGCGATAATGGTGGTGAATACATCTCGGGAAAATTCAAAGAATTTTGTAGCAAAGAAATAATTGGAAGAGAACTCATAGTGCCTCATAACCCACAGCAGAATGGGGTCGCGGAGAGAAAGAATAGAACGATCGTGGATGCTACATGAGCGATGTTGCATGACGAGGGCCTACCGATGCACTTGTGGGCGGAAGCATTCAACACTGTGGTTTATGTGCAAAACTATTGTCCTCATAGAGTACTTGGCATGATTTGAAGATTTTTGGCTCACCTGTTTACATTCATGTGACGAAGGATGCCAAGTTGAAGCTGGAGCTGACTGCAGAATTTAGGATATTTGTGGGGTACACAGAAACACCCCATAACTATCATGTGTATTTTCCAGATAGTCGGATGACTGTTGTGCGACGGGATATAAAATTCAATGAGGTGAAAGCCATGAAGTTGTCGCTTGAGAGGGAGCTACACTTGCATGCAGAAGAGGAACTTCTTAATCCCAAAGACGAGCCTCTGGATGTGGATCAGCCATAGGAGGAGATTCATGGAGTGGAGGAGTCCACTCATGCAGAACCAAACATCAGACAAGGCAGAAAGCGTACCACAGAAGCTGAGAGACTGAAGCTTGATGCGGCACAGAATGTAGGAGTCCCTATATCATAGCACAGACAGAGACAGTCACTGACCGATATACTGGATACATGGCTTTTATGAGCAAGTGTATTGTGACAGAGTCATATTTTTTTGAAGAAGAAGTGCAGGAGCCCACATGGGTATATGCCATGGTGGAGGAGTATGACTCCATTGTCAGAAACAGTGCTTGGGAGATTTTTCCAAGGCTGGTGGGAAAATCAGTTGTAGGATCAAGATGAATATACAAGGTAAATCAAGCTGCTGATGGGAGTGTCGAGAAGTACAAGGCAAGATTTTTTGCCTGGGGCTTCTCACAGATCGAGGAGATTGACTATGAAGAAACCTTTGCACATGTCGCACAGTATTCTTCCTTACAGACCATCCTTGCTCTCTCAGCGCAGATGGGTTGGCACATTCATCATATGGATGTGAAGACTGTGTTCCTTAATGGGATCATTGAGGAAGAGGTGTAAATTAAGAAGGCTGAAGGATTTTAGATCTTCAGTAGCGAGTCGCATGAGTGCAGGCTCAAAAGAGCGTTGTATGGGCTGAAACAAGCACCCCGTGCTTGGTACACTCGGATCGACAGCTATTTCACTGGACTTGGCTTCACCAAGAGTGAGGCGGATGCAAACCTGTACCAGATTGTCATGGAGGGTAAAATTTTAATCATTTTACTTTATGTTGATGATTTAATACTAGCAGGTGATGAGCAGTTGATACAGTCATGCAAGGCAGACCTTGCAAAGGAGTTTGAGATGAATGATTTAGCCTCCTTCATTATTTCCTTGGACTGGAAATATGGCAGCGAGAAGGTGAATTGTTTGTGTCTCAAAGAAAGTATGCCCGGGAGATACTTGAGAAGTTTCACATGCAAGGCTGCAAGCCTATCGACACTCCTCTTCCAGGAAATTGGAAGAAAGAGGATGCTACATCGTTAGAGGTAGTGGATGCCACTGTTTATCGACAGTTGATGGGTTCGCTCATGTATTTAGTCAATACAAGACCGGAAATATGCCATGTGGTGAACCAACTTTAACAAGCAATGGTTAAGCCTACCAAGCTCTTTTAGAAGGCAGGAAAGCGTGTTTTGAGATATCTCAGGGGCAAATCTGAGTATGGTTTATGGTACAGACATATGGATGAGGTGAAGTTTCATGGCTTCACGGATGTAGATTGGGCAGGAAGACCAACAGACAGAAAGAGCACATCAGGAGGGATTTTTAGTATTGGATCTGCGGCAGTTTCTTGGTACAACAGGAAACAAAGATCCGTGGCACTCGGTTCAGCGGAAGCAGAATACATGGCAGCAATTTTAGCTGCATGTGAGGCTATCTGGATGAGGAAGATTCTGGTTGGTTTGTTCGGTTCACATTTAGATCCCACAGTGATACATTGTGATAATCAGTGATACATTGTGATAATCAAAGTTGCATTAAACTCTCGGTTAATTCTATGTTTCATGATAGATCTAAACATATTGATATCCGGTATCATCATATCAGAGATTGTGTGCAGAGGAAGATCATGTTGCTTCAGTACATTCCTACAGAGGATCAGGATGCAGATATTCTAATGAAGGCGCTCACCAAGAGAAAATTCAAATACCATAGAGGGAGGATCGGGGTGAAAGATAATCCCTATCTTGTTGAGAGGGAGTTTTGAGATTCAACAAGATGATGAGCTTAGTGAAAAGAGTCGCCTTCACTAAGTGGGCCCGCAAGCTATTTTTGGCGCAAGTCTATTTTTAGACTATGTCTATTTTTAGACATGATGATCATATTTCAGAAGTTGCAGGATGCTATTTGTGGATGATTGATCAGGTTGGAAAAATAGATGAAATTTTGTTTTTAGAATATTGGGCGAAGTCTATTTGTAGATCGTCAATCTAAAAATAGATGCATGTCGATTATTATTAGCTCCTAATAATAATCAGACTCTAAACAACAACTTATTCTCTTGGAGCACTTCAGTTCAGTGCACAGATGTGGCACATCAGCTGACAGAAGGAATTACGCAATTCCTAAGGGTTTACTGGAGCTAATTCATGGAGAACTCAGTTAGAACTCAAGTGGCAAAGTTATGACACAGTTGGAAGAAGTAGTTATGGAGTTGTATTCAGTTTAACTCAGTTAGACTCAGTTGAGCTAGTTGTATCTAGTCTAACTGATTGATACACTAGTGATAGTGGAGTGAATTAATTAGTTAATTAATTCACAAATAATAACTCATTAATCAACTGAAAAATACAACAGTTAACTACAGTGCATGGAAGATTCAGTGGAGACCATTGGAGAGATAGGTGAAAGGGCAAGATAGATTATATGTTGTGACTATAGTGATGCATTGAGTGCATCACACACACAACGGAGATTCCAATGAGGATTGCGCAGTCAAGGATGGAGTAATTTGAATTCATTTAGAGCTATTCTTCAGCAGAGATTGCACAGTGTAGGTAGGCTAGCAGGTGAAAAAAAAAATCGGTGCATGGATTTGCAAGATTGATCCTGATTAGTGTATGACGATTGTACTGTACTGAGGGCTTGTGATAAGCTTTGTATGCTTGTATGATATTGTCATATGATCTCCATGTTACATAATATATAGTTGGGGTTTTCAGTTTTAGGCTTTCCCGGTTAAAAACTGTGTTATGTGCGATTGAATATTTTCCGCAAAAGATTAACAAGTGGAATAGATTCAGTATCTTGCATAAAGTTAAATAGTGTGAGATCAGGTGGATCTAGGACATATGCATGCTTAGTGCATATAATTTCTACATTTCCAAAGGTTTTTCTAAATTTTTAAACAAAAATATCAAAGGTAACTACAAACCTACTTTGGAGCTTAGGATCTAGCCTTCCTAAACTCAGAGAGGGCTCTCTCTATATGATTTAACTTTGTTTTAATCAATGGATATTAGGCTAGTTATGTATGCTTGGTTGGGTTGGTATTTGATAGGTTTTAGTTGGTTGGTGGAATTAATGATTTAGATGAATAGATGCTTTTCCATTTTCCATTGGGTTGTGGAATCAAATATACTTTGAAACGGAACTGAATCAAATTATAAGGAAGTATTACCGGGCAAGGTAGGTGAGAAATATTAGATCTCAAGGTTGAATGGTGAAGTGATATTTCAATCGGGATCAAGGAGAAATTAAGAATTCCTTAAACCAGATAATGATGAAGGATGAAGGGGTCAATCAGGATCAGAGGGCAATTAAGAATTCTCTAAACTAGATATCTGAAGAAAACATATAAATGTATAACAGTTAAAGAAGAGTGTAATTTTTAATCAAATTCTACAGTAATATTCATGTTATAACACTTAGATTTAGACAACATATAGTTTTATGGAATACTTAGAAATAAAACATGAACAATTGAAATTTATACTTCACTCAGATAGCTCAACACATGAATCCTGTAATGAAGTCTCTTTATTACTTGTTCAATCTGTTGACTGGAAATTGGTACAATAACCCTTTGAAAAAATATCAGTCTACTACTAAAGTATTCATAAATCCAAACTTGATCGACCATTGATACTTCAATTGATGAAGTATTTATACAAAAATATTTACAAAAAATATCGAATTACAAAAAATATCCTATCAACTAACTAGGATTTATTCTAGGAAAGGAAAATATCTTTATACAAAAAGATAGTGACACCTTTCAACTGACTGATATCTAGCCCTTTTTCTTTGCTCGTTGTTATTTTTTTTCCCTTTCATCTATCTTTGACCTGTTTGTTCTTTCATATGTTTTCTCTTTTACCCTTTATCGTAAATCATACCACTTCTACCATGTTTCTTCATTTGGGATTTTGATTTTCATCATCCTGCGGTAAATATCATCTACTTTGGAATATTTGTTTCGGGGAAATATCACCCTAGAGGTTGGTTGGGATACAACCTCCACAGAGCAGGGGCATGCTACTTAACAGAGACTCACACAACCATGCACGTTCAGAAAAACTAAATAGAGCAGAATGAGAAAGTTACCCGTAGGTCCTACGGTTGAAGTAGATCCACGTGGGGTCCAAACCCCCAGCAACCGTCCTTCCTTCTTAACCTGAAAAACAAGAAGAAACCAGCACAAAGGATAGGTTGTACAGCATATATCTACTCTAAATGTTAGTGAGATTCATATAAAACATTAAATAAATCATAATGAATGCTTGTATAACAAATACTCTCATACATAAAAGCATACACTAACACGTTTATTTCGGGAACAACATGATACTTCTGTATTATAAATAGCATGTACAAAAGTAACGAGTGGAGAGACCACCTGATCCTTCCAAGGCCTTCATAGACCGTCTATCTCTCCCTTAGGCCATACACATGAGGGCTTTTTATAGTCCCTCCAAGTAGTTTCAGCAGTTGGAAACAGTTGGCCACGGGCTGGGGTGGTTAAACTACCTGAGTAACCATCAACCCAGCGCGAAATTAGGGATTTTTTATATATTTTTTAATCATTTTAATTGCATACGCGGAAAAGTCTAGCTGGACTCGCGTATACACGCGGAAAAGTACGGGCATAGTCGCGTATGGGGGATTTTACACTGTTTTTAAGTGAATTTGTCCAAGTCTGTAGGAATGGGTGCCCAAAAGCCATGAAGCAATCATGAATCATGTCAAGGTGAGAAATGATGCTATAACAGATGCCCCCTAATATATGAGGTCAGAAGGGGTACATGATGGCCGAAATGTATTATGCACATAGAAATAACTTTGCAAGGATAAGAGAGGACTTCACCAGATTTCAGCCTGCCAAAAACCAATGAAAGAAACTAGAGAGTCAACTCATGCTGAGGCGGGCATACCCATGCTCAGTCAAAAATACATCATATAGAAAGTACTGAATAGATCCAACATGTATACAAGTATAGCTAAACTGAAAGTACACAATGAATCATCTGAGCATGGCCCGGAAATATAAGTCTGAATCAATGTCCAAGTATCACATATAGAAAGCTGATCAAGGATGGTGCAACTGGATGTCTGATCATATAAGTAACTGAATCTCCAAGTACCGAATCATAAGAGGTGGAAAAAACGGTACAATCACGCAACTCGGGAGCCAACATATAGGATGCTGCTGTACTGAACTGCAACATATAAGGGTGGACGACATCACTGGCAGAAACTGAAAGGACTGTCAAAAGTGAACCGAAGAATGTTGATGCAACCCGAGGTCTTCACCGATCACTATGGCACAATTCTACACCATGGGAATAAATGAGCTGAAGTCGACCATGTGAGAAATCGTTGGATTACCGGTCAATGATGTATACCGTTAACCAATGCGAGACAACCCACCAATAATGAAAATGAGTGTCAAGGTGCCCCAGTACAATCTGACAAGTGCGAATGAATGAGTTGAAGTCGAACACTTGAAAGAATCTACCAATCAGGAGGCAATAATGAATCCCCACTATCGATAGCGAAGAGTCTGCCACTGATGACTGCAAACCCTAAGGTACTGAAAAAAAGACTCTAGACCTTATTCCCAGAGCAATGAGTCGGAGTCGATGGGAAAAGATCTGCTGGAAGGAAGGCATTAAGGCATCCCACATCAGTCCAGCGCGAGTGTAACCCGCAGGCCAAGATTTGGAAGGAATCAGACGAAGTAGAGTGATGGAACCAAAACTGAAGTATGTTTCCGACGTGCACAAGATGAAGCTAGCGCACGGAAGAAACCCTCTGAACCAATCAATAATGAAAGCTGACATAGAGGCGAGAAATCCACCGATAGGGTCAAATGGAAATCAAGGTACTGCACGAATCCCAAGTGTGATAATGTGTGCTGACGTCGAACACAGGGGAAACCACTCAGTCAAAGACCCATGATGATGATCAAATTCTGAGCACGAGGTCACCTATCAATGATGGAAATAGGCCCAAGGTGCGGCTCCAGGTTTGCTCTCAGAGCAATGTGTCGTAGTCGATAAGAGACAAACCCGCCGGCAAGAAGTCAATGGGGACCTTCTCAAACCAGCACGAGCAGAAGACCAAAACATCTGATGTGATAGAACATGATATTGACAAAACCAGGAAGGCCGACTGAATAATGAGTCAAGAGACACCGCAGAATGGCCGACTCAGGTTACACTTCCCTTGAACAAAAGCACGACTCATGATGACCATGGCAGTAAAAAGTGACACTGTATAAATCTGTCATGCAGGAGGCAAAACAAACTCTCCATATGATTGGAAGAGATAACCAACCGGGGGAGAACTGACGAGTGAAACATGGTAAAGGCTGAACCTAGGTCAAAACTAAAACCATCCCAAATGAAGGAAATATATATAAGTATATGTGCTTTGTTCAAGGGCGACAAACTGACTCTGTACTGCCATCAAAATAACGAAGATACATCCCGTTCCCGCTCTTTTTGTTATATTTGATTTTTTTTGTCTTTTTCATAATAAGCCTGAAAAAGAATAAAAGAATGCTATGATACAATGGATAGAACGAGTATCAAGAAAGCAGATGCACTAGTTCCTGGGGTTGGAACAATCCTATGCTCAATGCAAGGTGGCGAAAACTGGTCAGTGATACTCAGAGGAACGTTCCATCCATGGGTACAAAGGTGTCAAGTCGTGATAGCTAAGTGCATGCAATGGTTAACTTGTACGGAAAGTCAAGGTCAAAAGTTGGCTTAAACATCGAGTCCAAATGAAGCCGGCTAAAGGCCAGGATAAACAAGTAGCCAATATGCAATGCAGTAATACAACTTAACGACACCGGGGAGCCTCTAGGGTAAAAGCCAGAAAAAATGATAAGTGATGAAGAAGAAGAATGAAGCTTCAACACATAAGACATGGCGGGACTAAAGAGGACTCCCGAGCCTACATAAAACGCAGCATGGGCAACAAGTGATAGCAAGGAACTAACTAGGAAGCCCATGTAAAGGAAGGCTCTACCATCAAGTCATGATTAAATAATCGGCGAGTGAAATGGGTGTAATACTCATGACCTGATGGGATCGACCCTATGGCAAGTGATCGGTATGGAGGCTAGTATGCAAGATGCAACGGAAAGTGATTTCCCTAACCTATATGCTAGTGAAGATCATATACCTGCCGTGACGAGTCGGTAATCATGGATCAAAAACCGGGAAAAATCTCAAAATCATCAAAATGTACCTGAAAACATACCAAACTGGGCACTTCCAAGCATCCGAGTTATGCAGCTTAAGATAGATCGAAAAAATAAGCATAAGGAATTTTTGCGAAAATTTTCAACTTTTTAGCCATAAATAGACAAATTACCTCTCATTTGGTTCATTATTACATAGCTGATTTGGAAAAAGAGCTCTGGAGCTAAAAACTTCTTTCGTCAAATCAGGAACAACCGACCGTCGGAATTCAGCGAAACTTCAGGTAGGCTCCTTAATCATCCTGTTTATTCATTTTTTCCGTTTGGAAATTAAAATTAAGTGATTTTTTGCTTTAAAACCCTTGCTAAAAATTGCGTATCTGCGCATACACGGGTTTAATGAAGGCAAGTCGCGTATACACGCGACTGTGCACAGGAAAAGTCGCGTATGCGCAGGTCCAATTGCAAAAAAGCGTGGCTAATGCAAAATTTGATGAAATTTCTCAGGATGACCATCTCATGGAGGGAACGTGAGCACAGCGCAGTAGACCAAGAGGTCATGCAGGACCGCGCATCGCAAAACATCCTCCGAAATTGCGGATTGTGGAAATTCTTTAAAATGCCCAATATGAAAAGTAATGTGCGGTTGCTTGAAATGCTCGTAAATTACTGGGAACCAGATCAGGATTGCTTCATAATTGATCAGATGCCACTACGCATTGAAGTGGAGGATATATATTTCATCACTGGACTCTCCAGGAGGGGAGAACTAGTAGACCTGCACGGAAAACCCCTGGGAGGGTTAACCGTGGAAGATTATGTCCACGTATGTTGCGTAGATAATTCCAAAAAGGTTGGAACGCAGATTGCAATTAGAGATATCAGGGATTTGCACATGAAGATCCTCCTTTTCACCATCAGCAGAGTGGCAGAATCTGCCTCACTACATCAGGCGTCCAGGACGCAAATGAGTATAGCTGTAGAGTGTTTGACTCATGTTTACGATTGGTGCACAGCCCTGCTACTGAACATGAAACAACAGCTGACCTCTATTCGCCAAGTAAAAACTAAATACTTTGGCTATGGTACCATTTTGACAACATTCTTCTTTGAGAGGATTCCAGCTTTGAGACCCAGAGTGATCTCGACTATCAGCAGCCCGCGGGACCCAAGAATCGCTCGTTGGGCAGACATGATGAAGAGACTGGGGGGCAGCGAAGTACCCCGAACCACATGGGACGATGAGTTCTTCTTGTGGTGGGGAGAACAGATCATCGCAGTGGACGACTATCCCTATGCCGGGATGGATTTCCGAGGAGATCCAGATCTAGTACTTCCACCTGGCACAGCATGGGTAGCAGTCGGTAAGTTTTGCAAATTTTTTTGACTTATATGATTTTTTTGGATTTTTTCAAATATGTATGAAAAAATGAAAACAAACATGTTTTTGATTGGATTCATAATGACTGACAATTAAAAATGATCATGTTTCAGATGTTGGACCAGTTCGTCTTGAGGGCCTACCGCGCCATAAGCGCCGCAAAGGTGAGGCAGAGACAGTGGATTCCGACAGGACTCTCCAGGCCGTGCAGAGAAACTTGGAAGGATTGACCCGTCAAATCCCTATGGCTGCCGTGGAGGACTTGCCGGAAGCCGTCTAAAGACGGGTTGTAGGAGTACCCCGGGACTGGGTTAGATTATTCCGCCGAGTGGCCACTGCAGTTATGTTCTATAGGAACACAACTTCTGGGCAGGGTCCTCAGGAGTAGACAGATTTTATATATTATATGACTGTATATTCTTTTTTGAGATTGAACATGATGGGGCATAAGCCCAAGTTTTGTACGAGATTATGGATCCAAATTTTGTAAAGTTTTTTGACACTCCGATGATATATATACATCGATATTTGATGTGATGTGATAAATGTATCAAATGTATGATGTTTTTGATGATTAAAAATTTATTGTATTGAATGATTAATATGCCAATCTAATGCTTGATTAGCTAATGAGTCAGCAAACCGATTGTCAGCTCGAGGAATATGAATGAATGTTAAAAATTGAAATGACCTTTGTAACAAACGTACCCTCAAAAACAATCGTAATAAAAAAGGATCTCGTACCCGATAAGTGTTGTTCAACTGCGACACCACCAGCTGAGAGTCCAAGAAAACTACCAACGAATCAACACCCAAAGATATTGCCTTCGAGAGTAGATGAATGACTGCAGTGTATTCTGCTACATTATTGGAAGCAGGACCAATGCAGACTCCTCTTGATACCAACAGCTGACCGGAAGGATAATGAAGCACCCAAGCCGCGAAAGCTAAGTTCCGGGTGTGTCTACTAGCACCATCGGTGAAACCAAAATGACTCATGACATCCAACACAACCTGCCAAAGCAGATCAAAAACATCATCACCTCACCAAAAATCGAAAAATCAATCAGATATGTACAAAGCAAAAAACTATTATATACAAAGCAAAATGCCAGGCCAAAGCCTAGGCATAATACTTCTTCAAATAGAGCCCATTTCGGGGCTCCGGCAACTCGTTCCCTTCGAAGTCAACCAAGGTATACGCTCCTTTCTTAAGGAATTTTTTAACGATATAGGGGCCATACCACATCGACTTAAACTTTCCTACCCCCAAGGCATCTTTTTCTTGGGCATAGACCAAAACAAGGTCACCTTCGGAAAAGACCCTAGGCTTAACCGCCTTATCGTACTGAACTTTAACTCTGTTTTTATGCACTTCATTCATCGTGGCGGCATCCCGACGCTGCTCATCGAGATGTTCCAGATGAAGAAGCCGTTCTGCCAGACTAGAAGTGTCAGGAAGAAGCTCAACAGCTAATTTAAGGGAAGGAATCTCGCATTCAATGGGAAATACGGATTCCACCCCGTGCACTAACTGAAACGGAGTAAAGCCAGTTGCAGTTTTCACTGACGTCTTGTATGCCCAAAGTGCAGGATATAACATAATATGCCAGTTGGATCTATGTTTATCAATTGTCCTTTGAAGAATGGTCTTCAAGGATTTATTCACGGCTTCCACTTGCCCATTGGCTTGAGGATAATATGGAGATGAATGCTCCTGCCGGAAACCCAATTTGAGAGCCAACTCAACCATCATACTATTCTGAAAATGACTGCCATGGTCAGTGACAATCTCTCTAGGTATACCAAAACGAGCGATAACTTGGTTGAAAAGGAACAAAGCTGCAGTCTCACCATCGTTCCCAAAAGTAGGCATAGCCTCGACCCACTTCGTAAAGTAGTCTACTGCTACGATAATGTACTTGTGACCTTTTACCGAAGGCGGGTTACAAGTAGTATAATCCATACCCCACTTTGTAAAGGGTCCGACAGTAACGACTGGAAAAAGCGGAGCTGGATGAGCGCGCATTTTTCGAGTATACACCTGACAAGGATGACACTCCTTGACCGATTCAATACAATCTTTGAAAATCGAGGGCCAGAAGTAGCCAGCACGCAAAATCTTTTGGGCTGTAGCAAGCCCTGATAAATGACCCCCACAAGCTCCACCGTGAGAATCATTGAGCACAGCCTCAGCTTCTTCGAAAGTTAAGCAGCGTCTTAGGATCGAATCAACCCCTCGACGGTACAAAGCATCACCAATAATCAGATAATTCTTGGCTAAGTGACGCAGCTTACGACGCTCATCTTTCGAAAAAGAAGAGGGAAACTTCGCAGTCTGGAGATACACAATGATATCCCAATACCAAGGATCCTGTGGAGAGATCAGAAACAAGTGTTCGTCCGAAAAGGACTCATCATAGATCATCTCCTCTCCACAAGGCAACTCAGAGATCAATTCCGCAAAGACTAATGACTTCTTGGATTTGGCAGACATGAACTCGAGATCAAATTCTTGTAAAATCACAATCCATCTATTATATTTTCCCCCAATCACTCGCCTGCTGAGGACAAACTGAAATGGATTGGCAGCTGCCAAGACATAAGTTTTGCGAAGAATAATGTAATGCCGGAGTCGCTGCACAGCATGAACTACTGTTAAGGCTAACTTTTCTATCAGAGTGTATCGCAGTTCAGGTCCTACCAGTCCTCGACTAAGGTAGTAAATAACATGCTCAGCAAGAGCATCATCCTCCTGAACCAAAACCATACCAATGGTAGATTCTGCTGTAGCCAGATACAAAAGAAAATCTCTGCTATAATCGGGTGGACTCAGCAAAGGAGCAGAGGTCAATGCCTTTTTCAAGGCATCGAATGAGCGTTGAGCGTAGTCGTCCCAAAGAAAAGGAACTCCTTTCTTCAACAGTCTCATATATCCCTTTGTAATCTCAGCATAGTTGACGATAAAACTCCGAAGAAAATTAGACTTCCCTTGGAGACTTTGAAGCTGACGGATTGAAGACGGGGGAGGCAACCGAAGTATTGCCTCAACCTTGAAGGGATCTACCCTTATCCCTTCCTTAGACACGATAAATCCCAACAACCGACCGGATGTAACCGCGAAAATGCACTTGTTTGGATTCAATCGAATTTTATAAAAACGACATCTTTCAAATATTTGTCGGAGGTGACCAGGATGATCCATCCTCTTTCGAGAATGAGCAGCTAGATCATCTAAGTATGCCTCGATAATCTTCTTGATGTCGTGGAAGGCGTAAGACATGGCTCGCTGAAAGGTAGCTCCAGCATTTTTAAGACCAAAAGGCATTTTCTTGTATGCAAACGTACCCCAGGGACAAATAAATGCAGTCTTATGTTGATCTTCAGGACGGATAGTAATTTGATTATATCCGGAGAAACCGTCCATGAAGGAGAAAATCTCGTTACCGGCACACTCGTCAATAATCTGATCGATGAATGGTGTGGGGTAATTGTCTTTAAGACATGCCTTATTTAGGTCTCTGAAATCGATGCACACTCGAATCGTTCCTTGCTTTTTATCTACCGGAACGGGGTTTGAAACCCATTCAGTCAGAGGAACAGGGAAAATGAATCCCGCCTTAAGCAGCTTTTCAACTTCAGCTTTGATAGCTGCTGCCTTCCTAGGATTGACCGGACGAATTTTTTGCCTCACCGGCTTAGCGTTTTCATACGTCTTGATCTCATGCTGGACAATAGATGGGTCTATGCCAGGCATTTCCTCATAAGACCAAGCAAAAACATCCCTATACTCTTTGAAGAGCTCGGTATAGATTTGAACCTCTTCACGGGAACATTCAGCTCCAATGAAAACGTTCTCGATAATGTTGGGATTCCTGGAGATGTTCACCGGGATAGTAGGAGAGATCACAGCCATGTTCCCTTCAGCATAAACCTGTGCTGGTGCTAAGGGGCTCAAGACTGGGTGAACAGGTCCAGGAGACCGAGGACTTGGAAAACTTGTTTCGACTTCGCTCAAGTCAGGTAGGAAGTAAGACCGATGATGCAAATCATCCCACGGTCTATCTATACCTGTCATCGCTTCCAGGATGGCCTCTTCAGATGGAAGAGTGGTATCAAGACAATCCTGGGCAGAAGAAGAAGTAAGCGTCCAAGCCAGAGCCACATCACCATCCAACTCTTCCGGTGAAAGAGGAGCTGGGACGGTTTCTGCAGAGTCAACAATGGACTGATATGCAATCTCAGCTACAGAGATCGGGAATGCCATTCCACCCACTTGACCTTCCGCTAATGTGGCAGTAGGGGAAGGTAAGGTCCAAGGGTCCAAAAAATAATGAGTTCGGAAGAACTCTCTTCGAAGAGGAGCCTTGGAGGATGAAATAGAATTAATATGAACCTTAGGAGGAGGAAGATCAAAAGTACCCATCAGGGAAGAATACATTCCAACTCCTAGATTCTCAACAGGCGCCTTAGTATTATCCAACTTAGGAACAGATGAGTCAGAAGGCGCATTCAGGTCTACTTGAGGACAGTCCAGTTGATCCACTGTAACGATCCTCCCTTCGTGGGGGAAACATACAATTCGAAATAGTGAGGATGCAATGGCATCCATCTCATAAATCCAGTTCCTCCCCAACAGAAGGTTGTAGTCCAAGGCCGCATCCACTACCTCAACCTCTATGTTAACGGTTTTGCCCCCAACACAGATGGGCAAAGCCGGGACAATACCATGGGGTCTGTGAGAATGACCATCGAATGCAGTAAGAACAGTGCTAGATGGAACAACTTTGGGAGATCCAAGTGTCTTCCAACATGCGAGAGACATCACGCATGTAGAAGCACCCTCATCAACAACCGTTCGAAAGATATTGCACTTCCGATACGATGATTTAATGTGAAAAGCCATGTGATGAGGAAGCCTCTTCTTAAAATTAGTCATATCAAAAGTAATCAGAAGAGAATTTTTCGGATCAATAGCCCCAATGGCAGTGAGCAAAGCACTGCGCTGAGCCGGACAAGACTGGAGTACCTCTAAAGCTGACATAGCACAAGGACTCTGCACAAAATCTTCTACAATCGAGTAGTTCTGGGCAGCCCTCGCGTTCGGATTAATCATTGACCGCTTAGAAGATGCTTTTGGCATCCGAGGCATAGACTCAACAGTTGGCTTCGTTATGTGAAGCGGCTCAGTAGCATCAGGAACTTCCTTAGCTTTCGAAGATTCCTCTCCGCCATAATCACGGGATCTCGTAGCGACATCCACGTGAGCACTCATCATAAAGATGTTCAATGGAATTTCCCCTTCCTGGGTACCTCCAGAGGAAGCCCCAGGATTTTGGTTCGCGCCAACAACTAATTGCTGCCGTTGGGGAAAAGGGTTTGTTAGCACAGCCTGGGAACTAGAAGAACCCTGCTGGGATAACAGGCGCTGAGCATCCTAAATTTTAGGGCAAAGGTGCGTGAGATGGTCTCCAGCACAAAGCTTTCATGGAAAATTCACTTTCTTTTTCTCCTTTTGACCCTCACCAACACGCTCGTTGGTTTTATTTGCATTGCCCTTCCCGTTCTTGCCCTTCTTCTTGTTATTTCGTCCTTTCTTCTTCCCATCGGATTGTTGATTTCCTTTGGGATCAGAAGTTTGGACAACATTTATGGACAAAGACTGGGAAGGTGATGAATCAGCAGGCACAGCCTGACCAGAAGGAGCAGATTGTAAAGACAACTGCTGGAGTTGAGAAAGCAGGCTGGCTGCACTACTATTGACCGATCCGACAAGCCCGTCACCATGCGGACCAGGTTTGGGTTTCGATAAATCCAATTTGGAGCGAGGAGCATTGGGAAAATACTTATAAAGCATCCCAGACTGAGAATAGATCAGTTCTAACTGCTGGGCCCTAAAGATGGCCTGCTCCTCAGAAATACCCCAGATAGGGATACATCTTTTGAAATATCTGACTGCAGAGATTTCAAAAACCATTCGAGAAGGAATTCACCTGGAATATGAGCTTTGATAAGCCTCTTCCTTCTCCTCCATTCCTGAATGTGATCAGAAATGTGAGTTGCCTCATCCTGCTTAAAATTAGCCAGGAGTTCGGTCCCAGCCTCATATCTGACAGGCAACTGAAAATGGTTTAGAAATGTGACAGCCAGTTCCCCAAATGTATCGAAACTGCCCCCAGTGAGCTCGATATACTATTTGGCAGCATTTCCAGTTAGGGTGCGTTGAAATAATCTCAACCTAATCGAATCATCGATCAGGGAGTTCGAAGAGCACCATAAGTGGAAAGTGGTGATGTGGTCCGCCGGATCCTCTCCATTCTTACCTTCAAACTTTGGAATGTCTGAAGGAAGTTTGGTCGGGACCGGAGGCCACCCCGGACTATAACGAATCGGGTCATTAGTCAACTTCGACAAATCTGGAAAGTTTAACGTTGCCAGAAAAGGTAAGCGAGGCGGAGCTTGAGGATTCCATCCTTGGTAGGATGGATTCCCAACATTCTGAAAATAATAGCCTGGATTTGATGAGGCACCAGGCTACCAGGAAGGACTCGTAGAAAACGGAGAAGAACCTCCTCCCCATGCCGAGTTACCAAAGCCCAGACCAGTTCCCCCCGCTGAAGTGTTAAATGAAGAGGAGAGCCCCTGATAGGGGTTCCAAGCATTAGACAGAGGAGAAAAGGATTGATAAGCACTCGATGAAGGGAAAGAAGCATTCCCTTGATGACCTGCGTAAAACTGATTCCCTGCCCCCGCTGTAGTAAAGACAGGATTCCATCCTGTAAAAGTAGTCGAACTTTGCCCCCCAGACCAAGGGTTGAAACTCTGGGTCTGGGACTTAAACGGAAACGACCCTAAAGAAGGATTGGAACTAGGAATATGCCCAGTCCCAAAGGGGAAACCCTGAAACGAAGCTGATCCACTAGCCATGTTAGACATGGGTGTAGATCCAGCTGCACCGGCGGAAAAGGAAAAAGAGGGATTTCCACTAATGGACATCCCTGAACAGAAGGGACCAGAATGGGAAGCATATGCTTGGGTGAACCCAGAGCCAAACATAGCAGCACTAGAAGCAATCGAAGATGAAGCAATAGTGCCCCCTGCCTCGACAGAAGCAGGGGTCTGAATGCCTGCAGCACTCACGGTAGAAGCTGCGTTCCCAGTCGTGGCCATCGAAAGATAAGAATGATACGGAAGATCCGGCGGTCTCTCCGACTCCAGTCCGATGTACTGAACAACAAACGGATAATCAAGAGGAAGAGGAGATGGACCTGTAGCAGGAGGCTCAGGTATGTCCTTAATCTGAAAATCTTCTTCTTGAGGAAAAAGAACTCGCGAGGTGAGCGGAACGCTCCTCTCGGGACCGACACCAGAATCAGCTACGAAACCTTCAGACCTTGGTGGAGGATCTCTCTCCACTGCGTCAGACTCCACAGGGTGGTAACCACCTGCTAAATCGCTCCTACGCCTTCTCGAAGAAGGTTCTGCACTCTCGGGAGATAACCCCCGGATTCTCCTCGAACGTCGAGGCGCTTGATCAGCCACTTTTATAGATTTTATAAATTAGACTCAAAAAAGTGAAAATCTAGGCAAGCTAGGAGCAAAGAGCACTCACTAAAAATAAAAATCCTTGAGATACAGTCAAGCAAACAGCCTCCAAGTATTTCCGCTCCGGGTGATGAGGACCGGACACCAAAATATAGGAAAGTGAAGTATAGGACCTTCCGAAAGCAGTCTGGGATGATTAGGGCCCATAATAACTAGCGAAGGTATCAGAAACAGTTACGCCGACCTCCTAACGACAGCCTTTGCTAGCTCAAGCACCCAAGCTTCGCAAGGGCACCCCCCAGAAGTACTGCTGAAAGTGATGCGACGTCTGCCTCAGGTACCACGGGTATTCCCCCCCGCAGTCACCTGTGTGGAACCTAGGAGTGGCAACTATGGGCACCAATCCGTATCAGAAGCCGGGCGGAATGGTCTTGAGGTCAGATTCAGCTAATCGGAGGGGGGGTATCCCTCTTCTCAACCTTCACTTCCCCTCGCGCTTGACTCTCGGATGAGAGCTTTCCCAGTCCACCTCACGGAGTTGGATTTCGCTCAATTAATCAACTTCTATGTTTGTTCGAGCGGCCTTGGAGAGTTAACTCTCCACTCACCTATTCCAAGGCCCTACAACCTAGCTAGTTGGTGATTGACACTTAGTAAAACTTGCTAGTTGATTTTAGATTAAATCTCTTATTTTAAGGGCTGTTGTATTAAGTCACAAGGATATGGAGATGAAACCAATGGTGTTTTGACGCAAAAGAAATTAATAAAAACTTAACTACATGCACATGCAGTTCTTTGTCTTTCGATGAAAAGTAATCTCTATACAGGTTCTACGAGACTAAAAATTGTATTTTTCTTTTCAAAAAGCAAACTCACACTCACAAAAACTAAGAAGCTAACTAAATGTTGAAATGCACCTAATGAAAATCACTACAAGCATGTAAATCCTAAGATGCAAAAAATCTCTTAAAACAGAGTGAAATTTCCCAAAAAGCTCCTTCAGTTTTAACTCCTTTTTGATGGCCCAAAAAGCTAGTTCTCGGAAACAAGAACTCTTAATATAAGACACCAAAAACACTTAAAAACAAGAAGAAGGAATCAAATGACAACTCCTCCTCAAAATCAAGTCAAAAACTAGAAGGAAGAAACCTCACAAAAGCTCCAAAAGATATGGAAAAACGAAAATGAAAATGCAACAACAAAAACAAAAACAAGACAAAATGTTTTTTGAGTTTTTGAAATGCAAAAACAAAAAGCAAAACAAATGTTTTTTGGGCTTTTTAGTTTTATAAAGCAAGAGCTCGAAAAGACCAAGCACAACTATCGAAATCCAAACCAAATAAGACCGAATTCCAAGCACAAACTTCAACAATGCTCCCAAACCTTATAAAGCTAACTCGTAGCAAGATCAATAAGAGCAAGAGAAGACCAAAAACTCAGCCAATCAGCCTAGACAAATAGTGCAAACTTGTTGCAAACAAAAACTCCAAAGAAGCAAGAAAAGCTCTTCAAAAATTGCAACAAAACCTAGCCTATGGAACTCGAGAAAACCAATAAAAAACAAAGCAAAAATCGCAATGCGAAGCACAACACAAAGATAGGAGCGAGTCAGTGAGCAGAAGCTCTCTGTTCTGATAAAGCAGAACAGCCAAGAATGCTCAGAAAGCGATCTTGGAACTCAATCCAGAAGTGCCAGCACCATAAACAACACTTTGCCAAAAAGACTAGTTTTCACTCAAACGAAAGAGAGAAAAGACATGAAACCACTTCCTTCACACTCCAGTAAGTACAGAGACTCTGTAGAAACAGGCCTCCACAGCCAGAAAGGACCAAAAAGTCAAGAATCCCAAAAATTCAAAATCTACCTAGGTATACGCGGCTTCACAGCTGTGCAACCAGCGTGCATACACGTCTGTTCTAAGGGAAACTTGCGTATATGCGGTTTCCTTCAGACAAAATCGCGTGTATACGCGACTGTGTGCAAACTAAGGCGCGTATGCAAAGGTAAATAATGAAAAAAAAACAAAAGAACAAGCCTGGAAAAGACACCAAGACTTCAGACTGACTGCAAGAAAATGAACTGGACTGCAAATGAAAGATAAAACTGGTGGCAACCTACCAAACAGCTGAAACAACCCAACAGGAGAATCACAAGAATGTGATCCCCAGTGGAGTCGCCAGTTCTGTTTCAGGGAATTAACAACCTAGAGGTTGGTTGGGATACAACCTCCACAGAGTAGGGGCAGGCTACTTAATAGAGACTCACACAACCATGCACGTTCAGAAAAACTAAATAGAATAGAATGGGAAGGTTACCCGTAGGTCCTACGTTTGAAGTAGATCCACGTGGGGTCCAAACCCCTAGCAACCGTCCTTCCTTCTTAACCTGAAAAACAAGAAGAAACCAACACAAAGGACAGGTTGTACATCATATATCTACTCTAAATGTCAGTGAGATTCATATAAAACATTAAATAAATCATAATGAATGCTTGTATAACAAATATTCTCATACATAAAAGCATACACTAACATGTTTATTTCGGGAACAGCATGATACTTCTGTATTATAAATAGTACGTACAAAAGTAATCAAGTGGAGAGATCACCTGATCCTTCCAAGGCCTTCGTAGACCATCGTCCGGATCCGTCCAGCCCTTGCCTCGCTAAGACTCCTTCCAAACTGGTGCATACGAGATAACATATAAAGGGATGTGTATCTCAAGGAAACAAGGGTTTTCTACAATGAACTGGGAAAGTGCAGGAGGCACGGGGAATCAGACTTGGATAGGGAATACCAACAGAGTATAATATCAATAATTCTCTCTCTCCCTTAGGCCATACACATGAGGGCTTTTTATAGTCCCTCCAAGTAGTTTCAGCAGTTGGAAACAGTTGGCCACGGGCTGGGGTGGTTAAACTACATGAGTAACCATCAACCCAACGCGAAATTAGGGATTTTTTATATATTTTTTAATCATTTTAATTGCATACGCGGAAAATTCTAGCTGGACTCGCGTATACAAGCGGAAAAGTATGGGCATAGTCGCGTATGGGGGATTTTACACTGTTTTTAAGTGAATTTGTCCAAGTTTGTAGGAATGGGTGCCCAAGAGCCATGAAGCAATCATGAATCATGTCAAGGTGAGAAATGATGCTATAACAATATTTGGCAAACATGGGCTTATTTATAAAAACTTGATTTATCTCATGCTGAAGGTAAATGAAGTTTTCAAGAGTTTGGAGGAGGACCTTATCTGTGGGAGTGCCCTTCATTGAGAAAATGTGAGAAGTCTCTTTGGCTACTTCCCTTAACTTCTTGACATAATCCTCATGCCTCATGAGTTTTTCATTTATCACTAATGGACTAAGCAGGCCCTTCTATCTTAATATATCAAGTTTGCTGAAAAACTTATTTACTGCGAGTTCCAAGACTTGACATTTTTCTCGAGCTGCAGCATTAGATTTCTTTTGGAAATCACTTTTTTCACTTCTAAGATATTTTATGTTTTGTTCTCGATCCCGAGTTCTTCCAATTCATACTTATTTTTAGAATTCAGGAATTTGATTAGTTCAGAGGCTTCCTTTGGTTTATCTCCAAGGTCAACTTTTACTTTTTGAATTTCCTCACCAACTTCCTTCACTAAGTTATTCTACTCGAATATAATCTGGATAGAGGGCCAAATATCATTAACAGAGATAATGATATTGGACCATAATTTCTTCTTAGCTTGGGCTAAAGGTTCTGTCAGTTATAAATATTTCTCCAGCTGGTGGATTCTGTTATTGATTCTATTGACTTTGTGTGCTTCAGTTTGGTGTGCTACTTATGCCAATTTCTTTTCATTCTCTAAGCTCTTTACCTGTTCCTTGAGCTTATTACTTTCTGTGTTCTGAATGGACATATCTTCCACTGCTTTTATTAATTTGCTAGCCTCATCAATGGGATGGGTTGTTGGTATTTCTTATGTTGGTGCTGATGTAGATGCTGGTGTTGATGTAGATATTGATGCTGATGTAAATACTATGGGAATAGCAATAATGGAAACTACTTCCATGCTAGCTTGTTTTTCCTTTGCAAGCTTATCCATCACTATCTCCATTTCCTTTAGTTGATCTATCAACTAGATGATTAAATTCATCATCTCATCCTTTTGATTGTTTGTCTCCATAACCTCCTTAGTTTGTGATGTTAGAAAATTATATATTACAAAGCAATGAAACACATAAAATATGCAGAAAACACAAGCACACAAAACACATAAAACCAGAGAGACACAGATATACGTGGTTCACCCAATTTGGGCTACGTCTACCCCGAATAGCCTATCCTTCCTTTCTATTATAAAGCAAAATGAAGAGACACAACCTACAACAGATCCATTGTAATATCCTCTGTTCTCTCTCATAGACTCCCAATCTATTTCTCGCTCTGAGAATACACATACAATACACACCTGCAATACAATACCCTCATACAAAGCAAGGGGTTGCCTTCTAGGGAAAAAAAACCTAAATTAAAATAACTTCTACCGTCAGATCATATACCTAATGAACGACCCAAATTGACTAGAAATTACTATACTTTTACAAGGCAATTTTACATCTGTTTTTAGCTTCGGGGGTGCTGCCCCCGAAACCCCTCGCCAAGGGGGGCTCCATAAAGTTGCCCCTGCCCCCCTGGACCCCCTAGGTAGCATTTAATTACGGGCAGAGTTTCCGCCCCATTAAGGTACAGGGGTCCAACGCTGTGATACAAAATAAACAAGATAATCAGGCTCCACACCCAATAATCTCCCACTCTGAGACTGATTGTAGCAACTCTATCGCTGCTTCATTTGTTGGAAAATGACTCTTCTTTGGACCTAGTTGTTTCTCATCTTCATCATCATCCTTGAAGACCAATTGAAACTGAGCATAATCTTAGTTTCTCCCTGGTTACAACTTTTGTTAGCATATCTGCAAGATTTTGGCTAGTGTGTATCTTTTCCAGCTTCAACTGTCCATCTTCCAATACTGACCATATGAAATGGTACTTGAGCTATATGTGTTTAGTCCTGGAATGAAAAATTGATTTCTTTGCAAGATTAATGGCACTTTGGATATCACTGTATAACGTGCCCATATCATGCTTCTTACCCAATTCATCCATAAACCTTTGTAACCAAATCATTTCTTTACTAGCCTCTGTAGCAGCAACATACTCTTCTTCTGTTGTTGAAAGTGCAACAACACTTTGGATTTTTGAAACCCAACTGACAGTTGTTCCACCTACATTAAATACATATCCTATAGTGCTTCTCCTATTATCTCTGTCACCTGCCACATCTGCATCAACATATCCTTGTAGAGCAATGTTTGAACCACCAAAGCATAATGCTTGATTTGTGGTACCTTTCAAATATCTGAGAATCCATTTTACTACCATCCAATGTTCTTTTCCTGGATTGTTCATGTACCTGCTTACAACTCCCACTGCATGTGCAATATCATGCCTTGTGCATACCATTGCATACATTAAGCTTCCAACTGCTGATGCATGTGGAACTTTAGACATATAGTCCATTTATTCTTGGGTCTTGGGGCACATCTCCTCACTAAGTTTGAAATGGATAGCAAAAGGTGTACTAACTGGTTTTGCATTCTGCATATCAAATCTTTTCAACACCTTTTGTATGTACTCATTCTGAGACAGTGTTAATTTGCGATCTTTCCTGTCTCTAGTTATTCTCATACCAAGGATTTGTTTTGCAGCTCCCAAATCCTTCATTGCAAATTAATTTTCCAATTTTCTTTAGAGCACATTTATTTCCTGCATGTTAGACCCTACAACAAGCATGTCATCTACATACAATAATAATATAATATAGCTGCCATCATTTTTCTTCTTCAGATAAAAAAAATGATCAGAGTGACATCTAGTATAACCTTGTTCAGACATAAACTTGTCAAATTTTAGATACCACTACCTTGGAGCTTGTTTTAAGCCATACAATCTCTTCTTTCACCTGCAATCTAATTTTTCTTTCCCTTTGACCTCATGTCCTTCTGGTTGCTGCATATAGATCTCTTCCTCCTAATCTATATGGAGAAATGTTGTCTTTACATATAACTGTTCAATATGAAAATATTCTGCTGCTACAAGACTTAAAATAGTTCTGATTGAAGCCATCTTAACAACAGGAGAGAATATTTCATCAAAATCAATACCTTTCTTCTGCGCAAACCCCTTCACCGCAAGTCTAGCTTTGTACTTTTGTTTTCCTCCATCTTCTTCCTTCAGCCTATAAACCCATTTATTCTGCAGTGTATTTTTACCTACAGGCAACCTGAATAAGTCTCAAGTCTGGTTATGCATTAGGGAGTCCATCTCTTCTTTCATGTCTATCTCCCACTGCTTCTTGGTTTCAACCTGCATTGCTTCTTCATAAAATTCGGGTTCACCAAAATCAGTCAACAATAAATAATATAATGAAGGAGAGTATCGTTCAGGGGGTCTATTTATCCGGGTAGATCTTCTAACACCACTTTAAGGTGTTTGAGGTGCATGTTGTTGTTGTGGTGGTTGTTGATTATTATTATTTTTAGGCACCTTTTCTTTTTCAGTGATATCGTCAAGAACTGTGTATTCTTTGTTTTCTTTTTCCTGTTTCTTTTCCTGCAACTAATTCTTATACAAGACCTTTTCATTGAATATCACATCTCTGCTCCTAATGATTTTGTGATTTTCATAATCATATAAGCAATAGCCAAAATCATTAACACCATATCCAATAAAGGTACATTTCTTTGATTTTGCCTCAAGATTTGTTCTATTTTCTTTATTAATATGGACAAAGGCCTCACAGCCAAAAGGTTTTAAAAAAGAGTAGTTTTCCTTTTTACCTGTCTATGCTTCCTCCAGAATACCACCATCCAAGGAACTTGCAGGCCCTCTGTTTATTAGATGAACAACAGTATCTACAACATCTGCCCAAACTTGTAAAGGCAATCCTACATGCAATCTCATGCACCTTGCATGCTCCATGATTTTTCTTATCATCCTTTCTGACACACCATTTTCTTGTGGTGTTATTGGAACTGTCTTTTCTCTTCGAATTCCATGCTATGAATAGTACCTATAAAACTCTTTGCTACAATATTCACCTCCATTGTCTGTTATGAGACACTTCAACTTCTTTCCTGTCTCAATCTCAACCAAAGCTTTCCATTTCTTGAAAGTATCAAATACATCAGATTTATTCTGAATACAATAAATCCAATTTTTTTTGGATGCATCATCAATAAAAGTAACATAATAACGAGAGCCACCGAGAGATGATACCTGAGAAAGTCCCCATACATATGTATGCACAAGCTCTAATTTTTCGCTTTTCTTTTCTTTCCCAAATCTAAGAAATCTGACTCTCTTTTGTTTTCCATAAATGCAATTCTCGCAGAAATCCAAATCAACATTCTTCAAAGCCAGCAAAAAATTTCTTGAGTGAAGAATCTTCATCCCCTTCTCACTCATGTGTCCAAGCATATGATGCCATAATGCTACACCTACTCCTTTGGAAGTTAAAGCATTAATAGAGTTATAAATACCATTGCATAAATACAATGTACCAACCTTTTCACCTTTTGCTATTACCAGCTCTCCTTTGGTGACCTTCCAAGTTTTATCTATGAAAGTTGTCACACAACCTTCACCGCCTAACTACCCTGTTGAAATCAGATTTTTCTTCAGATCTGGAACATGGCTTACCTCCTTTAATATCCATTGGTTTCCATTCTGTTGTTTTACAAGAACTTTACCCATTCCAAAAATTTTACAGGGTTTATCATCACCCAAACGAACTTGTCCAAAATCTCCTTGAACATAGTCATGAAAATATTTCTTATCAGGTGTGGCATGGAAAGAGGCCCCTGAACCTACTACCCAGGAATCAGTAACATTTTCAAAAGAAATAATCGAAGCATCTTGTAACACATCACCTGTCACATTTGCTTCATGATTGTTTTCTTGCTGTGCGTCTCCTTCTTTTCCCTTCCGAGATCTACAGTCTTTCTTCAGGTGTCCTTTATTTCCACATTTCCAGCACACTATTCCTGATCTAGACTTGGATATGCCTTTCCTTGATTTACTGTGATATCCTGAGCTCTTTCCCCTTTCTATTCTCCTTCCCCTAGACTCTGCACTCAAAGCATTACCCAATGTCTCACCGGAGCTTTTCCGTTGCATTTCCTCGCTAAGGATAGCACCAACAACATCATAACACTTTAAAGTACTAGATCTATAGACACAGTTACTAATGGCCATAACTAAACCATTCCAGATTTTTGGCAAAGAGCACAGAAATAAAAGAGCCTAACTTCATCATCAAAGTTTACCCCTACAAAACTTAACTGACTGGTAACTATATTAAAATCATTTAAATGGTCTGCAACATATCCACCTTCTGACATCTTCATATTAAATAAACGTTTCATAAGAAATACCTTGTTTGAGGTTGAGGGTTTTTCACATAATTTCGCCAATGCCTTAATCAAACCCTCTGTTGTTGTTTCCTTCAAAATATTGAAGGCTACTGACGCTGCGAGGCACAACCGTACTACTCCGAGTGCCTTTCTATCGAGAATCTCCCATTCTGCGTCTGTCATAGCCGTCGACTTCTTTGTTTTTCTGCTGAATGGTAGGTAAAAATATTTCTGATACAAATAATCTTCCATCTGCATCTTCCACAGTGGGAAGTTTTGGCAGTTAAATTTCTCAACCCTAAAATTACCATCTTCCGCCATTGCTCCCACTTGAACCAAGAACCCTTCTTTCCTGCGAGTTTATTAGCAAAATAGACCTTCGGCTCTGATACCAATTGTTAGAAAATTATATATTACATAGAAATGAAACACATAAAATATGCAGAAAACACAAGCACACAAAACACATAAAACCATAGAGACACAGATATACGTGGTTCACCCAGTTTGGTCTACATCCGCCCCGAACAGCCAGTCCTTCCTTTTCTATTATCCAGCAAAATGAAGAGACGCAACCTACAGCAGATCTATTGTAATAACCTCTATTCTCTCTCACAGTCTCCCAATCTATTTCTCGCTCTAAGAATACACATACAATGCACATCCGCAATACAATATCCTCATACAAGGGGTTGACTTCTAGGGTAAAAAACCCTAAAATAAACATAACTTCTACCACCAGATCATCTGCCTAATGAACGACCCAAATTGACTAGAAATTACTATACTTTTAAAAGGAAATTTTACATCTATTTTTAGCTTCGGGGGCGTTTCCCCCAAAACCCCCCGCCAGAGGAGGCTCCATAAAGTCACAACTGCCCCCCCTAGAACCCCTAGGCAACATTTAATTATAGGCAGTGTTTCCGCCCCATTAAGTTATAGGGGTCAGACGCTATGATACAAAATAAACAAGATAATCAAGCTCCACATCCGACATGTGGATGCTCAGTAGTTGGTAGCTTTAACTGTTTCTTCAGTGCAACTATGTCTGCATTTTTCTTCTTTACAAGTTCTTCTGCTGCCTTGATGTTAGTTGGATTATAGCCAATTTAAATTACCAACTCTTCCAGTGACTTGATCTTTTATCTTTTGTTTGTGATGATGCTTTTCTAGATTTAACTGTGATTTTGCATTTTCCAGGGAGTTCTTCAACTTATGCACACTTAGAGCTTTATATGTCATGGTAGAATATATCATCTCTCCTGCCTGCTTGTGGAATTAAATTTGGTTAATTGGATGTGTTAGGTCCCTGTAATTTGTTATATTAGTAAGACCAAATAAACAAGGGTAACATCAAACCAATTTTGGAGTCCTATGACCTAACCTTCCTAGACTCAGAGAGGGCTCTCTCTATATTTGTATAAAAGATATAACTTGATTAATTTAGGATGTTGATTTTAATCTAGTTAAAATGATAGGGATTGTTTGTTTTGTTTTTTTTGATTTGGTTGCTTGTTAAGAAGAATAGATAGAGTAAGAGAAATTAAAACCATTGGGCTATGGAGTCTATGAAAGGTTTGAAGAGTACAACAACAAATCAAGGGTGTTCCACAGGGAAAGCTAACATAGCCAAATGGATCTTAATAGCTTATGTGGGTGTGAAATGAACACCAAGTTGTGAGTTTAGTAGCTTTAAAGGGAAATTAATAATCCTTTAACATGTACTAGAACAAGAAGAGTCTTTAAGATTACTATTTTTAAGAAAGAACCAAAGGATAGGTCATACCATAAACTTCTTTGGCTAGACTTTACCAAGTAAACTTTAAGACAAAAATCCAGCAAATCCTAGAGAGCAGGGAACTCCTAAATTTTCTAGCTATTCACTTTCAGACAAAGAAAACATTTAAGATAATAATTTAGTAATGATTAAAGAGCAGGGAACTCCTAATTTTTTCTATCATACTTCGAAGACCTTTAAAGTGATTGTTCAAGATAGACCAAAGGACATGTTTGGTTTTGTGCATAGGTTTGCACATGGTTTTGGGGCATGATGGTTTTCGACCCCTGGTATTTTGTAGATCCGGTCAAGGGAACTACGGTTATGTTCCAATCTAGGGTTAATGGATTGGGGTTTATGTATGCTTCGGCATGTATATATATGTGTTGTAATAGTAAAAGGAATATAATGAAAAATCAAGATGGTTGTCCTGATTTGGGATCCAGGGGAAAATCTTTGTGTTTATCTATTTTATGTTTTATGCTCTCGCTATTATTTATTTTCTATCTTTAAGATTCATTTGTAGATAATTTCTATACAAGGTTAAAACCTACATTTGGTATCAAAGTAGTTTCAGCTTCAAGGGGACGCCTTTGCTGCTGAGGGGTTTTTTGCTTGGGCCTAAGGTAGACCCTGTTCAGTGGGAATTCTGCGAGATCGATTCTTGCACTAAAAGAAGATGGCGAGTGGTGGGAAGATAGAGATCGAGAAATTTAATGGTTAGAGTTTTGAGTTGTGGAAGCTCAAGATGAAGGATATGCTAGTGGATAAGGACCATTGGATTGTGGTAGATCCGAGTACTAAACCGACGGCAATGTCAGATGAAGACTGGAAGAAAATGGATCGGAAGGCAAAGAGCACAATACGGTTGTGTGTCTCAGATTTAGTATTGTTCAATGTATCTGGGGAAGCTACGGCGAAGACCTTGTGGGACAAGCTAGGGACTTTGTACCAATCTAAGTCTCTAGTGAATAAATTGTTCCTGCGGAAAAAGCTATATAACCTGAGGATGAAGGATGGAGACTTGGTGACAGAGCATCTGAATGCCTTCAATAATGTGGTAAGTCATTTTTCATCTGTTGATCTTAAAATATCAGATGAAGAAAAGTGCATCATTTTTTTGTGTTCTCTACTAGATTCGTGGGATAGTCTGGTTATTGCAATAGGTAGAAATACAACTACCTTGAATTTTTATGACATTGTCTCAGCCTTGCTGTCGGAGGAAATGAGACGGAGAAATATGGAGGGTCAGAATAGATATGCCTTATCTGTACGAGGAAGGTCCCAGAATATAAATAAGAATAAGGTTTCGAGTGGGAGATCTAAATCTAGAGGGAGATCTAAATCTTCTGGAAAGTTTGTAAACGTGTGCTGGAAATGCGGAAAGGAAGGGAATTACAAAAAGGACTATAGATCTAAAGCTCCTGAGAAAGGAAAGTGATATGATGATGCTTCTTCTACAGAGGCAAAAACCACCTTGGATGAAGGTGGGGATGTTTATTTTTCTTCTTCTTCAAATACACATCTAGATCATGAGTCATGGTTGATTGACTCGAGTGCATCCTTTCACTTCACTCCCCATAGGGAGTGGTTCTGCGAGTATGAGAAGTATGATGGTGGCGATGTCTTCTTAGGGGATGATAGGAAGGCTAGAATCATCGGACGTGGAAAGGTAAAGCTGAAGCTGCAAGGTGGAAGGATTAGAACACTTTCTGGTGTTATGTATATTCCTGCATTGGCCAGAAATCTGATTTCTGTAAGCAAGATGGATGATGCAGGTGTAAAAACAATGTTCGAGAAAGATACCTCTAAGATGGTTTGGGGAGCACTGGTATTAATGCGGGGAGTTCGGATTGGAACTCTATAAAAGCTTCAGGGCAGCACTGTTATTGCTGGGTGGAACAGTTATGTGGTTCCCAAAAGTGGAGCAGAAAGTCTAGCGGTCTCTGGAGAAAAGACCATGCTATGGCATCAAAGGCTTGGAAATGTTGGAGAGAAGGGCCTTCAAATACTGCATGGAAATGGTATGGTAGAAGGTATGTCTAATGGCTCTCTGGATTTCCATTTCTGTGAACATTGTGTATATGGGAAGCAAAATCGGGTGAGTTTTCCTTCTGGTGCTAAGAGGGCGAACAAGATATTAGAGCTTGTGCACAGTGATGTGTTTGGACCTGTGTCGGTTCCATCACTGGGTAAGTATGTGTACTATGTTTCATTCATAGATGAATTCTCAAGGAATACATGGATATATTTCTTGAGGAATAAATCTGAAGTCTTTGACAGATTTAAAGAATTTAAGGCTCTAGTGTAAAACCAGGCAGAGAAGAAGATAAAGGTGTTGAGGACAGATAATGGTGGAGAGTTCTGAAAGAATTAATTTGAAGAGTTCTGTAAGAAGTGTGGTATAGCATGGACAAATACTACTCCATACACCCCTCAGCAAAACATAGTTCCAGAAAGA
The DNA here is from genome assembly GCA_034641835.2 of Pinus albicaulis. Taxonomy (NCBI): domain Eukaryota; kingdom Viridiplantae; phylum Streptophyta; class Pinopsida; order Pinales; family Pinaceae; genus Pinus; species Pinus albicaulis. Next base: position 44,646,432 of record CM076575.1, on the reverse strand, counting down.
ATGAACAAAACGTTGATGGAAAAGGCAAGAAGCATGCTCAGTGGTACCGGGTTAGGACAAGAATTCTGGGTAGAGGCAGTGGAGACTACATGTTACTTGTTTAACAGATCACCTTCATCAGCGTTGGAGGATAAGACTCCACATGAGGTATGGACTAGTAAGAAACCCTCTCTTTCACATCTGAGGGTATTTGGATGTGATGCATATGTACATGTTCCAAAGGAGAAAAGGAACAAGTTGGATAATAAATCTGAAAGGTGCATCTTTATTGGGTATAAGGATGGTTTAAAGGGTTACAAGCTTTGGAACCCAGAAACAAGGAAGGTTGTGTACAGCCGAGATGTGGTGTTTAGAGAAGTGAAAGATGTTGTTAAACATGAAGTCCTACCAAAGGAACCTGAGAAGATAGAGTTTGAGCTAAAGGAGGATGAATCGGACTCTACAACAGAAGAAGACTCAGAAGATGATGAGCCACAAACTCCAGCTTTAAGAAGATCAGTTCGGGAAAGAAGGCAACCAGAAAGGTATAGTCCATCTGCTTTCTGTTCAGGTTTTGCCTTAACTATAACTGATGATGAACCCAAAACTTTCAGGCAGGCAGTAGATTCAGAGGATGGAAAACTCGGGAAGGAGGCCATGGTTGATGAAATGGCATCCTTGCACAAAAATGATGCATGGGATCTGGTGGAGTTGCCGGCTGGAAGGAAGCCCATTGGGAGCAAATGGGTGTTTAAGAAGAAGATGAATGTAGAAGGCAAGGTGGAGAAATACAAAGCTCGGTTGGTAGCGAAAGGTTATTCCTAGGTGTCGGGAATTGATTTTGGTGATATTTTTTCTCCTGTTGCCAAAGTTACTTCTATTAGATTACTTTTATCTGTTGCTGCTGCATTTGATTTTGAGATAGAATAGATGGATGTGAAGACAACATTTCTTCAAGGGGATCTAGAAGAGGAGATCTACATGAAGCAACCTGAAGGCTTTATGGTGAAGGGTAAGAAAGAACTGGTATGCAGGTTGAAGAAGTCTCTGTATGGGTTAAAACAGTCACCAAGGATGTGGTATCAGAAATTTGATAACTATATACGGGGACTTGGCTTCACCAGAAGCAAGGAGGATCACCGTGTTTATTTTAAATTAATTGGTGACCGTGTTATTTATTTGGTCTTGTATGTGGATAATATGTTGTTAATTGGAAATGACAAAGAAATTATCCAAGATTTGAAGACCCAACTGTTCTCCAAATTCGACATGAAGGATCTTGGTGCTGCAAACTATATTTTGGGCATGGAAATTAAGAGAGATCGGGAAAAGAGGAAGCTCTTGTTAAACCAAAGGAAGTATGTCGACACTATATTATGGAGGTTCAATATGCAAGATAGTAAACCGGTGAATGTTCTGATTCCTGTAGGTACAAAGTTGTCTGTTGAACAGTGTCCCAAGACAAAAGAAGAAGAGGAGGATATGTCTCGTGTTCCTTATGCAAGTGCAGTGGGTAGCCTGATGTATGCAATGGTATGTACTAGACCAAACATTGCATATGCAGTGGGAGTATTGAGCAGGTTTATGTCAAACCCAGGGAAGGAGCATTGGACAGTAGTGAAGTAGGTTTTCAGATATTTGCGTGGCACTAGTGATTATGGCTTGTGCTACCAGGGAAGACCAGGATTGGAAAGAGTGTTGGACATCCATGGTTTTTTTGATGTATGCTAGGCTGGAGATCTGGACCAAAGAAGATATACAAGTGGGTATGTGTTTAGCCCATTTGGAGGTGCAATCAGTTGGATGAGTAAAAGACAGTCTGTAGTGGCTCTTTCAACTACAGAGGTAGAATACACGACAGCCACTCATGCAAGCAAGGAAGCAGTTTGGTTGCAGAGGTTGTGTTCAAGTATGGGGTTGGTGCAGCAAGCTAAAAGGATAAACTGTGATAGCCAAAGTGCAATTTTCTTGACTAAGAACCCTGCTTGTCATTCAAAGACAAAGCACATTGATGTTCAATAACACTTTGTGAGTGTAATATCCCTTTTCCGGGAATATCACAATTCTATCCCAGAGATTGACTGTAGGGGAATTTATTAGATATGTCACCTTTGAAAAAAGATGAGATCCAGAGGCTACCTGGCCAACTACAGACTTCGTCTATAGAACTTGGAATAATTCCCCTTTCAGGAATTTCAAAAAGGTGCTCAAGGAAAACATTGTATAAGTAAAAATATGCAAAAATAATACATATCAGGGCTTGGTTCCCCTCATTTATGTTGTATGTGACTTATATATGGAATTTCATCAAAAAATAAATCATTTTAGACTATTTAAATAGATCTCCCAAAAACTTGACTAGCTAAAAAGCACCCAAAGAGGAAGGCTGCAGCAAAATACAAGCACTGCTTCGGGAATTGTGCAGTTTTAGCAGATGTTCAGAGGAGACCAGAAAGGAGACTTAAATTTCAGTCTTATAGCAGAAATTCAAAATTATGATAAATCCCTTTCATTATACAGTAGAATTCATGAGCCAATACAGCAACAAATCTTCAGAAAAGAGAGCAAGAACACAAGTACATTTGCAGAAATGCTTCAATGGCGTTATTTTTCAAGAGGTTCAGCAACTAAAAGTTACAATTCAGATCTAGGGTAGATCTATGGAAAAAATATCAGATATATACCAGAACTGGAAACTATATAGTTTTCTCTACAAGATCCACTTGGAATTTTGACAAAATCATGCATGAATAAGAGTAGATCTGAGAAACAAGTTGCAGATCTGGAAACTTCTGCAGCAAATTTTTGAATATAACATTCCATTACAATGGATCAGATATGAATAGAACATAGATCAACAATCCAATCCATGGATCACCAAGTGGAAGGCAAGCCCAGCACAAGAGATCTTTGATCTAAACTATGAGAAAGACAACCTGCAAACCCTCATACATAAATAACGCAGTTTACCCAGTGGGATAGCATTGTAGCTCAAATGACACTAAAAACTACTGAATAATTGCATATCTGAAGTACAAGAAATAATACACTTTTCCAGGAGGTCAAAGGACCCACTCCATGGAGAGAGGCTCTCAAAATACACTAGATCTCTGCAGAGACAACAAAAACCTCAATGGATCAGAACTGCCAATGTAAGTAGGAGCTTGGTCTCAAGCCTAATAGTGGTTCAATTTAGCAAACTTTCCTCCTTAAATCTGTTGAGCCCTAAAAGTGTCTTCTCCTTTGCCAAATTCCACTTCATCTTATCATTCCTTTTTGTCATTTTATAGACCTAAAGATCAATAAGAATGATTAAAATGTTGAAATTTGGTACCGGAGGACAGGTGGTTCCCTAAGGCTTTGATCTTTGGCCTAGGGAAAAGTGTCCAAAAGAATTTAATTTTTCTCCTAAAGTAACTTTATAATTTTTTTTATAAAGTTAAATCTAATTTAAAAGTGACTTAAGTGATAAAGTTACTAAAGTGACTTTATAAAGTTATAAAGTCAAATCTAATTTTAAAGTGACTTTAAGTGATAAAGTTACTAAAGTTAAAGTGACTTTAAATAAAGTCAATATAAAATTAGAAAGAAAAAAGTGACTTTGGAAATAAAAGACTAAGTGGGTCTTTATTAAAGTGGGGTGAATTAAAAAATGAAAAGTGAGATTTAAATGAGCATTTAATCTCAGCCCTAGATCTCAATCTATCTCAGCCATTGGATTTAGGGATTCCCAAAAAGTCACTTAGGGTTAGGTTAAAGGAGGAAAAGGAGGAAAAGGTCATTCATTCTTTCATGAGCAGATTGGGAGAAGGAGAGCAAGAGAGCAAGGGAGATTTCTGAGCAGTGAGGAGAAGGAGGCAGCAGCTTGGCACACATTCCAAGGCCATATTTTAGCAAGACCGTACAGCAGAGTTTGCACACAGTTCAAGGAAGATTTGGCACGATTTCCAAGGCAGAATCCGTACAGCAGCTTGTGGCACGTTTTCCAAGGCAGCCGTACCATTTTCTGGGCACAGATTTCGAGGGAGAAGCTGCTGTTTTTGCTGCACGCTTTTCTAGACAGGCCGTACAGCTTGTAGCTGATTGCTGGCACAAAAATCGAGGCATATTTCCGTACAGCAGCATTTAATACAGCTGCACGCATTCCAAGGAGGCCGTACAGCAGCATTTATTGCTGTTCTGCACGCAAAAAGAGGAGGCCGTACAGCAGAAATTAATGCTGTAATTTCTGGGCACGTTTTTCAAGGAAATACGCACAACATTTATTGCTGGTTTAGTTTTACTGTCTGCACGTTTTCCGAGGCGGTGGTTAAGCACGGAAAGAGATAAGTTGTAAAAGTTTACTTGCTGATTTTTCTGAATATTTCTCTCACTGTAAAAAAGCATTTTTCAGAAATAAGAAGGAGCTCTCAAACTGGTTTTCCCCAAGAGTTGTAGGGGGTTTTTCCAGGGTCACCTTGACCAAAAATACTGAGTTATGATGTGTTGAATGACTGTTTGTTACTGCTGTTATTTTATTTCTGCATTTACAGCATTCTGAAAAAATTTCCAGAATTTGTGTTTTCAGCAAAATTTATTTTCCAGTTATTAAATGTATGGATATGGGAAAGGGCATTTAATTATTTTGGAGTAATAAGGTGAAAACTGAAAACCGGGGTGGGAAATAGAATTTTCTACATGGTATCAGAGCTTGAGTGCTGAAAGAGCAGTTTGGGACAGCAAGGAGGAAAATTACAGCCTGCTGATTTTTCACTCAGAAAATTCCAGCAAGCTGATTTTTCACAAACATCAGATTTTTACCTTTACTACAGCAGTGTTATTTTTCAGTTTTAGGACAGCAGGATGTCATTGGGACTAAGGGTGGAGGATAGGTTGGATGGGCATTCCAACTACAACATTTGGAAGGAGAGAATGCAGAGTATCTTTGAGGAGGCAGAAGTCTGGGACATTATGGTGCATACCACACAGAACCCTGTGAATGTGCCTACTGATGCTACTCAGTTGGCAGCATATAATAAAAAGAACAACAAGGTTAAGAGGCTGATTCTAGACGGAATCAAAGACCATTGCATTCCTCATGTGAGAGGGAAGAGAAATGCTCATGAGATGTGGACAGCATTGTCCAATCTCTACCAGAGTACCAATGAGAACCGGAAGATGGTCCTGAAGGAGAAGATGAAGACCATTAAGATGGGCAATGATAGTGCCGCTGGATATCTCACTAAGATTACTAATGTGAGAGATGAGTTGGCAGCGATTGGAGAGGCCATTCCACCCACTGAGTTGGTGCGGATTGCAGTGAATGGCCTCCCCCGTTCATGGATGAACTTTGTTGATGGAGTTTGTGCACGTGAGACCCTTCCCACATGGGAGAGGTTTTGGGATGATTGTATTCAGACAGAAATCAGGAAAGGTCAGCTTGGGGCAGCCAAGCCAGTTGAGCAGGATGAGGATGTAGCACTGTTGGCAGGACGCAAGAAAGGCAAAGGGAAGAAGCAGGCTTCCACAAGCAATGGTGGGGGCAAAGGCAAAGGTAAAGGTAAACAGGATAACACACAGAAGGACTATTCCAAGGTGAAGTGTTGGAATTGTCAGAAGATGGGACACTATGCAGTTGTGTGTCCGGAGAAGAAGAAGAAGAAGAAGGGGAAGAACCAGAGTATGGCAGCTTCAGCAGAGGTTGAGGACTTTGCAGATCGTTTTGACCGGGAGTTTGGGTTCACTGCGTGTGAGTCCTCTAGTGCGGGATTATCTGCCATAGAGGTTCAGAGGGAGCATGCATTTCCCTCGATTAACGGAGCATCTTCGGGTATCTGGTATGTGGACAGTGGGGCTTCACGTCACATGACAGGAGTCCGTGAGTACTTCTCAGAGCTTTCAGAGAGTGGCACCGATGTAGAGGTAGTACTCGGTGATGACAGAGTTGTTAGAGCAGTCGGTGTGGGAACATTGACATTTCAGAGGGAGTCCAAACCTCCCTTGAAGGTGTCAGATGTTCTTTATGTGCCGGGGATGAGGAAGAACCTCATATCCGTCTCAGCTTTGGAGGACAGAGGATATGAGATACTATTCAGGGGAGGACAGGTGTTGATGTATCCCAGGGGCACTCCAGCTGATTCAGCTAGAGTGATAGGTGTACGCCATGCAAAGGTGTACACGTTTGCATTTCAGTCCCTTTTGGCATTGAGCAGCAGTACCGACAGCAGAGCTAGCAGTTCTGAGCAGTGTGAGATTTGGCACCGCAGGATGGGGCACATGCATCATGGAGCCTTGAGGACTTTGCGGGAGATCACTACAGGTGTGCCAGAGTTCAGTACTGATCACTTTGATACTTGCAGAGGATGTGCTATGGGCAAGTTTGCCAAATCCCCTTTTCCCAGCAGTGACAGCAGAGCGACTGGGATACTTGATTTGATTCATTCCGATGTGAGCGGTCGGATGTCTCATGTTTCCTTGAGTGGATATGAGTACTATGTGTTATTCATTTATGATCACTCCAGGAGGACCTGGATTTATTTCTTGAAGACCAAGAGTGAGGTCTTCAAGCGGTTTCAGGAGTTCAGAGCTCTTGTGGAGACACAGACAGGTCGGAAGATCAAGTCCCTGAGGTCAGACAATGGAGGAGAGTACACCCTTGGAGAGTTTGTTGACTATTGTGCGGAGGCAGGCATTAGGAGGGAGCTCACTGTTCCTTACAACCCCCAGCAGAACGGGGTTGCAGAGAGGAAGAACAGATCCATCGGAGGGGCTGCCAAAGCCATGTTACATGATCAAGGGTTGCCATTGTTTTTGTGGGCAGAGGCCTGCAACACAGCTGTTTACTTGCAGAACAGGAGTCCGCATCGTGCCTTGGGGCACATGACTCCGGAGGAGGCTTTTTCTTGGAAGAAGCCTGATATGGGTCATCTTCGTATCTTTGGGTGCATGACATACTCCTACATACCCAAGGAGAAGAGGACCAAACTAGAGCCCACCGCAGAGAAAGGTATCTTTGTGGGCTACAGTGAGACCTCCAAGGCCTTTCGGATTTACATTCCTGCGCAGAGGAAAGTTGTTGTCAGGCGGGATGTGAAGTTCGAGGAGGACATGGCCTTTAGGAGGTCACGGGAGTTAGAGTATCTGGATCAGCCAGACCCTCAGCAGCAGTTGAGTCAGTCGCAGGGATCCAGTGGGCAGGGATCAGGAGGATCCGGAGGTACATCTATGACGATGTCAGGTCCGTCAGTGGGGAGTGGCTCGCAGAGTCAGAGGGGTGGCGCTATGGGCAGCACGCAGAGCAGTCCACAGAGAAGTTCACTGGGGAGTCCACTGATGGATAGTTCACACGGTACCTCAGCATCTACAGGTTCAGGTGCAGGCAGGAGGACAGCAGACAGACAGTCAGGAGTTCAGGCTCCTGATGTTGAGGAGGAGGAGTTTTATTCTCCCATGAGAAGCGGCACTAGAAGAGGAAGCCCGGGCGGCTTCAGACACTCCTGGAGAGATGCTGGCGCATCCTGGTTGGCCGAGGCCTAAGAGGCTTCTGGCCAAAGAGAGCGTGTATTCACCCGAGAGGGTTTTAGAAGAGATGGTGTTTGGCTACCAGCATCCTTGACTCTGAGCCTTCTAGCTATGAGGAGGCAGCTAGCCAGCAGGTCTGGAGAGAGGCCATGCAGGAGGAGTATTCTTCTATCATGAAGAATGATGTTTGGGAGGTGGTGCCGAGGCTCGAGGGCAAATCCATGGTTACTTCCAGATGGCTTTACAAGGTAAAGCATGCTGCAGATGGCAGCATTGAGAAATTCAAAGCGAGGTTTGTGGCTAGAGGGTTCTCCCAGGTAGAGGGAGTTGATTATGAGGAGACCTTCGCTCCCGTGGCTCGATATACTTCGATCCGCTCCATTATATCGATAGCAGCAGAGATGGGTTGGAAGATCCATCAGATGGATGTGAAGACCGCATTTCTCAATGGCTTCATACAGGAGGAGGTGTACATTGAGCAGCCACAGGGCTTTGAGGTGCATGGGAAGGAGTCCCATGTGTGCAGACTGAAGAAGGCCCTTTATGGCCTGAAGCAAGCTCCCTGAGCTTGGTACTCCAGGATAGATACTTACTTGCAGAAGATGGGTTTCACAAAGAGTGAGGCAGATCCGAACCTTTACTATATTGTGATAGGTGAGGAGCCTCTCATTCTGGTGCTGTATGTGGATGACTTAGTCATTACAGGTGCAGAGAGACTCATAGAGCACCGCAAGAGAGATCTTGCGGCGGAGTTTGAGATGAAGGACATCGGCTTGATGCATTACTTTTTGGGTTTGGAGGTGTGGCAGGAGGAGGGGCATTTCTTCCTGGGACAGGGAAAGTATATTGTGGACATCCTTGGCAGATTCCACATGGAGGATTGTAGACCCATGTCGACACCGATGATCACCAACTGGAAGAAGCTTCATGCTTCAGATTTCGAGTTGGTGGATCCCACATTGTATAGACAACTGATTGGTTCCTTGATGTATTTGGTCAACACCAGACCAGATATATGTTTTGCAGTCAACACGATGAGCCAGTTCATGTGTGAGCCCAGGAGGGTGCACTGGGTTGCTGCAAAACACATTTTGTGGTACTTGCAGGGGACAGTGGATTATGATCTAGATTATAGGCAAGGGGATGGAGTGAGATTGGCAAGTTACACTGATTCTGATTGGGCAGGTTGTGCTTCTGATAGGAAGAGCACTTCAGGGTGCTGTTTTGGGTTGGGTTTGGCAGTGGTGTCGTGGTTCAGCCGAAAGCAGCAGTCAGTAGCATTGAGTTCAGCGGAAGCAGAGTATATGGCAGCCAGTCTAGCTAGTTGTGAGGCCATCTGGCTTCGCAAGATGTTGTTTGGCTTATTTGGTCAGCCGTTGAGACCTTCAGTGATTTACTGTGATAATCAGAGTTGCATTAAACTCACGGAGAATCCAGTATTTCATGACAGGTCAAAGCATATCGGGATCAAATATCATTTCATCAGAGACTATGTTCAGAAGGGAGCTGTGAAGCTTGAGTATATTTCCACTGATGAGCAGGTTGCAGATATTCCTACCAAAGCCTTACCACGGGGCAAGCATGTCTACTTCAGAGAAAAGATGGGTGTGGTGAGGAACACCTTCCTCGGTAAGAGGGAGTGTTGAAATTTGGTACCGGAGGACAGGTGGTTCCCTAAGGCTTTGATCTTTGGCCTAGGGAAAAGTGTCCAAAAGAATTTAATTTTTCTCCTAAAGTAACTTTATAATTTTTTTATAAAGTTAAATCTAATTTAAAAGTGACTTAAGTGACTTTATAAAGTTATAAAGTCAAATCTAATTTTAAAGTGACTTTAAGTGATAAAGTTACTAAAGTTAAAGTGACTTTAAATAAAGTCAATATAAAATTAGAAAGGAAAAAGTGACTTTGGAAATAAAAGACTAAGTGGGTCTTTATTAAAGTGGGGTGAATTATAAAATGAAAAGTGAGATTTAAATGAGCATTTAATCTCAGCCCTAGATCTCAATCTATCTCAGCCATTGGATTTAGGGATTCCCCAAAAGTCACTTAGGGTTAGGTTAAAGGAGGAAAAAGGAGGAAAAGGTCATTCATTCTTTCATGAGCAGATTGGGAGAAGGAGAGCAAGAGAGCAAGGGAGATTTCTGAGCAGTGAGGAGAAGGAGGCAGCAGTTTGGCACACATTCCATGGCCATATTTCAGCAAGACCGTACAGCAGAGTTTGCACACAGTTCAAGGCAGATTTGGCACGATTTCCAAGGCAGAATCCGTACAGCAGCTTGTGGCACGTTTTCCAAGGCAGCCGTACCATTTTCTGGGCACAGATTTCGAGTGAGAAGTTGCTGTTTTTGCTGCACGCTTTTCTAGACAGGCCGTACAGCCTGTAGCTGATTGCTGTCACAAAAATCGAGGCAGATTTCCGTACAACAGCATTTAATACAACTGCACGCATTCCAAGGAGGCCGTACAACAACATTTATTGCTGTTTTGCACGCAAAAAGAGGAGGCCGTACAGCAGAAATTAATGCTGTAATTTTTGGGCACGTTTTTCAAGGAAATACGCACAGCATTTATTGCTGGTTCAGTTTTACTGTCTGCACATTTTCCGAGGCGGTGGTTAAGCACGGAAAACGAGATAAGTTGTAAAAGTTTACTTGCTGATTTTTTTGCTGAATATTTCTCTCACTGTAAAAAGCATTTTTCCAGAAATAAGGAGGAGCTTTCGAACTGGTTTTCCCCAAGAGTTGTAGGGGTTTTTCCAGGGTCACCTTGACCAAAAATACTGAGTTATGATGTGTTGAATGACTGTTTGTTACTGCTGTTATTTTATTTCTGCATTTTCAGCATTCTGAAAAATTTCCAGAATTTGTGTTTTCAGCAAATTTATTTTCCAGTATATTAAATGTATGGATATGGGAAAGGGCATTTAATTATTTTGGAGTAATAAGGTGAAAACTGAAAACCGGGGTGGGAAACAGAATTTTCTACATAAAATCACTTAAGGAATACATGCAATGACTGACTTGTTATATTTTTGTGGTTTTGTTGTCTTAATGATTTCTGAGCAGTTTTAGCTACAGAATGTAGTCATTCTGTAGCCAGTTACACATTCCGTAGCCATTTTGGTGTTTGAACATATTACATGTGTCATCTGAAGGAAAGGCGTATATGGTTAGATTCTAAATCTTTCCTACATCGTTCCTTGTCATCCACGAAGGCTGAGTCAATAACTGGAGATGCTTATGCACGTGGTCAAACCAAAAGTCCGAGAAGCATATTTTTATAAGGATAAGGACTCTTGATTTGCTTTCAGCAAATCACGAGTCCTAAGAAGGAGTTTTAGTTTGATTTTGACTTTAGAATAAACCTGTGCCTACTTTCATTCAATATCAGTTATGTAATTTCCTATAAAGTTAGCTTGGTGAGACTGAGAAAACAAGTTAACTCTTATTTTTGCCAATACTGTGATACTCTATTTGGAAGTATTTTTTATAGTAAGAAGAAGCATAAATTTGATGCTGTATTGAAGACAAACTTGAGGAGTTAAAGATTTTTATGCCAAATTGATAGTAGAGGGCCCCTGCTATCCAAGGAGGCTTCCACATGCTTTCTAGATAAGTAGCTTTTAATTTTGTCTTGTTATATATCTTACTTAGACAGTTTTCTGAGTTCATATCTTTTAGTATCATGTCTTGCATTGTTTGTTTAACTAACAGATCCTCATGATGTTATAGTTAGTCTTTTCTCAAAGTTTTTCCAACATATCTCTATTCAATGAATGAATTTAATTGTGACATCCTGAGTTACCAATACTTTAGCTTTTGTTATTTAGATTAAAATATCCTCATTATCTTACAACCATTCTTTTTCTTAAAATCTTTTCCAACACATCACTATTATATGAATGAGATTTGGTTGTACTATGTTGAGTTAATTAGCAATTTCTGTTCTGCAATTAGATAGAAGATCCTCATATTGTTACAAACAGTATTTTTCTCAAAATTGTTCCAATAAATCTCTAAATCACAGAAAAGACCTAATTGTAATATTGTGGGTTACTTCTTGTTTACAAGATCCTTATTTCATTATATCTAATCTTCTTCAATAAACTCTTCCTATAAATCTCTAGCTGATGAACGAGATCTAGTTATAATGTCATAAGTAGTTTCAAATATTCATTGGAGATCCTTAACATATTATAGCATTTTTCTTCTCAAGCTGTTCCAAAATATCTCTATCATATGAATAAGATTGCACTATAATATTCTAAGTTTCTGTCTATTTTTAGGAAGATCCTCATCACATTGGAGTTCAATCTCTTTCACAAATTATTCCACCAAACCTCTAACTAAAAGGATCAGGTTGAAATATAATGTCTTGAGTTACATTTCATGTTCATTTGCAAGCTAGGACATCCATGGATTAGAATTCTTTGTTTTTCATCATTTTCCTAATTCGGGACAGAATTTACAATTACACTCTATTTTGAGTGTAAGGTTCTCTTTTATTTCCTTTTTGACATAGATTTTATGTCATCTTTTGAACATAGAATATCATACTAAAACTCAAACATAAAAAAACTCAAAAACATCAACAAAATATTGAAAACAATGAAATAATAATAAGGATATTTAGGCACATATAGTGCAAGTATACCTCATCAGTTTACAAGCCCTGGTCGATAATTTATGCTATCGATTCAGGACCCTGAATTGACTAAACATTTTGGCGTCGTTGCCAGGGAGGTATAACTAGGTAGCCTTATTTCCTATTTCCCAAAAACAATGATATGTGTAGAGAAAGAGATTCTAGGGGTAGATTTGTAAAAGGAAAAAGTTTAATTCCCACAACTCCACTCACTCCACCAAGACCAAGAAGTAGCACGCCTCCAACTCAAACTCACATTCCATACTATACTGGTCATAGGCTTCCAGAAGTCTCAAGATCAGATATCCCATTAGGAAGATCCCCCACTTCATCCACTGAAGCAATTCTAGAGGAAGAAGATCCAAGGACTCCTACAGAAGGGATAACCTTTTTCACTTCCACAGGGGAATATATTCTAGCAGAAGAATTACAAATCCCTAGTGAAGAGGAAGAAGAGGACTATTTCTTCAATATACCCTTAATAGAAGAACCAGCAGAACAATTAGCTCTTCCAACTGAACCCTATATTAGTTCAGAGGAGTCTATCATGGCAGAAGAAGGCGAAGGAGATGTCTTTAATGGAGAACATACACTATTTGGAGGAGGTAGAGGAAGAGGAGGAGATAGAGGAAGAGGTAGAGGAAATGCAGAAGGAGGAAGAGGAAATGAAAAAGGAGGAAGAGGTAGAAGGGGAACTGGAAGTCCTTTTGGATTCCCTATAGTAGATGAAGAGACTAATGCAACTATGAAAAATATCTCACCTTCTGTTCTTCCAAACTTTCATGGACTAAAAAGTGAGGATCTTGAAACCTTCTTATTTGAATTTTAAGTTCTATGTAGAACCTATGATTATCTACAAGATGCTCAGAAACTTAAACTGTTCCCTTCAACATTGAAAGGAGCAGCATTAAAATGGTTTATGAGTTTAATCACTAGGTCTGTTAGGACATGGGATGACATGAGGAGAGAATTTCTAGATAGATACTTGGATTAATATATACCAGTCAATCATAAGGAAGAAGTGTTCAATATTATGCAAAAAGAGGATGAAAACCTGGAAGATTTGTTGGAAAGATTCAATTATAACATCAAGAGGGAAAAAATGGAAACTCTAGATCAAGAAAATTTGAAAGCTCTCTTGTTGAAAACAATTAGGGATGAATGGATAAATATCCTCAATATGATGGGACAAGGGGACATATCTCAGCTTCCATTACCTAATATAGCTAAGTTATGTATCAATCTTTCAAGAGGAAAATCTAAAACTCTAAAAGGACCGAGAGACCCTGCTCTTGCAAGGGCAAGTAAATCTGCACCTGGAACAGTAAGTAGGGCAGAAATAGGTAATATGCTTGATGAATTCAAATATGACATTCTAGGGAGTCTTAGTGAAAAAATAGACACCCTTAAGTTACAAAACAAGCAAAAACCTGAAACTGATGCCTTAGCAATCTTTTGTCCCAAATGTAGGAAGAAGCATGCCTTGAGAGAGTGTCATTTAGATGCAAAAGTAATAGAGACTTGTGCAATTTGTTCAGAAAAACATGAGACCAAGGGTTGTCCTTCACTCCCTGGTATTAAGGTAGTCTTTCAATAAGAAACAACCACAAATTCCACAGAATCTCTTAACTTTGTCTCTAGAAGACCTTGGCAGGGATCTCAGACACCTAGGTTTAATAATCAAATGTATAATCAAACCCCACCAAATTGGAACTCTTGGCAGCAACCTTGGCCCCAATTTCAAAATCGATCTCAACCTTGGGCACAAGGAACACAAAATACTTATGGAAGGTTCTCTCAGTATTATCAATATCCACCTTCTTATCCCTCATATCCAACATATTCAAACTTTCCCCCACAAAAAAATCCTCAACAGAGTCCACAACATCAAAACCAAAATCAAAATCCACCACTTCCATTACCATTTCCTCAAAAAGAAAATCAATTTCCTGCCCAGCCTATACCAAACCCCAACAATAAAAACCCTCAGAATACATATATGATAGAAGGTCAATTGATGAAGAGAGAAACCCACTACAAGCAGGTTCACCTTTCTTTTTACAAAATGAACCTGCAAACTCAAACTATATCAAATTTCAGATTCATAAAACCAATACTTCGATCTTGAGACCTGTGGGTTATGGCCCACTCTTCTTTTGTCGCGCTATTTCAATGGAAAACCTGCTTAACCCACAATCACCACTTTATGCATCTAAAAATAATGCATTTTAAATTAAAGCCCAACTAAATTCTAAATCTGGGCAACTTCATCAATAATGCGGAAGCTTCTTTCAAGTCCATATCGGTATGGTTATAAACCATGTATTAAGAATATCACAGTAATATATGAATCAATATTCCAACTCTGATTTAAAATCATAATAACAAATCCACTCCACTTAAATCAAATAACATTCGATTTTGCCTTAAAACTCCATGTTTTAAAACCCAACACTACAACTTCAATTCAGATTCTTACCTCTTCATCCGATTTGGGCTAAAACGTTTTTAAACGCGGGTTTCCACTACGAATCCAGTGTAACCTCGCTCCTTTCAAACCCTGGCTTCTCCGCCTTAAGGGTATAACTACAGGCCCGATAGAAATCAAATAAATAGGCTTAAATGCATAATCAAATATCAATAAATAGAGACATATATATATATATATCTAAACACAATTCTATGATCACCACCAGTCTTCAATTCGAGATCTTGTTTTCTTGATTACTTCTGTTCGTATGAGTCCTTTGTCGAAGTGTACGAAAAAAGATCACTTTAGCTACGCATAACTAATAGCCCTAACATCAAATATGGCTGCCAATATCTTTAGATCTGCAGTTAGTTGATCAAGACAAGAGCTGCAAAAAACCAGATCTATGCATAGAAAGACATTAAGCAGTAAAAAGAAGGGTTTGCTCCATATATCCAATAGACAAGACAAGAACAAATTTTGAAAGAATTTTTTGTATTAAGGGCACCTGGGAGGAAAACAAGAAGATGTTTCCAATTCTCCTCAATGGGATGGGTTCTTGGAAGTCCTCAGCACTTCAGATCTAGAATCTCTCTCTCTTGTTGGTGTAGAAAACCCAGACAAAGATAGAACTCAAAGGGAGTTCACACAACAAATAATGTAGAAAAATGTGACCAAGTGTATAGATCCAGAGTGATCTAATAGGCAACAAAAGGTGAAGAATGATAGGAAAAACCCTCCTATTTATAACAAAATATTTGGTCATTCTAGATCTTGGTGCATGATTAAAATAATGTTAACCAAATCTAGATCCACCTTTTATGGAATATTTTATTATATTTGTTGGAGGGAAAAAGTATTTGACTTGGGTCAAATCCCTTTATTTGTTAATAATAAACAAATAAATGATTTATTTATCTTTTTAAGGAAGTGGTTGAAGGATAATTAAATAAATAATGATTTATTTAATTATTTGTGGGTTATTTGGTCATATTTAACAAGGAATATTATCTAAATAAGATTTAAATAATTATTCCTAGAAAATAATAAGATAAATAAAGGTTTATCTAATTAATTTCTTTGTTTTGGGTTAAACATGACTAGGAATAATAATTAAATTATGGTTTAATTAATTATTCCATGAGGAAAATCAAACAAATATAGGTTTGTTTAATATTTCCTTTTGGGGTTTCCTGTTTAGACCATAAACAACCTAATAAATGTGGTTTACTAAGTTATTTGACATAGTGAAAGCAATTTTACTTAGGGTAAAATTGGTCTTACATGGTGTACTTGGGTCCATCTAATGATAGTAGGTTAGATGACCAAAAAATGGTGTAACAGATTGCCCCCCAGCGTGCGAGTGTTAGGAGCAAATCGTATGACCAAAGTACGTTGTAAGAACTCAATCACCAGACATCAAAAGGGAAGTCAAAGAGAGAAATGTAAGGTAGACTAATGTGCTGAAGAAATAGACCCTGAGGAGACGAGACTTGCAGGTGCAACAAGTCTCTTTTTATGAGAGGGTACCTGTGCTAAAGGTGGTGGGGGAGGCATAGCTATGCCCGCCGAGACAAAGTACAAAAGAATAGTGTGTCCAGTAAACAAGGGACTGAACCATAAAGTACAACCGGCATAAACATGAGCCAGATAAAAATACAATGAGGGATCCCACATACATGTTGTGCCTAGGACAAAAACCAAGACTTATACAATAATATCTGAGTACATGAGATACAAATACAACCCAAATGCCCCCTATAAGCGGGGAAGGGCTCACAAAATCTGACTGATACATGTAAATCAAAGAGGCGCTGCAAGCAGCTAAGGCCGACATCATCAAATATATGGAGCTGCATCGAGGGCTGCAATGAAGAGGTCATCTGGGCATGTGGGGGGCTACCTGCAGGGCCACCCCCTCATGAGGGCTGAGACATCTCACACACACCCGGGAATCACCAAGAGCTACTACTGCATCACTGAACCATCAAGTATACGGATCTCGATCATGCTGAAAGGAGCTGGAGTGGAGAAAAAATCAATTCAAAGGGAAATGAGAGATCCCTCTACCTGATCCGAGGCACCGAACAAGAGTGGAAGCTGGAACCAAGGTACACTGCCCTCTAGACCTGTCCTCTGGAATGAAGGAGCTGATGGCGACAGAAGGAGGTCCACCATAGGTGAGGCAATGAGAGATCCTCAACTAAGGCACGAGAGAAAATAGTAGAGCAACAGACAGACTAATACCAATGATGATGATGGAATGGAGGGGACTGAGTATCGAATGGACGACTTCCCTTGCTAGAGCATAAAGGGCAGGAATGACGTGGTAGCGACTGACACAATATCATGAGGGATAGGGGACAGTGGGACTGAAGGCCATAATGTGCGACACAAGAGAGGGGCCAAGCAATGAAGGATGGAGGACTATAGTGGGGTACAAAGGGACTCGGGATAGACTCCATAAATGCGATGATGACTCAACTTGGATGCTCTAAAAAAGGGCGAATTGATGGTGCTGCCACACAGTAAAGGTCCAATGGGGGACCATAAAAACATGAGTACAAGATGGTAACTCACGAAGAACATCAACACGAGCATGGATAAGTATGGAGGCCAAATGGTGCCCCTAGTATGAGTGTTTCAAGTGAAGAAATTCGATTTTGAGGAGGGTTATGGTTGAGGGGCATAGGTGCCCCCAAGCATGATGTGGTCATGCCAAAATGTATTTAGAAAAATGGGAATCTAAACACATTTTAATGATGTGGTGCGCCATTTGTTTTTGTTATGGTTATGCAGTTTGAGAAAGGGAATGGAGGATTACCAATCTCTTTTGGTACTGCATAGAGGAATCAAATGGACTTTAAGTTTTCAGGTTGGCATACCTGGTGTCACTATCCCAAAGAGAGGATTTGGAGATAATGAACTGATGCTCTCTTAGAAAACCCATAGGTTGGTCAACAACAATGTCTAAGAGATTGGGTTGCTGATGGAAGATGAGGGAACGATAAGGGGTATCATCCCTAGAGTGATCTGAAGTGATATGGGAATCTAGAGGTTCTTTGAAATGTGGAAGAATAATGGTATTAAAGTCAACACGACCAGATACACTAGGAGAGTTTTGGAGAGTTTCTTCTCCTGGTCTCTCGAATATGGGTGCCCCCTTACCCAAATATTGGGTTTCAATGTAATGGCCACAAGGTGTATGTGGTGTGAACGCATGGGTTTGATGTAAGGGGGGATAGATAAAGTCAGGGGTGGGGATTTCATCCATAATGTCGTCATCGTGATAGAAGATGGGGCGACTGGTGGAAGAAATACCACCTGACGTGGCGAAGCTACCTGAATCATCATCATGAGAAGAGAGGTTCACATGCACATCGTCACAAGGGGTGACAGAAGAGTAAGAAGATAAAGGATCTACCGATGTTGAGCCCAAGGTGATCGCTGAAGGAAGGTCAAGCGAAACAATAGGGGAAGATTCAGATGGAATGTTCCCTGAGGGTCTCATGGATGATGATAGGTAGAAAATGTTGGATGAAGGCTCCGTCATCTCGACATCAGGAGGGGGAATTTCAATGGGAGCAGTCATGTCTGGTAGTTTTTCCAAAGAAAAATGCGCAAATAGGGGAGAGGTGGACTCATTGCGCTTGGCCTCGAATTGGCGGACCGGGGCTAGAAAGGGGCAGAAGTCCGCGAGGCGGGGAAAAAGGTGGGTGTAATGGCCATGGAGATCACACAAAGCACAGGGGTGGTTGGTGTGAATAGTCATGGGGTTCTTGTTCGCAGTCGCGAAGGGAACAGAGGCTTCCGGGACCGTGGACTCAGGGAATGCGACATTAACCATGGGCTTGAGATGAAGCAATTCAGGACAGGTATGGGTGGCGTGACCGACAACATCACACAAAGCACACTGGATGGTATGCTGTGGAGGTCGAGGAGGGGCCGGGGTTGTCGGGGCAGCCTTGTCCTTTGATGCCCCCTTGCGAGCTTTTCCCTTCTTACTCGAAGCGGTCGCAACAGGAGGTGGTTCCTGTTGAGGTGACTGAGGCACTGTTGCAGCAGGAGAAGTCATGGGGACCGGTTGAACCGGGGTCAAAGAAATATAAGGTTTGGGTTGACCAGGTAGGGTTGCGGCTGGAGGATCATGGTACCAGACGGGAATCCCAAGGGTTAGGTTAGGAAGAGAGAGGGTGGCCATGACCGGTACCGTGTACACTCCTGGTGGGGGAGCTAGGAACGGTATCTGACCTGAGGGGTAATGGCCAGGTGGGACAGCTCCTAAATGGCTAAGGCTTGGAGGAACCATGCCCGGAGGGTAAAGAGGCTCATGGCTACCAGCTGCAGGTGAAGGGCTAGGAGCAGGTTGCGAAGAGCGTGGTTGCTGACTAGCCGAAGCAGGTTGCTTGAGAGCAGCCCAAGACGATTGCATCATGCAAACATTCGATGAGCTGGGGTCAGAGATAGGAGGAGGAGGAAGACCAGGGAAGGTGCCGAGCAAGGAGGAGTCTTTGTAGATGCCAGGAGAGACACTGGTCAAGGAATCGACGGTTTGCTTGTTGGCTACAGAAGAGATGGTCGTCTCAAGTGAGGTCTGAGATTTTGGCTCATGATATTTCAACTGGTCAATGGTGACTATCTTTCCATTATGAGGGAAAGACATCTTGCGGAAAACCGTGGATGGGAAAGCAGACATATCATAGGTGTAGCTCCGCCCCAAGAGAATGTTGTAATCTAGAGGGGCATCAATGACTTTGACGTCAATGCAAACAGTCTTGCTCGCAAGAGTGATAGGACAATTACAGAAGAGGCCAATGGGCTGGGAGGCATGGACATCCCACGCTCGAAGGGTGATCGTGGAAGGGGCCAACTCAGGAGATCCGAGTTGCTTCCAAACCGAAGCGGACATCACGCAGGTGGATGCCCCCTCATCAATTATACACCAGGAAACGTTAGCGTTCCGGATTTTGACTGGGATTTGGAAGGTGACGGAAGTAGGAAGAGGAGGATGTTCTGATTGATGGGCGTCGAAAACACTCATTTGGTCATCAGCAAGATCTACAACGCCCATGGCAGATAGCAGAGCCTTCTTTTGGGAAGGGCACGACTGGAGGAGTTCCAATGTGGAAATGGCAGCAGGAGACTGCGCCAAATCATCTACTATGCTATACGAATTATAGTCGACCGTGCGCATTGAAGTAATGGTCCTCGCAGACCCCTGCATGAACCTCACCGAACAGGGATATGCAAGGGACCACTGGATGTCGAAAGAGGTTTTCAGAGAACTCCGAAGAAGGGGACTCGGGGGCGACCGAGCTTTAAGGTGGACATCGGCGGCACCAAGTTCAAGGTTACACGATGTTAGAGGTGGATCGCAGTTCATCATGAGGATTTGCACTAGAGGAACCGAAGGGGAAGCTTGAGTGGCCACCGTTCGTCGTGTGGTTGGGTAGGCTACGATCCTTCGGGCCGTGCATCCACCCGTGCTGAGGGGGCGTGACTCGCTATTGTTGTGGTTGAAAAGGGCAGTGGAGGCGAGGTGCCGATGCTGGGAGCTAGAGCACCAAACTCGGATACGAATAATAAGTGGGTTTGGGTACGGTGAAGGGTGAATGAGGTTGGGCCAAAAGAGGAGGCATGATGTATCCTGGATATGTGCTACCGGGAGGGGAACAAGTGCGGGAGGTGCTGCCCCCTCCCCCAGGAAAACCATAACCCATGGGAGGTTGGGCATATGGATGAGAGAGAGCTCCAACGATACTGTCGGCGGCATGAGGTGCCCCTGGTGTATTGACACGACCGGGTCTGGGGAGATCAGGTAGAACGGTACAAACATAACCTGTCTGAGCGTAGATCAAGTCATATTTTAACGCCAGTTGGAGGGCGGCTTCCTCGGTTTGGGGAAAATGCGATGCGACATCTTTCCCAATAGGAGGAAAGAGAGATCTAAGGAACCAGTCCATGTAGACACGATATTCGAAGGTAGGGGATTGACATAGGCTCTTTCTTCTCTGCCATTCCCCGACATGACTTGACAGCGTGTCGCGTATGATTGATGTGTAGTAGTCAAAAGTTCAATGACTGTGAAGTCATAACGAAGGGTCGGAAGTAAAGATAAAAAGCCTGCAAGAGTCGCAAAGGTGGTATGAGAGGAAGTAGGCTGATCAACATACCACGAGAAGCCGCACCGGTAAGCGTTCGTTGGAAGAATCGAAGACCTTACGCAGTCACTTCCGTAACGGAGGTAGATGAACACCACATGTGGAAAGAGCGAACATGATTTGAAGGATCTTCTCCAACAAGGCCTTCAAACTTTGGGATGTCGAAAGGGAGCTTTGTCGGCATAGCAGGCCAACTAGCGTCATGGTGTATAGGGTCGTTTATCAACCGGTCCAAATCGGGGAGGCTGAGGCCTACCATGAAGGGGAGCAAGGGCGTAGCCAAGGTAGTTCCTATGGTGGTTCCGCTAGGAGTAGTCCCGGTGACAGGGCCGGATTCCCCTCGCTAGCATTAGGCCCTCGGGACCGTACATAGTGAAGTACTCGGGGAGAACCAGAAGTAAAAGGAGAACCCAATGAATCGAAAGAGAGCCCGAGTGCTGACGGTGGAGGACCAATCGACGACGATGACCCGAGCAGGTCGACCGATCAACCCAGGGTGAAGGCCAAGATCTTCGGGAGGTGCGCCTGGGGGCTACCATTTATAACACAACACACGGCACAAGGGGAATAATAAATTTCACCTCATCATGTAAGGTGGAGGTGCAGAATCAAGAGAGTACAATGTCGAAACAAGGGCAGATAGGTGCAGTGTCAATTGATTTTAAAGTCTTTGCCTGGCGGTGTAAACCAGGCTCTTCTTCGCTTAGGGTGAGTGTGTGGCGTGTGTTAATTTTAATTTTTAAACCCTTTTCGTTTTGAGAGCAAGAGAAAAAGTGTGTTGCGTAACTGAAAATAAATCTGCAGAGAACAATATATAATGCTGAAATAACAGAAAATTAACAGCTAACAATGCATCAATCTAACCCAAAAAGGCGGGTCTCTCAAAACTAGTCTAACAGAGGGAAAAAATCTAGTCAAAACACACTACAAAGAGGCCAATAGACCTAGGGTCGGAAGGGACAGGGATCTAAAGGAGAAACCTGCTGAAAAGAGGTTCAGAATCACAGCCAAGAGGCAGAGGCAAGGTGGCTGGACAAAAAGGGGGAAATCAGCAAAACACAGAAGGGAAAAGGAGGAGGCCCTAAAGGTAGATCCAAACAAAACTTCAGGAGGTGATTTGAAATGGAGAAGAGTTGATTAAAAGGGATCTGAAAAGGAGGTATCAGATCTAAAAAAGGGATGGCTGAAAACTCTGAAAAATTAGACACTTACATCAGCTAAAACTCTTCCACAAAAAGTGGAGGGTACTTAAGCCCTAGGGGGCTAGATTCCCACTTATTTGAGTAAAACATAGCAAGAATAGGTCTAAACGGGCGGAGATAGAGGCTGGAAAACCCTGACAGAAGCTTCAGAAAAACCCAGAAAAATTTCAGAAAAATGCCAGAAAAAAGTCCAGGTCGCAGTTTTTGACCTGTTTTTCGCTCAAATCGCAGTTTTTGGGCTGTTTTCTGTGACCTGAAGCTCCAGGACGTAGTTTTTGGGCAAAAAAGTGCGACAATCACTTCCGGCACTCTCGGCGGCAGATTTCAGAAAAAAAATGTCGTCTTAGCTGCAGCTGATGTCTGTCACCTGCGCAATAGGGCCAGAAACACACGAAAGTTAAAAATTTTAATGTTTTGAGGGTTTTAGAGAGTTTTAAAGGTGAAAGGCACCATAAAAATAGGAAAAATAAAAAGCTGAAGAGAAACCCTAGGGTTTGAAGTAGCTGGATATGCAGGAATATGAAAAACGACAGCGGTCGTAATTGAAAACCCGTGTGGAGTCGCCAATTGTTAGTATGAATCCTTTGTCGAAGTGTACGAAAAAATACCACTTTAGCTACGCATAACTAATAGCCCTAACATCAAATATGGTTGCCAATATCTTCAGATCTGCAGTTAGTTGATCAAGACAAGAGTTGCAAAAAACCAGATCTATGCATAGAAAGACATTAAGCAGTAAAAAGAAGGGTTTGCTCCATATATCCAATAGACAAGACAAGAACAATTTTTGAAAGAATTTTTGTATTAAGGGCACCTGGGAGGAAAACAAGAAGGCGTATCCAATTCTCCTCAATGTGATGGGTTCTTGGAAGTCCTCAGCACTTCAGATCTAGAATCTCTCTCTCTTGTTGGTGTAGAAAACCCAGACAAAGATAGAACTCAAAGGGAGCTCACACAGCAAATAATGTAGAATGTGACCAAGTGTATAGATCCAGAGTGATCTAATAGGCAACAAAAGGTGAAGAATGGTAGGAAAACCCTCCTATTTATAACAAAATATTGGGTCATTCTAGATCTTGGTGCATGATTAAAATAACATTAACCAAATCTAGATCCACCTTTTATGGAATATTTTACTATATTTGTTGGAGGGAAAAAGTATTTGACTTGGGTCAAATCCCTTTATTTGTGAATAATAAATAAATAAATGATTTATTTATCATTTTAAGGAAGTGGTTGAAAGATAATCAAATAAATAATGATTGATTTAATTATTTATGGGTGATTTAGTCATATTTAACAAGGAATATTATTTAAATAAGATTTAAATAATTATTCCTAGAAAATAATAAGATAAATAGAGATTTATCTAATTAATTTCTTTGTTTTGGGTTAAACATGATGAGGAATAATAATTAAATTATTGTTTAATTCATTATTCCATGAGGAAAATCAAACAAATATAGATTTGTTTAATATTTCCTTTTGGGGTTTCCTGTTTAGACCATAAACAACCTAATAAATGTGGTTTATTAAGTTATTTGACATAGTGAAAGCAATTTTACTTAGGGTAAAATTGGTCTTACATGGTGTACTTGGGTCCATCTAATGATAGTAGGTTAGATGACCAAAAAATGGTGTAACAACTTCCACATTGATTATACAAGTTTTAATGTAATTGAATCCACCATACTCTGCATCAATATCGTGCCAAACAACACAGTATCACACTGGATTTCTATCGATCCTTACAGTGATCGATAGTCGATCATAAAATCATAACCAGACAGCGTTTAACCCATAGATCCGAACCGTAATTAAATCATATTTCACACACAGAAAATCGGCATAGTAAATATTTTTATTATATACAAACTCACTTGAATCTAAGGCATTTCAGCCTTAGTCTCAATCCACATAAGACTACATTGTCCCCGCTCTCTGGCTTTTCTCGCTATATATCTTTTTCACACAATACAGATTTGTTTTTATGGATTTTACCAAAGATAGTGAATCGGTTGAGATTCACAAAACCTCTCCGAATCGCTAAAAAAAACTCTTCATCTTCTACTCGCATACATGGAAGATCATTAATCCTTAATCAGTTACAAAAATTCAGCATCGGTTTTCACAAATTTTCGCTCCAAAATTGCATGACTGTTCACATACTCGTCTCTTCAGCTACAGATTCGAATAGGCTCATATGCCCCTGCATTATCAACAATTCCCAACCTATTTGATTACCCCTTTAGACCTTAATGATGTTCAACTTAGGTCTGGAAGAATACTTGAAAAGAAGAAACCTTCTGTAATTATACAAGAGCAAAACAATTATGAGGAAGATTCTCTACGGGTAAATAAAATTCTTGAGGGAAGCACATATTTTCAAGACCAAAACATTGAAAAATCAAAACAGAAAGAACCAACAATTTCAACTCCTATATTAGAGCAGCCATCAACATCTACTCCTACACCTCCTTTTCCAGAAACATTACAAATTGATAGGGGTGTAGAGAGACAAATTATGATGCCTAACTATGATTTCCTAGATGAGTCAAAAAATGTTTGTATTAAGATTCCATTATTACAAGCTATTAAGGAAATCCCAATCTTAGCAAAAACAATAAAGGAGTTGAGTATGAAAAAAACAGGAAAAATAATAAAAGAGATAAAGAAAATACAACTGGTAGGAAAGATAGCAGATATAATGATGGGTAGGATTGCCATTCCAAAGTATCTAGACCGAGGAAATCCAGTTGTTAAAATACACATCAATGTAATTGAAATCCAAAACACACTTATTGATTTAAGAGCAGCAATCAATATCATGAGTAGGCAAATCATGGAAAAACTAAAACTTCCTAATCTTCTTTTTACACCCACACTACTAAAATTAGCAGATAGATCTGTAATCAAACCAGATGGGATAATAGAAGACATTCCAGTGTCCTTATATTCTTGGGAGTATCCTATGGATTTCATGATCCTAACTCCTAAAAATGATCTAGGAGGACATCCTATTATATTAGGAAGACATTGGTTAGCTACAGCTGATGCTTTCATTAGTTGTAGATCTCGTGTGTACATCTCTGATGGAAGTTCAACCAAGAAATTTACCTTGTATCCTCCAGCACGAACAATCACATAATTATATGATACTCAGTGGATTGATGATGAAGAAGATATACAACCTCTCTTCACTATTTCAGAAATTAGTAAAGATAGTCAGATTCTGAATACTTTGGAAAATTATGAATCTTCTTCAGAATTTAGATATGAAAAATTTCAAGAAGAATATAACATTGAGCTCTTATCATCAAGACAGATGTATCTTTACTCCATGGAAGAATTTGGCAGCTCTGCAATTGAAATATTCCCAAGAAAAACCTTAAATATAAACAAACACCTAGAGAAATTTCAACAAGAAAATCTAGTCAAAATATTACAGAGACACTCTTCTGCATATGCTTGGGAGTACAATGACATGAAAGGGATCAATCCTAAGACTTGCACTCATCATATTTATATAGAGGAAAATTGTAAACCAATCAGACAACCTCAAAGAAGGATGAATCCAAACCTTAGGGAGATTGTTAAAGAAGAATTGCAGAAATTGTTAAATGTCAATTTTATTTATCCCATTTCAAATAGTCAGTGGGTCTCTCCTTTGGTGATTGTGCCCAAAAAGAATGGAAAATGGAGGGTATGTATTGGCTACCGAGAACTAAACAAAGATACTCTTAAATACCATTTTCCCTTACCTTTCATAGATCAGGTGTTAGACACATTAGCAGGCAAAAAGTACTTTTCATTTTTGGACGGGTTCAGTGGTTATAATAAAATTCAAGTAGCACTTGAGGATCAAGATAAAACCACATTTACCTGTCCTTGGGGTACCTATGCCTACCAATTATTGCCATTTGGATTATGCAATGCACCTGCAACATTCCAAAGGGCGGTATTAGGAATCTTTTCAGATCTAATACATGACTGTGTAGAGGTATACATGGATGACCTCATAGTCTACGGAACCACATTTGAAGAAGCCTTAGCAAACTTGGAAAAAGTTTTAAAGAGATGTAAAGAAGAAAATCTTTCATTAAGTCATGAAAAGTGTTTTATGATGTTTACTGAAGGGATTTTTCTAGGACATCACATTTCAGGAGAGGGGATTAAAGTTGATAAGTCAAAAGTTGAAGTCATCTCCAGACTACTAGTTACAAGTTGTCAAAAATATGTTAGGAGCTTTCTAGGATTTACAGGTTATTATAGGAGATTCATAGAAAACTTCACCAAGATAGCATCTCCACTTTTCAAATTACTTACCAAGTGTTGAGCGTTGAAAAAGGTATGAATTCACCATGTATTTTCTCATCTTTTTCCTTTAAACATAACTCTTTTTATTTTAGAAAGGTGATTTATTGTATAATTATGATAGAATTGCAAAGACTTGTGTTTATTGTGAAAAGTCATTAAAAATGGCCTTTTATTGTAAAAACAGGAAACAAACGGAGTAAACAACTATTCGAGAGGCAAGGCTAAAGCGTGAGTAACTTTTGTTCCTCCAATAATAGACCATATCCAGTCCAAGAGAAGGAAATCTGAACGCATAGCTAAGAGAATACAGGGAACAGCACGACTACAGCCAAAGAAGATCGAGTGCTAGCTAAAGAAAGAAAAGGAGTGAATCCCTCAGGATCTTTCGAACTTGAGGGATCACTGTTTAGTCTTATCTCTTTCCTTGTCTTATCTGTCGAAACTGTTATAAAAGGCAATGCCTTTAGAGATCGAAGGGGTCGAATCATTTGATTGAGCATTCTTTGTTTAACTCTGTATTTCCTTATCAACTCTCGTAATCAAAGAGCAATCACTATAAACACTATTTATGTTTGATTAATACAAAGACATGTTTTCGTTTCATTTCTCAAGCTCTGCAGTAACCCACCAGTGTTTCACTGGTACTAAGGGCATGGCCCTAGTGGATCGATCTGTTGTTTGTATCTCTATCTTTTAATTATCGTCGTGTGATATTTTGTGGTTGTTTTTATTACATTTGCAAGATAATTGGTTTGTTGTCGAATTACTGATTGATTTCGTTATGTTAATGAATTGCATTGTTGTTCCGTTTTGACAAGGACTTTAATTCCCGCATTATTTATCTTGTTATACCTTACAGAACTTTGTTGTTTAGCTTTAGATGTTCGGTTCCAATTGATTTTTGTTCCGTTGGATTGTTGTTCATTTCGACTTGCTGCTTAACAATGTTTTTTGTCGATAGGGTTTTTTGTTTAATAGAATTTACTATTCGATTCCATTAAGTTAATATTTGTTGTTCAGATTTATTAGTTAGTATTTTCCGTTCCATTCCTTTAGTTACAGTTTTCTTCTTATTTACATTACTGTTTAATTTCAGTTTTCTATTCATTTCCAGTTCATTAGTTTACAAGTTGCAAAGAGTTTATTTTCAAATAGATTTCCTAGTTTACTTTCAATAGCAGCTTTAGTTCAATTTCTATTTCCCTTTAATTGCATTAAAAGCAGGACTGTCAACTGTAGAGAATATTGGTTATTGCTTCCACGTTCCCAGATTGATTGTCTTCTTCCATTTTGATTTCAATTGCATCAATTTCTAGAGGAATTATTTATTTCTACTGTATCCTTGATTGATGTTTGTTGAGTGAATAGTTGGATTTCAGAGCATTTGAGTTCATGTTATTGTAATTATATTTATTTTCCAAGCATCTTTTTACTCTTGTATTTAGAACACTATGCTACATCTTACAAAGCATTACTCTTAGCTTGAATTGCAGCCTCAGACAAAGTACACTCTTGAAACAAAAATTCATTCCTAGATTGATAATTAATGTAGGATAAATAGGTGTTAAAAAGATACCTTTTATACCTCAACACCAAGGACTGTGAATTCAATTGGAATCTTGACTGCCAGTTGGCCTTTGAAACCCTGAAAACAAAGATCTCTGAAGCACCTATTTTAAGGGGACCTAATTGGAAATTACATTTTCATATTTCAATAGATGCCTCAGATATAGCTTTAGGAGCTGTATTGGGACAAAAAGACCTGATTGCTTATGCCATCTACTATATAAGTAAAAATTTGACTCCTTCAGAGTTAAATTATACTGTAACTGAAAAAGAGTTCTTAGTTGTTGTCCAAGCCATAAATAAATTCAGACACTATATAACAGGCTATGAAACTTTTTTTCACACAGATCATTCTACAATTAGGTACTTAATGAACAAATCAATTACTAATGGCAGAGTCACAAGATGGTTATTTCTTTTACAAGAGTTTAACATCACTATTCTAGATAGGCCTGGGAAACAAAATACAGTAGCTGATTTCCTATCTAGACTCCAAAACATTAAAGACAATATTCCAGTTGAAGACAAATTCCCTGATGAATATCTTTTTGAAATTACCACTCAAACTCCCTGGTTTGTTGATATTGCTAACTATCTAGTTTCAGGAAAATTTCCTTCAATTATGAATACAAGAGATAAAAGAAAGATCATTTATGACAGTGCAAAATATTCATGGATTGCTAATGAGTTATACAAAATAAGTCTGTTATTTCCTAAATCTACCTCAGGTTGAAGGAAGGCAGACTTCAGGGTAACATCAAACCACGCTCAGTTTGGTAGCTAGCCCTACCAGAACAGAAGAGGGCTCTCTCCGGGTCAATCTCAACAAAGATAATCAATAAGGCTTGAGATGACTTGAAATAAAGGCTAATTTTAGACTAGGTATATAAGTAAAGGAGTTTGATTTTGATTTTGGTGGTTTTGTTGGAATCAAAGGGAAAGGCAGTTTTGGGTCCGGGGATGAGGCCTAGTTTTTGCAGAGTTCTGAATGGGGCAAGGAAGGCAATTGTTTTGATGCTTTGAATTGCATGAATGGATAGTTCAGACCGGTGAGGAGCTGAAGAGGGCAAGAGGCTTTCAAGAATCCTCTTCAAACAGATGAAAACATGGAAAATTAAACAAAACTGAAGGCAGAGCAAAGCAATCTAATGAATTCCACCTTTATCACTCATTTGTTTAATTTAAGAAGAAAGGAGAAGGGAAATGATACATATAAAACATCAGTAAAATTACAATCACAGAGATAAACGCACCATCAAAACATAGAGCCACATGGATCCCAAAGAGTGTTGCAAACCCTAGTCTATTCCTTTGCCAAAATTGCAGAAATGAAATGTACAATGAAGTGCCAAGCAATCCCAAGTGTCCAACTTCTGAAAATGACTGAGAAAATATAAGATATAGACAAGTCTAACTCATTCACATGCATCTAGGGGTCGAGGTCACTAGTTTAGGAGCTGTTTCAACAAGATCTAAAATAGGAACTAGAAAATAGGCAATGAAACAACTTGCCTCTATATGATAGGAAACTGATTCATTCACTTACATTTCACTTTTTGGTGAATGAATCTACTAAAATGAGTAAAAATGTGCCAAAATTACATCATATACATGAAATTACATCAATTTACATCAAGAGTTACATGAAAAAGTCAAACTAGCCAAAAATAGGCAAAAATTTGAGTTGTTGAGTGAAGAATAGGACAAATTTCCCAATGCGTCACGCCTGAAATCTCTATGCGTAGCACAACTTTGAGGCTGATTTTGAGGGCTTTCTCAAAGTCAAAATTGAGTGCAGGATAGCTCGTTGGAAATCCCTGCCTGTCTACTTTCCAACCCAAGTAGAATGTCTGAATTTGGTTTCCATTTTCCCCTCCAAAAATCCAATCTCCAACACTGCTTCCTGTGTGTCCAAAAAGTGGCAGAAAGGCCATTTTGAGGTGTTTTTGACCCTTTAGGCAACCCATAACTTGTCAAAATTCTTAGTTA
Source organism: Pinus albicaulis (assembly GCA_034641835.2). Lineage (NCBI taxonomy): Eukaryota > Viridiplantae > Streptophyta > Pinopsida > Pinales > Pinaceae > Pinus > Pinus albicaulis. Next base: position 44,616,604 of record CM076575.1, on the reverse strand, counting down.
ATGGGTAGGCATGCATAAATTTTGACAAAAAATCCAGAAATGCAAAGTTTTCTTCAAGAGGTGCTGCCAATTATAAGCTCGCGCCAAGTGGCGCTACGCGTCGGGCGGAAAAATATGTGTTTAGGCCAAAAAATTCAAAATTGACAAAAAGTTTCCCAAATTTCTTGAAATTTGGGCTGAATTTCCACCATCAAGCACTATGCTGGGCCAAAGAAGCTTCAGCCAAGATTTGGAGTCTAACATGCCTTTTGCGACGCTTTAATGCCTCCTTGGTGCATGCAATTCAGTTGTAGAGTCACTGTCTCGGTCATAAAAAATATCCGTGTCCATGATGTCCAAGGTCTGTGTTGTCTTGTATGATAATGAGAAATTTGGTGTCTTTGATTTATTGCCAAATATATGTCAAATGGGAGGGAATATGGAGGAATGGGGCAGTAGGAAAAATGAATTTTTTTCAAGTGCAACTTGCCATTTGAAATCTGTGATTTAGGGACAGCCACTTAAGTTTGGAGAAATTTCACAATTTGGATGGGGAGGGAATGGAAATGGGTAGGAATTATTAACTAGGGATATAGGATTAACAGTGAAACGGGCTATTGTGAGGATACAAACAATGAGGAGGGGAAAAAACTAGGTGGAGAAATGGGAATATTTAGCACAAAAATAATTTCAAAACCCTAAAGGAAGCAAATCCTCAAACAAGATAATAAGAATTCGTGTTCAAGGTTTTTCGTGTTCAATTCCTTGCAAACAAAACCAAATACCTATTCATGGCAATGGAATTATTGCATGGACTTACTTGGATAAAGATTGACCGAGTTAGTTTGATGAGTTGGAAGAAATAACAAAAAAATTGTCTTCTACCATGTGCATCGCGCGCCTAACCCAATGCGCCGCGCCCCTCCAATGCGTCGCGCCAGTGTATTTTTTACACTGGGGAGGCAAGCCCAATGCGTCGCGCTCCTCCGGTGCATCGCGTTGGCTGTCCAATGCGCCGCGCTCTGCAACTTCACCACAATTCTACCTCCAAGCTTCTTCCTTCACTCCTCACACCTCTTCTCTTGCTCATTGCTATCTCTTGGCACACAAATGAAGTTTAAATTTGAAAATATCTCATATTCCAAGGATTTAAATTTCTCATTTGAAAAATCCACCTTATAATGTTGTAAACTTTGACATTTCACTTTACAAACTCTGTTTTGTATCCTTTGTGCTTTTGACTGAACAATGAGCTTCCGCACACTAAACCACCATAAATTCTGAGAAAAACTCTTCACTTGCAATGGAAAAACTCTTTAACTTAATTTCACACCACAGATTTGAGCACATTTGGAAAATTTGGAGAAGTTTATGGTGAAATTGGGCTTGCAGCTCTATGCGCCGCACCACAAACCCAATGCGTAGCGCCTTTTTGCAGGAGGCTTTTGGAGGCCTTCTCTGTGTCCAAATGGGGCACAGGATAGCTCGTTGGAAAGCTTATTGAGTCTAGTTATCATTTGACTCATCAAGAAAGTCATTTGGCCAACCAAGCTAGGAGAAATCTATATTTTCCCAAGGTCACTACAGAGGTGCATCAATTCTCTTGAGGCAACTGTATTTTTGACATTTCTCTAAAACCATGACACCTGTGTAAAAAGTGAAGGAGGTTTGTCTTCCTTGGCCTATTTTGGACAAAAAACTCTCTCAGTTTTCCAAAATTCATCTTTTCGTGCTCAGAAAAAACATTGGAGTAAAACCTATCCCGATGTGTGGAACAAGGGATTTGTCGAAATGAAGCGAAATGAAGGGGATAAGGGGCTTCTAAATTCTTGAAAAAAATTTAGGAAGTAGGGGAAAGTGGAATTTCAGATATTGAGTGAGGGGAAGGGGTCCAAAAGGGAAAAACATAGGCCTAGCCTAGAAAATTGCCAAGTTATAGCAAGGAACTAGGGTTTGTGCGAAAATGAGGAATTTGGGGGATCTCAGTGATGGGAAGTGTTTAATAAGGTACATTAAGGATAGGGGAAGGTGTATGAACATCAGGATACAAGTTTTGCTGACGATTTTACCATCCAAGATAAATTACCTTCAAAACCCTAGGAGAGGGAAATGAACCTTTCCTAGGCACAACTGAAGCATGAACAAGGTGTTAAATGACCCAGTGGAACTTGACATGATGATGAAGACCCTCTGAATGATGGTACACTCAGCTGAAAGGTGACATGGACCGAAATTTGGACAAATTTGACAGGAGTAAAAGCAAACCCTAGACCTAATACCTAATGACCAAATTTTACTTGAAGACTTCACTGAAATGACAAAATTTGACCTTGACACCTTAAAATCACTTTGTAAGAGCATGTTTGATCACTGGAGGAAATTTGCAAAGGCTGACACTAACAAGGTCCAGATTTCATTATCAGAAGATGTGTTCGAGAAGATGAGATGCCTGAGATTATCAAGGCATGTCATGATGAACCATGTGGTGGACACTTTGTTGATAAGAGGAAAACTTATAAGATCCTTCATTTAGGATATTATTGGCCATCCCTCTTTAAGGATGCTAAAAATTATGTTAAAATGTGTGACAGTTTCCAAAGGGTAGGGAAACCTTCTCCTTCAGGTGATATGTCACTGCAACCTCAAGTACACATTGAACCCTTTGAGAAATGGGCTTTGGATTTTGTAGGACCTATTAATCCTCCATCAAGACAAAAGAAATATATATTAGTTTGCACTGATTATGTTACCAAATGGGTAGAGGCCAAACCATTACTTTCTGCTACTGAAGCATCTGTAGTAAAATTTCTTTTTGAGAATATTTTTACTCGTTTTGGTGTCCCAAAAGAAATTTTTACAGATCAAGGAGCTCAATTCACATCAAAGCTAGTGGAGAAAATGGTAGAAAAGTACAAAATCAGACACAGAAAATCTACTCCCTGTTGGGGTTCCCATGTTTTGGCAAGGTTGGACATACCAAAAGATGAGACAACATCAAACCACTTTTAGACCTTAGGATCTAGCCCTCCTGGGTCCAGAGAGGGATCTCTCTATGATGTATCAAAGGTGTCTGTCTTTGAAGCTCGAATGTTATGATGTTAGGCTAGTTATAAGGCTCGGGGTTTGTTTGTTTGGTTGCTGGTTATCAGGAAAGAAGGATTCAGTGTAATACCAGGATGAGAAAAGAGGGATAAGGCAGAGGTGAAATTTTCCAGGAAATATTCAAAACCATTGGGCAATGGAGTCAGGAAAGGATTTTCTTTCTAATCAATAGGCAGGCTTTCAATTGGGCTAGTCATCTAAAACATAGTATCTTAAAGAAGATTGTGTGAAATGGAATGATAGGAGAGGAGGAGACAACATAATTTCAGAGCAAACAATTTAAGACCAGCTGGTCGCACAAGGATCCTAGTGGACAAGGCTAACTCTAATCCCCAGTGTTCCCAAATCTTCCAACTAAATTCTTAACGAGAAACATCTAAGAACTGAATTCATTTAATTCATACATCAGAGAGCAGGCAAAAACGTCCACTACACTGGTTAAACCACCTGAAATCAATTCTTAGATAACGCATCGAAAGAAAACATTAATGGAAAGGAGAGAAGAAACATAGGGTACCTAACAAGGGTAAATCCTATGCCAATATTCTGATGCAAGCCAGTAGAAATGGAATGAAATGAATTAAAACACAGAGATAGGAAACATCACCGCTACTTCAGATCAGGATCCAAAGAAATGTGCTTGTCATATTAAATAGCAATACCAGTCAAGTACAACATTTCCAATAGCTGAATACTCAGACTGAAAACATCTCCTTCAACCTATCTTACAACTTTACACAGAGACTATGTCTCAAAAGAAACTACTTGCAGTTCTCTGATAACTGATCAACAACCTTTACAATGAGTTTCTTTCTGAATTTATAGCTCCAGAGGAGCAGGGAAAGTAGGTGAAGAACTAAATGCAACATTAAAACTCCAGAAGAGGAAGAAGGCCGAAACCCACTCTGTATAAATCCTGTGCATTAATCTCTGGTGTTCTTTGGGTGAACGAATGATCTTCTTCAGACTTCAGATTACTTTGATATGACTCTGACTGCAGTACTGTGTAGTACTCTAGTGCATGAACAAAACGACTGAATGGACTGCCATGCTTGTGAAACAAATGCCCTGGTAGCTTTAGACTGTGGTAGCATTCAGCATTGAAGGTTTTGAGCCTTAATACAGTGGTTAAGGTGGACGCACGACAGACACACGTGGAGGTGACGTGGCGGGACCGGGCGACGACGGAAAAGTTAACAGCGGGGAAACAAATCTTGACCGTCTGATCTCAGAGGAGATCGACGGTTGAACATGCGGCGAAGGACGACGAACGGTGGGCCAGGAGTACGGCGATCATGGATTAAACCCCGCGCAGCTTCGTTGAGTGATGACCGTTGGATGGGCAAGGGTAGATCTGATGGCTGATATGCATATCGTTGCGCGTCCTGTACCGAAAGATAACGTGCAATGAGCAAGTGGTTTTGGAATCGTATAGGAGCCACACGTCACAAGCTAAGTGGAATCACTGGGTAATGGGAAAATACCACCCGACCCCATTAGCGGTGCGATGAAAACCGGGTTGTTTTATAGATAGTGCGCGGTGGGGACCACAGGAGGTAGGTAGAGTCTGAACCGTCGGATCTGTGGGTAAATGGACGGCGATGGCGCGATCAGAGAAATGAACCATGAACATGGGAGGCTGTGGGGGCCGCGATCGTCGTCCGATCTGCATAGATCAACGGTTGAGAATGCTCCCGATATACATTGGAGATTAGCGCCTTTCAGGCCAGCGGTCGGTCATAGCGCAGGGTTCTGTGGGGGGAAGGTGCGGGGGCTAGGCCGAAAAAGGGGCTAGGCCCAGACTGTGCAGAAAATATGGTTTTTGGCTTGTTTTTAAAGCATTTTAAAGCCAGCCAAGGGCAACGATAGGGGAATGAGGGGGACTTAGGCATAAAAAAAGGGAGTGGGTGGGATTTCATGGGGATTTTGGGAAGTTTTAGGAGAGAAAGGGGAAATTTAGGGGGAACAAAGGGGACTTTGAGAAAGGAAAAAAGGGGTGAAAATGAAACATTTTGCAAGGGTATAAAGGGCAGAAATAAAGCCTTTTGGGGCATAATTCTTTATCATCAAGGCTTATTTACTCAGAAAAGTGGAGGGAAATGGTCACAAGGCGGGAAACATGAAAAGGCTGCAAGGATGATGTGTTTTCAAGGGAAATGCATTCCTTGCAGGCTTATAAAACAAACTATCCCCTTGCTTACTTGTCAAGAAATTTATAAGGGGCTAACAGTGGCTCCACATGGGGATGGCTTCTTCTTGAAGGAGTCAAGAATTCAGAAAATGATCTTTGGATTAGGCCAGTTTCCTGCTGCTTGGCACATCCCTTTCTTTCTTCGATCATCTGCCACAATATGAAGACCTTACATCAGCAGAAACACTTTCCCAACAAACTACCTACCCTTCCTACAATCCTAGCATTTTTTCTTCTTCTAGGGTGCATTTCAGCTAGCAGACCATTTACATCGTTTATTTTTTCAAACAGAAAATAAACCTATTCTAAAACTACCCTTATTGCTCCATGAGACCAAATTAGACTGTTGGTCTCATATGTTTCTCTACCTAATCTACTATCTGCTGGGATTAAACCGTCCAGTAGATTTCTTCTCTATGTTCTACGACAGAAATTGAAAAGCAGTCAAGCCAGGATTAAACTGTCCGACTTGCTGTGAGTCCAGGGCATAAAGGTAGTTGCACATGGACATAAAATTGCAGAATACTGAAAACAAAACTGTGAATGCTTGAAATTTGAAACTTGAAGTGTCCTTCTTTTCTTTGTGACTCAAGTTTTGAGCTTGTTAGAGTCACTTCTTTCTTCATTTTAGCTCTAGTTTTGGGCATGTTAGAGCTGATTCTTCTTTCTTCTTTTCTGGTCCGGATTTTGAGCATGTTAGGACTAGCTGTCTTTACTTTCTCTGGCTCATGTTTTAATCATATTAGAGCCAATATTTTTCACTTCTGAGGTTCGTGTTTTAAGCATGTCTGAACCTCTCCTTTCCTCTGTTTTTTTTTTTTGAAACATTTCTCTTTTTTCTTGAAAATAAAAATTGCAATGGTATGTACAATGGGAATGGAAACTGGAAATTGTGAATCAGCAGAAGTAGTGTTTGAGCATCCTGCCATTGACAGGACCCCCAAGCAGTTCTGTACCATCTAATTCTTGTAGGAAGAAGGAATTTGAACCCACGGTGGCCTGGATGATGTATGGACCTTGCCACAAACTGTCAAACTTGATGTGCTTTCCTTTATCCTCTCTTCTTGAGTCCCACTTCAGAACTTTATCCCCAATTTTGAAATCAACAGCTTTGGTTCTTTTGTCAAATAATTTCTTAATATTTTCCTGAACTTTCACTTCTCTGTCGTAGACCTCTTCCCTTGTTTGCTGGAGATGAATTGTCTGGTTTATTCTCCTCACCATACTGTCTTCTTCTGGTTGAATCTCCTGGACCAGATTAATCACTGGTATTCCAAGGCTGGTAGGAAATACTGCTTCTGTACCATAGAAAATCTGAAATGGTGACATGCCAATGGACTTATTTTTTGTAAGCCTGTCAGCCTACAAAGCATGTACTAGTTTGTTATGCCATGACTTTTTGTTCTCTTCCAACAGCTTTTGGATGATGATCACTAGGCTCTTGTTTGATGATTCAGCTAATCCATTACCTTGAGGGTAATAGGCAGTTGAATGACCAAGCGCTATTTGATACATGTGACAAAAATCAACCATTTTCTTGCATCCGAAAGCAGCAGCATTATCAATGATTATTTTCCTTGGGCAGCCAAACCGAGAGAGGATGTGACCTTCTAGGAAACTAATGATGACTGAATATGTGGCATTCCTAGTGGGTATGGCCTCTATCCACTTAGTGAAGTAGTCTGTGGCTGTTAGGATCCATTTGTGTTGTGAAAAAGAAGCAGGATGAATTTCTCCTATAAAATCTAGGCCCCATTGCATAAAAGGACCTTCAACAGTGATGGGTTGTAGAGGTAAGGGAAGGAGTTTTCTTTTGCTTTCAAAGATCTAGAATTTGTGGCAGGCAATTATCATTTTATGGAAATCATTGAAGAGTGTGGGCTAATAGTAGCCAGCTCTGAGTATTTTGTTTTCAGTAGCCTTCCAGCTCAGGTGGCCTCCACATTCTCCTGCATGGAATTCTAGTTTAATCCTCTCTGCCTCATCTTCAGGCAAACATTTAAGCAATAGGCCATTTGGGTTCTTCCAGTATAAGAAGTTATTCAATATGCAATAGCTCCTGGCCTTTATCTTTAAGAATCCAGCCTTGGTCTTTGATAGTTCAGGTGGGGCATTGAGGTGTGTAAGCACATACAAAAAGTCAGAATACCAAGGAGAGCTCTGAAACTTTTCCTCAACAGTGGGATCAGGTAATATTTGTTTCTCATCCAAGGTATTTACCATGTTAATGTCTAGGACTTGTAAGTTTGATTCAGCCATTAGTCGAGCTAAGCCCTGACCTTTAATCAGTTTGGTGGGTTTTATCTCAAGGTCATATTCTAAAATCATAGCAATCCATTTTCCCCTCTTTCCATCAGGATCTTGGGACAATATATCTTTGACTATGATGTTGGGCACATAAGCTATGGTGTGAGAAGGCAATATGTACACCCTGAAGTCTTTCAAGGCCTTAATCAGAGCATAGGCATGTTTTTCCATTATGTTGTATTTCAAGGGTGCATCCCTTAGTGCTTTTCTAAAAAAGGCAATTGGTTGTTCCATTCCCTCTGTGTTTTTCTGCAGCAAGACTGCAGCCACTGTATGCTCAGAGGCAAATGAAAAGATCGGGAAATATTTAGAGAAATCTGGGCTGATCAGAATAGGTGCTTGGGTGAGTGAAATTTTCACTGATTCAAAAGATTGTTTAGCTCCAATAGTCCATTTAACTCCCACACCTTTCTTCAGCATGTTAGTCATATTCCTCAGGTGTTCAGCTAGGTTTGGGATAAATCTCTTAAGGAAGTTGATTTTCCCAATGAAGGACTATAATTCTTTGATGTTTCTTGGGTGTGTGATTTGTAGTATTACCTCAACTCTCTGTGGGTCTATCCTGATTCCTTTTTCAGATATAATGTGGCCTAGAAGCTTTCCTTCTTGCAGCCCAAATACAGTCTTTTTAGTATTCAATGATAGACCAAACCTTCTACATTTTTCAAACACTTTCCTCAGATGTTTCAGGTGTTCTTCCTCAGTCTTAGAATAGACTGTTATGTAATCTAATTAAATAAAAATGAAGTGCCCTATCTCATCTGAAAAATATATATCCATTGCTCTTTGGAAGGTTTCCCCAGCGTTCATCAGTCCAAAGGGCATTTTTACATACATAAAGGTGCCCCATGGAGTGGTAAAGGCTGTTTTGAGTTCGTCTTCTAGGATTACTAAGACTTGATTGTAACCTGAGAAACCATCTAGCAAGGAGATTCTCTTAGAGCCCACTAATTTCTAAAGAATGTGTTCCATTTTTGGCAGAGGGTAGTTGTCTTTGAGTGATGCTCTATTAAGATTTCTGAAGTCAATACATAATCTGATCTCCCCTGTTTTCTTTCTCACAGCCACTAAATTTGAAACCCAATCAGAGAACCTTACGGGAATAATTATGTCTGCCTCATACATCTTTTTAATTTCTTTTTCAACTGCAGGCAATTTTTTTGGGTTTATCCTACGAAGTTTTTGTCTAAAGGGTTTCTGATTCTCTTTTAAAGGTATTTTGTGTTGTATAATTTTTGTGTCATAGGCCCTTAAGTCCTCGTAACTCCAAGAATTCCTTGAATAGGTTAATGTATTTCTTTTTCATTTCTGTGGGTAAGGATTTTGCCAGTTTAATCATTTTGGGCTTATCTTTTGTGCCTATATTGCATTCTTCTACGTCAGAGTCTGCATGCTCTATTGTAGGCTTTTTTTCCACATCATCAAAGTCAAAAAGATCTTCTAACGGTGCCAGACCTAGGGTAGTTCTACATCTTCATCTTTTGAGTCTAGGGTAGCCATTATGTTAAAATCCATTGGCTCTATTTCATCCTGTGTACCTTTGCTTGTATCTACTTTTTCATATTCTGGTCCTCCCAAAGATTCATCATTGCAGAAGATAAAGGAATCAGGGTCTGTATGTACAAAGTATAGAGGAGAATTTTCAAGCTTTTCAGGGCTGCTTACTAGGAATTTCATTTGTGCTTCCCTGTACAGTCTTCTAAGTTGGCCAAATATTGGGATTGTGGCATAAGCCCCATCCATCTACATCGTTCCTTGCAGCTTGGCTCCCCATGATCTTGATAATAACATGCCATCTTTGGGTGGCACATCTGCCACCACAACATCCATGACCATACATTTTGCTAGAATCTGGGCAAGGCTCACACATAAATCTTTGATCAGGCCAAGACACTTTACTCTACTAGAGTCAAATGAATATAGGTCTTTATAGGGACAGGTTATCTCTAGGCCTAATATTTCCATCACTACTTTAGGCATCAGGTTGTGTGATGCCCCAGAATCATGCATTGCATTGTGGAGAATCTTATCATGGACATTAAGACTGATATAAAAAGGGGGCACTACCCCTTCCTAAAACTTTCCTTCTATATTTGGACCAAACATAAGGGCAGGTTGATCATCACTCAGATTCACAATGTCACTGTTCTCGCCTAAATTTAAGGCTTTCAAAATTTGGCCTTTATATACATCCTGAGTAGCCAGCTCAGAGAGTGGGATAGAGATTTTAATTTTTGCAATCTCACTCTCCAAATTGAAAGTGGACTGACTCTTTGGAATGTTCAACTCTATTTTTTTAGCCACTGCTTTAGTGGTTGAATCAGTGTGTCGATTCTCGTTATGTACAGCGTTTGTGACAGTTTTATCAGGAGCGCTAACTGCAATGCTAGTGCTGCTAGCTGGTTTACCTTGTGTATCAGTGTTTTGGTTGTCCTTTTCTTTGTTCTTTCCAGAACTCTCAGCTGTTGATTTGTTACTTTGATCAAACCCCTATCATAAACACTCCTTGACCAAATCCTTTTCATCCCACTCCATAACAAATCATCATTAATTGAAAATTAACGGTCCGAACTTAGAAGTGACCTATTAGGTCACGTCATCAAACCGTAGCATTCATTGATGATTTTTAAAAATCTTCATAAGATTTCTTCACGGTCATTCATCCCATATCAAACTCTTACACCCGATTATCCTCATGATTTACCACTACCCTATTCCATTCACATCCATTCACTGCTATTTCTTTCTGTAGCCAATCCTCATCTGCAGAGAAGTCATTTTAGGGTAAGACAACCCTTCACAGTTGCTTTTGCTTTGGACAGAAGAACAGGAACAGAGCAGTGAATTGAAGCCAGAGAAGGGAAGTAATATTTATCAAGAAGAAATGGGGCTTATTGTAAGGTCATAGCCAATTGGAACTAAGTATTTATAAGGATACCCTCATATTAAATGGTTATTACAATAGGATGGATGGTTGAGCTTTATAGAGAAGTTTAATGGATTCCACAAGGAAATCACAAATTCATTCGCCAGGTCGTTCGATGGATCATAAGTGGAGATTGGGGATATCAAATTCACCATCATAGAGTCATTCATAGTAGAAGCAACAGAGCTGCCAAGATAGGGAGAACGTTGGTTTAAAAACAAATAATTTCATAATGAGGCTTGGAGACAAATGCTAAAAAACCCAGGTATGGACACTGCAGTGTTTAAGAAAGGTATTCCTAGTTTAGCTTTGAAGAATAAATGGAGGAATATGCTATTAATTTTACAAAATTCCATAACCTGTGAAGGAAGATTTGGAACTTTGTATGTATATCATATTAGGCTCATGATGAATTTTCTAGATGAAGAAATAAATCTTCCCTTTTTCCTACTTAATAGTTTGAAAAGGATGTCCTCAAATGTCCAGAAAATGCTTCAGTTCTTAGAAACTACCTTACATCATCATGGCTTAATTAAAATGTTAATTGAGTATCATTTGAAGAAGATAGGAGATAATTGGGATGAATTCCTCCTAAGGAACCATTTTGAAGAACCAAGAAAAACCTGTGAGAAGAAGTAGAAGAGGAAAAGATGTTAAAACTGTTGAAATCAAGCCTAATGTATCAACACAGGAAGACAATGATGAAATAATCTCTGAAAATTTGGTAAAAATCAGGAAACAACTCAAGAACAAAAGGAAGGAGGAATTAACAAATGAATGTGTTGAAGGAGAGGATGTAAAAGATGAAAATCCACCCAAGTTGAGAAGAAGCTCCAAGCTTAAAGGCATGGTGAAAAAGACATGCATTAAGGGAACTGAAATCATAAACATTAAAGAAGAAAAAATTCCAATCCAGGCACCAGTTGACAGATCTCCTATATACCAATATGAAGAAAACCCTAGTAGAGGAACCCCAGATGTAGATCTAGCTCAGCAGCAGTTTTATGACCATGTGGAATCATTAGAGAGAAAAGCCTCAGAGAACAAAGAAAGATCCCCCAGTCCACAAGAACCTCCAATTGAAATATTAAAAAGAGACAATTATGAATTGGAGATACTGAATAACCATATTAAGAATGAAAATTAAATCCTAAGGGAGAAGATTAAATTGAAAAGCAGCATTAAAAACACTCTCTCTCAGAAAATGGAAGTATTATACAAAGCAAACAAGAAGTTGAAGAAAAGAAACAAGAAATTCAACAGGGCATTCATTAATCTAAAGTTCAAAACACTCATGAGGAAACCCAGGATGGCATTAACTACCCGAATAAGTAGAAAAAGGAGGTTAGATGTTCTTGCAGAAGTATCAGTACAAATGGAATGAAATTGCATGAAGACATGCAAAATTTTTGTAGTGGGGGTATGTTGAGCCCTAAAAGTGTCTTCTCCTTTGCCAAATTCCACTTCATCTCATCATTCCTTTTTGTCATTTTATAGACCTAAAGATCAATAAGAATGATTAAAATCACTTAAGGAATACATGCAATGACTAACTTGTTGTACTTTTGTGGTTTTGTTGTCTTAATGATTTCTGAGCAGTTTTAGTTACAGAATGCAGTCATTATGTAGCCAGTTACACATTCTGAAGCCATTTTGGTGTTTGAACATATTATAGGTGTCATCTGAAGAAAAGGCGTATATGGTTAGATTATAAATCTTTCCTACATCGTTCCTTGTCATCCACGAAGGCTGAGTCAATAACTAGAGATGCTTATGCACGTGGTCAAACCAAAAGTCCGAGAAGTAAATTTTTATAAGGATAAGGACTCTTGATTTTCTTTCAGAAAATCACGAATCCTAAGAAGGATTTTTAGTTTGATTTTTAATTTAGAATACACTTGTGCCTACTTTCATTCAATATCAGTTATGTAATTTCCTATAAATTTAGCTCGGTGAGACCGAGAAAACAAGTTAAATCTTATTTTTTCCAATACTGTGATACTCTGTTTGGAAGTATTTTTGATAATAAGAAGAAGCATAACTTTGATGTTGTGTTGAAGACAAACTTGAGGAGTTGAAGATTTTTATGCCAAATTGATAATAGAGGGCCGGGCCTGCTATCCAAGGAGGCTTCCACATGCTTTGTAGATAAGTAGCTTTTAAGTTTGTGTTGTTATATTTCTTACTTAGACAGTTTTCTGAGTTCATATCGTTTAGTATCATGTCTTGCATTGTTTTTTTAACTAACAGATCCTCATCATGTTATAGTTAGTCTTTTCTCAAAGCTTTTCCAACATATCTCTATTCAATGAATGGATTTAATTGTGACATCCTGAGTTATTTAGATTAAAAGATCCTCATTATCTTACAACCATTCTTTTTCTTAAAAGCTTTTCCAACACATCACTATTATATGAATGATATTTGGTTGTACTATGTTGAGTTAATTAGCATTTTCTGTTCTGCAATTAGATAGAAGATCCTCATATTGTTACAAACAGTCTTTTTCTCAAAACTGTTCCAATAAATCTCTAAATCACATAAAAGAACTAATTGTAATATTGTGGGTTACTTCTTCTTTAGAAGATCCTTATTTCATTATATCTAATCTTCTTCAATAAAATCTTCCAATAAATCTCTAACTGATGAACGAGATCTAGTTATAATGTCATAAGTAGTTTCAAATATTCATTGGAGATCCTTAGCATATTATAGCAATTTTCTTCTCAAGCTGTTCCAAAATATCTCTATCATATGAATAAGATTGCACTATAATATTCTAAGTTGATGTCTGTTTTTAGGAAGATCCTCATCACATTGGAGTTCAATCTCTTTCAAAAATTATTCCAACAAGCCTCTAACTAAAAGGATCGGGTTGAAATATAATGTCTTGAGTTACATTTCATGTTCATTTGCAAGCTAGGACATCCATGGATTAGAATGCTCTTTTTTCATCATTTTCCTAATTAGGGACAGAATTTACAATTACACTTTGTTTGGAGTGTAAGGTTCTCTTTTCTTTCCTTTTTTACATAGATTTGATGTCATCTTTTGAACATAGAATAGCATACTAAAACTCAAACACAACAAAACTCAAAAACATCAACAAAATACTGAAAACAATGAAATAAGAATAAGGATATTTAGGCACATACAGTGCAAGTATACCTCATCATTATACAAGCCCTGGTCGATAATTTATGCTATCAATTTAGGACCCTGAATTGACTAAACATAATCATCAAAGGAAGAGGTGAAACTCCTACATAGGAATTCCAGATACAATCCTCCACTCAACAACATAGAATGGTTTTTTGTCCAAGCATACAAATACTCAGAAATATGATCTATCAACAACCTTCTCTTGTTTCCCTCCTTTTCCTTTTATAAGATGAGAAAGCTCTTGCAAACCCTAAACCATCTTGAAGAGTTATCCCTTTTCAAATTAGAGGCTCCCTTCTAGAACTGCGATGTCCCTTTTGGAGATGCAATGAACTTAGCCAGCGTTGTTGATTTTTTCAAGGTTGACCCAGTATTTAGCTCAAACCTCTTTCACACCTGCAAGTGATTATTTACATAGCCCTTATTTGTCTTTGTTCACATGGGCATTGATTTATTCAGACTTTTTAGGAGTTTTACATGTCCTCCTTTATTCATTTATTCATGAAACATAAATTAAAACAAAATTGAATGTTCCTCTTAGCTAAGGCTAAGTGGGAACATTACAGTCCTCCCCTCCAAAATGTTGCTTGTCCTCAAGCAAATGACAGAGTAAGAGTTGTAGTTCTTCTCCTTCTCCATTGATGGCACCATCAAGGATCAAGCTTTCATCATGGAGCAAGTGCCCATCAAGCCAATACATCAGAAACTTCTCCTCCAATGCTAACATGATAGGGGCATAGTCTATCCCTTCAGGAGTATAAAACTCAACAGAAATAAACATTGGTGAAGCAATGTCACATATAAAACATGTATCATGAAGTACAAGATAAAGTTCCAATCCCATGTGGTACATATACACTGCCCACTTTTTTCCCATACAAACCCAAAAACAATACCAATATATCATCTATGTATGGAAGAAAAATCACATATATGCAAACTAAAATTTGCACTTGAGGAGGTTGGTCACAATCCCACATAAGGTTCCAACGCAGTGCACTCCTTGTTTTGAGTAGATCTGAGTGTGGTAGGTGGTACTCCCACCACATCGTTGTTGCATGGGTCACTTTGACATGGCTAAAATTGAGGCCCAAGTTAGGTGCCTTCGGGAAGCACCCATAATGATAGAGAATCTCCCTTTGCACCTCAATGGAGTGGCCAGATTTAGAATTCTTATTGGCCTCACCAACGCCATGAGATCTGCATGTAATGTCACTCCTTGTAGGAGCCATGGCCTGCATACATATGGTAAGAGAATGTGTCAAATCAGTAAGATAAACATGCTCCATAAGATCAGATTCTTTACCATGCAAGTCTCCCACACACATGGATTTAGGCATGGGCATTCCTCCTCTTTTAAGAGAAGGAAGAGATGGCTGAAATATCTCCTGCATAGAGTCCTTTGGCTGCCCAATCTCCTCATAACTATTGCACTCTTGTAAGTGCTGATGTAGTTCCCCCCAATCATAGTGTTGATGTATTTCTTCCTTCATACCCTCCCAATCAAAACTCCTCATGATTAGGGAGTATATCTTTGTTGACTGCATATAGCTGGAAAGGAACTCTTTGTGTGCTCTTTGTAATATCTCTTGCTTAAGCTTGGAAGATTGAGACAAGAATACTTGACCAAGGTGATAGATGACCCATTCATGGAACAAATAGCCTCATCCTTGCTTCATGCCATCTAATATCATCCCGGTGTGTAGATATTTGGAGTACTCCACAAGGATTTGAGATATCCAATAAGGATCTACACAGCTCAACAAGGACAACATTGTTGATGCATCTATGGTGGTGCTTTCCTTGTTGCTGATTTTTTCTTTGACATTATACATGCCAAAATTATTTGTGGGAAGGTTAATCCTCCCCTTTGCTTCCTCCCACGGCACTGTGGCTTTCTCTTCCATTGCTCCAGCACTTTGTGAGGCTTCCCCCACATGATCAAAATCTAATGGCATTCCAAGTGGCTTGCCATGAGGTAGGAATGTTCCTTTCAACATTCTCATAGACATGAAAGAAGGAACTGTGAGGTCCTTGCCCCCACTACACAATTCCATCTCTGTTTTTTAGGTGGAAACATCAAGGGAAGGATATGTGTGCATTCATTGAATGATTTGTTGTTTCCCAGTCTTCAATTCCACCCACTCCATCTGCAAGGCCTTCCAATCAGTGGTGACTTTTCCCAAGGTAATCAACCACTGGACACCCAGGATGATGTTGGTGTCTGGTATGTCAACTACAAAGAAATGGTCCACCAAGGTGTAGGTTCCCATAGTCACATAAAGTGATGGAACATACTGCATGCACTTCATAGTTCTATCTCCCGGAACCAAAACAGAGAACCCATTGAAAGTATCTATGGGGATCCCTCTCCTCTGTACAAGGTGAGCATCAATAAAATTGTGGGTTGCCCCACTATCAATCAAAATAGACACTCTCTGGTTCATGACAGAACCTTGTACTCTTAGGGTCAAGTACTTGGGCACTCCCCTCAAAGAAGCAAGAGTCCCAATTGTTGGAGTAAAGGCTCATTCTTCCTCTCTGGATGGTGATTGATCCTCCTCCTCATCATCACTAGTGTTTTGACCTCTCCTAGGTCCATCATTTCCTTCTTGCTCTGCAAAATCAAAGAATACTTCAATATAGTGTGCTCTTCTAGCAGCACTTATATGTCCCAATACCCATGGCTCTTGACAAGTGAAACACAATCTCTTTTTCCTCAACTCCCTCCGGATATCAATGTTAAGAGGTTTCTTCAGTGAGATCTCCTTGGATGGAGAAGCTTTCCCTTCTTTCCCCTTAGAAGAGGGATGGGTTTTTCTTTGGAAAGTGTTGGACGGATAAGTCGTTCTTGCGGACAAGACAAACCTCCCAAGTGTCCTATGGATAGCTAGCAACAAATGGACAAATAAAAACTATTTTCTCTAGATATTTTTTGACATGGAATTAATTATAACAGGGTTTTAGAAACCTACTTGTAGTCCAGCGCTGATCTTCTTTCCAGTGGCTTGAAGAAAGTCATCGTCAAGGATCTGCAATAACAAACACAAGAAAAGATCAAAATCACCTGTATAATAAATCAATTCATGAATCAAACATCCATCAATATGATCAAGGAATTCAATAAATGATATAATTAATTAAATAACCCATTAAGAAAACAATATTCATTCATATTAACTTAAATAAAGAAGAGCCTTACAACCGTGTCTGCCTTGATGTCATACAGGCCTTCCTGGGGTCCGGAACATGCGTTTCCTTTACTCTGACAAGCCTTGCACTCTCTCATCTAGAAGCACATGGGTGTGTAATCATTCCCATATAATGATCAGCTTATGAGAGTCTGATTTTTCACAGCATTTCTCCTCAAAAATTCTCCAAGTCTAACTCACTAACTCCCAACTCTATCTCACCTTTGAAGCTGCACTATGGCTTCCATTTATAGGAAAAGAGAGGAGGTTATGGTTCCCATTAAGAAGGGATAGAATGCTCTTTTTAAGGGATTTGGCTCCATAAATCAATGGTTAGGCTCCCATAATGGAGGCATGAACATACATGATAGAGCGAACCTTCGACCGGATAACTGCTTCTAGAAGCTTCCAGATTTGACTGTTGGGCTTATAAATGTTACTTTCTACATTTTTTTTATCTTTTACAGGGGTCTGCACCTTTAACAAATAAAAAGTGTGTTTAACTCCGCATGATTTAGAGCAAGAAAGTGCGACACCGCAAGCAATGTTAAGAGAAAGTGCGGTACAAGTGTTTTTAAGACTTTTATGAGATTTTCTCTTAATTTCAAGGCTTGAATTTAGGAACTTTGATGTTGTAGACTTCTAAGGGAGTACTAAAATGTCATGGTGACAAATTTCAGTGTAACAAATTGCCCCCTAAAGTGCGAAGTCTGAGAGCATTCGAAGAGTGATGTGCTTTATCATTTCAAGGATTAGCCTGTGGACACCCCAGTTGAAACCCTGTAAAAACATTCAATGCAAATCATATATATCATCATTGAGGTAGGCATTCCCATACTCAGATCAAAATTAATTAAACTTGCTCTGATACAGAAATGATTTTAATATTACATCAATAGTGTAGACACAGCATGGACGTATCCATCTGTAATGAATAGTCTACTGCATAATGAATAATAAAACTCCTCGCAGCCTGGATGGTGGAAACTAGATCCAGGGTCTTTATTTTTGCTTCCCGAACTAGTACGATTCTATCCATGCGATTAAATGTGTTGAAGTTGAACATGGTAGAAACCACTTGATTAAGTGTGAGAGAAACCACCGATAATGACAATGGCTCTCAAAGTACTCAGTACAATCCATGAAATGTGAATAAGTAATATGAAGTCGAACATTTCATAGAATCATTCAATCGAAGGTCAATGATGCAACCTATCATCGAAGGCAAGAAATCTGCCATTAAGGCATGCAGATTCCAAGGTACTGACGGATTCTAGATCAACTTCCTAGATGATGAACTGTCATCGATAGAAAGTGATCCGTCATATGTAAGCTCATGACTCAAAACCATAGATCAAGTTTTGAAGAAATGTTTTGCAAGGACTAACTCAGGGATGGTCAACGCGAATGGAGACAAATGTTTGTAGATGAATGGTTTGTTTGACTATCCTCTTGAACACATAACGACACTGCAGATGGTTTGGTGACAGTTGCCCTAAGCTAATACCCAAAAACTGGATGAAGACCTTCAATGTAGTTTGATTAACTGAGAGGCAAAGGATTTCCCAACCCAGGTAGAAGTATAACAAAAATGTCGTGTTCAATAGTGGTATAATGATTCTATAAATAAAAGTATAAAAAATGAATTTGTTTTCTCTCTTTTCCCCCACCATTTCTGGCAAGCACCTCTTTATTTTTTGACAAGCTTGAGGAGGATAACATTTGCTTATTTATAAGCTCATCATTTGGATGAGTCCAAATTATTTTAAAATCGAACCCTAAGAAGGAGTGGTCCGTTCCTGTTTTAAATTGACAGGTCCTTTACTGTTAAATTTTAACAAGTCAGAAGAAAAAACTTAAGAAAACTCCATGGGTGTACTTTTTCGTAATTTTAGTCTCTCAGGCCCGAAAAAGGATAAAATATTGCAAGAGAGAACTCTATTGACCATGATTAGTCAACATATACCTTTTTTGTAAATAGTCCATTTCAGTCCGAAAAAGGGGTTAACTTATACTGAAAGGACGACTGCTCATTTCCTTTAACGAGTTCGAATAGTCAAGTACTTGGCAATATTTTCATTTTTAGAGAGTCTGAAAAAGGATTAAAAGAGGACTCCATGGTTTCGCTTTTTCGTAAATTTTAAAGAGCCCGAAAAAGTGATAAAAGTATACTCTTCGTAAAAAATGATCATTTTTCTTGAAAAATCCGGTATTCTGCACAAAAAACTCAAAAAATTAAACATACCTGTTTCAATAATAAAAATATTTTGAAAAACCATCTTTCTAAAGTGAAAAATAAACAAATTTAAATTTCATTTATTCGAAAAAACTTATAAAAAGGAGTTTTTCAAGTTCATTTTTACCGTTTGAGTTTGGAGTGAAAATTTTAGAGCTTTTGGTAAAAACTGCTTTGGTGAAGATTCTAGACAAAGTGACTGTTGAAATTAAAAACCGTCTGCTCCAGGTAATCCACATCCTCTTTTCCTTGCTTTTCATCCATTCATTTTCTTAAATTAGGGTCTAAATTTCATTTTTGGGAGGAAAATTGGTTCAAAAATCCACCCTCAGGGGTCTGTAGGTAGGACAATAGGTACCTACGAACCCCAAAATTTTCTCACAAAGGAAATGTCGGGGCCCCACACTTTTAACACAGAGCCCGTGTAGAGCTACACACTATCTCTGAGCGTAAAGTGCGAGGGTGTCGTAATGAATTTAAAAACACAAATTCCTCCCAAATTACCCAAAATTTTTGTTTTAAAATGATTTTAATCCTTCATTTTACTCATTGTAGGATATTTACAATGCTCATTTGGCAAGAACGGGAACATGAGGAGGTAGATGACGCAGCAATGATTCATCAACCTACTTTGCAAGTTTTACTAGCATGTGGGCTATTAAAATTTTGGGCTATCAGTGGCATGAGAGCTCAAGTAGATCTTCTCACTTGGTTGGTAAACAAGTGGGACGTTCGGGACTAGTGTTTCGTGATTGGAGGCCACCGGCTCGAAATTGAGCTGGAGGAAATATATTTTTTGACTGGTTTGTCTAAGAGAGGTGAACCACTTTCTCTATTTGGGGCTAGGCCATGTGGCCAGTCTGTTGCTAGCCTGAAATTAGAGTTTTATAATGATGAATCCAATCCTAGAGACAAACAGATTGATATTTAAACTATCATCCGTCTTGAGTTAAAAGTGATTGCATTTACCGTTACTAAGTTGTGCGGAAGTGCAGCTTTGCATGTAGCTATTGGATCTCAGATGCGGATTGTAGTAGATTGTTTTCGAGGCACCATATTTAACTGGTGTGACGCAGTGTTGGCTAATGTCAAAGGCCAACTAACTAGAGCAAAAAATGGGAATTTAAAAAACTTTGAATATGGATCTATCATGGTTACCTTTGCTTTAGAGAGGATTCCTCTGTTAGCCCTGGAACATATTCCTGTTGATGCTGGTAGAACTCAAGAGGCTCGGATGGTTCGATGGGTTGCTTTGATGGTTCGTCACAGCGTGGGTGGGGAGATTGTTCGATTTCCATCGATTTATGTTCGTTGGTTGAAACACCAAATTTTTGTGATAGAGGATTTTCCTTATGCGGGGATAGATTTCCGTGGCAACTGAGATATGCCACTTCCTCCAGGAGCTTAGTGGGATGAGTTAGGTAAAAAATCTCTTTGACATGTTCTAATTTCTAATTTTTATTTTGTTTTTAAATCGTCCAAAACTGATAACAAAAATTTCAAATGCAGATGTGGGTCCACGTCAACCATCCACTCTCCGCCCCTTTGATCGGAGGCAAAGAGATGCAGCTGCAATGGCACCACCACCATAGGATCAGACAACAGAGATCCTGACTGATTTGGAACACCTTTTGGAGCGGCTAACTATGGATATTCCTGAGACTACCATAGATGACATCCCACTCCATTTACAGAGATACGTCATTGTGTTCCTGGATCATTCAGGAGATTTTTGAGTAGAGTGGCACGAGCAGTAGTGTATTATCATGATCATTACCATGGATAGTGGATGATTGACTATATAGACTCATTTTCTGTATCACTTTTTTCCGATCATAAGGCGTTTTGAACCTATGATTGAAGACGATGTAATATTTTTGAACACTACATCTATACTATGATATACTATTATTTCCAATTACTTGTTCAATCATGCTATCAAATGTTGATTTATTATTTTATTATTGCAAATGTCTGTTTATAACACTAGAATCTATTGCATATGCTAATGTGTTTAAATTTCTTGGAATGTGTTGATACTCAATATAATCGAACTCTCGTTCCAAGAGACGAACCCTTAAAAATAATCTTAATAATACTGGGTTTATAATGGCATATACTCGATTTAACTGTAATACAACGAGTTCAGAATCTAACCTAACAATCAAACTCCGAATTCCAAATGAAATGGATTCCGAAAATAATTCAATAATTGCACTATATTCAGCAATATTGTTCTTAATTTGACTGAGGCTTACCCCATGCATAGATACTAACTCGTCAGTGGGTGAATAAATAACCCAAGCTGCGGAAGAGATGTTCTGTGTACTACGACAAGCGCCATCAGCAAAACCAATATATGTTTGAAAGGACGTCAACATCTGTGATATCAAGAGTGATCCAGATAAGCAGGAATAGTAGTAAAAGAACACTTAAGCTAGGCACACGTTTCTAATCTATAGCACACCAGCTAGAAAGTAACTAATATACAGAGAAGATCTCCACACAAAAATCAAGCGTAATATCTCTTCAGATAAAATCCATTTCTAGGTTTACCTAAAGAGACCCCGTCAAAATCAATCAATTCATAGGCCCCTTTTGCAAGTTGTCGCTTGACAATATAAGGACTATGCCACATGGGTTCGAATTTCCCAACCCCTAGTTTATCATTGGCTTGATCATAAATCAAAACTAGGTCTCCTTCTGAAAAATTACAAGGGGTAACACTTCTATCATACTAAGCTTTCATTATTTTCGCATGAGTCTCGGTAGCTAATGCAGCAGTGCGCCAATTCTCATCTAATTGAGCCAAGTATAAAAAATGTTTCTCCTCTTCAGAAGTGGTTGGTAGTAACTCTATGGCTAGTTGGAGTGATGATATCTTGCATTCAATGGGTAATACCGCTTCTAAACCATAAACTAGCTGAAAAGGGGTAAAGCCTGTCGATGTTTTTGCTGAGGTTCGATATGCCCAAAGTGCTGAAAAGACCATGGTATGCCAATTCAACTTATGAATTCCAATGATTCGTTTAATCATGGTGACTAAGACTTTATTAATTGCTTCAACTAAACCATTAGCATGCAAATAATATGGTGTAGAACTGTCATGGCGTAGGCCAAGTTGGTCTGTTAGCTCAGTCATTATGATATTTTGAAAATGGCTCCCGTGATCAGTAATTATCGCTTGGGGTACACCGAAACGATCAATCACATGATTGAACATGAAAGTAGCTATAGTTTTGCCATCTACCGCAAATGTAGGCATCGCCTCGGCCCATTTGGTAAAATAATATACTGCTAGAATAATATACCCATGCCCCCCGGTCGAGTGAGGGTTACATGTAATGAAGTCAATGCCCCATTTTGCAAAAGGACCGACAGCAATTATAGGGTGAAGAGCAGGTGGTGCACGCATTTTTTGATCGAAGATTTGATAACTATGACATTTTCGGACCGCATAAATACAATCTTTAAATAAGGATGGCCAGAAATAACCGGCATGCAATATCTTTTGGGATGTGGCGTACCCAGACATATGACCGCCACATGCTCCAGAGTGGCAGTCATTTAAAACCTTTTCGGCTTCTTCATGGGTGATACAACGTCAAAGTCCTCAATCTTTTCACGACAATTTGAGCGATATGCATGTGATACGGTAGGAAAAATACTGAGAGGGGGGGTGAATCAGTATTTAGTGCAGACTGAAAACTTTTTAACCTTTTCTTTCTCTACAACCCATATGCTACTTTAATGAATAAAACTCGCGTATACACACATATATCCTTTAGACAACTCACGTATGTCCAGAGATATAATTATTTCATTTAATTCTTAACTTGGATCATTGTATCATTCATTCATCAGATGTATAGTAAGCAGTAAATAGATGAAGTAAGAATAGAATAAATCATCACACATAAGCAACACACATGAACACCAAGATTTAAGGTGGAAACCCAATTTCGGAGAAAACCACTGCTGTCGTCGTCTCAGTCTTGAATATTTATTATGTAAAGAAAACTTCTTACAACCATGTACTGGCATAGAATCATACCAGCACGCAGGCACCCACCTGCAGAAGGCCAGAACCTTCTCTCGTTTACCAGCCACTACTGGAAGGGAGCCACTACCCCCTCACTGAAGGCTTGACCCGCAGTACCACTGCAGACCACATTTCATCAATTTTCAAATTGGATCAAACAACTTCAACACAACCCTTCACTTATCAACAAATAAACTTCTCCCAGTGCTTCAAACAGAATAGTGAAACCACTGTAACTAGAATATCAGAGATAACCCAGACCTCAAAATAGATATGCAGAAACACATTCAACCTTGAGCAATCATAAGATCAAATTCAATACGCGCTTTTATTTAATCAGACCCGTGTATACACACGTTTGTCATGAAACGAACCCGCGTATACATCTGTGCATTTCTCAGAAAACCCCAACTGCCCATACGCGCTCTTATTTTATCAGATCCGCGTATACACACGCTTTTCATGAAATGAACCTGTGTATAGATCTATAAAAGATAAACTTTGCAGAACAGATCAGATCTATGAACTTACTCAGATTTTTCAATTTCTTCATCAGATTTGCGCCAGGTATTCATCACTTCTTTTCAAATCATCCTAGAGATTCATCATTTCTAGATCTAAAGATCTTGAACCTTCATCATCTTCATAGGTGCATCATAGATTCAGATCTATCAATTAAGAACAGAGTTCGACCATGTAGATATACTTCAGAGTGAAGTATTCATTAAATCCGAGACACTTGCTCCCCCGTGAACCATGATTCTCTTCTCCTTATATAGATTTAGTCTTTGTCAATACCATGAGCCAAAACCACACAACTACTAATGGTATTCCTGGATGGGATCAAATAGATATTCCAGTGCTCAATAAAATGGGTCAGTACCATGGTAACACCCTTGGATTTATAAATTTAGAGCGCAAATATCCATACGTGACTTGACACGTACTTTTCCGCGTGCATACGCTACTTCTCCTTAACAAACCCACGTATGCCTTATGACACATCATATTTATCATTTTCCTTTCTTCTGTTACTTCTAAGCTAATCTGTAGATCTGTTTAACACATAGATACATCAAAGACAACTCATCAAGTCAGTTTTCATCAAGGACAACTTCATCTAGTGGGTTTCCATCAAAGACAACACATTGCATCACATTGCCAACAATATTATTTCATCTAGTGGGTTGCCATCAAGGACAACACATGCCAACAATCTCCCCCTTTGGACTTGATGGCAACCATGATGGTGTTTGATCAGATAGATACATTGAATATAACCATTATGAAAACACCATGATGCTCTCCCCCTATTCAAACACCATGTTACTTTCCCCCTTTGACATCAAGGGCAAAGGGCGGATGAAAACCAAAACAAGGTTTTTCTCCTCATGTAGAAAGAAGAGCTCTGTAGATCTGATGTGCACTGAAGTTACCATGCTCCCCCTGAGTTCATGCTGAATCTTCAGACATATTTTTTTCAATGAAGTATATGACTCTATGACCTTTCCTATCACCAAAGACTCATACTTACATCAGTGATCCAACCAAGTGGATTTACATATATGACTCAAGTACCCAACCAAGTGGGTTTACAGATTTGAACAAGTCCTTACATGACTGAATATTACAATTTTACATCATAGGTCTCATCATGACCTTTTCATCAAGTTTCAAATATGAATTTTTATAATCAAGACCAAGGAATCTCAAACATGAGATCAGATCACAGCAAATCGAGAGAATGCCAACAATGCATCCTTTCCACATGACCAATGCTCCCCCTTAGCTTGTGCATCCTAAACACTTTCAACAACAAATCATCAAGGCATCTTTATCAAGAAACATCAGAGAATGAAACAGAATTATGAGCACTGGAGCACCACCAGAGATACCAACGATCTGCGGTACATCTTTGAAAAAATCTTGACCAGAAACGATGCAGCCGGTGACCACTTATCGTGGTTTATTTATACAACTTCAGCGTATATCAACCTGCATCTTTAGAGGAAACCAGCATATCAGTTTAATCTGTGTTTAGCGGGTTAAATTTAATACGGTGAGACTATCCAACAATGAGATATTCGAATGCTTCCCTGGGCAGAGGTTTGGTCAGTATATCAGCAAATTTTTCTTTGGAGGGAACATACTCCAACTTCACCTTATGTTCAAGCACTTGTTCACGTAAAAAGTGATACTTGATGGGAATGTGCTTGGTCTTGGAATGCATAAGAGGATTCTTTGAGATGTTGATGGAACTTGTATTATCACACATGATGGAGATAGGAGGTGAACATTTGATTTGAAAGTCTTGTAAGGTTTGCATCATCCAAATAAGTTGAGTGCAACATGATGCGGCAGCCACATATTCTGCTTATTGTGAATGACAAATATTTTGCTTCTTGAACGAAGAGATAGCAGGGCCCCATATGGAATGCACCACCAGTGCTTTTAGATCATCAACATTTCATTAATGTTGCATCAATGTAAGCATGAAGAGTAAGATCAGTATTCTTTGGATACCATGGTCAAAATCTTGAGTTCCTTGTAGATATTTGAATATTCTTTTGTGACACGAAGGTTGAGACTCTTTGGATTAGCTTGGAATCGTCCAACAATCCCAACTGCATGCATAATGTCTGGTCTAGTCCCAGTGAGATAAAGTAGACTTCCTATCATAGATATGTATTCTGGTTGATTCACCGTGGGAGAATCATCATGAGAACTGATATTACATCCGGTTATCATTGGTGTACTTACAGGTTTTCACTCTTCCATGCCATACTTCTTCAGAATTTTCTTAAGGTATTTTGATTGTGATAAGAATATGTCATCTGTAGTTTGATGCACTTGCAAGCCAAGAAATAATGTTAGTTCCCCAAGTAAAGACATTTCAAATTCTTGCTGCATAGCAGAAGAAAATTTCTGACTCATAGATTCTTCATTGCTTCCAAATATGATATCATCAACATATACAACCACAATCAATAGTTTATCATTTTCAGTTTTTGTGTATAAATTGCTATCAGCAGACCCCTTTGAAAATCCTTGTTGATGAAGATATTTTTCAAGACGATAATACCATGCCCTTGAACATTTGAGACCATATGAAACCTTTTTATTCTACAAAGCAGATTTTCATCATTTCCCAAAAATGAACCCATACAGTTTGTTCTATATAAACTTATTCTTCTAGATCAACATTGAGAAAAGAAGATTTAACATCCATTTTAAAAACTTTGATTTGTTGAAAGCTTGAAAAAGCAAGAAACATTCTTATGGCTTCAAGTCTGGCTACAGGAGAAAAAAAAATTTCAAAGTCTATACCTTCTTGTTGAGCATACCCCTTGCAAACAAGTCTAACTTTATTTCTTATAACATCCCCATTCTCATTTAACTTTTTTTTGAATATCCATTTTGTTCCAATCACATTTTTGTCATGAGGTCTTGGTACTAAGTCCCGAGTGTGATTCTTTTCAATTTGATCAAACTCTTCATTCATGAATTGAATCCAACATTCATCTTTTCTAGCTTGATTGACATTGTGTGGTTCAATAGTGGATAGAAATGACAGATATATAGAAGATCCCACAAGATTCCTTCTTGTTTGTACACCTGATCCCTTTTCTCCCAAAATTTGAGATTCTAGATGATTCTTTTGAACATATCTGGATGGAGCCTTTTTAGATAAATCATCTTTAGGTTCTTCATTGGGTTCACTGTCTTCATCATTCCCATTTGATGTAGAAGGATATATGTCATCATCATCTTCTGTTGTTTGTTTTTCTTCCTTTGGAGCTGCAGGAGACTCATCAATAACAACATCAATACATTTAATAATCTTCCAAAGTCTTTTATTGTAACATTTATATGCTCTACTTCTAGAGGAGTAACCAAGAAGTATTCCTTCATCTGCTCTGGGTTCAAACTTGCTGCAGTTTTCATAATTATTTTTGATAAAACATTTGCTTCCAAAAATTCTAAAATTCTTTACAGTAGGAGGATTACCATACCAGAGTTCATATGGAGTTTTATCACTATTTACACGAACATGTGCCTTGTTGAGAATGTTTACTGCTGTATGTGCTGCTTCTCCCCAAAATGTGTCAGGTGTTCCGGAATCATCAAGCATAGCTCTAGCCATTTGTTGGACTGTTCTATTCATTCTTTCTGCAACACCATTTTGTTGTGGAGTGCTAGCTACAGAAAATTGTCTTTTTATGCCATGTTGTTCACAAAAATTCAAGGAATTCATTTGGAGTATATTCTCCTCCTCGATCAGATCTAAGAAATTTGAGTTTTAGATCTACTTCATTTTCAACTAGAGCCTTGAAGATCTGAAATTTCTAAAATGCTTCATCTTTGTGCTTTAGCAACCCAATCCAACACATTCTAGAGAGAAATGTATTCATTAAATAAGATATAGTATTGTTCACCCACGAGGTGAATTTTTCCTCATAGGTCCACATGTGTCGATTATGAATGAGTTCAAAGGCCTACTTGATGATCCTTCCTTGGCATTAAATTGCACTGCAATGCCTGCCGAATTGGCAAGATTTGCATATGATACTTTCAGGTAGATTAATATTGGGAATACCACGAACAACATTAAGTCTACTTGATTTGTTGATCTAAGAGAAGCTTAGATGTCCCAACCTTCTATGCCATAGCCGGTTTTCTAAAGATTTACTCAAGTAACATTGTTCTTTGTAGTTCTTCAATACATATAGGTTGCTTGGAGTTATTTTTCCTTTTATAATTGTTTTACTTGTATCAAGATCACGAACCACACATTCTTTTGAACTAGAGATAACTTCAGTTCCTTGA
Organism: Pinus albicaulis; assembly: GCA_034641835.2. Lineage (NCBI taxonomy): Eukaryota > Viridiplantae > Streptophyta > Pinopsida > Pinales > Pinaceae > Pinus > Pinus albicaulis. Next base: position 44,588,641 of record CM076575.1, on the reverse strand, counting down.
TCACACATTTGACATACACTATACAGGTTATGCCTTAATCCATCCACATACATGACATCATTAGTCTTCACCTTTTCTTTTAGAAACACATACCCTTCTCCTTTAATTACAGTAGGAGTATCATTTCGAAAAGTAACTTTCTTTTCCTTTTCTAGTGTACTATATGCATGAAGTTTGGTTTTTTCACCTGTCATGTGTCTTAAGCATCTGCTATCAATGTACCATTGATTTTCTTCACCTTCTGCAAATAACGCTATGCCACAATTTTCAACCTATAATTCCTTCTTGTTCCATGCTTTGGGTTTGAAAGGAAAATGCTCTCTTGGTTGAAATTTTAATTTTATCCACGCATTGATAATTCATGGCCAAAGTTATTGCAGTAAGTACATTCAACTTCATTTAGAAGAGGAGAAAAGTTTTTATAGGTATTCTTCTTTGTTTCAATATCAATCCTTTTCTTTCTTGCTTCTTTTGTCATGATGGTTTTATATGCAACACATTGAACAACTTTGTGACCAAAATTGTGACATGAGAAACATTGTACATTGAAGAAGGAATTTTTGTGATCATGAAATCTTCTACTTGAATTTACCTGTTGATTGTTGTTTCTTTGAAAGATATTCCTGTTGGTGTTATTTGAATTGAGATGATCATGCTTTACCTGTAATGATTCTTTATTCCCTTGCTGAGTAGCAGAATGTTGTAAACTAGTTGTAGCTGCTTTTAGATAATTTGGTGCTGAAGCCTAAGAATATTCTCTGGTATATCCAAGACCTATCTTTATAATAGGAGAGCGTTGTACCTTGATAATCTCATCTAAGGTTTCAGATCCTTTAGCAAATCTAAGATTCAGAGTCTTTACTTTCTCAGAATATTTTCTTAGAATTACCACTTCACATTCTAATTTATCAATGTGTTTCTTTGCTTTTTCAACCTTCTTTTCCAAAGTCTCTATGGTTATTTTCCTTTCTTCTAAGAGTATTTTACTTTCTTCTAAGTGTATTTTGAGTTGATTGTTTTCTTCAAGAAAATCATTGTCCTCTAGAGCATCCACATAAGTATCATTTTATTCTCTAGATTCAAATGCCATGACAAGTCTAAGATCTTGTTCACATTCTTCCTCACTATCAGATAACCCATCACTATCTTCATAAGCATAGTAAACTTTTCTAGTGCTAGACCGGTTCTTATTTCTTCTTGCTACTTCTTTTCCTTTTAGGATATTTCTTTATGAGGACACTTAGTAGCATAATGACCAACTCTTCCACAAGAAAAACATTTGAAAGGAAGCTTACCTCTGAACCGTCCTATGCCAAGTTGGAGTTTCTTTACAAAATTTACTTCATCTTCTTCTGAGATATACCCTGATCCTTCTGTCTCTTGTACTTCTTTCCCTTTTGTAGAAGCTCTAAAGATGGCTTCTTTGACTTCATATGGTCCTCCTCTTCTCTCATTTCATATACGGTTAGTATGCCATGAAGTTGTACTACGGAAAGATTTAGAAGATCCATAATTTTTTGTTAGGTATGTGTTATATTCTTTCCATGACTAAGCACGCGGGGAGTGAAGGGGGCGATAGCCCCCTTTGCGTTGGGCCAATGGGTGATACTGCATCCATGGTTTTGTGCATGGTTTGCACATGGTTTTGGGATGCGATGGTTTTCGACCCCTGGTATTTTGTAGATCCAGTCAAGGGAACTACGGTTATGTTCTAATCTAGGGTTAATGGATTGGGGTTTATGTATGCTTCGGCATGTATATATATGTGTTGTAACATAAAAGGAATATAATGAAAAATCAAGCTGGTTGTCCCGATTTGGGATCTAGGGGAAAATCTCTGTGTTTATCTATTTTATGTTTTATGCTCTAGCTATTATTTATTTTCTGTTATAAGATTCGTGTGTAGATAATTGCTGTTCAGGGTTAAAACCTACATTTTTCTTCAAGAGCAGAAACTTTTGACTCAAATTTTGCTGTTAGCGATCTTAAAATTTTCTCAACCAAAGTAGATTCGGTTATTATTTCTCCCAAATTTCTCATACAATTTACAACATCATCAACACATAAAAAGAAACTGGCAATACTCTCATCACTATGCATCTTTAAATTTTCATATTCAATTCTGAAAGTTTGGAGTTTTCCACTTTTTACCTTTGCATCACCTTTATAAATTAGAATGATTTTGTCCCACATTTCATTTGTTGTATTTAGCTACATGACTTTGAGAAATTCAGATTCAGTCGGACTTCCCGTTATAGCATTGACCGCTTTTGCATTTGATTCATAATTCTTCTTTTCAGTCGGATCTGTTGGTATTGTATCTGGATATTTATATCCTTGTTCAACAATGGCCCATAAATTTGTTCCCATAGACCGAAGATAGGATCTCATCCTTGTTTTCCATAAGATTAAATTGCTTCCATTAAAGAGTGGAGGCTTGATAGATTCTGTTCCATCTTGATTGCTCATCTTGCTTGATCTTCCTTCTAGCGGCTAAGTTTTTTCAGAAGGACTTGCTCTGATACCAATTGTTGGGAAAGATACTGAGAGGGGGGGGGGGGGTGAATCAGTTATTAGGGCAGACTGAAAACTTTTTAACCTTTTCTTTCTCTACAACCCATACGGTACTTTACTGAATAAAACTCGCGTATATACGCGGATATCCTTCAGACAACTCGCGTATGTCCAGACATATAATTATTGCATTTAATTCTTATCTTGGATCATTGTATCATTCATTCATCAGATGTATAGTAAGCAGTAAATAGATGCAGTAAGAACAGAATAAATCATCACACATAAGCAACACACATGAACACCAGGATTTAAGGTGGAAACCCAATCTAGGAGAAAACCACCGCTGTCGTCATCTCAGTCTTCAATATTTATTGTGTAAAGAAAACTTCTTACAACCATTTACTGGCGCAGACTCATACCAGCATGCAGGCACCCACCTGCAGAAGGCCACAACCTTCTCTCGTTTACCAGCCTCTCCTGGAAGGGAGCTACAACCCCCTGATCTCATTTACCAGCCTCTTCTGGAAGGGAGCTACTACCCCCTGCTCTCGTTTACCAGCTACTACTGGAAGGGAGCCACTACCCCCTTACTGAAGGCTTGACCCTCAGTACCACTGCAGACCACGTTTCATCAATTTTCAAACTGGATCAAACAACTTCAATACAACCCTTCACTTATCAACAAATATACTTCGCCCAGTGCTTCAAACAGAATAGTGAAACCACTGTACCCATAATATCAGAGATAACCCAGACTTCAGAATAGATATGTAGAAACACATTCAACCTTGAGCAATCATAAGATCAAATTCCATACGCGCTTTTATTTAATCAGACCCGCGTATACACGCATTTTTCATGAAACGAACCCGCGTATACATTTGTGCATTTCTCAGAAAACCCCAACTGCCATACGCGCTTTTATTTCATCAGATCCGCATATACACACGCTTTTCATGAAACGAACCTGTGTATAGATCTATAAAAGATAAACTTTTTAGAACAAATTAGATCTATGAACTTACCCAGATTTTTCAATTTCTTCATCAGATTTGCGCTAGGTCTTCATCACTTCTTTTCAGATCATCCTAGAGATTCATCATTTCTAGATCTAAAGATCTTGAACCTTCATCATCTTCATAGGTGCATCATAGATTCAAATCTATCAATTAAGAACAGAGTTCAACCATGTAGATATACTTTAGAGTGAAGTATTCCTTAAAGCTCAGACCCCTTGCATACACTTGCACCATGATTCTCTTCTCCTTATATAGATTTAGTCTTTGTCAATACCATGAGCCAAAACCACACAACTACTAATGGTATTCATGGACGGGATCAAATATATATTCCAGCGCTCAATACAATGGGTCAATACTATGGTAACACCCTTGGATTTATAAATTTAGAGCACAAATATCCATACGTGACTTGGCACATACTTTTCTGCGTGCATACGCTACTTCTCCTTAACAAACCCGTGTATGCCTTGTGACACATCATATTTATCATTTTCCTTTCTTCTGTTACTTCTGAGCTAATCTGTAGATTTGTTTAACACATAGATACATCAAGGACAACTTCATCAGGCAGGTTCCATCAACTTTATCAAGTAGGTTGCCATCAAAGACAACACTCTGCATCATATCGCCAACAATATTATTTCATCAAGTAGGTTGCCATCAAGGACAACACATGCCAACACAATATGATATTGTTGAGACTGGAAACATATTTTTCGTCGTTATGACTGTGAAAGCTCAGGCCGAAAAGATTGGGTCTGAAGATAAAAAATAATATCTCCATACCAAGGATCAATGGTACTAATAAGAAACAACGATTCATCCATGATTGGTTGTTCCGCCATAGTTTCTGTATCAGTATGTGGGAAATCACACATAAGTTCAGCAAATATCAATGATTTCTGGGATTTGGATTTTTCAAACTCCTGCAGGATAACAATCCATTTAGAGTATTTTCCCCCTAGCAATTTTTTGGTCAAAATGTACATCATAGGGATGCAATCAGAGATCACTGTTGTTTTGTGTAAAAATATGTAATTACGTAAACATTGGATAGCTTGAACAGCTGCCAAGGACAATTTCTCCACATGTGAATATTTGATCACAGTTGGACGCAAATTTCGACTAAGATAGTAAATCACATGTTCACCATGAAATTCATCTTCCTGAACTAAAACCATCCTTATTGTGGAATCAGAAGCGGCGAGGTACAAAAATTAATCTCGGTTGTAGTTGGGAGGATGTAGTAATGGTGCATGGGTCAATGCATGTTTCAAAGCATCAAAATATCTATCGGCAACCTCATCCCAAAAGAAAGGAATATTCTGTTTCAACAACCTAGTGAAACCTTTCATTAACTCTGCGTAGTTAGGAATGAATCGACGTAAAAAGTTTTCTTTCCCTTGCAAACTTTGGAGTTGGCGACAAGTAGAAGGAGGGGTAAATTGATGATTGCCTCAACCTTCGATGGATCAACACGAATGGTTGCCTTTGAGACAATAAATCCCAACAATCGTCCAGATTGTATGCAGAAAACACATTTGTGAGGATTCAGACTAATCTTATAATGCCTACATCGTATAAAAATGGCTCGTAAATGAGTAATATGATCTGCTCTGCGTGAAGAATGAGAAGGAAAATCATCAAGGTAGGGCTGCACAATGTTCTTAATGTCGTGAAATGCATAAGACATGGCCCTTTGAAAAATGGCGCCAGCATTATTAAGGCCAAAAGGTAGTTTACGATAAGAAAAAGTTCCCCATGGAAAAATGAAAGTTGTTTTTGGTTGATCTATAGGGAGTATGTTTATTTGATTGTAGCCGGAAAATCCATCCATGAACGAGAACATTTCACTACCACCGCAATCGTCAATAATTTGATCGATGTAAGGGGTTGGATAATTATCTTTTGGACAATCTTGATTTATATCCCTATAGTCGATACATACTCATATTGTTCCTTGTTTTTTATTGACCAGAACAATATTAGATACCCAGTCCGTTAACGGGATCAGATAAATAAAACCTGCACAAAGTAATTTTTCAACTTCTGCTTTAATAGCAGCAGCTTTTCTCGGATGTATCTGACGTAATATCTGTCTAACGGGTTTAGCATCTGGGTATGTCTTAATTTCATGAAAAACAATCGACGAATCGATTCCTGGCATTTATTCATATGACCAGGTGAAAAATGTTGCATAATTCCTGAAATAGGGCTTATATGCTTGGATTTCATAAGTTGTACAAGAAGCACCTATATGAATGTTTTCAACAATTCCAGGTTTTACTGAAATGTCAAGAGGAACCGTTGTAGAAATATTTTTTAAATTCAATTCAGAATCGATATGTGAGACAGGATTATGAGGTTCTTTGACGTAATCAATGGTAAAAATGGAGAAAAAATCATTCTCAAAATGATCGAGATCAGGTAAAAACGAAGACCTATAATGAAGATCTTCCCATGGTAACTCATCTACCGACAAGAATTCTCGAATATGTTCATCAGTATTGAATACTTGTTGAGCAGGAACCAGAATTGGTGTCGAAGCTAAGCTCGATATTGAAAATGACTCCTGATTGATCACATTCACTGGATCAGACTCAGTTGAAGGAGTATCAGAAAATGATTGTACATTTTGATATGCTAACACAAAAGGACTCAAAGGCATCGGGCCATCGAAAGAATCCAATTCTGATTATGAAGGTACTATCCAAGGATCATCAAATGAAATAGTACTCGATGTATTCATATTGATATTAGCAATAGGAAATTGTACGTTGGGAGCAAGTAGGGAAAAAGTTCCCAGTAAAGCCGAATCTTTAAGAAAACCTACTCTAACATCCTTATGAGGGATAGTTGACTTTCCAATATGTTGGATGCTATCAGTAGAGGCTGGGTCGGATGAATAATATGAGAGCTGATCTATTTTAACAATCTTTCCTTTATGAGGAAACATGATGAGATGAAAGATCGTTGATACAGCAGCATTCATGGCATAAGACCAACTGCGACCCAGGAGAAGGTTTTAATCCAGAGGGGCATCAACCACTTCCACATCTAGATTAACAATTTTGCCTTCGACCTCTATTGGTAAATCTTGTAAGATACCATACGGTTGAAAACCTATTCCGTCAAAAGCTTTGAGAATAGTTGGTGATTGGTTAATGGTCGGAGAACCAAGTGATTTCCAACATTTTAACGACATAATACACGTAGAATCCCCTTCATCAACAACAATACAAAAGATATGTTTGTTTTTTACTATTACTGGAATCTGAAAAGCCATTTGATGGGGTAGGCGGGTGTAAAATTCTCTAAATCGGAGATCATGAGGTTCGAATCCTGGAGATCTATGGCTCCTAAGGCTGAAAAAAGTAATTTTCTTTGGGCTAGGCATGATTGAAATACTTCCAAAGCCAACATTGCTGAAGGGGAAATTTCCAAATCTTCAACAATATTGTAATTCTGAGCAGCTCTCGCATGTGGATTGAAAGTTGATTTACGAAGTACACCTTTTGCAGGCGGTTTAATCACTAAGTCAGGATTTTGTTTCTCGGTCTATAATGGATCATAAACTGAGGGAGATGTAGTTGATGCAGAATTGGATGTTTCTACTTCTTTACCAGTATTTTTACTACCATAATCTTGTGATCGCGTCGCAACCATCAAGATATTCTCAAGCGTATTGGAGGAAGATCCAACCATGTTACTATCTTGAGCGGGAAATGGATCCTTTAAGATAGCAAGTATAGGCGAACCCTTAACGAATTTTGATACCTCGGCTCTATGTGGGCACTCTTTTGTAAAATGATCCTCATCACAGATTAGACAAGGAAATCGAGGTTTACGTTTTTCGTTAGTTGGTTCAGTTGTATCGTTTTTATCTTTTGAATATTTTTTCTTTTTATTCATACCTTTATTCTTACCACCAGTTTTATATTTGGTTGTAGATGATTCTACAATGTGAATATCGGTGGAAGCTTCTAGGGAAGAATCTCCTTTAGGTGAATCGGGTAAAGTGATAATAGGAGAAGTGGTCTTGGAAGACTTCTTCTTACTTTTACCAGTGCTAACAGAACCAATTACACCATCAGCAGCATGAGAGCTAGAAGGAGTTGCAGTTAATTGACCAGGTCTTGGTAAATCGGGGATTTCATCATACAGAGTACCTGACTGAGTATATACAAGGTCAAGGTACTGAGCCTGAGCAATGACTTTCTCTTCTGTAACAACACCTCCTTTGGTCACATCTTTAGTAATTTTGGGCAATAACGATTTAATAAACCATTCAGCCAAAATTTGATCCGGAATAAAGACTTTCACTAAACGTCTTCTACATCTCCATTCATGAATGTGATCAGATATGTACGTAGACGTAGACTATTTTAATGAAGTCAAAAAATTTGTGTCGTTATCGTATCTGACAGGCAACTGAAAATGTGTTAAGAAAGCAGTAGCTAGTGCATTAAAATTATTAAAAGAGTCGCGTGGTAACTCAATGTACCATTTGGCAGCTAGACCAGTGAGATTTCTCTGAAAAAGACGCAATCGAATCGAATCATCGATTAGTGAATTGGATGCGCACCAGAGGTGATAAGTCATAACGTGATTAAATGGGTCCTCTCCTGACTTACCTTCAAACTTCGGAATATCACTAGGCAACTTGTTAGGCATCGGCGGCCAGTATGGAAGATAAAAAATGGGATCATTCATAAGGCGCGATAGATCTAGTAAATCTAAATTTGCTATGAATGGTAACCGATGGCTAGGGTCTTGATAACCTTGTGTGATCAAACCAGTGCCAGGAGGAGGATATCCAGGATACCCTGGAATTGGATGTGCATTTGGAATCATGAAACCTCCTAGGTAACCAGGATTAACTGGACCATACTGGGGTTGTTGAGGTACTTGATAAGTATACCCAGGGTATGGCTAATACTGATATACTGGATTTTGTGTAGCCTGTCCAAATTGATACTTTCCCTGGTACGGTTGATAAGTGAACTGTGGTTGACTAGAAACAATCGTACTACTACCAGCTTGTCCTGTAGGCATCTGGACCATAGTCTAAATTGCAGGTCCTGACTGTGGCACAGAGGTTTGAGGAATTTGCACTGATGCAGGGATAGAAGAAACCAAAGCTACAGATACTCCATAAATAGGTATTGTAGGTTGAACAGAAGTTGCAGTAGCTGCAGCAGTCTGAGGCGGAGTCTGAGGTGTACAAGGCCTGGGCTGCTGAACAGAACCAGGTGTAGGGACTTGAACAGTAGGCTGGACAGGTTACTGGGTTGGACCAGAAACTATAGGTTGTCCATGTTGATTAGGTAACTACACATTAGGTTGCATAGTCTGTTGAATTTGAGATGGATTCCACACCATGTTCATTCCAGGGTATTGACCCGTAGAAAGTTATGCATATGAAGGACCATAACCTGATTGAACGTAGGGTTGATAATTAACTGATAAATTTCCAGCTCCTTGTAATAATGGTTGACCGGAAGGAAGTTGGAAACCTTGAGTTGGGTACTGACCTTGAGGTTGATAACCTTGAGGCATGTACTAAATCTAGGGTTGATAATGACCCTGAGGAATATACTGAGTCTGGGGTTGACCTTGGGGTATGTACTGTCATTGAGGTTGATAACCTTGA